>CM028132.1:1440825000-1441472500 GCA_016271365.2 Neoceratodus forsteri
TCCACCTCCCTAGTCACCCAGTCAAAAATTCAATGAGGTTGGTCTGACATGACCTCCCCTGGTGAAACCATGCTGCCTTGGGTCCTGTAGTCCATTGACAACCAGATGTTCCACCAATTCTCCTTCAGTAGTGCTTCCATGATCTTTCCCACTACCGGTGTGAAGCTGACTGGTCTGTAGTTCCCTGCTTCCTCTTTGTTCCCACTTTTGTATAAGGGACTACATCTGCTGTCCTCCAGTCTTTGGGTACCTCCCTGTTTCCAGTGATTGGCTGAACAGGATAGCAGAGGTTCAGCCACCACCTCTCTTAGTTCTTTAAGGACCCTGGGGTGCACCCCATCTGGCCCCATTGCTTATCAGCTCTTATTACTTCCAGTTCCTTCAGGACCCTTTCTTGTGTAAAGGGACTTGTGTCCATTTCTGCACCATTCTCACCCCTTGTACTCCCTTTCAGACCCATTAACCCCTCTTCCCTAGTAAGACTGAGCAGAAATACCTGTTCAATATGTCAGCTTTACTGTTGTCATCCTCCACGCTGCTCCCATCCTCCCCTTCAGTCTCACTATCCCTCCTTTGTCTTTCTTTTTCACTTATGTACCTGTAAAGGTTTGTCCCCTTTACCCACTGATTTTGCAATGTGTTCTTCTGTCTGAGCTTTGGCTTCCCTTACTGACTTCCTGCCTCCCTTTGTTTCTCTGGTACTTCTCCCTATCCCCTTCTGCCTGTGTCTTTTTGTATTGCCTGAATGCAATCTTTTTGGCTTTCACTTTCTTTGCTACCTCTTTGGAAAACCATAATGGTCTCCTCTTCCTTTTCCTCTTGCTAACCTGCTTCATGCATAATTCTGTTGTTCTTATAATCCCCATTTTAAATACTGCCCACTGTTCCTCAACCCCTGATTCCTGTCCCATTTCCCTTAATGCCTCTTTCAAGTATCTCCCCATTTTCCCAAAGTCTGCCCCCCTAAAATCCAGGATACATGTTTTTGTGTGGTTTGGTTCTGCTCTTTCTGTGATTTCAAACCACAATGACTGGTGGTCACTGTTACCCAGGTGCTCCCCACTGTTACCCCCATCACACTGTCCCTGTTTGTGAGCACAAGGTCCAGTATTGTCTTCTGCCGAGTTGGTTCCATGACCAGTTGCTTGAGGAAGGCACCCTGAAGGGAGTCCAGGATAAATCTGCTCCTAGTTGATGCTGCTGCTGGGATGCTCCAGTCCACGTCTGGAATATTGAAGTCTCCAACCAGTACTACTCCATGTCTGCCATCCTTTGGATGGCTAGCATCAGCTCCCTATCTGTTTCTTCCTCCTGGGCTGGTGGTCTATAGACCACACCTGTGCGGATGGCCGGCCCCATTTTCCTTTCCAGCTTAACCCACAGTATCTCTCCCCCATTTTGTTCCTCCTGGATCTGTGTGGCCCTTATGTCATTTTTCACATACAGTGCCACTCCTCCTCCCTTCCTGCCTGCTCTGTCTCTTCTGAATATGTTGTAGCCAGGTATGGCCATCTCCCAGTCATGGTTATCATTACACCAGGTTTCAGTGATGGCCACAATGTCCAGGTCTGACTGTACCATGACAGCCTCAGATCTTCCATCTTGTTGCTAAGGCTCCTGGCATTTGCACATGGCTTTCCATGATTTGACCTCCTAGACTGCTTCACTGTTCTGCTCCAGCCTTCCTTGCTTGTCATTTATCCCTGGTTCTCCTTGCTGTCTGCCCTTCTGCTGAATTTTGCCCTTTCTGCTTATCCACCTTTTGACACTAATCTCCATCTCTTGCACACTGCTTTGCAGAGACAGCCACTCCTCTGGTTCACTGGTTCCACTACTAGCTGTGGGGTGAGCAAGTCAGGTACCGTCCTTACTGGCCTGCCCCCTTTGCTAGTTTAAATGCTTGTCAATGTAGCATTTAAACTTATCATTGAGTGCTTGGATTCCCTCAGGATGGATGCAGGCCGTCAGGCTTGAACAAACCTCCATCCCTCCAGGTGGGTCCCCAGTCACCAATGAATCCAAACCCTTCCTCACAGCACCAGTTCTTCAACCATGAGTTAAAGTTCCTGGTGCATGCACTCTATGCTCTCCTTGTCTCTCACAGGTAGTACTTCTGAGAAAGTGACAGAAGTAGCTACTTGCTTGAGACCCCTCCCAGTTTCCTAAACTCTTCCTGAACTTCCTTTGGCTCCCCATTTGCCAAGTCATTAGTACCTAGGTGTATAATGACATCCAGCTCACCCTCCCGTCTTGCCTTCCCAGTGATCCCAGTATCTTCCTCCATCCCTCCATGCCGTGGCACCTGGTAGGCACCTCACCTCCCTGTCCTCCCCCTCCTGTGTTCCTAGCTGGATCCCTCTTAGATGGAGTCCCCACCAGGATTCCTCCTCCTCCTCCTCTGGGGTCCACTGCTTTCCCACTGAGGGCCCCTCCTTGCCTAACCTCCACATCCTTCCTTCCACTTCCTGGGTACTCTATTTGGTTGTCCTCATTTGCCAGTGTGGCATATGAGTTCTTGAGAAGAATAGGATCTGGGATGTGCCTCTGCCTGACTGCTCTAACTCTCCTGAGCCCACTGTCATCCAAGTGCTCCTCGTTCTCGGCATCCTTTGAGGCAGCTGCATTGGACTGGGTGGTCCCTGGATAGGGGTGATGGTACTCCTGACCCAGTTTACTTCCGCTCTGAGTCTGGCTACCTCATCCTGCAGTCCCAAGAGATGCATGCAGATAGGGCAGCACCTCAGTGTCCAGTGTTTCAGAGCGTATACAGGTAGTTGTGCATTACATTCATATTAGTCATTCAATACAGATGCTTTTGTAGTATCAGGTAACAGTTGTTTTAGACCAAACATAGACCCTGGTGTGTTGTGTGCCTAGTGTGTTTGTAGGTCCTTTGTGATAAGGGGTTTTCAGGTATAGGGGTTTAGAGAATTATGTTAATATAGTTTAAACTGTTCCTGACTTGAGATATTGCCCAAATTATTATTGCAATTTTGCTAACACCCCTTTTGGTTGATTGTGTACTGAGGCTACAGGTCCATGACCTACCTGCTTTACTTGCAAATTGCTGCCACCCTTCCTTGCTGCTAACATGTTCCTTGCAATGTTAATGCTACTGACCTTCTCACCCACTGCATTACTTCCTGAACCTATAGCACCCTCAGAGGGAAAGGAGACTGTCTCCCTTGGTCCCATGCTGGTACCTAAGCCTACTGATCTCCCTGAACAAGCCTACGGTACTCGAGCTCCCCAGCCATATGCCCCCATTGGACACCTAACCCTGGTAGCTCATGGGTTGCGCTATGGCTTTGAACAACTTGGCTGTATTTCCAGGACCACATACTTGTCCCTCCTTCCTTGGTATAAAACCCAGAGATTGAAGAACTACCTCAGAGCCACCAAAGACCATACAATAATATTACTCGTACTGTCCTGCAATGCCCACCCCAAACTTGGCCTGCTGGTAGCTCTGGGTCTGGCATTCACAGCCAAGGACTACTGAACATAGACTACCTTAATATCGGCAGTCTCCTACCTAAATTTGACTAATTTGATGCCTGGGTTGAGTTAGGGTAGCCAGATATTATTTGCCTAACTGAAATGTAGCTCAGTCCTCATATACCTGGTGCCACTATCTTGTTGCCAGGCTTCAATATCTTCATGGAGGATAGAATAGGCAAGTGAGATGGGGAATCTTTTACTTACCTCGGATCAGACCTGCAAGCCTCTGAAATCACAATCAAAGTCCTAACCAGGGACTGTGAATGCCTAGTAATAGAGCTTTTAATACAGCAAAGGGAAAACGTCTCTTTTTCATCCTGTCTGTGTTTATCTTACCAGGAAACAGAATCTGGGCAAAGAGTCACTTACTCTGTACTTCATGCAGTTTAATCAGAACTGGGAGTATGTTGTTAATGATGACGGTAACATCAATAGGAATACTAAGTCCAGCACATGTTATAAAATGTCCAGCCTATTTCTCACACAAATGGTTGCTGAGCACACTAGGACAATTTATTTTACTTGATGTATTTTTGTCTTGGAGAACTGGCTGCTCACAGTGTCCCCATCGCCCTCTTAGTCCCAGTGCCGGCCACCTCTGTGGTATATCCCTCCATTGTCAGTGCTCCCAGGGCTTCCCTTACTCCCTGGTGGGAGCAGTGGGGCCACAGTTGCACCACTGCACACAGGATCCAGTTATGTGGTGCGAGAAGGGGCCCACCATGACCAAGTGCACGCGGTGGAGAAGCTTGCATCAACCAGCTGGCTCCCTCCATTTTTCTGCCCATGCTCCAACCCATAGGTCACAGATATGTGATGACATTAATGCACCATGTGTGTACCCACATGCACATTGCAGACATCTGCTGATGGCCCTAGTGCCTTTCCCCCAGTAATCATGTCCTGGCACCCAGACTCTGTTGGGTGGCAATCAAGCATTGGACCACAATGGAGCCCCACCCCCCTCTACCAACCTCCCCCCGGCTGATCCTTGACTTCCCAGATCCACTCCCCAACTCGGGTAATCCACACCACAGGCAGTAGTGCTACCACTGCACCGGCAGGCCGGTTCACACTAGGACCATTTATGAAAGGGGTACCATGATGCTACTTGACTGGTACTGGTTATAAAGCCAGATAGAGTTAAAGTTGTCCAAGTTCTGACAGATACTCTAAGTGGCCACTACCCAGTGCCATGTCTATGGGCAATTAACTAGACAAGACCCCCCCAATCACAGTCAGCCGAGTTCTAAACAAAACGAAGGTGCCTGAATTCAAATCCTACGTGGCCCAAATTGATTAGAGCTTCTTAGATGTCATTCCTGATATTGACTCATCCCTAGCCTTCTTTGTCTCAGAGTTCACACTTGCATGTGAATATGTGATAAATTTGCACCCTTTAAAAAATGCAAGGCAAGAAGAACACCATCCGAATGGATCACCTCTGATCCCCTTGCCTGTGTCAGGGAGAGGGACAATCTGTGGACACTGGCCTGGGAAACAGGGTCCCATGTTCACCTGCAAGGTACAAGGAAGCTTGCAATAAGTGCACCAGTATGATTAGAAAGGCCAAATCTGACTATAAGGACCAGAAGACCAAGAACTGGAGAAATGGCAAAAGATTCTGGGAGAGCATCTCAAAGAATATGATAAATTCCAAACATGAATAATACTCTGCAGCCTGTGTTGATATGACCCTGCCCCGAACATATGGCTTAGAATACTTAATATTTCGGTGTCATCTTACAATCAGTGAACTAGCGAAAAAAACTAAACAAGTAAGTAAGATAGCAAACTGGTGAACTACAATAGGACTATAGGGCAGAACATACCCGGAAACTCTTAATGCAACAAATACTGTATGTAGCTTAAGGTATATTATGTCTAATTAATTATTCATGATCTCTGCTAGATCACTGATTGGCTGCTGTGCAGGTCAGAAATTTCTTAGAAGTGACCAGCAATTCAGCCACTCTGCTGTTCCTGCTATGCAGTGCGCATGGCGCCATAGTATCAGTGCCACAGAAATAAATGTAAAAATAAAAGAAACAACATCATTATTGCGATTAGACTTATAATTGCAATAATGACCTCAGAGCTAGTCATTTCCTCTTGATTAACAACTGGCTGGGTGGGGATGGCCCTCAGCTGTTCCTCGGGCCACCACTCCCCTCCATCCTGATCATTAATCTATAGGAAATGACTGTCTCTTTAGTCATTGTTGCTTAAATAGAGTCCCAGTTCAAGAAATAGGCAAACCTGTCCTCTGTTGTAGAATTCAATACTCCTGCTGGCTGCAAAAGAAAGCTGTCCATGGCTATTTCTCACATCTCATCATCACTTGAATCACTGGGCCAGATGCTGTGGTGGCATTGAATTCGTGAGCAACAGTCTCCACTCATTTTCCAGCCTCCTCTGGGCCTGTGTACATGTCACTCCATCCACACAGTACCACAGCTGCCACAGCCACATGGGCAGCTGCACCATTGCTGAACGGCAGATGCATGCTGCGCATCGGCTACAGGTGGCATGTCGGATGCACCCCCAGGGGTTGATGTGTGGGACCATGACCGGGTCCGTGCAGGGGTGTCAAGGCAGCCAAACAGCCCCACCCTGGGGGTATTAGGGATGCTAACCAGAGACCCTGGTGTACTCCATGCTGGTGTCACCAGCTGCCGGGACCATGAGGTAGATAGAGCACTGTGGGGTGTCCTCTGCACCTGGCCGGGCCCAGTGGCTGCCACTGACGCTAACCCAGCAGCAATGGTACCAGCCATGCAGTCCATTGTGCCACAATGGCACCGGTCATGCGGCCCAATGCTGCAGTCATGGCCTTCTGCATCTGGGTGAGCCTGTCCATTAGTCTCACTGCACCCCTGTCCTGATGCTCAGCCATCTGGTGCACCTCTGTCCACAGTGCATGCACCTCACTGATGAGCAATGTCTGGTTCTCCACGGATGCTCCGCAGTAACCAGGTGTGCTTCATCAGCTGCTCAGCATCCTGGGCCTCTTGGTCTTCCCGCCTGGCAGGGGAGGACATGGTACATCACTGTACAGCCTCCCTCTTAGGTGGACGCTGCACAGTGGCCCATTTGGGGAGCACAGATCTCTCTGGCACACCAGTGGTGGGCACTGTGTCATGCTGCACAATGGCACCAGCATCCTGCTGCTGCCTCCTGACTGTCTGCTGATCAGTGCCCTGTGCCACGGCCACCTCCACGGCACCACTGCCAATCTCACTGGACACAGTCATGGCACTACACACAGCTGCACCAGCTTGGATGGGGGCATCTGTGTAGCACCAGAAATAGTGCAGGGCCCTGCCTCTTCCTGTGGTCCAAGCAGAGGTGTGCTGGGCACCACCATCTCCACATGGCAGTCCAGTACCAAGATGATGTCATCATGGTGTCTGACAGCACCCCAAGCTGGGTCTCTGCACACAGCACTGCAAGGCTGTCATCATGCAGGAACCCAGCCAGGGGTTTGTCAGACCTCATGCCATGCTCAGCAGCATGGCCAACAAAGCCAAGACATGACCTGTCACAGCTCAGGATACTAGTCGAAGTATACGGTCGGGCAGCCACATCCATGTCTGTATCCACTGGTCCCTCTGCAAGGATGCATGATGGAGCTGCAAAGCAAGACAAGAGTGTTAATGGTCCAGCATGCACCGATCCTCCCACTGTGCCTTGCAGACCAGTGTGTCTGCATCCACACGGGCTAGTGACAGTGGGCAATGCCTGTGTGATTCCTGCACAGCACATCCACAACAGGCATGCCCCACAGCAGGTCATACTCACCATGCAGTGATGGGCTGCCATCTGTCTGAAACCTACCACCTGGGACACCCTCCATGGCAGTGTAGCTTATGGTGAATGCCACCAGCTCCTCAGTGGCCATCAGCCGTGGCACAGCAGCAGACCTGCCACCAGTCACCCGGTGGGATGCCTGTATGGCCACTACCTTGTCTTTAATCTGCCGCCTGTCCATGTCGACCTTCTTCTTACACTCCTGCGGTGTGAGGTGGTGACGACCATGGGCATTGACATAGCATGCCACTGCATTCCATCCTTCTGCATGCTTCTGTGGCACTGCTGAGGAGCTCCTCACAGTCTATAATAGGCCTCAAAGAATGTAGGGCTCTCTGCAGCTGTAAAGTTGGTCCTGTGCTTGCATGCAGGCCCCTGGCTCTCCTCTCCTTCTGCTGCCTGTGGGAGTGAACAGCAGTGTAGGTGAGTGGAAGCACAGAACATTGCAGCTCTGGGCTGCAGTGTTGAAATAGGCCTGACAGTCCATCCATGCTGGCAGTCACTTACCTGAATGGTTGTAATACTGGTCTGTGCCCTATGCTATTCAGTGGAGCTTTTCTGGCTCAATGCATGCAAATTCAGCTTTGTGCAATTGTAAGGATATCAATCAATCAATCAAAATCTTTATTTATTCAGGCGAACATCATTGAGCGTAGCTCATTTACAAGATGGACCTGAGTGGTCATACAAATAAGGGTACAAGTTTTTTTACAAAGACATGAGAATAGCATAACATTGGTACAATCAAATGAATAAGAGATATATACAAAATTTACAGATATACAAGGCACAGTAAAATAACTTAACCTGTAAAATGAAGAGAAGATATAGCAGGGATAATAATCAAATAATAGGGCTTTTGTAGGCTTTTATATGAAATGTGATAACTGACTGGGTAGAAGAAGGAAACTAAACATAGTGGAATACAGAAGGGAGGGGTGTAGGTTGGATGGGAGACTAGGCCTTATGGAAGCAGTTGCACAACGCTGGAAATAGGGCGGTGTATAATCTTTTGAAGGAAGATAAGGGTAAGAGGGTATTCAGATTCATAGATTTTTGGAGTGAGTTCCAGACAAATGCTAGGGAATAGCTGATAACAGCCCTCCCAAACCGGGTGCAGGTATTGGGAATCTTTAGCATAATGAGCTTGTTGATCCTTAAGGTGTATGGCCTAGATGTGATTCGGGTGAACCAGTCTGAGATATAGGAGGGAGTTTGCCTGATAAAGCTTTAAAGATCCAGATTGCAGCATTCCTTTTCTTCTGTGCTGTAGGGATGTCCAATTGACTGCCATGTAAAAGAGAGCAATGATAGGTGCTGGAGGAAGGTCTGTAATAAATCTGATGGCTCTATGATACAGGGTGTCCAGCTTATTTAAGAGGGAGAGTGAGCAATGGCCGTAGAGAAAGTCAGCATAGTCAATAAGAGATAGGAATGATGCCTGGATTAATCTTTGTTTGGAGTCTCTGGTAAGGTAGTGTTTTATTCTATAAAATAGGCCAAGCCTTTGTCTCAACTTTTTTAATAGCTCTTAAATGTGGACAGAGTAGTCAAGTTTATTATCAATCCAGACTCCAAGATATTTGAATTTATGCACAAATTCTAGCTTATCTCCAAATAAGGTGGATAATTGTGGGGTGATGAATGATGGGGTAGTGGCAGAGCAATTCTTTGTTGCAAAGAACATAGCTTTTGTTTTTGGCATTTAGAAGTATTTTTTTCCAATAGGTTGTGTTGTAGGATGGAGAATTCTGACTGTAACAGTTCACAGGTTTTGATGGTGAGGGATTGCTGACATATAATACAGTATCATCAGCAAACAGATGAATGTTAGATTGAGAGAGTTGGCATCAATGTTATTAATATAAATGGCAAAGAGGATGGGGCCTAGGATAGAGCTCTATGACACTCTTAGCAGTGGTTTAGAGGTAGATAGGTAATTTTCATTTTTACCAATTGTAACCTTCCAGAGAGATAGCACCTAAACCAATTGAGTGAGAGTGAATCAAGGCCTACAGAGCTAAGAGAGGAGATTAATGATTCATGATCCACTGTATCAAATGCTTTACTCAAATCCAGGAACACAGCACAGGTACTATTCTTTTGATCCAAGGCAGTCTGCCAATCGTTAGTGACTTTGGCTAGGGCAGAGATGGTGCTATGCATTGATCTAAATCCAGATTGTGCTGGATTTAGGAGGTTGTTGGTGTCCAGATAGGCCCTTAACTGTGAATTTACTAATTTTAAAAGCATCTTGGATAGTACTGGTAGGATGGAAATGGGCCTGTAATTGTTAAGGTCCATGGGATCACCTGATTTAAGTAGTGGAACTACTTGAGCTGTTTTCCATATGGAGGGGATGGAACCAGTAGCTAGGAAAGATTGAAGAGGTGAGTGAGGGGGGCAGATAAGGTGCAATGCTACTTTAAGAAAGTAGGGGTCCAGGAGTCTGCACCTGCACTCTTCAAGTATCTAAATTGGATAGGAGGTCTTCTACTTCTTTTAAGGATATTGGTTGAAGGAGAATGTTGAAGCAGCCTTTTGTCCCACAGTGGATTGAAGGTTTAATGATGATCTCAAGAGATTTGCAGGTGAAGAGTCAAATGCTAGGCCAGCTGTGGTGAAATGGTCATTGAAGGTATTTAAGATTTCTTGCTTGTCAGTGATTTCTATGTCACTTAGTAGCAGTTTGGAGGGTAAGGCAGGGGTAGAATTTTGGCCTAGAATTCCCTTTATGGTACCCCAGAATCTGGATGGGTTAGTATAGGATGCATCCAATTCAGCTCTATAGTAGGCAGCTTTGGCATTTCTTATTTGTTTTGTGCATGAGTTTCTTGCTTTTCTGAATTGAAGCCAGTCTCTAGTATCCTTTGTTTTCTTGCCTTTTTCCAGAGTTTGTCTCTGGCTAACAAGCTGATTTAAGGTCAGCAGTGAACCAACGACAAGATTTTACTTTAGTTCTGACACTGGTGATTGGTGCATGTATATTGAGGGCATTAGTGATAATGTCCTTTAAGATCTGAAGAGCTGTCTCAACTGAGGTTGTAAGGTAAAAATCTTGCCAATATGTTGTATTGCACAAATCATGGAGATATCCTGAGATGTTGAAATTCTTTTTTGACCTTTTATAGAGAAATTTTGCAGGATTGGATGGCTTGAGTGTAGATCTTATGCCAGCTATAGGACAATGATCACTTACATCACTGGGTAGCACTCCAGCATGAGAATATAAGTGAGGCTTGTTTACCATCATAATATCCAGGAGTGAGCTGTTGGTAGTATTTTTTAGGTTAATCCTTGTTAGATCTTTGATTAATTGAGTGAATCCATAGATGTCACAGAAGGTTATTAGGGGCAGATGCATTCGATAACCAATTTAAATTCAAATCACCAAGGATGATGGTATCTTCAGGGCCTAGACTGAATATTGATCCTAGGTGGGATAGGAGTTTGAGGCCTGCAGAGGGGGGCCTATAGCAGCCAATCAATTTAAAGGAAGACATGTTAGGAAGGGATATTTTAATTGACAAGCATTCAAATTCCTTTGGTTCGGATGTATTGATGAGGCAGGATGCAGAGATGGTTTCCTTGACATAGATGGCCACCCCACCACCCCTGGAAGGGCGATCTGATCTGAAGAGCTGGTAATTGCTATGCTATGGATATGCTAATGCTCCCCACTGCACCATGCATAGGCTTAGTAGGTGATTTGCATGTGGTGTCTGAATATCATGAAATTGCACCTTGCGCACTAGGGTTGTACTGGAGCAAGTCTGTTGCACAATACATGCGTATGCACAGTGCGTGTTGCACATTGAGCATGTGTGCACCAAATGTCCACAGTGCAATCGCACATCAAGTGCACCATACGTGATGCAATGGTACAGCGCATGTGGCATTGAGATGCCATTGCGCATTCGGTCAGTGCCCCCATCTTGCACATGCACATGTGTGTGGATGTACGGCCTCTGATCCCCCAGGCCGTGTCATGACCCAGTGCCCCTGCCTGGCCCCTGCATAGTGTGCATGCCCATGTCTGTGTGATTACCATGTACTGCACAGTAACTGCGCATCCACAAACTGCACGATTGCAGCCCTGTGCACGCTGTCACACATCCAGCACATGTGGCTGGCACTTGCGCTGTTCCACAACCAACTTCCTGCTTTACACAGCTACTGAACATGGCACAGGAAAGGAGCAGGAATGCCCTGAATTGGACAGGAGCAGGAATGCCCTGAATTGGACAGAGTTCAAGCTGGTCAACCTTGTGGCCCTGGTGCAGCAGTTTGAGGTTCAGCTATTTGGACAGGTGCCACTGCAGCAGGCCGGGGGGACATCTGGCAGCAGATTGCATCAGGCATGGAGTTGCAAACTGGGGTCAGGTGCACAGCAGAGCAGTGCAGGCACTGCTATGGAGACCTGTGGAGGAGGGCACCATAGAGGCTGTGGCATAAGCAGGCTCACATACTCCCCCGCTGGCCATCCCTCCATCGTGGTCCAGGGTGTTGTTCCGGTGCATGCCTGTGGACTAGCTCTGGTTGTTGCATTGCTCTTCACCTCTGTTGGTGGCTGTGCCCCGTCCTGTGCTGCCCATTGTTTCCTCCTGCCCTGTATCAGTGTGTGCACAGGTGTGCCCTGCTGGTGGGGGGGCCTGTGCCATTGCTTCTGTGCTTCCTGTGCTGTGACCCTGGGCATCATGCATTTGCTCAGCTCCCTGTGTTTGTGTGTAAGTTTGCTCCACTCTTTGCTGGTTGCGCAGGCACATCCCTGGTTGTGCCATGGTGCATCCTTGCCATAATCAAAGGGATTGCGCATCCGCATTTGCGGTGGTGCACATTCTGAATATGGTTCCCCTTGTGCTATGGTGCAACTGACTTGCACTGCACTGGACTTGCACTGGCCTTTGGCACATTTCTGAAAATCTGGGCCTCTGTATTTTCTAAGATAAGCAATTTAATAGCTATTATTTCATATGTTAAAATGTTGATCAAAAGATCTTTGAATTACTTGTAATACCTTATGTTATCAATATGATTATGTAATTTGTGATGTCTTTAATTATAAAATAAAAAATCTGCTAAAAAAATGTTGACTGGAGCTGGCCCAGTGGCACTTAGGGTTGAGGTGCTGGACGCCACACCTCGCACCACACCGGCGACCCGGGTTTGGGAATGAGCCTGGGTTGCTGGGGGTTGGCAGGGGAGAAAATGGATTGTGCATCCATAGGACTGCTGTCCTTCTCAGGGGAGGGGGGTGTGCTGCCACCAGTGCTCTGGTGGCTCCTGGCAGTGGCTGAGGGTGATCAATAGAGCACTGGCAAGACCTGTGGGGATGTCCTGCAGCTGACACCTGGATCAGAGTGCATGTGGAAGTGCACGAGCTCAGGAACTTAGGCATCTTGCATGCCACAGACGTCAGGGGAGAAAAGCAGAAAAATAGGGCACTAGTCACAGCGGCATGATGGCCATCTCCAGTGTGGGCTAGTTCGGCATGGAGGGTATGCGGCATTATTGGATCCTGACCCGGGGTGGTTGAGCTAGGGGGAGAGCTCCTCTCCACCCCGATGTGGGGGGCAAGCCACGGGGGGTAGCTGCTGGACCCATACTAGGAGCCGAGAAGAGTCCCTGAAGATCGTGGCCTGAGACCCGAGGAGGATGCCTGACATGACGAGGTAGGCAGACTGGTGGCTCAAGGGAAGCAAAAAGTATAATAAAAAAAAAAAACGTTGACTGGTTCTCACCACATCTGTGCACACTTTGCTTATTTTGGAATGTCCTGTGACCATCTTAGGCATCTGCAGACTCAGAACAAGTTGCCTCAGCACCATCTGAAGCTGAAAGTTGCCACAAGATGGAAATCAACACTGTAGATGATGATGTACAAGCAGTACAAAGTCATCTCTGAATACCTGATGCTGCATACAAGCCATGACATTTCTGGAGCATCAATGTCTTTCACAGCTGAGCAAAAGTGACTCTTGGATGGCTTGACCATGATTCTGAGGCCATTTGAGCAAACCACACAGGCAGTGAGTGGGGACACTACCTGTATGAGTCAGGCCATCCCACTTCTAAGGGTGCTGAGGCAGATGTTGTTAAATGTACAGCAGGTGTTATAGGCAAGTGGAGATAGGGGAGGCTGTGCCTTAATGGAACACATGCTGCAAATATTAGACTGCGATATCCATATTTCCAGCACTTTGCAGTCTCCTAATATTAGTATTGCCACTATATTGGACCCGCAATACAAAAGAGGTCTGTCATCAATACTAGAAAGTAGGCATGATAAGGTACAAAATCTAACTGATCAGCTAGTAAGACTGGTTCAAAAGGCACAGATATCATGGTCATAGTTACAGTATGTAAGGCACAACATAACAGCAATTACAGACTGGGTGTTTCTACCACCTCAGTTAAGCCAGTTGATAAAACAAGGCTGTTAACAGAAAAATTAAAACAAATCTACTTTGGGATGCTTTTCTCAGGTGGGAATTGCAGACATGGAGAAAAAGGACGAGGAGGCTGGTGTATTGGAAGGATTGTGTGCAGCACAGCACATAGTGGATGCATATTTGGCGGACACCAGGCACCTTAGCATACTGTAAGAGCCCCTGCTGTACTGCGGTAGCAAGATGACTGAGTGGCCAGCACTGACCTCCTTAGCAGTGAAATATCTCAGCTGTCCACCCTCTAGTGTCAGCGTGAAGAGGGTATTCTGTTTGGTGGGGGTCATTGTGTGGGACAAGTATACAGAACTGTCCCCTAGAAATGTTGGCCTGCTAACATTTATTAAAATGAATGAAGTGTGCATTCCACATAAGACAAGTACGTCTGTATTCAGACCACGGGATGGAGGTGCTGAGAAATAGGAAGCAGAACAGCCTGGTGTTGTTGGCATTGGCAAACTGCCTTCCAGTGAGGCAGAAGAGGCAGCAATGGAGAAAGAATTTTCAAGTGGGGACAACTCCAGTCTGGAAGACTGTGAGGACTGCTTCCTTGATGATGATTGTAGCAGTGTATAAACAGAAAAGTGTTAGATCCCTCCTTTCCTCCGTATCAGTTTAATGCTAATAGTTTGCCAAGTTGTGATACAGTCATAGAAATCCATATAAATCCATCTGATTAATGCCATCTGTCCTTTTGTATGTAATTCCTTGCCTACAGATACAATATAAAATCTTTGAAGACTACACCAGTCAGCCAGCATACCAGTCATGCTGTCAACATTCCCACCACCAGCCAGCCAGTCAGCAATCCCACCACAGGATCTCAAGCCAGATACGAGGGATGTCAGTTGGAGCCATTTTTATTGACCTATCCAAGGCTTTTGACAGTTTGGCCCATGACATCCTCCTGTCCAGGCTTCAGAACAAAGGATTATCTGAGGTTATGGTGAAGTGGTTTGAATCATATTTAAAAGGTAGATCACGGCTAGTGGCAATAAAAGAATGGGAGTCAAGCCTGAGTCAGATTGTGTCAGGAGTCCTGCAAGGGTCCATGTTATGTCCAGTGTTCTATAATATCTACATGAACTCGCTTAAATTTACTAATCTGGATGTTAATTACCATCTGTATGCAGATGACACCATCATCTACGTAAGCAGTGCTTCAGATAGTCAAATACAAAAAAACTCTGCAAGAATCATTTGATGAATTGCAGAGTTTTCTGTTACAATCCAAACTTGTTTTAAATTCCAAAAAATCACAAATTACGGTATTTCATAAGAAAAGAAAGGGGAGGGACATAAGAGAGGGAATGCTACAAATTAAAACACTGAATGGTTCAGTGCTTGAACAGATCTCTAAATATCGATATTTGGGTATGTATTTGGATGACTTACTTAGATGGGATGTTCATGTTGATTAGGTTGTGAAAAAAGTTAGTAGATGTTTGGGAGCCCTGTACCGCATAAAACGTATAACAGAGTCAGTTCAAAAGCATGTGATTAACACTACCATTGCTATGTTGTTGGATTATGGGAATTTGATGTCAATTGGTGCTAATGCTTCTATGTTGGATAGATTGGAAGCTATATGTAATAAACTTGCACGGTATGTCACTATGGCACCAAAAAGAGCCCACATAAGATAACTATATCAAGCAATAAATTGATATCCCTTAATAGATAGAAGACTTCATCATACAATAATTTATATGGATAAATGTTTTAGAAATGAAGTTCATGACTACATTATTAATAGATTAAATATAAGAGTGATTAAGGTAGGGCTTACTGTAGATCTGCAGAAGGAACAGAATATCATCTGCCAAGCCATAATATAGAATTAGAAAGATCTCATTTTATCTATAAAAGGCTATTTTTATGGAACTCATTACTGTCTCATTTAGGAAAAAAGATGAGAAGAAACATATTACACAACTAAAATCCTGGGTTAGGGAAGAGATAATAAAATAGGACCTGGGACAGATTGTAGTTGTATATGTGTATAATTTCATATCTGTATCTAGTCAATGTATATTTATATTGTATTTGTATTTTGTACCTAATTGTGTGATTAATTTTTATGTAACAATGGAAGGATGACTATGTATAACAGCTGAAGTAATCATTGTACATCTGGACCTCACTGATAATGAGCTTGTCTTAGTTGAGCTACTGATTGATGTACTGAATGAAAGTTTTTCTACTACTGCTACTAGATATCAAGCCAAGCCTCCAGCCAGCCAGCAAGCCCTTCAAGGCAGCGATACCAGAAGTCCAGGAAAAGCCAAGATTGTCTGAGTGATGGTAAGCTACTTTCATTGTTTTCACAGTACTTATCCTTGCTGTTGGTGATGATTCTGTCAATGTATGGGAGAGGTCTCAAAGATACTGAACTTTTTTTCTTTGTTTTTCCTTTTGTCTACCTCTCACTTCATACAGCACACCAGATGCCACAGACTAAAGTTGCATCTTCCTACCACATAGATACATAGATACATAGACAGTGTCGGCAGATAAGGGCCTATGGCCCACCCAGTCTGCCCATTTGAGCTTGTAAGTTCAGTTTGTTTTCCTAGAAGTCTGTTGCCCCTTACCCCTGACCTCCAGAATTCCTTTATGTCTATCCCATGCATTCTTAAATACTGTGATTGTTTCAGCCCCCACCACTTCCTCTGGCAGAGTGTTCCACTTGTCCACCACCCATTCTGTGAAGAAATTCTTTCTCATGTTTCCTCTGAATCGTCCTCCCTCGAACTTCATCCCATGCCCTCTAGTCCTGGAACATCTTTTTCGCTTAAAAATAGTGTTTTCCTGCACCCTGTTCCTCCCTGTAAGATACTTGTATGTCTCTATCATATCCCCTCTCTCCCTCCTCTCCTCTCCTCCAGGGAGTACATGTTCAGTTCCTTCAACCTGTCTTCATAGGACTTGTGATGCAATCCATGCACCATCTTTGTTGCCCTCCTCTGAACCTTCTCTACCCTGTCTATGTCCTTATGTAGGTATGGTCTCCAGAACTGTACACTGTACTCCAGGTGGGGCCTCACTAGTGTCTTGTATATCGGAATTATGACCACCATTTTCCAAGGCACCGCTGTGCCAGTACACGCTGTGGCCATCACTAATTTGATGGAAAGCAATAAGTATCTGACATTATTTGTTTGGTTCATGAGTTTTTTCCTTTCACAGGTAAAGAGTGACACAGTGGCCATGCCATGCAGATTAAGCAATCTCCCTTTCCTCCTTTACAGGTGACAGAATGAGTGAGATGGACAATGGATCTATCGTGCAGCCACAATGGTGGCAAAGTCGGGCTAACTGACTTTTTTTATTCATAGGTGACATGCATAACAGTTCTAGTGGACAATGTATATACTGTCCATGTGGTTAGTCACCCACGGTGGCCACATTAGTGAGGTATACGTAATGTTTCCTTGTCTTCACAGGTCTCCCCCTCCTGCTGTGCTGTGTTCTTGTCTGGGAAGCAAACCTTATCATCCTCCACTTTCTGTGTCTGGGGAACCTTTGTTCCATTTCAAGGTCAGGCCATCTCCAAAGTGGTAGTAGGTTTCCCTTTATAAATTTCTTTTCTCTTTTAATTTTAATTTTTATTTTGTTTTCCTTTTACTGGTGCACTGTAACCCAGTATGGAGCATACTACAGACTAAATAATTTATATTTTGTCTTCACATCAGGTCTGTGATGCATTCTGCCAGCAAGATGGGTTATTTGTCCTTCTACGGCAAGCAAGTCATTGGCACCTTGTAATTTCCACCAGCTTATTGATGCCATCAGCCTTGTCAATGGATTCTCACACCTTGTCCTCCAGTACTGCATGTGGTGAACAGTCACCATTTTTCAGTGTATCAAACAAAGCAGTCCTCCAACTGATGCTGCTGCCTCATTGTGAATTTGCAAATATTGTGCATCGGGAAATTACCCGGAGTGAGGGAAATGGGAAGTCAACAGTTATATAGTGACATACAGCTATAAATATGATTTCATGAAAATAAATAAGACAAAATACTTACTTTCTCATGCATGAAACAGTCTGATATTAAACAGTCATAAGTGTGCAGCAGCAGGATTAGGTCACCCTAGTGAGAAATACCTGCAAAGAGAGAAACAGAGACAAAAGATGGTAAGAAATGCTATGGTTTTAAATACCCTTCCTCCCCTACAATCCCAAAAAAGCACGATACCTCTGCTGGTAAGTCACTACAAAACAAAGTGATACTCCTCTTCAAGATCAGCATCCAGATCCCATTGTTGTACGTACATTCACAAAGTACGGCAGCAACATATTGCACTACTGAGAGCTCATCTCATTTCTGGACATCCTGAGAATTCTCTAGGCCAAAAAGAATTAGAAACATAGAAACATAGAAACATAGAATTTGACGGCAGATAAGGACCGCTTGGCCCACCCAGTTTGCCCATTTCCCTACCTACTGGATAAGCTGCAGATCCTAGTTAACCAGCAGCCTACTTCTTCCTACCCCAACCCCCCAGAATTGCCTTATGACTATCCCATGCATGCTTGAATTCCACCACTGATTTTGACTCCACAACCTCCTCCGGAAGGCCATTCCATGCATCCACAACCCTCTCTATCAAAAATACTTCCTTAAATTACCTCTGAGCCGCCCCCCCCATCTTCAAATTGTGCCCTCTTGTTCTTGCACACCTCTTTTTTTGAAAGATGCTACCCTTTTGGACTTTGTTGATTCCCTTGAGGTACTTGAAAGTTTCTATCACGTCCCCCCTCTCCCTCCTTTCCTCGAGGCTATACATATTAAGCTCCTTAAGTCTCTCTTCATATGTCCTCCGTGCAGACCCTGCACCATTTTAGTTGCCCTCCTCTGGACAGCTTCCATCCTGTCTATGTCTTTATGGAGATTGGGTCTCCAGAACTGCACACAGTACTCAGATGGGGTCTTACCAGCTGTCTGTACAGAGGATAATAACTTCTGTTTTCTACTGGTGATGCCTCTCCCTAGCATCCCAGTATCCCCCAGCCCTCCTTGCTGCCTTCTCACATTGCTTGCCCACCTTTAGGTCATCTGATATGACTACCCCAGGTCCCTTTCCATTTTGTTGTTGTTAGTATCTCACCCCCATTGTGTACTTTTCCCTGGGTTTTTGTTTCCCAGGTGCATTACCTTGCACTTCTTAGCATTGAATCTAAGCTGCCATACATTTGACCATTCCTCTAACCTTGCCAAGTCCCTTCTCATCCTTTCCACCCCACCTCTGTGCATCAACTCTGTTGCAGATCTTAGTGTCATCTGCAAAGAGACATACTTTTTCTTCCAGTCCTTCTGCAATGTCGCTTATAAAGACATTGAAGAGGACTGGTCCTAACTCCTGAACCCTCATGTGTACCCCGCTAGTAACCCTCCTTTCTTCTGAGTGGACTCCATTTACTATTACTCTCTGTGTCCTATTCTCCAGCCAATTCTTTACCCAGGCTGTCATCTTGGGACCCACTCCCAGGCTGGCTAACTTATATATTAATCTTTTGTGTGGGACTGTGTCAAATGCCTTGCTAAAGTCTAGGTAGGCCATGTCCACAGCCTCCCTGATCTACTACTTTGGTCTCCCAGTCAAAGGAAATCTATCAGATTGTCTGGCATGACCTTCCTGCTGTGAATCCATGCTGCCTAGGGTCCTGTGCCCTCTGGCCTCTAGATACTCAACAATTCTTTCCTTTAGAAGTGATTCCATCATTTTCCCTATCACTGAGGTTAAACTAGCAGGTCTATAGTTTCCTGCTTCTGCCTTGCTCCCACTTTTGTGAAGGGGAATCACATCTGCCCTCCTCCAGTCCTCGGGTACCACCCCATCCTCCCATGATTTGTTAAAGAGGGTAGTCAGTGGTGTCACTAGTTCTACCCTTAGTTCTTTTAGAATTCTGGGATGAATCCCATCAGGCCCCATTGCTTTGTCCACCTTCAGTTTTAAGAGTTCTTTCAGAACCCTTTCTTCTGTAAATGGGCTGGTATCAACTTCTGTATCCAGAGTGTTACTACTGTTTGTTTTATGTACCTCCCCTCTTCCTTTGTAAATACTGAGCAAAATATTTGTTTAGTATCTTTGCCTTTCACATTCTCCCTCTGCCCACCCTCCTCCCTTTATTAAGCCTCACTACTCCACTCCCTGGTCTTCCTTTGCTCCCTGATGTACCTATAAAAGGTTTTATCCCCCTTCTTAACTGAGTTGGCTATCTTTTCCTCAGTTTGGGCCTTTGCTGTTCTGACTGCCTTCCCAGCCTCCTTTTGCTTTAACTGATACAGTTCTCTGTCCTGCTCCTGCTGCGATTCCTTGTACTTCCTGAATGCTTTCTTTTTCTCTTGAACCTTCACTGCCACTTCCTTTGAGAACCATAGTGGTTTCTTACATCGTCTTGTTTTGTTTATTTGCTTCACACAAAGGCTCGTTACCTCTGTGATGGCAGTTTTTATTATTCCCCATTGTTCTTCCACCCCTCCTTCCCACCCATTTGCTAGTGCATTCCTTAGGCACTCACCCATTTTGGCAAAGTCAGCCCTCCTAAAGTCCAGTACTTTTGTCTTTGTATGGCTTGACTCTATTGCTGTGTTTATTGTGAACCATACTGTTCGATGGTCGCTAGTTCCCAGATGGCTACCCACTTCTACATCTGTGATCCTCTCTCCATCTCCATTTGTGAGTATCAAGTCTAATATTGCTCCCTCTCGAGTGGGCTCAGTACTAGTTGTCTAAGGCATGCCCCTGTAGGGCATCTAGAATAACTGCACTCTTCGGCTGCAGCTGCACACTAAAGTAACATCTGGCATATTCAGATCACCCATCAGCAATATCTCCCTTTTCTGCCATTCTAAGTATACTTTCTATCATTTCCTTGTCCATTTCCTCCCCCTGAGAAGGGGGTCTGTATACAACCCCTGTGCGGATTGTGGTGCCATTGCCTGTCTCCAAATTTACCCACAGTGCTTCTTCTCCTCCCTGTTTACCCTTTTGTTCTGTTGCTTTTATTCCTTCCCTTATGTAAAGAACTACTCCTCCCCCTCTTTTACCTTTTACCCTCTTAACTTTTATTTTCCGGGCACTAATGTACATCTTCTTGACAGTTGTTATGGAGACTTGCACGACACAGCAGCACCAACTAGCAGCACCATATAACACTTCTGGGAGCACACCTTGTTTCTGGGAATAAGAAACATTCACAGAAGGTGGTACATTTACCATTGTGGACTATTTATTGTTAATCGATACCTGAAAATATTGCAATATGTAATTTATGTCTATTGTGATTTTCAAAACTTGTGATTTATAATAATGAATTGTTAATAAAGCACAGTTAACACAAACTGCATTACAACAACAGTATACACACAGTGAATTACTGTGTGGCAGAATGTAGCTAGCAGCCTGTTCTATTTTTTTCTGGCACTACAGGAAACTTCTGGAATTCACAGATTTAATATGAGCTGTAATGAACACACAATTAACACAATCTGTGTTACAACAACTGTGTTTGGACCAGTTGCACACAGTGAACTATTGTGTGGCGGCATGTAGCAGCCTGCCCAAGATCTTACTGCACTCAAAATAAATTAGGGAGAAGAGAATTTATGTAAATTGTGATTTATGCACTGTTCATGCTAACTGAGTAACACAATAACATTGCTGGTGTACTACAAACAAAAAGGACAGTATGATGTAGAGGTATCTATAGCAGAGTGTGGCATATTTATTCTGGTAGTTGAGAAAAATTAAGGAAAGAGACAGACAGGTGCAGAGATTGGCAGTTATCAAGAATATATAGGTAGGAAACATAAACTTTTTAAAGGTTTCTATTTTTAAAGGAAAGTCCCCTCAACCTAGTTCCTTTATAATTGTGTAGTTTGTATGCAGGGACAATGATTTCCTTTCTTACATCCCCCTAATTTCATTCTAATTCAAATATAAATGAGGTTGCTGCACTCTGTTTTGCACTGGTGTGAAAAGCTGTCTGTTTCCATTTCAAAGGTCATGACCCCACTCAGGCAAGGCATCGTGGGAGTTGATGATGCAGCCACGTACAGGCCAGCAGAAGCTACACTCTTATTCAGTTCTGATACATGTCTTGTGAAATCCATGTATTCTCTAAACACATTTTTTCTAACTTAGATGCACTTTAAACTACAGTAAATTCCACTTAAATGGGACAGTCCCATGGTGGGGGTTTTGTTCCATTTGAGGGTCGATCCCAATTATCAGAAGTTGCCATTTTTTATACTGTACTGTACTGCAGTACAATACACAATGAAAGTGGTACTGAGAAAAGTGGTTAGTGATTCTGTTAGTGATTACAGCTCTTTTATGAATATTTTTTGTTGTTTTTGGTAGTTTGGCTGCTTTCATTGTCTTTAATAGGCTAACACTTTCTGATACTGTAAAACAACTTAGCTTAGGCATCTGGCTTCTGACCTCTGGCTTCTGCTTCAGCCACTGTGCCACAAAAAAAGTCCACAATCCTTTTCTGTTTAGCATCTGCTGATTTCTTTTTATAGATAAGCTCCTCCAATGCAAACTGCGGCTCTAGTTCTGCAATTTGCCCATTCTGTAAGGACCAGTCATGGAGAGCACTTACATATACTCATGCCTCTGAGTTAGAGACCAGGTTTGGCTTCTTCATGTCCATGTCCTCATTGCAGTGTGCATACTGGTCACTGCTTGTTACTGACACACAGCTGTCATCAAGGGACAGCTCTCCCTCCATCTCCTCAGCAACGTCACAGTCAGCAAATGCATCAGACTCCTCCCTCATCACGTTTTCTGGCTGCTCTACAGCAGGAGCATCACAGAGTTCTGTCACCACTTCTGAAGATCTGTCAATTACAAAACCCACTTCTCGAAATCAATTTGCAGTTGTCGCCTTGACTGCCGCCCATGCTCTGTGCGTCATATAAATCGCATCTAGGAGATTCACTTTTCTTGCAATTTCTGATGACAGAGTATTTGAGCCACCATCAGTTAGACTGGTTTTCCTGGCAGTGAACTGTGCTCTGTAATGGCCTTTTAAATTTTTAATCACCCCCATATCAAGGGGTTGAATCAGGCTAGTGGTGTTAGGTTGTAGGAACACCAGTTTGATGTTGGGAAACTTGTTGGCTAAATTGGGGGGGGGGAAGCACTGCAGTTGTCCACAAACACCAGGACTTTACGCCTGCATCTCTTCAGCTGCTGGTTCTGCTTTGCCAACCAGTCCAAAAATATCTAGCCTGTCATCTAGGCATTGTTTGAGCTGACATAGGTTACCGGCAGCTGAGATAAGTCCTTTGGAAAGCACTGCTGTCTTTTGCTTTTGACTGTCACCAACAAAGGCAGCCTTTCAGCCCCCAGTAAATTAGCACAGCACAAGACAGAGATCCATTCCTTTGCTGTTTGCTTCAGTAAGGTTGGTGGCTTTGTGAATGAGTTCCCTGTCTGCATAGCCCCTGTAAAATAACCCAGTCTCATCTGTGATAAAGATGTTGATTGGGAGGTTACTCAGACATAAGGGTGGGGAGTATGGTCTGCAGCTATTTCAATGCAGAGGTCTCTTCTGCATCTGAACACTCTTCATGTTCTTTCTTACAGACTATGCAATGCTGTACCTTCCAGCTTAATAGCCAGTCATCTGCAGTCTCAAAGGAGTCATGTGTAAGATGTGAAGCCAATTCATTTGCTTTTTTTTTTTAAGCAGCTCCAGACAGGTGGACACCTTTACTTACAGCATGATTAAACCAAGTTAGCAAAGCATCCTCAACCTGTGTATCTTTGCCTTCACATTTTCTCTTGTGATTCAGGTTTGCATTTACCTGCCAGTCAGACAAGAAATTTTCTCCATTTAGACTGTTCCTATTTGACTCTTTGATATGCTAAACATTTTTTCTACTGTTGACATGGAATTGTTGGGTTCCTGAAATGCCTCCATAACTTTCAGATTCTCAGGTAAAGGAACATCTGTTCACTGGCTGGCAGCCATTGTGAGTAGTGTGAGTAGGGTAGAGAGGCAAGCATGATTTAAATAGGGTACTAAGCAGGTGTTAATGAGCAAACATTGTCCCAATTTAGTGGCAGCCTGTCCTGATTAAGAGGACTGGGAACTCATTAACTAACACTAGAAAAAATTGGTTCCCCAGGTAATGTCTCTTTAAAGTGGCTGTCCCCTTTAACCGCATCCCCAATAAATGGAATTGACTGTAAAGAAAACAGCAGGGCACTAACTAGGCCTTGAAAAGTTTTATGACTAGCATAAGACAAGAACATAAAGACTGCAGAGGACAAAAACAGCACTGACTGAAACAGTGTAATTAATGAAGACTTTAGCACCAAAATATCATAAAATTCCATGATGCCTTAGATTTAGAGATGGTCGAAGTGGCCCCAATTTGCTCTGTGAAGAGAATCGCTAAGCGAAAGTGAATTCGCAGAGTGGTCCTCAACGTGGGGCAGAGTACTACGCGTTATAATGGGTAACGTGAAGTCCATTGAAAACTATGACTTCACGTAACTCCACCTTCTCAAACGACTACTCCACCAATTCTTAAGGTGACGTACATTGAAAACAATGTACTTCACCTCACTTCACCTGGTTTTTAAGCTCCAAATGCAAATTTTGCAGTGATTCATGGAATTTCAGGTCACATGGGCTCTAGATTGTACTGCACAGCCTCAGTTCGGGATAGTGTGTGTAGGAAACTGTAGGAGAGAGTCTGATCTGAGAGTTCTCTGCAAATCAAACCTTCTAAAAGGTTTAAAAAAGCCCTTTTTAGTCATTTTTTTTGCTGAAACTTTAGTTCATTGATTGTAGGAAACCCTCCTGTGCTCATATTATCGAGCGTTTATTGTTTGTGTGTAGATTTTGAATGTTAATGTACAACATTCACTCTGTGTACTAAGAAACAGTGGAAGTGTGCTTTGGGGGATGTGTATATCTGTGTTGTAGGTAGATTAACATGGAGAAAAAGACAGTTCTTTCTGTTTTGGTGATATTTTTCGTGTATAACTGTGTTAATGTACACACAATAATATTTTCAATAATTCTTGCCATTTTTTTGCTGATTATCATGGTACAGCAGTGCATAATTTTAGTTTGTTTAAAATATGTGGCTATATTACTGAAGTTTTCAATTTGTTACACATTACTTACTGTGTGTATGAGTATATGTGTGAGACGTGTCATCAAATCAGACACCTTTTATTGTGCCACATAGTAATTTCAGCAATGTGAACCTGCTATCCACTGCAGCTGTGTGATTTTTGTACTTCTTTGTGGTATCTTTACTGGTACTAGTACTAGTGACTGTTACTGCAGCAGTGCAGTACACTGTCCCCCCCCCCACAGCCCGCCCCAACTGGCAAAGGTATTCTTTTCCTGATTTGAATTTCTGATGGTGAGCACTGGGTAGGTGTTGTACCTTTGCATCTGCATCTCTTCAATGTGCAGTGCAATCTTAATCTGTCTGTGCATTTTCATCTCTTTAGGGCCCAATCTCCATCTGTAACTTAAGTCACAGTTGTTTCTTTGGTGTCCCTTCAGAGTACTGGACTGGTGTGGTGCATAATTCTGCAAGAACATTGTACTCATTAATTTGCGTTTTTAAAGTCAGGACCATCATCACGAGTCACTTGTGATACAAATCACGTTCTTCGTTATCACAGTCACAAATGCAGTCACACATCATGATTCACGATCACGTCATGAATCACAACATTAATTTTTTTACTAGTTACTTGGATGTATTGTAAGCCTGTTTTGTAGTATCTCTCCAGGCTTCACCACCCCACCACTGTATTCATTAATATGTGTTTTTAAGTTGTAGAGTTTTGTGCTACAGCTCGTCGGGGAAGTACAGCCATAGGCATTCGCGTTCCCAAAACAGTTCCATATTGTTTTCTCACACCGACACCGAATCACATTGTTCATCATTACAGTCACAAATGCAGTCACAAATCATGATTCATGATCACATCACAAATCACAACATTAATTTTTTTACTAGTTACTTGGATGTATTGTAAGCCTGTTTTGTAGTATCTCTCCAGGCTTCACCACTCCACCACTGTACTCATTAATAAGAGTTTTTAAATTGGGGAGTTTTATGATACAGGCTCAGCTCATCAGGGAAATACAGCCATAGGCATTCGCATTCCTTCCTGTACAGCATTTGAGTTATAGTACTGTAAGTAGTGGTGGTCGAAGTGGCCTCAATTCACTCCACGAAGTGATTCACGGAGTAACATGAAATCCGTGGAGAACTCCACAATGTGCATCGGAGTACTTCACTTCATAATGAGGAACACAAAGTCCATTTAAACCAATGACTTTGCATTATTCCGCCTTCCTCAAACCACTTCTCCACCAATTTTAAGATGAAGTACATTGAAATTGATGTAATTCTCCTCACTTCGCCCTGTAATTGAAATTATGTACTGATTCATGGGATCTCAGGTCACATGGGCTCTAGATTGTTCTGCACAGCCTCAGTTCTGGCCTGGGTAGTGTGTGTGTAGTGGTAGCTGGAGACAGTTTGCTCTCAGAGCGCTGCGAGTCAAAACCTCTAAAAGCTGTTTAAAATGCTTTTTTGAGTCATTTTTTGGCTCACAATTTAGTACATCAATTCTAGGAAACCCTTCTGTGCTCATATCATCAAGTGTTTATTGTTGTGTGTGGATTTTGAATGTTAATTTAGAACAGTCAGTCTGTGTACTGTGAAGTGTGCTTTGGGGAAGGGGTGTATTTGTGGCATAGGTACATTAACTGGGAGAAAAAGGCAGTCTTTCTGTTTTGGTTATATTTTTCTTCTATAACTGTGTTAATGTACGCAAAGTAATATTTTCAGTTATTCTTGAAATTTTTTTTCTGATTGTTGTGGTGCAGCAGTGTATAATTTGTCTGTTTAAAACATTTGGTTATATTACTAAAGGTTTTCAATTTGCTATGCATTACTTGTAGTGTGTGTGAGTGTGTCCCCGATGTGTGACATTAAATCAGACACCTTTTATTGTGCCACAGAGTAATTACAGCAGTGTGAACCTGCTATCCACCGCACCTGCATTAATTTTTTCATACTGCTTTGTGGTATCTTAGCTGGTAGTGGATTGTTACTGCCATGCACTAATCCCCTAACTGGCAAAATTAATTCCTTTCCAAATTTGGATTTGTGACTTGTGAGCACTGGTTAGGTGTTGTTGTGCCTTTTCATATGCATCCATTGAGTATGCAGTGAAATCTTAATCTGTCTGTGTGTTTGCAGTGCTCTATTAATTCTGGGAGACTGCATTTCTTGTTACACTCTCATTTCACTTCGTCAGCACTGGGAAATTTTCTGGACACAAGACAGTAGAATTTTGTCAGCACTGGGAAATTTTCTGGACACAAGACAGTAGAATTTTGTCAGCACTGGGGAATTTTCTTGACACAAGACTGTAGCATTTTGGGGATGCGCATTAATTCTGGTGACTCTGTGTGTGACCACTGCATGCATGACTGAGTGCACCATTAATTCTGGGAGACTGTGTGTAACCCCTAGGTGGCGCTATCCCAAGGGCTACTACCCTTGCCTGTTTGACTATAGACAGGTTGAGGGGCCTAGGTCCTATGGCGGGTGTCTCCACCCAGAGGTCAGGGTTTGTAGTGGTTAGGCTAGCTTGGTCACAGCCCTCTGGGACACTGAAACCTCCTTTTATTCCCTCTAGTGGCTCACACAATGCACCAGAGTTACAGCCCCAATAACCCACGTATAGACACTGTTCACTCATATGGATACCACTTACGCTCAAGACTGATTCTGCAGCACATTTCTGAGGACCCCCTTTAAAATAAGATTAAACAACATACACAGCAAAACACAATACTGTTTCCATAAGTAACAACACCACAGACAGTATGTAGTATAACAACAACAAATCTGATTTATTTAGGATGACAGTAACATGGAAGGGGGGAATCAGGTTAATTGGTGGCATGAAATCACAGTACTGTGCACACATACAGAGGCTGAAAAGTCACACTCTGGGTACTCAGGTTGGGGGGGGGGGGGGCTAGCCAGGTCCATTGCCCGAGGTTGGCCGACAGGTGCACACAGCACTGGGGATTGGAAATAGCAATTCCCCACAAGCACTATGCACATTCGTATATAAAAGGAAAGTACTATATCAGGCAGACTGCTCCTCGATCCCAATCGCAATTACTGCAAAATACCCAGGAAAACACACAGCAGCTTCAGTTCCTGACAGACCGAGTGCGATTCAGCAATTTCTCCAGTCTTCTACAGGGTGAGCCTGGTTTCCACACTTGTAGTGCTTCTTTCTCCTCACAACTTGAATTCAGTCCAAACTGGCACTCACAAAGGTTGCAGACCGAAACTCAGGGCCTCACATGCGCTTCCCACATGAAACTATACACCGCAGAAGCACAGAGCTCCTTCTCTCTTCACAGTCACAACTGATCTGATCTTTCCAGTCACAGAGCAGGGCATTACCTTTAGCTCCACACCATTCTGTTGGCTGGTTCAGCTGCCACTTACAATAAGACTCCCTCTGTTAAACTACATTTCCCAGAGTCACTGCCCATACAATCCCCTTGTGGTTGGCTCAGAATTGAGATTCCAAGTTCCGATTCATCCACAAGCTCCATTTAAGGGTCTCCCTATCATCCTGATTGGTCCAAGTCAGCTATTCAGGACTAAAATGAAAGAGTTATGCTGAAACAGTTCATGCTAAAATGAAGACAGGTTAGACAAACTACATTTTCTCAGTCACTCTAAATGATTTCTGGCAAACAGTTATATCTTTCAACTTTGCTCCCTCTGTACATGTAGCAATGGCAGAAACAGAGAGAATGGACAGCAGCCCGGGCGGGATTTGAGCATTAAATACACAGTCCCCTCATAAAAACTAATTAAGTCTGCAAGCTGTCAGCTCTTAAAGAGACGGTGTGTGGAGGCTCAAATATCACTCACTTGGAACCACATTTAAACAGCTCAGACGCTGAACACCGCCCAGACTTGGAGCATTCAGGCAAGCTCCTGGAAGACTTTTGGGAACCCCCATTTGCAGGGGGGTTACACCCTTCCTGGCCTGGAAAACTTGGCATCTGGGTCAAGTAATTACCCCCATAAGTTTTAATACAACCATATACATTTACATCAGTATCACATTAGGCTTATACATGTAATCATCAGACAACATATCACCTTACTAGAAACACATTTTTGAAACTTTTCAGTACATCACTTTTAACACAGTATTATACACACATTGTACCATAACTCAGGTTATTACCTCCTGTACATGAAACCTGAAGAGAGGGGGCCCTTCCCTGTCAGCTACCTTGGGGCTGGATGGGGCAGGGGCACCATACCGAGAGGGCAACACAAGTAACTTGGAGTTAGTACTGATGTTCAGTTTGGGCAACGAGCTCAGGGACACATGCACTCCTTTCAATCAATCAATCAATCAATCAATCAAAATCTTTATTTATTCAGGCGGACATCATTGAGCAAAGCTCATTTACAAGATGGACCTGATAGGTCGAGGAACAAAATAAGGGTACAAAACAGACATACACAAAACTCTTCTACATAAACAGAAACAAAAATATAAACATATTTACAAACAAGGTAGCCAGGGATTAATGGCTCCAAAGCATGCTGGATCAGACAATTATGACTGAGGCCTAGTAAAATGTTAGAAGCAGCCTCCGAAATGAAAAAATGGCATGGGCGGGTTGGTGGGAGTTATGGATAGGAACTAAATCTACTAGTAATGATTAAGTGGGGTAGAAGTAAGTGTCAGGGTAGCAGTGGAGGATTTGGTCGGGGGGGTAAAGAATGTGATAGGACTAGGCTTTATGAAAGCAATTGCATTTCTCTGGGAAGAGACTTGTGTAGAGCTTTTTAAAGGATGATAGAGGTATATAGGTGGTCAGCTTTAGGGTCTTTTGTAGTGAATTCCTTGCCAATGCTAGGGAGTAACTGATTGCAGGTCTCCCATGTTGGGTGCAGGCTTTTGGTAGTTTCAAAATGATGAAGTTGTTGCTTCTTAGAGCATATGACCTAGCTGAGGCCAGAGTAAAGCAATCTAAAATATAGGATGGAGGTTTGTTGTACAGGGCCTTGTATATCCATAGTGCAGCATTTTTATTCCTTCTGAGGTGTAAGGATGTCCAACCAACTGCAGCATAGAGATAGCAGTGATGAGTGTTGAATGGAAGATCTGTGATGAACCTTAGAGCTCTATGATACAAGGTATCCAATTTACTTAAATATGAAATAGTACAGTGGCCATAGAGGAAATCCGCATAGTCGATAAGTGATAGAAATGAGGCCTGGATTATTCTCTGTCTTGAATCCCTGGTTAAATAATGTTTGATTCTGAAGAAAAGGCCGAGCCTCTGATGAAGTTTTTTCAGAAGTTCTTCAATATGCTGAGTATAATCAAGCCTGTTGTCAATCCATACCCTTAAATACTTGAATTTGTCAACATAGTCAAGGCTTTCTCCAAGAATGGTGGATAGTTGGGGAAGATTGCTTGGTGAGAGGGTGTTGGCATAGTAATTAGTGGAGAAGAACATAGCTTTTGTCTTCTTTGCATTAAGGAGTAGTTTTTTATCAAGTAGTTGGTACTGCGAAAGGGAGAACTCTGATTGTAGTATTTCACAGGCCTTTGTAGGTGATGGGTTACTAACATATAGGACAAGTGTCATCTGCAAGAGGTGAACATTGGCTTTAGTGAGGTTAGAATCAATACTGTTAATGTAGATGGCAAAAGGATAGGGCCCAGAATAGATCCTTGAGGTACTCCTCTTAGGAGTGGTTTTGATGAGGAAAGGTTGCCTTCATTTTCACCTGTTGCATTCTATCAGTGAGGTAACATCTGAACCACTTGAGAGAGGGTGGATATAGGTCTATGGATTGCAGTGAAGAGAGTAAGAACGCATGATCCACTGTGTCGAAGGCTTTGCTTAGGTTAAGAAATACAGCACAGACGTTGTTCTTTTTGTCTAGCTCAGTTTGCCAGTCATTTGTGACTTTTGCCAATGCAGAAATGGTGCTATGCCTGGTCCTAAACCCAGATTGAGCAGGGTTCAGGAGATTATTAACATCGAGGTAGTCTCTTAATTGGAAGCTCACTAATTTTTCTAGCATTTTGGAAAGCACTGGCAGGATAGAAATGGGCCTGTAATTGTTGAGGTCCATGGGATCCCCTGATTTTAGGAGGGGAAACACTTGTGCTGTCTTCCACAGCGAAGGAATAGAACCAGAGGCTAAGGAGAGATTGAAAAGATGTGTTAAGGAACTGCAAGCACATGTAATGCAGTTTTAGAAAATAGGGTCAAGAGAGTCTGCACCTGCTTTCTTTAGTGTCCAAGTGCAGTAATAGGTCCTCTACTTGATTCAGTAAAATTGGTTTAAATGAGAAGGAAGAATCAGCCCTCTGAGCCTCATTAGACTGGGATTTAAGTTGTGACCGCAGATGATTAGCTGGAGAGGAATCGAAAGCAAGGCCAGCCATTGTAAAGTGAGTTTTGAATGCATTTAGTATTTCTTGTTTGTCGGAGATAGTAGCCTTATTAAGGTGCACTTGAGGTGGCAGAGAAGTGCTAGAGTCCTGCCCTAAGATCCCCTTGATGGTGCCCCAGAATTTAGCAGGGTTGTGGTAAGAGGCATCCAGCTCAGCCGAGTAGAAAACAGCCTTAGCATCCCTTACTTTTATGGTGCAGCTATTTCTGGCTTTTCTGAACAGCACCCAGTCATTTGGATCTTTCGTCTTCCTTGCCATTCTCCATAGCTTATCTCTCTGAAGCAATGCAGATTTAAGGTCGGCTGAAAACCAGCGGCAAGATTTGTTTTTCGTTCTAACACTAGTGATTGGTGCATGAGTATTGAGGGCACCTATAATTATGCTGTTTAACACCTGAAGTGCTAATTCCACAGAGTCTGCAAGGTAGAACTCCTGCCAGTGTGCAGAGTGGCATAGATCATGGAGATATCCCTTGATGTTGAAGTTTTTTTAGATCTTCTCAGGAGGAATTTAACTGGGTTAGCTGGTTTGCCAGATGATCTTATTCCTGCAATAAGACAGTGATCACTTATGTCACTGAATAGCACCCCAGCATGTGAGAACAGATGGGGTTTGTTTGCCAGCATGATGTCAAGTAGGGTACTGTTACTTCTGTTTTTTAAATTGATTCTTGTCGGTTCATTTATTAGTTGATAAAACCCATATGTACCACAAAAGGATACTAGGGGTGCAGCTGTCTTGGAGAGCCAGTTTAGATTCAGATCACCTAAGATAATAGTATCTTCAGGGCCAAGTTTGATTATGTTCCCCAGATGGGTTAGGAGCTTATGATCAGCAGAGGGAGGCCTATAGCAGCCAACTAGTTGAAAAGCTGCTATGTTGGGGATAGCTATTTTAAGGGATAAACATTCAAACTCTTTTGGCAATGATGTTGTACTAAGGCAAGATGCAGATATATTCGATTTAACATAAATAGCTACTCCCCCGCCCCTTGATAGGCGGTCTGTTCTGAATATTTGGTAGTTGGGTAGATTTACCTCCCTATCTGTTGTTGTAGGTTTGAGCCATGTCTCAGATATTACCAGGAAGTCTGGCATGGTGTGAGATACCCAGGCTTGTATTAATGAAAGCTTTTTCAGGAGGCTGCAAACATTAATATGAAGGAAGCTTAATCCTTTAATGGAGGCTAGATCTGCTGGGGAGGTGATACCCTCTGGCGGTCCTGGATTGATTTCAACATTACCAATACAGATTAGCAGAAAGAATAAAAGTTTTGTGAGGGCTTCGAAGGACAGGAGGAAGGAACAGTCAATGGGCCTTTTTTTCTTGCTCGGTGGCCGATGCTTTGAGATGATCCACTGTATATTACGGCTTAGTAGCCTATCGCAGAGTGCTAGTTTGATGGAAAGGTATAAGGGGGCACTGTAGATCCAGTAATGGAGCATTGAGCGTAAAGAGTACATGACAGGTTGTGACCCTTTTTGGGTGTTACCCCACTGATTGTGGAGAAGCAGTGGTAGGGCATATGTGAGGAACCGAACGGCATCCACTGGAGGTGTCACAGGGAGGTTAGGCTGGCGAGCTGCATAATTCAGCAAGGCATGGATTGGTATGGCATCATCCTCAAAGAAAACCATAGATGAGAGAGAGAAACAGTAAGAGGAGCTTCCCATTTGATGCAGTACCTAGGGTTAGATACAATGAGGACAGGGGAGGACTGCTGAGCAGATGCCACATTGGGCCGCTGGCAGTTTATTGGATAAAAATTTTGCTGTGGGCAGAGGTAAGATCGAATCAGGAAGATGCATATAAAAGAAACACCCAAGAGGGGGGAGGGCGGGCAAAAATTTTATGCTTTCCTGTACCTTCCTGGCTATCTCTCCCCTCCTGGTCCCCTGGGGCGGCCTTTGGTGCGCCGACCAATTCACAGGAAGCGAGTCTCCGCGCTTACTGGGTGCTAGGAGGCAAGGCGGCTGACTGGAAGGAGACAGAGGAAGGCACAGTCAATTATAGAAAATGCAGCAATCATGATTCTCTGCAGTAAGTGGGATTAAAATTTACACCACAAAAGGCGGGAGGGGTTCGCGCCTTAGCTTCCGTCTACTACAAATCCCACCAAAAGGCTGTAATCACAGAAACATTTCAAAATACAACAGGAATTTTGCATGAACACAATAAAGCAGTAAAACAGCTCTTTTAGGTAATTTAGGTTGAAAAAGTCACAATCCCCGACCAGTTTCAGTAGTGTAAAGTCTAACAGAAGTCTATGGAGTAGGCGGACCAATCAGACGCAAGGCTCAGAAAGCGCTCGCCCTCCGATTGGTCGCGGCTTTCCCGTACTTTTCTGGCTGTCTCTCCCGGCCTCCTGTTCCCCTGGGGCGGCCTTGCGGGCCCATGCACTCCTTTATGGACAACATTGAGAGGCAAGTCCACAGGCCTCCCAGGGGAATCATTACTGAGGTGCACCACAGGCTTTACAGCTCTACCAGTCTTTCTAGGGGGGACTTTTACAGTCTCTGCACCTTGAGCCCCATTTTCAGCATTGTCCTCACTTTTCAGGGGAGCCTCCATTGGGGTTGAGAGGCTAGAACTTGGGGCACTTTCAGCTCCAGGAGTTATAATCTCTGAGTTCACAACATTTAAACACAGAAACATAGACTTTGATGGCAGATAAGGACCACTTGGCCCACCCAGTCTGCCCATTTCCCAACATACTGGATAAGCTGCAGATTCTGCTTAACCAACAGCCTACTTCCACTTGGCTCACATGGGGAGTTTTCTGACACTGACAGTGAATTATCAGGGCACTCAACACACTCTTCTTGTTCTGGTATATCACCAGTTTGTCCCAGTCCATCATTTTCCTCCTCTGAAAACTCAAACAGTTCAACCATACACAATGATTCCATATCATTGGACTTCATGCTTTGCACTTCACTTTCTGGGACCATTGGCTCCAGGGACAAAGCTGGAGGCTTAGACAGTCTAGAAGGCCCAGCTTCATCTCCAGGATTGATTAGAGGATTGCCCCGAAACTATTGACTCAGTTCATAAGAAGGGTAGTATTCAATATTCGAAGCCACATTCACTTTCCTATGACATGGACTGACAGTCATGTTCAACTGGGACTTGTGGAGAGGAACACTTTAACTCAGTTTCTGTAGGTGCAGGCTTTCTTGACTTTTGCTTAGCAGCAGCTCTAGTCACTGGTCCAGAGAGGGCATTTTCAGGGGGCTCAGACTCAATCAAGATTTGTCCAATGGGCAGTAAATGATTTCTATGCATTATTTTCACATCTTTTGAATTATTCTCAGGCCTTACTTCTACACAGACAGATCATCTAGTTTGCCCACTACAATGTGAGGGAGATGGTGCCATCTGTCAGCAATCTTATGTTTGCCATGCAGCCCCAGATTTCTTAGCAATATCCGCTCTCCCTCCTGGAGTTCCTGTGCTTTCACCTTTTTATCATACCATTCTTTGTTGGCCAGATTTCTTTTGGCAGCCATGGTTTGAGCCAGTTGGTATGCATGATTTAGCTGGGCCTTTAACTTTTGCACATACTGTAAATAGTTGTCAGCTTGAACCCCATCAGGAGAAACTCCAAAACATACATCTACCGACAGTCAAGCTTCTGTTCCAAACATCAGGTGGTAGGGGGAGAACCCAGTGGCAGTGGTAGGCATGTGCCAGGGTGATAATTTGTTGGCTCCATCTAGGCTTGCCCTTTGGGTGGAGGGTGCCTAGTATATCTAGCAAAGTGCGGTTGAAACGTTCAGGCTGTGGGTCCCCATAGGGGTGGTAAGGGGTGGTTGTGTACTTTCACACTCCCCACAGAGAAAGAAACTCTTTGATCAGATGACTCTCAAAGTCTCTCCCTTGATCAGAATGGATTCTTTGTGGAGCCCCATAGTGAACAAAAGAGTTTTTTACAAGTACTTTTGCCACAGTGGATGCCTTCTGGTCCTTGGTGGGGAAAGCTTGGGCATATCTCGTAAAATGGTCAGTAACCACCAGCACATTACTAATATTTCTTTGATCTGACTCCAAACTCAGGAAATCAATACAGACCAGCTCCATGGGGGCACTGGTGGTGATGTTAACAAGGGGGGCAGCCCTCTGGGGCAGGGCTTTCCTCTGTAAACAGCAACTACAAGTTTGAATGTGTTGCTGAACATCAGCCCCCATCTTAGCCCAATAGAATCTGGATCTCACCAAGTCAAGTGTTCTGTCTATACCAAGGTGCCCCATGTGGTTGTGTAAGGACCTCAGTACTGAGTCTTGACAGGCAGTGGGCAGCACTAGTTGTTGCTTGTCTATTTGTCCCCCTCTGTCTACTGTTTCTCTGTATAACAGTCTATTAATCAGTTTAAACTTCCTTGTATAACAATACAGTTCTCAAATCAGTGGAGCATAATTTGGACACATCTTTCCCTGAGTAGAGGGCTTCTAAAGCTGATTTGATCATGGGATCTTGGGATTGAGCCCGCTAAATACTGTCATTGTCCAGCTGAGGCAGTGCACGAATGTCTATTGCAGAAAAGTGTCAATAAGCAGCAGGTATGCAATTCTCAGAGGGTCCCAAACAATCCACCATACAGTCCACTGCATCCATGGACATTTGTTCCTCCCTGTCAAACTTCTGGCGGAGTGCTCGAATATCAGGTTCTGACAGTCTGACAAAGTCATTCCGGGGAACAGGCCTCTGGGAGAGAGCATCAGCATCTATGTGGTTCAGGCCTGCTCTGTATTCAACAGCATAGTCATATGTAGATAATGCAGAAAGCCACCTATGGCCAGTGGCATCCAACTTAGCTGAAGTCTGCACATAGGTCAAAGGATTATTGTCAGTTTTTACTAGTATCTTAGCCCCATACAAGTACTTGTGGAACTGGTCAACAGTAGCCCACTTCAAAGCTAGGACCTCTAACTTATGTTCAGGATAGTTCTTTTCAGATGGGGTCAGGCTTCTACTGGCAAAAGCCACTTGTCTCAGGCCATTCTCATGCTCTTGGTACAATACAGCCCCCAAGCCTTGCAGGTTAGCATCAGTGTGCAAGACATAGGGCTTCACTGGACCTGCATAGGTAAGGACAGGAGTGTGGATAAGTTGATATATAATCTCATTAAAAGCAGCTTCACACTCAAGTGTCCATCTGGCTCCAGCTACTTCATTGGGATGGAAATACACTCTCTCAGGCTCAGAAGAAACTGACCTCTTATATTTTTTGTGGGTGGGAGGGTAACCTTGAGTAAGATTAAGTAAAGGATGGATCACTCTTGAATAGTCCTTGATGAAACAGCAATAGTAGCCACAGAATCCCAAGAATCTTTGCAGTTCTTTCAGATTGTGGCACTGTGGTCAGGTGGTCAAGGTCTCAACTTTACTTGGGTCGGTCTCTATTCCCTCAGTGAGGCTACATGTCCCACATACTTTACAGATGTTTGGAAGAATTGACCTTTATTGATGGACATTTTTAGGCCAAAGTCTTCCAGTCAGTCCAACAACTTGAATAGTCTGCTCTCATGTTCCTCCAGTGAGATGCCAAACACAATAACATCATCTACGTACACCAGGCATGCAATTAAGTTCATGTCCCCCACCACATGCTCCATCAGTCATTGAAAAATGTCTGGAGAACCTGAAATCCCTTGAGGCATCCTCAAGAATTCATAGAAACCAAGTGGGCAGATAAAGGCCGTCTTCTCATGGTCTTCCAGGGCCATCAGGATCTGGTAGTACCCACTGCGAAGATCCAGCATGAGAACCACTTGCTACCATTCAGGCAGTCCAAAGCATCCTGAATGCGGGGCATTGTATACTGATCAGGGATAGTCTGCCAGCTCAAGGTGCAATAATCCACACATCCTTACTGTCCCATTCTTTTTTCTACCACAATAGGTAAGCATATGAGCTTCTGTATTCTTGTATTACACCAGCTGCAAGCATCTTTTGCAGATGCCATCTCACATCATCTATGTCAGCAGGGGCCAGACGTCGAGACCTCTCATGAAATGGCCTTTCATCATGCAGCTGGATGTAGTGCTCAGCTCCTTGCACACATCCTACATCCCATTCCTTTAAAGAAAACACCTGATTTCTCTGGGCAAGTTTTCTACTAATTCTCATCTTCCATTTTGCTGGCAATGGAGAGTCCCCAAAATCAAACAAGTCGGGCATCACTCTGTAATTCTCCCCCGAACACTTGATACTGGGCAGCACTGCAGTATCTACACAATGTACATTAGCCAGGGTGCAACCTCTGTTTACTCTAATCTCTCTCTTAGACACATTATGAACTTGAACCATTACCCTTCTGGCATAAGCACGGGCTCTGGCAGGCAAAATAATTGGCTTCACCAGCAGTCCTTCTGGCAATTTCCCATCACCTGGTGCATCCAGCATGAGGATTTTATTCTTGACATCCTTTCTGATACAGACTTCCCCCTGTAAGGTACACTGGGTATTTGGCACCAGAATCAGAGACTCTGGGTCCTTCCTCCAGACAATTCCAACCGGTTCCTCTGGGTCCTCTGGGTCCATTTTTTTAGCATCTCTCTGTGCCTCATAGGCCTTCTTGATCAAGGCCAGGATTCTCAAATCTCTACCAGTCCTTGACCCTTGTTTCTCATAACACAACTGCACCAACCATCCAAACATATGCGCATTCATCCCGATTAGTAGAGGAATCCCATCATGCAGTCCGCTAGGAGGTCACACTAATGCCAGGGTCTCTACTTGCTCGGCCACTCCAGCCATGGAGGTGGGAACAGACAACCAAATTTGAATATACCCGGAATAGGTTGTAGGTCTTCTCACTTAACCCCCAGACATGCAGTCCTTCCAACGGTTGTAAGGGTACATCAGACAGGTGTGTCTGATACCAGTCCTGAAACATAATTGTCACTTGGGAGTCACTGTCCAATACAGCTCTTGTAGACACTCCATTCACCTTCACAGTGGTCTCTGTGGAGGGATCCACTATTCTGGACCAGTCTGGAGAGGCGGTAACAAGGCCCTGGGCAGATGCTCTAGCCACAAAGGGATGTGAGTTAGCATTTCTAGGACCTTCACTGCTGTCATTTTGTGTACCTCTTAACCACTGTTTTGTGCTCCAAAGCTCTCCTTGTAGTTGGCTTACCACTCTCTCTAAGTCTTTCCGAGACCAGCATTCCCCCTTCATGTGCCCATCCTTCCCACAATTATGGCAAAATATGTCTGCTAAAGTTTGGGGGGACTGAGGCATCACATTGGGGGCTGGGGCACTGGTACTATCAATAGAAAACCTAGGTGCCACCTCAGCCAGCAGTGGGTTGGACATTTGGAGATATATCTTCAGTTCCCTCACCTCCATAGCCAAGACATCAAGTTTTGAGCTATTGTCAGTAGGAGGTGCCTGGGTGGGCACCCCAACCCCCAAAGCAGAAGCAGTCGGGCAAGTGTCAGGGCCCGTACTCATAGGAGCGGCCTTCATGATGAGACTTTCTGTTGCTTTCCTAATCTCCCTCAGCAGTTCATCCCATGGCAGAGCATTGGTAGCCATCCCTCTCTGGCTGGGCTCCCCTTGGCTGACATTGGGTCTCGGGTTCTGTCATGTGATTTCAGTGATCCCAGACCATCAGCATCTGACCCCGTACCTGGAGCAGGGGATGTAGCAGCTATGACTGCACAGGGCTCTGAAAAACCTTCCTCCTCCTCAACTTCTTGTACTTCCTTGTCAACACATGGAAAGGCAAGGGACCAGATTCCCTTTGATGCAGTTGCAATTTGAGCAACACCCAGCTAGAGTGCCGGGCAGAGCAGAGTATATGATCCAGTCTTACCAGGTCCACTTCCCTACGGGTCCAACCTTCCCCTTTTGAAAAATGGTTTGCAAAATTCCCTCTAATCGATCCACGTAGGCAGATAACAATTCCCCCGGCTGTTGTCTAACACCTTTAAGCTTCCATTTCAAAGCCTCAACACTAGTGCTGCTCCCAAACACATTTTCAAGGGCAATTATGTACTCTTGGGCTTTGGCGTCAGGGTCAGAGACCCCCAGGGAGTGAAAAGTATGTTGGGCAGGCAGCAGCAGGCTCTCCCCCAGGTGAGCCCTTTTTTCTGCCTCAGAGCATTGCCACTCTTGTACCGCAAGAGTAGCAGAGTCTATCCAGGTTTCCAGATCGACCTCCCCATTTGGAGTGGGGGGGAGGGAGAGAAGTTGTTAGGGGAGGAACGCCCCCAGGTGACAATAATAGTTTCTTTAAATCCTCCACAGTTTTCCCTTCCTCCAGCAACAATTTATCAAATCTCTCCTCAAAAGTTTCAGATAGTGGGGGGGTCATTCCCCCCTGGGTCTTTACTGTCCTTAGTTATCACTGTCCAGGCAGTGAGGGCTCCCTCTGGAGTAATAGTCTGTGGCACTTTGAAGCTATCTATGGGGTTCTTATACTGTACTAGGGCCATGAAAGTGTGGGTGAGCAGATTGGCATGTCAACCTGCCACCACAGAGTTTTGTAAACCTTCCACCTTGGAAACTACTCCTTCTACAGTGTCCATACTGGTATTCTGTGGGATATCCAAGATAAGTATAGCATTCTGGGGTTCGATGTCCTGCCCAGTACACCACCCCACCAACTGGTGTACAGCCACTTCTGTTAGGGTATCCATTTATTTTTAACAGTAATTCATAAATGTGACCACTAGAGGATGCTAATACCAGCTGTGCCTCCAGGATGTAACCCCTAGGTGGCGCTATCCCAAGGGCTACTACCCCTGCCTGTTTGACTATGGACAGGTTGAGGGGCCTAGGTCCTATGGCGGGTGCATCCACCCAGAGGTCAGGGTTTGTAGTGGTTAGACTAGCTTGGTCACAGCCCTCTGGGACACTGAAACCTCCTTTTATTCCCTGTAGTGGCTCACACAGTACACCAGTGTTACAGCCCCAATACCCCACGTATACACACTGTTCACTCATATAGATACCACTTACCCTCGAGACTGATTCAGCAGCACGTCTCTGAGGACCCCCTGTAAAATAAGGTTAAATAACATGCACAGCAAAACACAATACTGTTTCCATAAGTACAAACACCACAGACAGTATATAGTGTAACAACAACAAATCTGATTTATTTAGGAGGCAGTAACACGGGAGGGGGAAATCAGGTTAATTAGTGGCATTAAATCACAGTACTGTGCACACATACAGGGGCTGAAAAGTCACACTCTGGGTACCCAGGTTGGGGGGAGGGCTAGCCAGGTCCGTTGCCTGGGATTGGCCTGCAGGTGCAGATGGATAGGGCCCTGTAGAAGAAAATATATGCACAACACCCAATTGTAATCCGGAGCTGGATGACTCAGTCCATGAAGCAGTGAAACAACAAGAATTAGATGACACACTTGTGATTGAAAACAGGCTGCAGGGGAATACCCTGACTTGTACTCACAATACCAAAGCTGAAAACCAGATGGTGGATGTTCTTCTGGATCGCCAGAACAACAAAGCATGGATACAAAGTCCTTGTGACTGGACCCCACTGCAGTAGACAGCAAAAGGATTTAGTCCGAGACAAGCTGGGGTTTGCTTCCAGGTTCAACACACAGAACACAGCACTCGGGATTGGAAATAGCAATTCCCCACAAGCACTACACACATTCATATGTAAAAGAAAAGTACTATACCAGGCAGACTGCTCCTCGATCCCAATCGCAATTACTGCAAAATACCCGGGAGCACACACAGCAGCTTCAGTTCCTGACAGACTGAGTGTGATTCAACAATTTCTCCAGTCTTCTACAGGGTGAGCCTGGTTTCCACACTTCTAGTGCTTCTTTCTCCTCACAACTCAGATTCAGTCCCAACTGGCACTCACAAAGACTGCAAACCGAAACTCAGGCCCTCACATGCGCTTCCCGCGTAAAACTATACACCTCAAAAGCACAGAGCTCCTTCTCTCTTCACAGTCATAACTGATCTAATCTTTCCAGTCACAGAGCAGGGCATTTCCTTTAGCTCCACACCATTCTGTTGGCTGCTTTGGCTGTCACTCACAATAAGACTCCCTCTGTTGGTGGAAAAAGGCACCAAGGTTAAAACTACATTTCCCAGAGTCACTGCCCATACAATCCCCTTGTGACTGGCTCCAAACTGAGAGTCCAAGTTCCAGTTCATCCACAGGCTCCTTTTTAGGGTCTCGCTATCATCCTGATTGGTCCAAGTCAGCTATTCAGGACTAAAATGAAAGAGTTACACTGAAACAGTTCATGCTGAAATGAAGACAGGTTAGACAAACTACATTTTCTCAGTCACTCTAAATGATTTCTGGCAAAGTTATATCTTTCAATAAGGCTCCCTCTGCACATGTAGCAATGGCAGAAACGGAGAGAACTGACAGCAGCCTGGGTGGGATTTGAGCATTAAATACACAGTCCCCCCCCCATACAAACTAATTAAGTCTGCAAGCAGACAGCTCTTAAAGAGACAGTACGTGGAGGCTCAAATAGCACTCACTTGGAACCACATTTAAACAGCTCAGACACTGAACACCACCCAGACTTGGAGCATTCAGGTAAGCTCCTGGAAGACTTTTGAGAACCCCCATTTGCAGGGGGGTTACATTTGCATTTATTGCTTTGCTCTCATTTCACTTCATTAGCACTGGGGAGTATTCTGGACACAAGACAGTAGCACTTTGGGGATGCACATTAATTATGATGACTGTGTGGGTTGGGTTTTGTCAATATTGTTGTCACTCTGCCTTACTTCGCATTTAAGTCATAACGACAAAGTGAACTAATAAGAACAAGGTGAAGTGAGCCTTTCCTATGGGGCACTCCACGCACCAAAGTGCCAACGTGAAGTGGCCACTTCGTGTTCACTTCGCTGGCAGATTTTAAATTCACTGCATCTCTACTTACATTCATCACCTTTGTAATGGATTTAAGCAGGTTTTCATACCAGACTTAATTCCCTTCATTTACTGTACATTTAAATCCTGATAAAACTAGGAAGGTGCAATAGAGACATTTCTTGTGTATGCCTACAAACTACGCAGGGAAGCAGAATAAAAAGCTGAGGGGACATTCCTTTTGCTAGCAACTAGCAACAGTACAGAATGAAAAATATACAGACAAGGAACAATAAGTGAAACAATACAGTTTGACAGTAAAAACAGATTGACCTTTTCTTCTTTTTAAATTTTTTTGCATTTTTCTTTTCTTTTTTGTAGACTTTATTTTTACAACATCATACTGAGACATCTGTCAGTGGTGCTTTCTCAATCTGAGGCCTGTTACTTCCCACTGAGACCCCACCAGCAATGGAACTCCCTACCAGGGCATTCCAGTGCCCAGAATCACCCCCTGGAGATGGCTTACCCCACCTACCTTGGCAGCATCTTTCTGAGGTTAGAAGGGTTCATCCTGTGGGTGGCACCTGGTGACCACTGGGGCAGCGGTCCAGCATTGGGGATGTGTGGCTAGATCCCTGGAGCCCTCATCACCTTTTCAGTCCTCCAGGGATTTTCATGGATATGTTTATCCCTTCGGAGCATGCATGTGCAATGGCATCAATGGTGCTAACGCACCGCCGCCTACTGCTGCTCCACCCCACTGCGTTCTCATGCTGCTCTTTCTGGCACTGCCCCTGGCCTCCACTAGGAGCTGTACAAGAGCAGCGCTAGCCCCAGATCCATCCCCAGAAAGGGAGAACAGTCCTCCAGATGCTCAATCTCTTCCTTCCCCATCTGACCCCTAGCAGCCTGGGCTTGTTCCCAAATCCAGATTGCTGGTGTGGCACGACGTGTGGCATCCAGCACCTCAACCCTCAACGCCACTGGGCCAGCATGTATTTTTCTTTTTTTTGTGGGAAATAAATGAATAGGACACTTGTAAGTAAATAAGAGAAAGAGGATAGTAAATAGTTAAACTGTTACAGGGCTTTTACAAGCTTTAATAGGAAAAGCTCAATGCATTCCAATACCACAAGGACCCACACCACCACCACAGCAGAGCTCTGCTATACCCTCCAACAGCTTGTCTTGATTGGGAAGAATAATTTTTACATCTTGCTCCACCTCTATGAGCCGGAGATGGAGGTTCCCCCACTTCCTCCCTTAGGCAAGTGAGCTCCACTGCAAATGTTGCTGCTGGAGCTGCAGGTGCTTCTGGTGCTCCTTGCTCAGCAGTTGAAGTGGAGCAGAGAGTGCAGACACTTAAACTTGTTTTCCTGCCACCCCATATGACAGAAACTTCCTGTATGCCCTGTTCTGTGCACCGCTGCCAGCACAGATGGACTACCACCTGCACTCACCACTTCCCTCTGTTGTCCCTCCCACTTGGGCTGGTGATTTATTCTTAGAGGTGTCCTCTGGCCCCCAGTACCCAAGTGGGTACCCTGCTTGCCCCATGCTTTACATAATTCACAAGTGACCATGCTGTGGTCACTAGGGTCAGTGGTAAACACATACCACATCTTGGAGGACTTGAGGTACTAGTGACTTGGGTTGGGAGTTGCTGCTGGAGGAACAGAGGAGGCTGCTGATGATGAGTGATTCTCCTCTATGGTGGAGGGGGAGATGGTGCCAGTGGTGGCAGAACTGTGATCAGGAGCATAGAAACATAGACTTTGATGGCAGATAAGGACCACTTGGCCCACCTAGTCTGCCCATGAACAGTTCTTGCCCCTCTGTCTTCAAATCCTGGCCAAACTGTGTTTTTACACCTTCGGCACAGAATGTCATTCTGGTGGTGTGGAATAATGTTTCAGTGGAGATTTGAAAATTTTCAATAAGTTCATAAGGTGGAGTAATAAGAAGATTAGGTTGACAATTTGGTTGCTGTTTTGCTACAAATGCAAAAGCAGGGCACAGGGAGCCCTGCGTTTCCACAGCAACATACATGCAGCATCTATAATCATATTCTCATTTGCCTGTGGGAGCAGAGGACCCTCTGGGCCCTGCAATCCCACAGGCAAATGAGAATACAATTACACTATCTTAAAAAGTAAGGCAATTCTTTGCAAAAAACTGCATTAATCCAACATTTAGGGTTCAGCATAAAGTGACAAAAGTAGGGAAATGTGGTTTCATGGGTTCCAACTCTAAAATCCCACCCCCACCCCTGAAGCAAACCATCGGTGTAGTCTTGCTTGGGATTGTCAACCCTAAATTAAATCTCACCCCATTACAACAGCAAGAAATCTCAGATATGATGGACACAGGTGAGTATGTTCAGGAGTGTATAGAATAGGGTGAGCATTATGGCTGACAACCTCAAGGAAAACTGCACACTGGTTTGCTTCAGGAGTCGGGGTTGGGTTTTAGGGTTGGAAACCCTAAAACCACATTTCCCTACTTTGTCACTTTAAGCTGAATTCTAAGCGTCACATTATTGGGTTTTTAGCAAAGAACGTAAAATATACACAATGTAAAACACACAGGACATAAAATACACACAATGTAAAACACACAGGACATAAAATACACACAATGTAAAACACACAGGACATAAAATACGCACAATGTAAAACACACAGGACATAAAATACACACAATGTAAAACACACAGGACATAAAATACGCACAATGTAAAACACACAGGACATAAAATACACATGATATAAAGATGTAAAATATATGCCTGCAGGCAACATTATTTGTTGAACTCTTTCTAGGTCTTGCAGAAGACTTTAGAAAGAAAATAGATTTAATTTCATGAAATGTTATTTCTTACGGTTATACAAATTAGGTTTGAAGCTAGAAAAGACCTAGGGACACATTGATAAATACCTCAGTCAGCTATGGTGGTGCACTGGTGCTTTTAGTTTCACTGTTGCCAATACCACACAGAAAGGTTTCAGAACTACTGTATTTACGTCTAAGCACAATTTGTACTTTATCGCATCTGATCAACTGTTATCTCTACAAGAAACAAGGCAGTGAGTTAAGGGAAGTTGAAAATGAAGTTTCCTTCCAGTTGTAAATCTGTCTTCCTTTTTATAGTATTGTGAAACAGTGTCTGTTAAAAATGCATTCAATTTAAGGTTGCATTGACTTCTTTTTATTTTTAAGCTAAAACGCGACAAAATTATATTCAGTATCAATGCTTGAAATCGATACCTCCTTAAGACTAAGTCACCTGAACTGCTCTGCATAGGGAAACATGTTTAAACTAAAAGATTAACTTACTGCATTTTGTTAGTGTAATCAAAAGAGAACAGAAAGCATGACAAGTGAATGCAATTAGCACTGGAATAATGCTAAGGATCTCAGAATCAAAGTCAAGTTCACACAGGCTGAATTTAATGGCTACCAAGAAATAGTCGGATGCATTCCTTAGACCTGCATTTTCTGTGATGGAGGTACACTTTTTATTACATAATCTACTATCAAAAGTTTGGTGGACTTTATGCAAAAACAAAAGGATGTTGCATTTAATGTAGGGTTACCACCTATCCTGATTTTCGCAGGACAGTCCTGATTTGGGCAGCTGTGTCCTGCAAAAAAACATGAAAAATACCATTATGTCCTGACAATATAGTAGAAAAAATATTTTTTAACTTTCCACTAAAAGTTGCAGAAAACTAAAATACCCTAATAAAAATACCTTAAAATGATAAGAAACAATAGATGCAACTAAGAAGCTACAATACTTTGCCTTAATTCTGATTGCACAGAAAAAACAAGTCTGTTCCACTGCTCGAGATTACGTACTGTCCTGCGAAAAATCATGTTTCAGTAAGAAATGTCCCACATTGGGCTTCTTAAAAGGTGGCAACCCTAATTTAATGCCCTCATGTACAATGTTGTTCAACAGCTTTATGTCCTGTGTTGTATTCTTCTCAGGCTGCTAAGGTTGAAGGAAACTATTGGACATACAGACACTTATGTGACAAAATGCTATTTAAGTTTCTGCCATGGAGACGCAGTTACCTTTCTTGATTTAAGACAACACTCTGTAGATGATTATATTAAGAATGTATTGGAGGCAAGATAACATTGATTACTACTAAGCAAAAAGCCAAAAAGGATATATCTTTTTCTGTACTTTTGTGTTTATTTGCATCTCATGGTAGAGACAGTTGCAGAGTTTTTGTACGTTGTTATATCACTGTGTATACCTGGGTATCACAGTGAAACATGGCTCTGCAAAAACCTTGTACTTGACAAACAGGAGATGTACTGTAGCAATAAATGGTACAGCACCTTCTCTGACCTTTTATGGCCATTTTTTTGCATTCACAAATTTATTAAGTAGTCCAATTGGTGTAATTATTGCATACTGGCCAGATATTCAAAGGGTTAGCCATGTGAGTCAAAATATTACATTCTGCGATATTCAGCAGGAGGCGATTCACGCCACTGGCACCAGGTTGCGCTAGAGAGCAATGCAAATGAATGCATGCTCAACAGGAGGGGGAGGATCCATGCATAACCTGCGCAACCTGATATTCAGTCGGGTTGCGCAGAGTTGTGCATGCGCAACCCCCAACCTGCGCCCGCACAAGCTTGAGCCAAAAAAAAAAGGCTTAAGTCGAGGGCCACCCACAGGTGAGCTGCTGCATTGCAGGGCGCAACACAGCAGCTGCCACCCCTGGCTGGCCCCAACTCACTCCTGTCCCCCCACAGCCCGGTCTCGGGCAGTACAGTACATGTCCCCCCACACCTCCCACAGCCCGATCGCGGGCAGAACCACATAAACTCCCCAGTGCTCGATCGCGGCAGAACCTGCATAAACCCCCAGTGCCCGATCGTGGGCAGAACCTACCCCCCAGTGCCCGATCGCGGGCAGATATAACTCCTCCCCAACCCGAATAACTCCTGGTGGTCCAGTGGACGTAAAGCCCGATCGCGTGTGACAAAGGCAGAAGGTAAAGAAAATAGGATGCTGGGATGCAAGGCAGGGGCATCACCAGCAGGAAAAGGGAGGTCATAATTCCACTATACAAGACACTAGTGAGGCCCCACCTGAGTACAGTGTACAGTTCTGGAGACCTTTACCTACGTAAGGACATAGATAGGGTAGAGAAGGTTCAGAGGAGGGCAACAAAGATGGTACATGGATTGCATCACAAGTCCTATGAGGACAGGTTGAAGGAACTGAATATGTACTCCCTGGAGGAGAGGACGGAGAGAGGGATAGGATAGAGACATACAAGTATCTACAGGGAGGAACAGGGTGCAGGAATACACTATTTTTAAGTGAAAAGATTTTCCAGGACTAGAGGGCATGGGATGAAGTTGGAGGAGGATGATTCAGAGGAAACGTGAGGAAGAATTTCTTCCACAGTCATGGTGGTGGACAAGTGGAACACCCTGCCAGAGGAAGTGATGGGGGCTGAAACAATCATGGGATTTAAGAATGCATGGGATAGACATAAAGGAATTCTGGAGGTCAGGGGTAAGGGGCAATAGACTTCTGGGAAAACATAAAGTGAACTTACATGCTCAAATGGTCAGACTAGGTGGGCCACAGGCCCTTATCTGCCGACACTGTCTATGTATCTACGTATTGTCAAGATGAATGTTTTGTCCCGAGTATTATATCCCTTGGGGATGTTAGGCCTGTTTCTTCCTAAAAAGTGGTTTTGTAAACTCCACCAAATGTTAACTGCCTTCCTTTGGAAGGGTAAGTGCGTTAGATGCTCTTACTTGAAGCTCTCTGCACCTAAAAAGCAGGGTGGACTAGCAGTCCCTTCCTTTTCTCATGCTATTATGCTCATCATTTTAGTAGGCTGTCATACTGGTCAAGGGAAGAGCAACAAACATGTATACCCTTGGGGTTAGATATTGAACAATTTTTAGCAGCTCAATATCATTGTTCCCTACCTGCTCTGTTACACACTAGTCCCAAGGCAATTCCAAAACCTCTTTGGAATATCCCACTAGGTTGGTCCTTTACGGCCTTATATCAGCTGCAACCACTATCCCATAATTGGCATTTTCTGTTGGAACAGTATGTTGTGGGAAATCCCCATTTTCAAATTGGACACAAACCCATTTCCCTGGCCTTTTGGCCTCTTCTTGGCAACATAAGAGTCATGGACATATATGCGGAAGGTAGAATAATTCCTTTTGCCCTTTTCAGACATAGGCTTAAGGTGCCTGTAACAGCCTTTTTTAAGTATGAACAGCTCAGGAAGGCTATTGTTGCTGATTTGGGCTGAGGCGGAATGAATCAGAGGTCTGCTGATGTTTTTAATAATCTCCTGCAGGCAGCTGGAGAACCCCATACAGTCTCCGCAACATATAAAGTAATCCAGTCAGTTGACCCTGGACTGCCTCAAGGGGTTTGCTATTATTGGTTACAGGTATTTTCTCTAAGTGCTGAACAAAACCTCTGGATTAAGCTATGGCAGATTCTGTATAAATTTATCAAGCAAGATAAATTGCATTTGATACACTTCAATATCATGCATAATTTATATTTTACGCCATTCAAACTATGTAGACTGGGAAGTAGGCCTACCCCTGATTGTCCTAGATGTACAAACCATACTGGGACACTATACCATATGCTGTGGACCTGCCCGTCAGTCCAGAAGTTTTGGAAAGCCATTAGAAGGACGCTTGACCCCTTGTAGGGCCTTGATTCCTATATTACTCCAGAGATTTGTTTATTATATTTGTTTCTAGAGGGTACTCCCAATCTTAGAAAAGCACATTTGGCTTTGATCTCGGCAATAGCCAAGTTAATTATCATGAGACACTGGATGGATGACTCAGTCCTGTCAATTATAGAATGGCATAAAGAAATGTTATTTGCCCTCCAGTTAGAGAAACACATTCTAACCATGAATAACCGCTCACAGGTCTACCAGACTAGATGGGGTCTTCTAGATGCCTTACTTACTGTATGGAAGCCATGATAATTTATGGTCTGAAAATTTTTTTCTATTAACATATTTTGATGACTGACATGTACATACTTGATGGAGGGTGGATTAGGGGATGTTTTACAGATTGTGGAGGGAGGATGGAGGGCTGGGTGTTGGGAAAGTATATTAGTTCAAACTGTTAGAATTTAAGAGTCTTATGTACATTGTTTGGTTGGTAATTCTCCTGTTTGCCTAACTGTTACCCAAAGTTGTATTGAAAACTTATTACGTATGTTAATAAAAGCATATTGAATTATAAAAAAAAAAATCCAATACAAGTCAAAACATTTCAGTTTTAATTAAGCTGTTAATATACAGTACTTTGTTAGACACATAATAATTCTAAGCTAAATAAAATTATGCTCAGGTGCACAGTCAACCCACAGAGCACCATAAAAATAAAACTGTTTGTAAATATTCTGTTTTAAAGAAAAAGTGTAAGATCAAAGGCCAATGACATGACATTCTTACTTAAAATATATATTTTAAAAAATATTCTGTTTTGTTTTTGATGTCATTTTTTTTTCTCTTTCTGTTACACGAGGTCCCTGCACCCTAACTGGTACCCTCAGAGGTACACCGTAGACTGCTAATGCTTACACATTGGGCATACTAATATTTAGGGCTAAGGGCATCTACCGTATAAGAGTAGATGTCAGGATATGAATGCATATTTGTTGTAATCCACTTTGCTTGCTAATATACATATATTTTACTATGTATTTTTTGTCTATTTCTTACTTGTTAGATGCCAAGACACCTGTGTCCTTGAAGTAATATAATATGTAAGACGGCATTGCCATCTTTTGAGTGATTTGTACCATACATTTAATTATGTAAGATTCTGTATAAGAAATCTTTTGTTCTCAAACTGATGACTTTACAAAATTGTATAATGTTATCTTGGACCATGGAGCCACCTCTAATTTAGCCAATAGGGCTCATCTCTGTACCTAGAAATGTTTCTATCTTTTGGTAACCATAGTAATTATCAAAGGTATATAATGTAATGCACAAGCTTTACATCTTGGAGACCCGAGAGACCCCAAGAGACTACAGAGAAACCTCAAGGTGTAGGGAATGCTTAGTACTGGCTCCCAGTTCATATTGGTAAGAACTGCTTAGGGCAACTGTGACTTATCCCTTTGGTAGTAATAAACTTGTTTATTACTCTAATGCAACATGATTGTGATTACTTGCATTCCCAATATCATCAAGAATCTGAAAGTGAGGTTTAAACCTCTCAACAAATTGGCGACCGTGTGCAGGCGATATTTGGTGTTCATAAGTTTTCACTTGTTGCTTAAACTTTTTCCCTTTTCCACGGAGACAGTAGGTGTGTACATTCCTCTATCACCTCTCCCATTTTAAAACCAGTTTGTAGTCACTTGCAAAGTCTGGCTGACTTTTTGGGTGTGGTCGATGCCGTCTCAACCCACTCCATAGCAGCTTTGAATTGCAAGCCTGCAACTAATACAGTAGCCTGGCTGGGTTTAAAGTACTTGTGCTGTGGATCAATATGCAGCACGTTGTCTTTTTCACAGTTTGAATTTTTGTTCCCTCCCACACAATGGCCACAGTATCAGATACTGTATCTGCGGAGAACTGAGACTCAATGTCTCAAACTTCCTTGCCTCCCATAGAGGATGGGCTGACTTCACACAGGACGCAAGTCAATCCAACAACCCTGTACTTGGGATTTCAACCCAGTACACAGAGATGAGACAATCAACCAATAAGCGTCATGCTAAAGGGTTGATGGTTGCGGATCTCTACGCTGCTTTGGAAGCCTCCGAAGCGAGGTTTTAAACCCTTGATCTGCAAATTTCATCTCTTAAGCAAGAGATGGGTTTGCAGGAAACAGAATGTATTAGACTGCAGCAGAACTTGGAGTCCAAACTCCAAACTCTGCAGAATGAAAAGGATTCACTGTTGCATCATTCAGCCCAGGCTGGTGAACCGGAACTACGTATGGTGAAGCAGGAGTGTGAACATTTGAGACAGGATAAGAGTCAGGTTGTGCAAATGAATGATTTGCTGAGTGCTGCGAATGCTCAGTTGAGTGATGAAATGGATGAGCTTCAGGATGAGATCAACCAGATGCGTAATGACTTTGAAGTAGCTTACGGGATAATCAAAATTGAGTGCCGTACATCGAGTTTTGCAAAAGCAAAAGCAGGATCAGATTGATATGGATGTTGTAAGTGTGAATCATGATGAATGTAGCACTAAGATGGTGACACTGCGCCATCAGTGAGAGGTTTTGGCTGGCCACGTTAAAGCAATGGGGGCGAGCCCCTGCCTTCACTCGCCATTAGAAGGGAGTTATCTGATGATGACATCTCACAATACAACGCCCAGTCACGCCCCTATGGTCCAGACTCCCCACCCAGCCATCCACAGCATGGCGGGTCCCCGCCCCCAACTCCCCAGGTCACACGTCGGCAACGTCATGACGCTCATCATGGGAAATGCCAACATGGCGGCGCCCATGATGGGGGGGAGCAGGCCCAAGCCTGGTTCCGACAGCGCCTCCGGTAGCTGTTATTAGTGTGGAAGACAGGCAAGAGATAGAAACCATGATTGAAAGAGTGATAGGCAATGTTCCTCTTCCTGAGAGGAGTATGAGGGCTATTAAAACCCAGATTAGACAGCTCTTTCAAGAAACTGGCACTCAAGAAGGCATTGTCTGCACTGCAGCTGAAGCTGGACAGTGCTCGAGACAATCTACCTTTGCCTGATTGACCCACTAATCCCCTACAAATGGCCTACTCTGTTCAGCAAATTGCTGACAGTATCGGTCGGATGAGCCGTCCAACAACCTCAACTGTCACTTGGAAAAGGTACGTTCTAAATGCGAGATGCTCAGCCTTGCTGCAGAATATCAGGTCCAAATACTACGCCAGACCATCGAACCTGGTTTGTGGGGCAAACTTCCAAAGCTGTTCGCCAGGATGGGAACGCTACCTTTGACAAGGTTGCAGCTGAGCTCATTTCTGCTCACAGTCCAGGTGTAGTAGGAATGATGTGTCCATATCCTGTGAAGCAGAATGCAAAAGAAAGTCCAGCGACTTACCACCAGAGACTCTGGATGGCCTACCGAGCAGGAAAGCACCTGGTACAAGAAGCTGTGGATGTAGATCTTATTGAATATAAGACCCTGTTCCTTAGGAACATGATTCCAGCAGTAAGAGAAATGGTAGAGCCAACCACTTACCTAAACATGGATAGGTTTGCCGATATTCTTTGGAAAACCGAGAGGGTGTATCAACTGTATATCCATGATTTGGGTTCTGGTTCCAAGAAGGTAGCTGCCGTGGAACCCGCTTCGGGAACCACGACACACTACACAGTGGAAGGGCAGGCTCAATGCCAACAGGCCCAACATCTGCCAGACCCTCCAGCTGGTAATCAACACCCCCAACAGGCCCAACAACAACAACCACATCAACAACAGCAATGGGGTGGGAACCGGAATTGGCATAAGAACAGGAAGCATAAGGGTAGAGGTAAACCACAACAGAGAACTTGTCCTTCATATAGGGAGATAGCTGAAGAAGATCGGAAATTTTGAGAGCTCCTGGGACAAGTACGCTCTGTGGAAGATGCTGTTACCGCTCAGACCCTTGCGGCGGTACAACTGGCAGCCCAGGCCACAACCGGCTATGGAGACACCGGAGGTACAGGCCCTCAGGCCCACACAGGCCTGAACCCAGAAGCTCCTACCTATATAGCATCAGTACAGCATGGTGAAGTCATTCACGCAAGCCAGGCCCAACCTCTGCATGCTTCCAGTAGTACGGATTAACAATTACAGGCCCCAGTCTGTATTGTAAACAAGCTGGTCTTGGATACAAATGGAAGGCCCTGCACCGAGGCCAAGGTCGGGGGCCGCCAACTAGTAGTTTTGCTAGATACAGGTGCAGCTGTATCTGTGCTACATGATGTAACACTTAACATCGCTCCTTTGGTCTACCAGACGGAAGACCAATATGTCAGGAGTCAACGGTACTAGGCTGCCTGCATACCGCTCTCTACCCTACCAGTAGAGCTAGGCCACTTAAACACCTCACACACTTTCCAACTAATGGTACTGCATGACCACCCCTAGTATTATAGGGATCGATTTCTTGCACCACACGGCTGTGTGGTAGACCTAGCTAACATGCTATTGATACAGATTTAAGGTCAATACCATACCATCTTGATTCCTGATTCACACTGCTAGGCAACGATATCTGCCAATGACAAGGAGTATGATGTCATAGATTTGTTCAAGAATCATGAACTTTTCCAAAACTCCTACCTATTCTGCAACGACATTTAGAAGCATTTGCAGTTAACAAGCATGACTGTGGTAGAATGCACACCATCATTGAAGTGCCAGGCCTGCACATGAGAGGCAAAGGCAATATCCCTTCCCAACTGAGGCCTTGCCTTCCCTTAGAGAAATGATCAAGTCACTCCTTAAACAAGGAGTAATCAGAACTTGTGTTTCCACTGCCAACTCACCAGTATGGCCCATGAAGAAACCCACAGGTGCCTGGAGACTTACTATTGACTACAGGAAACTGAATCAGGTCACCCCCAGTTGTTTCCCAACTGTGGCATCAGCATCAGATGTGCTATGACTTCTGACCCCTGACTTGAAATGGTTCAGTGCCCTGGACATTTCCAATGGTTTTTGGTCATTGCCATTGGCCCTTAAGAGTCATTATAAGTTTGTCTTCACCTTTGAAGGAAGACAGTACACATGAACTTGTTTGCTACAAGGATTCCATAACAGTCCATTCCTCTTCCATCTCCACATGATGGATGCCCTCGAGAGATTCTCTTCCCCCCAACATCTCCTACAATATGTGGACAACCTGTTGCTGGTCACAGCCACACAGGAACAACATTTGGATCTCTTGGACGAACTATTGACTCTCATTCAGAAAGCAGGCTTGAAATGTAACCCAGAAAAGCACAATTGTGTCAGAAAGAAGTACTCTTTCTGGGTCTAAAAATAACTGACCAAGGTCAAAGCCCTACGTGGAAGAAGGTACAGGGATTGCAAGACTTGCCATTACCTACCAGTGTGGCAACTCTTCAAAGGTTTCTAGGTATGGTAAACTATTTGAGAGATTTCATTTGTGATTTTGCTCAGAAAGCTGCTCCTCTGTGTGAATTACTCAGAAAGGATGTACCATGGACTTGGGGTCCTATTCACACCCAGGCTGTGATGTCACTGAAGCAGGCCTTGGCCTCTGCCCCCGCACTGGTGAACCTCAATCCAGCACTACCATTCCATCTGGAGTGTGCCACCTCTGACATCGCTATGTCAGAAGTGCTGGCCCAGAAGGTGCATGTCACCTTGAGACCCATTGCATATGCCTTGCAGCTCTTGACCCAAGTGGAACAGAAGTACTGGCCTTGTGAAAGGAGCCTCTGGCCACCTACTGGGCTGTCAAGCACTTCTTGTATATCATTGGGTACTCACCACTGATCATTAACACTAACCATACACCAACCACCTCTTTGCTCTCAGATAGAGTGAAGGATGGGTCAGTCTCTAACACCAGGCTGACGCACTGGTCACTTCTTCTGCAGGACAGGGACATACAGGTACAACTGACTAAAGTTCCATCTATGCTAGCTCATGGCCTCCTTTTCCAGGGAGAACCCCATGACTGTACACTACAGTCACCTGATCTTCCAGATCCAGGTCCTTTCTTCCCTGCCATGCCACAAGTACTCAAAAGTACTTCTGTGTGCCGTATTTTTACTGAGGGTTCAGCATCCTACTATCAGGGAGAGCAGATTGCAGGGATGGGTATTTTGGTGATTTACCCTTATGGGAACACTCAAGATATCTAAACGCTGTAGTGTAGCTTCATCACAGTACACAGAGATGGCAGCAGTGGCCTGTGCCCTCTAGTTCATCCAACATGGAACCGAGGATACCATCATCTTTACAGACTCTAACTGGGTTTGTTGTTCCCTTACAGAATTTCTTCCCTTCTGGCAGAAGAACTTCCTCTCTTCTGATGGCAGTCCAGTGAAATACAAAGAATTGGTAATATACATACATGCACTGGCACAGAAATTTGCACACAAACTCTATGTACACAAGGTTAAAGCCCCCTCTCTCCATGACCCCTATCATGCCTTCAATGACACAGCAGACACCCTTGCTAAAGAAGGGGCCCGAGGGGGGGATGTCTGGATGATGCACCACCCAGAGGCTAATGCAGCTGTACACACTGCAGCACTCAAGAAGAAACCTGAACCCTTTTCCCCCTAGGATCTCTCCGCAGCCCAGCACCTTGATACCGAACTCAAAGAGGTGTTCAGATTCCTTGACAAAGGTACTGAAGAGAAACTTCCCACACATAACCCCTATCGGAGGCATGAAGGTAAGTTACGCTTGTCATCAGATGACAAACTTATTTGGTTTCAACCAGATGACTCTACCACCAAGTTGTAGGTAGTCCCCAGACGCCTAAGATCTGAATTCTTGCACCAAGTGCATGACATCCCTACTGGTGGACACCATGGAGCAGAAAATACCTCCAGTGACTCAAGACCACTGCCTGGTGGCCTGGTATCACCAAAGATGTTAAACAATACATAGACAACTGCCTCGTTTGTGTGCAAAACAATCCCATCCCCACCAAATGAAATGCCAAACTTTTAGCATAAAGACATTCTGGCCCTTGGCATGCCCTCCAAATTGATTTCATTGGCCCTCTGACCAACACCAGCAGAAATAATAAGTATGTTTTTGGGGTAACTGACCTCTTCTCAAAGTGGGTGGAAGCTTTCCCCACTAAGGCATGCACAGCAAAGACTACTGCCAAAATCCTGGTGGAACAGATTTTCTCCAGATGGGGTCTACCTCTTAAGACAGACTCTGAAAAGGAACAGTTTTACAGGTGAGTTGATGAAAGAATCCCTTGAACTCCTCGGAGTTCAGCAGAAGTTCCACATACCTTACCACCCTCAATCCTCAGGTCAAGTAGAAAGAGCCAACCATTAGGATTAAGCAAATGCTTTCCAAATTCATTGAGGACAATCCCAAAACATGGGATTCCCTATTGCCTTTACTCCTTATGGCAATTAGGGGCACACCCTCAGGCTCCACCCAGCTCATACCCTTTGAGGTGATGACTGGTTGACAAATGAGTTTACCTGAACACCTGTTGTTTGACCTGCACACCCCCACTGCAGACCATGTGTCTGTGGACCAGTATGTAGAAAAACTCAGAAAAGACCTCATACACACACACTTGTACACTGCAAACTGCATGGGCAAGGCCCAGCAACAGTCCAAAATACAATTTGACAAACACGCACAAGAAGTGGATTGGCAAGTTGGAGATCAAAGTAATGGTCCCGCTTTGCACATCCCACCCACTCCTTCTCCAACAAGTGGGAAGGTCCATACCCCATTGTCAACAAGCTCACCCCGGCAGTCTATCAAGTTAGACTCCTCCACAACAACAAATTGACTGACAAATGGTTACATGCAAACCAGTTAAAACTGTATAAAGGAGCTTAACTTACTTTTCCTCACCCCATTGGGCAGAATTGTACTAACATACTAATCTTTGATCTTCCTTTTCAGATGCACTGACAAGATGGCTATCTTGTTCTATTATTTCCTCCTCTCAGGAGTGATCCCCTGCATCCAAGGCATGGTACTGGACCTCCTACGACACCTCGACCTCCAGCACCTCCTCCAGAGAGTATCCATCAATATACCAGATAGTATGATCACTATCCAGGAAGGTTCTGATGCTTACCTAACTGCCTTGGTTGTTGCTCCTGATAAATCTACCCTTCAAATTGAGCGGCAAACCACATCAAAAGGACAAATTCTCCCTGTGGCCAAACTCTCCAAAAGGAACTTTCCAGGGTTGGCCAAATGCTAAATTATCTCCAAATGGTTCACTGTCCCTGTTACAAACTGCATTAAGCCATTCTGGTCTGTACAATATAACTGCCTTAATTGATCCTTCTTACTGGAATTCTTAGTCCAAAGATTCCGCTTGCAGATTTTGTGCTATACACCACATGGCTTCTGCCATGTACCTCTCTGTGTTACCACCACTGATAAGCAGCTTTTGGAATGTCAAAGCATAACCCTAGTCCCTGTAGTGGTCTCACAGCCACTGCCCTCCCAGGTTCTTTGATTAATAACTTACAGTTTACGCATATATCTGTTTTGTTTAATCTTACTTACTGAAATATGAAAGAGTTTGGTATGTGTATAATACTAATACATCAGCATTTTATAGTACATTATTGCTTGATAGTTTAGCTGCATTTCAGATTTGTATGCAGGATCCTTTTGCTGGGGTATATTCTACTGAACAAAGAGCAACTTCAGGAGGAAGCCCTCTCCTGATAATCTGAATCATAAGCGTAACAAACATGAAGTTGACAGTTCTGATGTTACAGGTGCAACAGGTACTGTCACAGATCTTTTGTAATGGCTATGTCTATCTAGAATAAAGCAGACATTGCTGCTATCAAAAGTCATTCTGCCAAGTTCTCCACTGGCTTGGTCAATAACATTTTACCTTCATTACTGCATGGTGTGGATGGCCTTAGTCAGGAAGAAAGATACACTGTATACAACATGCACGACATTGCTAAGGCATTAACTGATTCTAAAGATAAAATCAATGCATTCATACAACAGAACAACAAGGAAGCAGATAAACAATACATTGCTAGGGAGATACTCTGCTCTGCTTATGGCTCCTACATTATCACTACCATCAATAACCTCTTCCATGATCTAGAATCTGGAAGAATTTCTGACATTATACATGATAAACGCATTTCCCAAATGGTATTGTCCAAGGTATAAAACCACTAGCTGTGTTTCCATGTGTATGCAACAGACTTTGACTATTCCTCTTTCCACAGCTAGGAATTTGGGGTTTGTGACCAGACACCCTAATACTGGTCCTTGTTTCACTACTAAGAAATGCTGTATAACAGATACCATGTTTGTTTCTTTCACTGTCTCCTTACCACGTTTTGATCCCTACAGCCTTGTTGACAAGCTTGCACTGAGTACATTCTCTTGGGCACTTGGGCGAAGACATCTACAGAGAATGCCTGGATCTACCACTTCTACTGGTCTACCATTCTTTCCTGGATGCCTGGGTGTCTCCTCACATGGACTGCTGTGCATAAAAGCAATATATCTATCTGTGCCGATGTGATGTGTTTGATGTTATATGGCCTGTTTGTGGTTACTCTCCAGACAGCATTGATTGGTCTTTCACTATGGATGATGACATCCTGCAATGCCACCAACTCTTTGACTCAACTTTGGAAATGGGGCCATAAAGAGATGCAAATGGCCCCCTGCGCCTTGCATAACTTATGGCCCCATTTGCATGTCACCTTTTGAATATCGGAAAGCTGGCGATGACGACTGGTACTTGCAGCCACCCAAGTTGAATGCTCAACTCTGGCAACTGCGGTGGTGCAAGTTCCACTGCGCCATGTGCAAGTGCTGTGTGGCTGGGGTGATATTCAAAGGAGCGTCAACAGCGAACCTTGAATATCACCCCGGACACACCCCAGCGCAACTATTTTGAGCAGTGCAGGGGCTTGCGCCTCAGACTGGTGCAGTTTTAATATCTGGGCCCCTGTATCTTAGAAATTATACCTCTAACCACAAAAGAGGGCATCACATGAGCAATTAGCCTTCAACATGGTAAATTCTGTTTAAAACAGGAAAAGGCAGATATCTCTGCAGTGGTTCCGAACAAACAGAAGCAGGAAAGAAATGTGCCACACCTAAGATTTGGAACCAGGCTGTCCAGATTACACTGTTCAGTTGTGCTGCCAGCTAGCCTGCACCACAAAGACAACTGGAAAACTGGGATTGCCAGAAGTACATACATACTGATAATTACATTTTTTTATTCACAGTGGTGCCATGTGCATTTATATGGAACACAAGCAAACAGAAAAGAAAAAGAAATAAGTGTATTAGCTGATATCCTTGCAATGATACATCTTTTTATTACAATTCAACAAATGATGTCATGGGCACTAGAGAGTAAGTCTGAGATTAATAAATCATTTCAGTGCATGCATAGCAGTGTTACTATATGGTTCACTATGGTTATATGTTAAAGGGAGCACAAACCACACAGTATTTACATTTTGTACAGTAATATAAAATGTAAACGTAGGCATGTATGAGGTCTGTTTCCAGTGCATTATGCTGTGGATTGGTTTAGTTTAGTTTAGTTAGTTTTTGTTGACCAGGTAAGTGCACTATACAAATCCTGCCTATTTTCAGGCATGACCCAAGGGAGGGGGATACAGATGAATGCCAACTGACCTAGAACCAGATTAGGCTGTTGGTGATATTTGTAGTGAATTTGAAGCACTGGACACCACACCAGCGACCTGAGTTCAGGCTGGAGCTTGGGTTTTCAGGGGTTGGCTAAGGGAGGTGAGGAGTTGATAGAGCTGCCGACTGGCAGCTCTCCTCCTTGGAAGGGTCTCCCTGGCACTTGGCTCAAGAAACCCTAGTGCTAGGCCATGGGAAGGAGAAAAGAGCCATTTCTGGAGCCACGGTGTGCATGTCAGTCTTGTTTTCCTTTTTTAGTGTGCCCTGTTAATGCAGTATTTTTGTACAATATTCATTTTTTTTAAATTACACATCAGTTCAGGAACCCAGTAACAAATTATTTTACTGACTTCACACTTGCTCAAATATAAAACTATATTAACAAATGTAATGTGGCACCTCTGGTGCAACACAATACAAATGTAACGTGCCTGCCTTGGTACATACTAACATACTGGTACAAATGTAATATGGCTGCCTTGGTGCATCATGACTCAGTTCTAACATGACTGCCCTCTTGCATCATAATACAAATGTAATATGGTTGACCTTTTACATCATGATACAAACCTAACATGGCTGCTCTGGTGCTTTATGGCACAAATGTAACATGATTATAGTGGTGTGTCATGGCACAAATGTAACATGTTGCTTACTGCATCATGGTAAAAATACAACATTGCTGTCTTGGTGTGTCATGACACAAATGTAACATGGCTGCCCTGGCACATCATGGCAAAGATGTAACATTGCTGCCGTAGTGCATCATGGAACAAATGTAACATGGCTGCCCTGTGCATCATGGCAAAAGAGTAAGATGGCTGCCCTGGTACATCCTGGCACAAGACTAAGATGGCTGTCCTGGTGCATCATGACTCAGTTCTAACATGACTGCCCTCTTGCATCATAATACAAATGTAATATGGTTGACCTTTTACATCATGATACAAACCTAACATGGCTGCTCTGGTGCTTTATGGCACAAATGTAACATGATTATAGTGGTGTGTCATGGCACAAATGTAACATGTTGCTTACTGCATCATGGTAAAAATACAACATTGCTGTCTTGGTGTGTCATGACACAAATGTAACATGGCTGCCCTGGCACATCATGGCAAAGATGTAACATTGCTGCCGTAGTGCATCATGGAACAAATGTAACATGGCTGCCCTGTGCATCATGGCAAAAGAGTAAGATGGCTGCCCTGGTACATCCTGGCACAAGACTAAGATGGCTGTCCTGGTGCATCATGGTTCAAATGTAACCTTTTTGCCCTGGTGCATCATGGCACAAGAGTAACATGACTGAACTGGTGCATCATGACACCAAATGTAACATGGCTGCCCCAGTGTGTCATGGTTCAAATGTAACATGACTGCCTTGGTGCATGATATCACACATCTAACATGGCTGCCTTGGTGGATGATGACACAAATCTAACATGGCTGCCCTGATGCTTCATGACACAAATCAAACATGGCTGCCCTGATGCTTCATGACACAAATGTAACATGGCTGCCCTGGTGCATCATGGCACAAATGTAACATGGCTGCCCTGGTGCATCACGACACAAATGTAACATGGCTGCCTCGGTGTATCATGACACAGATGTAACATGGCTGCCCTGGTGCATCGTGACACAAATGTAACATGGCTGCCTCGGTGTATCATGACACAGATATAACATGGCTGCCCTGGTGCATCATGACACAAATGTAACATGGCTGCCTGGTGCATCATGACACAAATCTAACATGGCTGCCTGGTGCATCATGACACAAATGTAACATGGCTGCCCTGGTGCACGATGACACAACTGTAACATGGCTGCCTCGGTGCATCATGACACAAATGTAACATGGCTGCCCTGATGCATCATGACACAGATGTAACATGGCTGTCTGGTGCATTATGACACAAATGTAACATGGCTGCCCTGGTGCATCATGACACAAATGTAACATGGCTGCCCTGGTGCATCATGACACAGATGTAACATGGCTGCCTGGTGCATCATGACACAAATGTAACATGGCTGCCCTGGTGCATGATGACACAACTGTAACATGGCTGCCTCAGTGCATCATGGCACAAATGTAACATGGCTGCCTTGGTGCATCATGACACAGATGTAACATGGCTGCCGGGTGCATCATGACACAAATGTAACATGGCTGCCCTGGTGCATCATGACACAAATGTAACAGGGCTGCCCTGGTGCATCATGACACAGATGTAACATGGCTGCCTGGTGCATCATGACACAGATGTAACATGGCTGCCTGGTGCATCATGACACAGATGTAACATAGCTGCCCTGGTGCATCATGACACAAATGTAACATGGCTACCCTGGTGCATCATGACACAGATGTAACATGGCTACCCTGGTGCATCATGACACAGATGCACATGGCTGCCCTGGTGCATCATGACACAAATCTAACATGGCTGCCTTGGTGCATCATGGCACAAATGTAACATGGCTGTCTTGGTGCATGATGACACAAATGTAACATGTCTGCCCTTGTGCATCATGACACAAATGTAACATGGCTGCCTTGGTGCATCATGGCACAAATGTAACATGGCTGCCCTGATGCATCATGACACAATGTAACATGGCTGCCCTGGTGCATCATGGCACAAATGTAACATGGCTGCCTTGGTGCATCATGGCACAAATGTAACATGGCTGCCTCGGTGTATCATGACACAGATGTAACATGGCTGCCCTGGTGCATCGTGACACAAATGTAACATGGCTGCCTCGGTGTATCATGACACAGATATAACATGGCTGCCCTGGTGCATCATGACACAAATGTAACATGGCTGCCTGGTGCATCATGACACAAATGTAACATGGCTGCCCTGGTGCACGATGACACAACTGTAACATGGCTGCCTCGGTGCATCATGACACAAATGTAACATGGCTGCCCTGATGCATCATGACACAGATGTAACATGGCTGCCTGGTGCATTATGACACAAATGTAACATGGCTGCCCTGGTGCATCATGACACAAATGTAACATGGCTGCCCTGGTGCATCATGACACAGATGTAACATGGCTGCCTGGTGCATCATGACACAAATGTAACATGGCTGCCCTGGTGCATCATGACACAAATGTAACATGGCTGCCCTGGTGCATGATGACACAAATGTAACATGGCTGCCTCAGTGCATCATGGCACAAATGTAACATGGCTGCCTTGGTGCATCATGACACAGATGTAACATGGCTGCCGGGTGCATCATGACACAAATGTAACATGGCTGCCCTGGTGCATCATGACACAAATGTAACAGGGCTACCCTGGTGCATCATGACACAGATGTAACATGGCTACCCTGGTGCATCATGACACAGATGCAACATGGCTGCCCTGGTGCATCATGACACAAATCAACATGGCTGCCCTGGTGCATCATGACACAAATGTAACATGGCTGCCTTGGGCATCATGACACAAATGTAACATGTCTGCCCTTGTGCATCATGACACAATGTAACATGGCTGCCCTGGTACATCATGACACAGATGTAACATAGCTGCCCTGGTGCATCATGACACAAATGTAACATGGCTGCCCTGATGCATCATGACACAAATGTAACATGGCAGCCCTGGTGCATCATGACACAGATGTAACATGGCTGCCTTGGTGCATCATGACACAAATGTAACATGGCTGCCCTGGTGCATCATGACACAAATGTAACATGGCTGCCCTGGTGCATCATGGCACAAATGTAACATGGCTGTCTTGGTGCATGATGACACAAATGTAACATGTCTGCCCTTGTGCATCATGACACAAATGTAACATGGCTGCCCTGGTACATCATGACACAGATGTAACATAGCTGCCCTGGTGCATCATGACACAAATGTAACATGGCTGCCCTGATGCATCATGACACAAATGTAACATGGCAGCCTTGGTGCATCATGACACAGATGTAACATGGCTACCCTGGTGCATCATGACACAGATGCACATGGCTGCCCTGGTGCATCATGACACAAATCTAACATGGCTGCCTTGGTGCATCATGGCACAAATGTAACATGGCTGTCTTGGTGCATGATGACACAAATGTAACATGTCTGCCCTTGTGCATCATGACACAAATGTAACATGGCTGCCCTGGTACATCATGACACAGATGTAACATAGCTGCCCTGGTGCATCATGACACAAATGTAACATGGCTGCCCTGATGCATCATGACACAAATGTAACATGGCAGCCCTGGTGCATCATGACACAGATGTAACATGGCTGCCTTGGTGCATCATGACACAAATGTAACATGGCTGCCCTGGTGCATCATGACACAAATGTAACATGGCTGCCCTGGTGCATCATGGCACAAATGTAACATGGCTGCCCTGATGCATCATGACACAATTGTAAAATGGCTGCCCTAGTGCATCATGGCACAAATGTAACATGGCTGCCTTGGTGCATCATGGCACAAATGTAACATGGCTGCCTTGGTGCATCGTAGAGATGCAGTGAAGTTAAATTCCACACGGGAAGTAGTCGTGAAGTAGCTCACTTCGTGTTATTTTCTGGCTATGCAAAGTGCCCATTAAAAACTACTACTTCGCCACTTTGCCTTGTGATAATGTGATAATGGCTTTGTATTGCTCACTCCACCTTACTTCACTCTAAAGACGGAGTGAGAATTTAAAGGCAGCTCACACACATTATATGACTTACACAGTCTAGGTCACCCCCAGCCCCAATTTTGCAGCAACATCCCCTGGCTCCAACAACACCTGGAGCTCCCCCTTCTTGTGCCTGGTCCTCCTCACACCTCATTAGTGTGGGAGTTCATTACTTCACTGCCTGGGGACAGCAGTGTAGTGAAATGTAATCTGTGTGGTGTGGAGGTGTGCCACAGCCCCAAAGGAACTCACCTTGGCTAAGGTGGTCAGCACACCCACCTGTACAACCACCACCATGAACAGTGGCAGGCCAAGGTTGCAGAACAGGGCAGTAATGCACCTACTGGCCCTGCTGGGGAAAAGACGGCAGCACATTGTCCACCTTTGCATGGTGGTGTGAAGTGGGGGAGGGCCATGGATCAACCGGCTGCTCCACCACCACCACAACCTGGCTGCAGCAGGTGACGGTGGCAACCCTGTCCAACTACCTGCCACACAGATTGATTTAGATCTGATGTGGAGTGAGTTGGAGGCTGTTAATTACCATCTTGGCAATGCTGAGCAGCAGTAGGAGAGAATTGAGGGGCACAAGTTACAAATTATGGGGATGCTTCAACTGCTGCTGTCCCATCAGAATGTTGATCATTAGTTTTAGTTTGCCCTTGCACCCACCACCCTCTGTGTGAAAAACTAGTTCCTGATGTTGCCCTGGACTGTTCTCCCTCTATCTCCAAATGTAGGACCCTACTTTGTGCATATCTCTTTTTCTGGATGATGCTACCCTCTGGTATATTGTTGATTCCCTTTTAGTACTTGATAGTTTCTATCATGTCCCCCCTTTCCTTGTGTTTATATGTAATGTCCTTTAGTGTATCTTTATCTGGCTTCATTCTGGTGCATACCCTTCAACATTTTAGTTGCCCTCCTTTGTACAACCTCCATCCTATGTACATCTTTGCAGAGATATGCTGTCATCCCTGCATGCTATACCTAAGATGAGGTCTTACCTAATATATGTACATAGAGATAAGAACATCCATTTTTGAACTTATTTTAATGTGATGGCTCCCAGTGCATCCCAGTATACCCCCAGCTGTCCTTGCCACCTTCTAACATTTCTTGCATACCTTGAGGTCATCTGACACAGGTCACTGTTCATTTTTGTTGTTGTTAGTCTCTCCCCCATTGTGTACTGTTATGTGTATAATGTTAACTGTGTGTTCCGTCTTTCTTTCGCATCACCTTGTTTACCTCCCAAAAATGGTGAGAACCATGCCCCAAAACAACTAAAATAAAATAAAGCACAAAAGTGGTGTCCTTGCCCTCATTATATTCCTACTTAACAAAATCAGAAAGCCAGCACTCCAGATGAATAAATACCAGGAAAAAATGTTCACTGCTAGTGCAAATTTATTAATGGCAAAACAAGCCACACAAGTGGTGGTTAGGCGTTCATTAGGGGGCCCCTTGAAAATGGTTAACTGGTCAGAAGTGGAACGTGAGGCAGCAATACTCATGCCAGCAGCAACTGCATTAACACCAACAGAGGGAACAATATCATCTCCTCCAACTATCAGTGAAGCAACAGACTGCACTGTAAAAAACACTGATGAAGAAATCCCTTTACTGACATCAGTTATGCACTTTTCTGTACTACCATGCCCATGGCCTGTCTTGCTACTGGCAGCAGTGCCATGGCCAGAAACAGATTTGCTTGCACATCTCTTTGTAGACATTTTGGGGGTTCACCAAGAAAATTATAAACAAATTTGGATTTATGAGATCTCAGTGTGGGTCAGTAGATGGGAAACCAAAAAACAACAACTGTGGCTTGCTAAAGGAGATTAGACACTAAACAGCTGCAAACGCACAGACAGATTAAGATTGCTCTGCGCACTCAAGAGATGCTGATGCAAAGGCACGACACCTTAAATGGTGCTCACATGTCACAAATCCAAATCTAGAAAAGAATACCTTTTGCTGGTTGGGGGAAGGGGCAGTGCACTGTAGTAACAGTCCACTACCAAGATACCACAATACAGTACAAAAGAACACAGATGGATAGCAGGTTCACACTGCTGCAATTACTGTGTGGCACAATAAAATGTGTCTGATTTGATGGCACATGTCGCACATGCACTCACACCTCACACTTACACTACAGGTAATGCACAGCAAATTGAAAACTTCAGTAATATAACCAAATCTTTTAAACAAACTGAAATTAGATATTGCACCACAACAATCAGCAAAAAAGTCTAAAGTTACTAAAAATATTACTGTGTGTACGCTAACACAGTTAGACAAGAAAAGTAGAACCAAAACAGAAAGACTGCATTTCTCCCAGTAAATCTACATCCACCACAGATACATCCCTCCTCCAAGCACACTTTAAGTGTCTGTCAGTACACAGACTGAATGTTCTAAATAAACATTCAAAATCCACACATAAACAATAAACACTCAATGATATGAGCACAGGAGGGCTTCCTACAATTGATGTACTAAATTTGGAGCCAAAAAAATGGCTCAGAACGGCTTTTTGAACAGTTTTAGAGGGTTTGAATCTCAGAGCTCTCAAAGCAAACTGTCTCCAACTACCACTATACACGCTGCACAGAACTGAAGATGTGCAGAACGATCTAAAGCCCATGTGACCTGCAATCCCATGAATCACTGCAAAATTCACCTTGGAGCTCACCAACAAGGCAAAGTGATGCAAAGTACATTGATTTCAATGTACTTCACATTAAAATTTGTATAGAATTGGTTGTGGAAAGGCAGAGTAACATGAAGTCATTGTTTCCAATGGACTTCACAATCCTAATTATAAGGTGGAGTACTCCACTTCACGTTGCGGATTACTTCAAGGATTTTGCTTTAATATGTGAATTGTTTCACAGGATTTTGGCTACATCACCCACCTCTAGCACATCATGGCATGCACGTAACATGGCTACCCTTGTGCATCATGGTACAAATGTAACATGGCTTCCATGGTGTGTCATTGTACAAAAGTAACATGGCTTCCCTAGTGTATTATTGTACAAATGTAACATGGCTTCCCTGGTGAGTCATTGTACAAATGTAACATGGCATTCCAGGTGTTTCATTGAATAAATGTAACATGGCTTTCCTGGTGTTTCAATGAACAAATGTAACAGTGCTTCCCTGGTGTGTCATTGTACAAAAGTAACATGGCTTCCCTAGTGTATTATTGTACAAATGTAACATGGCTTCCCTGGTGTGTCATTGTACAAATGTAACATGGCATTCCTGGTGTTTCATTGAATAAATGTAACATGGCTTCCCTGGTGTGTCATTGTACAAAAGTAACGTGGCATTCCTGGTGTATCATTGTACAAATGTAACATGGCTTCCCTGGTGTGTCATTGTACAAATGTAACATTGCTTCCCTTGTGTATCATGGTACAAATGTAACATGGCTTCCCTGGTGTATCATTGTACAAATGTAACATGGCTTCCCTGGTGTATCATTGTTCAAATGTAACATTGCTTCCCTGATGTATCATTGTACAAATGTAACATGGCTGCTTTGATGTATCATTGTACAAATGTAAGATGGCTTCCTTGGTGTATCATTGTACAAATGTAAGATGGCTTCCCTGGTGTAGCACAGTACAAATGTAAGATGGCTTCCCTGGTGTATCATTGTACAAATTTAACATGGCTTTCCTTGTGTATCATAATACAAATGTAACATGGCTTTCCTGGTGTATCATTGTACAAATGTAAAATGGCTTCCCTGGTGTATCATTGTACAAATGTAACATGGCTGCTTTGATGTATCATTGTACAAATGTAAGATGGCTTCCTTGGTGTATCATTGTACAAATGTAAGATGGCTTCCCTGGTGTAGCACAGTACAAATGTAAGATGACTTCCCTGGTGTATCATTGTACTAAAGTAACATGGCTTCCCTGATGCATCATACTACAAATGTAACACGTCTGCTGCGGCATATCATTGTACAAATGTGACGTGACTTCCCTGGTATATAATTGTACAAATGTAACCCCTTTGTTACCCAGGGTTACTAGAATCCCAGTAAGACCTAGTGGTAGGCAGGGAAGGCAGCTTGTGAAACTCCAGTTAAATGGGTTTCACACTGTCTCACTCTGTCCTCAGTCACAGCTGAGACTTGAGAGATGACATCATAATAGAACTGTCGCAGCTGCATGAGCCACATTTGGAATCTTCAGCTCAGAGTAAGTTTAGAACCTTGGGAATTCAAAGTCAGTCTTCAGTTTGTCCTTAAGCAAACAAGGAGGACACCAGTATTTGTCTGTTTACCCCCTTCCTCTGGGGGGGGAGGAAAAGTTATTTGTGGGTTCCAGGGGCAATCCCCTTTGCCCACTATGGAAGGAAGCTGCCTGATTTTGTTTAAGTCTGTTCAAGTATAACAGCAAAGAAAGTGTTATTTCACCTGTGGGGCACCTGCAACAAATGGGTGAGTGTTTGGCTCCATTTGAAGGGGCACACATACTGTTTTCTTCAAGTTGGGAAGTAATGTGGACTGCTATTTGGGAGGACTATGTCTACTAGGATGAACAAATGGAGCAGTTTGACAGTTTAAAGTTTAAATGGATCTAAAGTTCACTGTAGAGGGGGTGCATCAGTTCATCCACCATTCAATCTACATTTTACAGTTCTAAACAGTTTTCTGCGTGTCCAGAGAAATGGCCGGGTATGGGCTGTGGGAGCTGGAGGTGGGAAAACCCCCCATCTTTAGTAACCAGGTCCACCTCTATGGATTTCTTCTGTGTTTTTGCTACTTGCCCCATGCACTTGGCCAGTGATGGGGTGGGTACCCAGACGTGGGTCGCAACTTGAAAATCTCCTAGGAGTCGCAGACTCTAAGTGGTGTGGGGAGCCACAGGATGGGAAAATTACTCCTTGTTGGATGGGAGTACTCCTTGTGTGATGGGAGTTTCGATTTGGAAGTACGAAAACAAATCTCTCTAGGAGTCACAGACTTCAAGTGGTGTGGGGAGCCACAGTTTGGGAGCCTTCTTGTTGGATGGGATGTCTTGCCAAGTAAAGTTTGGGTTCATTCTTCAAGTGGACTGTCAGTCAAGTGGCTGGCAGGGGAGCCGGGCCAGTCGGGCTATGTATCCAATGCGCATGCAAAGTCCGGGCTGAGTGCCTGTTGGGTCCAAAGCCAGATAACTGTAGTAATGTATTCATTCTCCAATGGACCGCTGTGTTTTAACCTCTAATCTACATTACAGTTATGTAGCCCTTTGGGGGACCATGCAATGCTTTGTTATGTGCCATCTAGTATAAATAAAGCCACACTGAAAAATCCCAATTCTGGTTCTGGACATTACAGTTATTGCTTCCTGTAGTTGGATTTACTTGGGTGCCCCTGTGCAGAGTAGCCAAACCTAGGTCTCTTGTGCTAGGTAACCTCATCTTTCCCTGAACCCGTAGATACCATATGTATATCATGTTACAAAAATGGACATATGGGTTACACAAAAATAACATGGCTGCTTTGGTGTATCGTTGTGTAAATGTAACATGGCTTCCCTGGTGTATCATTGTACTAAGGTAACATGGCGTCTCTGGTGTATCATACTACAAATGTAACATGACATCCCTGGTGTATCATTGTACAAATGTAACATGGCATCCCTGGTGTATCATAGTACAAATGTAAGATGGCTTCCCTGGTGTATCATTGTACACATTTAACATGGCTTTCCTTGTGTGTCATAGTACAACTGTAACATGGCTTCCCTTGTGTATCATTATACAAATGTAACATGGCTTCCCTGGTGTATAATTGTACAAATGTATCATGGCTTCCCTGGTGTATCATTGTACAAATATAACATGGCTGCTCTGGTGTATCATTATACAAATGTAACTTGGCTTCCCTGGTATATCATTGTACAAAAATAACATGGCTGCTCTGGTGTATCATTGTATAAATGTAACATGGCTTCCCTGGTGTATCATTGTGCTAATGTAACATGGCTTCTCTGGTGTATCATAGTACAAATGTAACACGACATCCCTGGTGTATCATTGTACAAATGTAACATGACTTCCCTGGTGTATCATTGCACAAATGTAATATGGCTTCCCTGGTGTATCATAGCACAAATGTAACATTGCTGCTCTGCTGTATAATAGTACAAATGAAGAATGGCTTCCCTGGTGTATCACACTACAAATGTAACATGTGTGCTGTGGTGTATAATTGTAAACATGTGACATGGCTTCCCTGGTGTATCATAGTACAACTGTAATTTGGCTAACCTGGTGTATCATAGTACAAATGTAACATGGTTTCCGTAGTGTATCATTGTAGAAATGTAACATGGCTGCTCTGGTGTATCATTGCAAAAAATGTAACATAGCTTCCCTTGTCTATCATTGTACAAATATAACATGAAACCCCTGGTTTATCATAGTGGAAATGTAACATGGCTGCTGTGGTGTATCACTGTAAAAATGTGACATGGCTTCTCTGGTGTATCACAGTACAACTTAACACGGCTTTCCTGGTGTATCATAGTACAAATGTAACATGGCTTCCCTGGTGTACCATTGTAGAAATGTAACATGGCTGCTCTGGTGTATCATTGTAAAAAATGTAACATAGCTTCCCTTGTCTATCATTGTACAAATATAACATGAAACCCCTGGTTTATCATAGTGGAAATGTAACATGGCTGCTGTGGTGTATCACTGTAAAAATGTGACATGGCTTCTCTGGTGTATCACAGTACAACTTAACACGGCTTTCCTGGTGTATCATAGTACAAATGTAACATGGCTTCCCTGGTGTACCATTGTAGAAATGTAACATGGCTTCCCTTGTGTATCATTGTTCTAATGTAACATGGCTGCTCTGGTGCATCATGGCACAAATGTAGCAAGGCAGCCCTGGTGAGTCATGGCACAATAGTAGCATGGCTGCTCTCATGTGTCACAGAAGAAACATAGCATGGCTGCCCTGATGTTTCATAGTACACATGTGGCTTGGATGCCCTGATCCAACAAGGCATAAAAGTAACATGGCCGCCCTTTTGTATCATGGTAAAAAAGTAATGTGGCAGCCCTGGTGCATCACGGTACAAATGAAACAAGACTATCCTGGTGTGTCATGGCACAAATTTAATTTGGCTGCCCTGGTGTGTCATGGTGTAGATGTAATAAGGCTGCCCCGCTATGTAATGGTACAAATGTAACATGGCTGCCCTGGTGCAACATGGCACAAATGTAACATCACTGCCCAGATGCACCATGGCATAACTGTATCATGACTGCCCTGGTGCATTGTGGAAGAAATGTAACATGGCTGCACTGATGCATCATGATACAAATGTAACATGGCTGCCCTGGTGCACAATGGCACAAATATAACTTTGCTGCCCTGATACACCATGGCACAAATGTAACATGAATGCCCTGGTGAATTGTGGCAGAAATGTAACATGACTACCCTGGTACACAATGGCACAAATATAACTTTGCTGCCCTGATACACCATGGCACAAATGTAACATGAATGCCCTGGTGCATTGTGGCAGAAATGTAACATGGCTGCCCTGGTGCACAATGGCACAAATATAACTTTGCTGCCCTGATACACCATGGCACAAATGTAACATGACTGCCCTGGTGCATTGTGGCAGAAATGTAATATGGCTGCCCTGGTGCAACATGGCACAAATGTATTGTGGCTGTCTCAGTGCATTGTGACAGAAATATAACACGGCTACCCTGGTGCACAATGACCCAAATGTAACATCGCTGCCCAGATGCACCATGGCATAAAAGTATCATGGCTGCCATGGTGCATTGTGGAAGAAATGTAACATGGCTGCACTGATGCATCATGGCACAAATGTAACATGGCTGCCCTGGTGCACAATGACACAAATATAACTTTGCTGCCCTGATACACCATGGCACAAATGTAACATGAATGCCCTGGTGCATTGTGGCAGAAATGTAACATGGCTGCCCTGGTGCATCATGGCACAAATGTAACATGGCTGATTTGGTGCATTGTGGCACAAATGTAACATGGCTGCCCTGTGGCACAATGGCACAAATATAACATTGCTTCCCTGATACACCATGGCACAAATGTAACATGAATGCCCTGGTGCATTGTGGCAGAAATGTAACATGGCTGCCCTGGTGCATCATGGCACAAATGTAACATGGCTGATTTGGTGCATTGTGGCAGAAATGTAACATGGCTGCCCTGGTGCACTGTGGCAGAAATGTATCATGGCTGCCCTGGTGCATTGTGGCAGAAATGTAACATGGCTGCCGTAGTGCATCATGGCACAAATGTAACATGACTGACCTGGTGCATTGTGACAGAAATGAAACATGGCTGCCCTGGTGCATTGTGGCAGAAATGTAACATGGCTACCCTGGTGCTTAATGACACAAATGTAACATGGCTGACCTGGTGTGTCAAGAGAAATTGACCGCTCTTGTAAGAAGTTTAGGGAGAGGAGAAGGTAATACATGGCATTATAGATAGTGAAAATGTTTAAAGCAGAAATAAATAATATATTAAGGAAATTAAGAAAAGAGAAATATAAGAATATATTATTGGAACTAAAGAATAAAAGGAATGAATATAAAACAAGGATTAAAGAGAAAAATGCAGATTATTATTTAAGACAGTGGGCAAGCTTGTTGGAAACTATAATAACAAAGAATTCAAAAGGATTTTGGTCTTTGGTTGCAAAGGGTACGAATAATTGTAAAGCATCCATCAATACTTATATAGCAGAAAGTGTCTGGGTAGAGTTTCTTAGGGGAATATTTTTTTATCCAAATATTAAAGAGTTAAACATGTTACTGAAGGTTGATATGATTACCTTTAAATATATCTCATATGAGGAAGTCTATATAGCTATTAACACCTTGAAAAGAATAAAGCCCCAGTCCCAGATGGAATACCTGCTGAAGTTTATTTATGTGAAATTGGAATATGGTGTAGGGCCCTAACAGTGTTCTATAATAAAGCTATTATCTTATATAGATTTCCAAGTACATGGCATGGATCAATAATTATTCCGGTACATAAGAAAGGCAGTTGTACAAACCCTGCTATGTACAGGCCAATAAGTCTGTTAGATATAAATGTGAACATTTTCTCCAAAATCCTTCTGGAACAATTAAATGAACAAGTTGAGTGTACAGGGGGATTATCATACCTTCAGGCTGGGTTTAGATCACAATACTCAACATTAGATAATATTTTTGTATTAGGACATTTGTTAGAAAAGTATTTGTTTGTACACAAAAGGTATATACATTGTTTGTTGATTATTCATCAGTTTTTGACTCAATGTCAAGAAATCTGCTACGGAGGCAACTTTTAGAAAGGGGAATTGATAGAAATTTGGTAACAGTAATTTCTGCACTTTATACTAACACATGGGCCAAATTTAGATTTGGGGTCAGGGGTGAACTTTCTTTAATATTTAATACAAATAAAGGGGTCTGTCAGGGGTATGTTTTAGCCCCCTTGTTGTTCTCATTATATCTAGACATGTTATTAAGGGATATGGTTGACATATAGAAACATAGAAACATAGAAGTTGATGGCAGATAAGGACCACAAGGCCCATCCAGTCTGCCCATTTCTTTTTCTACCTTATAAATGTGCCATCGACCTTTGCTCTGTCAGTGGCCTATCTATTCATACTCATCTGTATTGCTCTCTTAGGCCTATCCCATGCCTGTTTGAAGCCCTGCACTTTATTCATAGCGACCACTTCCTGAGGTAAGGTATACCGTTCCATGCATCCACCACCCTTTCTGTGAAAAAGAATTTCCTTACATTCCCCCTTAATTGGCCTCCCTCTAATCTCATGCTGTGTCCTCTTGTCCTGCTATTTTTCTTATATTATCTTATATTTAAACATGTTAGACTCTTTCATCTTGTTAATGCCCTTAAGGTGTTTGAATGTCTCAATCATATTACCTCTCTCCCTCCTTTGCTCAAGGGTATACATATTGAGCTCCGTTAATCTGTCCTCATATGTCTTCTGATGCAGTCCCTGCACCATTTTGGTTGCCCTTCTCTGGACTGCCTCAGTTGGTTAATGTCTTTGTGAAGGTGTGGCCTCCAGTACTGCACACAGTACTCCAGATGGGACCTAACCAGTGTCTTGTAAAGAGGGATTATTACCTCCTTCTTACGACTTGCGATACCCCTACTAATACACCCTAACATCCCCTAGCCTTACCTACTGCTTTAGAGGTCTGCTTGGATGATTTCAGGTCATCGGTGATGATGATGCCCAAGTCTTTTTTTTCCTTTGTAACTGCCAGCAACTCCCCCTCCCAGCCTATAGGTTGCTTCAGGGTTTCTCTTCCCTATGTGCATGATCTTGCACTTCTTTACATTAAATCCCAGTTGCCACTTTTCTGACCATTTTGCTAGTTTATCCAGATCTCTTCTCATTCTGCCCACCCCATCTGGATCATCTACTCTGTTGCAGATCTTGCTGTCATCTGCAAACAGACAAGCCTTACCCTGTAGTCCATATGCAATGTCACTAATGAAGCTATTGAAGAGGAATGGCCCCAGGACTGATCCCTGAGGTACCCCACTTGTGACTTGCATCTCTTCTGACTATATAACATTTACCACCACTCTCTGTTTTCTGCCCGTCAACCAGTTTGCCATCCAGATGACCAACCTCTGACCCACCCCAAGCCTACCCAGATTATTTATCAATCTTCTATGTGGAACAGTGTCAAAAACTTTGCTGAAGTCAAGGTAGGCAACATTAACTGCTCCCCCTTGGTCCACCACTCTGGTTACCCAGTCAAAGAAATTTATGAGAATGGTTTGGCAGGACCATCTTTTCGTAAACCCATGCTGTCTTGGATCCTGTTCCCCTATGGATTCCAGGTGTTGCACGATCCTTTCCTTAAGGAGTGCCTCCATAATCTTACCCACTACTGAGGTAAGACTGACTGGTTTGTAGTTCCCTGCCTCCTCCCTGCTACCACTCTTGTGGAGTGGGATCACATGAGCCCTTCTCCAGTCATCTGGGACCTCTCCTGTGCTCAGAGACTCACTAAACAGTTCTGCTAATGGCTCTGCTAGTTCCACACTTAGCTCCTTAAGTACACTGGGATGTATGCCATCACTTCCCATTGCCTTGTCCATTCTGAGCTTAGCAAGCTCTTGTAGGACCCTTTCTTTTGTGAAGGGAGTAGTGCTCACCTCCCGCCCCCCTGTGTCTATGGTGCTGAGCTGTGGGACCTGCCCTACCTTCTCTTCAGTAAATACTAAGCAAAAGTATCTATTTAGGATAGATGCTTTTACAGGGTCCTCCTCCTCACATGACCCCTTTTCTCCTTTGAGCTTAGCAATACCCCCTCTTGGACTTTCTCCTTTCAATATTTATTTATCAAGTCTAGGATTACAAATACCTTTGAGCCATGGCTCTTTTACAAAGGTTCCACGTCAGAGAAATACAAATTATGGGGAATATCAAGACAGGCATTACAGCAATGTGGACATTGCAAACAAAGTACAGATTAATACAGTTCAAGGGTAGCATTGTAACAAGGCAGCCAGCGGCATTTGTCAGAGAAAATAGACAACAGATAAGAAGTGCCAGAGTCATAGGGAGGAAAGGAGGGGGGAGAAGAATGTAGGAAGAGTGGCGAGAGGGTGAAAAGTGCAGCATTGGGTATACCAAGATGTGGGGTAGAATCCAGTGAGGAGGGAGGGGGAGGGGACCACTAGAGCAGGAAGGAAGTGGAGAAACAAGGTTAAGTTGGGCAGTCACAGGAGCTGTTGGTAGTGATATAATCCCAGAGCCTAGTTTTAAACATACCAATAGTTGGGGCAGAGGAGATGGTTGGGCTGAGGCCATTGAACCAGAGTGGTGCTCGATAAGCAAAAGAGCGTTGTCCCTGTGAAGTGTGACAGTGGGGGACCTTCAGTAGCTGTAGCGTGGATCTCCAAAGGCACCATTTGTTAATTTGGTGTTGTAATAGAGTTGAGACCCCAGAAGGTGCAAAGCCAAGGTAGATTTTTTTGACCATGGAGTAGGTGAGAAACTTTATGCGGTTTGATAGTTGGAGCCAGACGGTCTGAGTGTACAGGTCACATGTGTGGGTGAGACGGTGAGCACCAGTGATGAGCCGACATGCTTTATTTAAGGCAGTTGAGAGGCATCTAATGGTTGTGGTTGTGGCTGAGCCATAAATGATGAGACCATAGTCTATTTCAGAGATCAGGACTGCAACCTTCAAAGCGTCTGGCATGAAGTGTGGTCTGTGTTTGTAGAGGAGACCAAGCCATGTATTAGCAGCTCTATCTACATTATCTACATGAAGTCCATAGGAGAGATTAGGGTCAAGCTGTATCCCTAAATATTTGAAGGACACCACCTGATCTAGAGTGTTCCCCTGGGTGGTGGAGATAGCCAAGTGGTGTAGCTTGTGTGGGTTATGAGAGCTGCAGAAGAGCATAGATTTGGTTTTCTTGTCATAAAGGACCAGTTTATGATTAAGAAACCATGTCTCTACAGAACTGAAACCAAGTTGAAGGTTGTGTTGAAGAGTTGCAGGATATTTGTGAGTGGAGAATACAACAGCATCATCGGCATATAGTATGATCTGCTCAGAGCAGTGGTAAGGGAGGGAGTTTAAGAAAAGGCTAAAAAGGAGGAATCCCAGTATGGATCCCTGTGGAACACCCAAGCGAACAGGCAGGGTGTTAGAAAGAGCGTATGCAATTTTTAATCTCTGTGACCGGTTTTCTAAGTAGCTTTTAAACCAGAGAGAAGAGTCAGGTGATAGCCCAGCATTCAGTAGTTGGTGTATTAGTAGTCCATGGTGTACTGTATCGAAGGCCTTGGAGAGGTTGATGAAAACGGCCCTTATGAGAAGGCCATTGTCAAGGGATTTGTGCAAAGCTCCAGTGAACTCAAGAAGAGCTGTGGACTGTTGTGGTGCTGTGACCTTTCCAGAAGCTATGTTGTTGTGGACAAGGTATATTATATTTATCCAAGTGGTCGGTAAGTTGATCAGTCACAATGCACTCAAGTGCCTTAGAGAGTTGGGGCAGTATGGAGATAGGGCAATAATTTGAGTGAATCGTCTTGTCCCCACTTTTATGGATGGGTGTCATGGTGACTGTTTTCCATAGGTCTGGGAATTTTCCACAGCTGAGAGAGAGGTTTAGGATTTTTGTTAATGGATGAATTACCTCATCGAGGGTGAGCAACAGAAGCTTAAGGTCCAGGGTGTCGCTACTAGATCTAGATTTAGAGTTAGCTACAGTAACATAGTGGCAAGCTTCATTCAGCCTTACCTTCCTGAAGTAGAAGAGGGGATGGTTAGACTGAGGGGCTGAGGTATTTGGGGAGTAGGCCCTGTTTTCGAAAAAGTCATGTGGTAGAACAGCACTAAGGTCTGAAAAAGCCATGTTAAAGATGTTTGCGATCACCTTGGGGTCAAGGGTTGAGGATCCATCAACCATTAACATGGCCAGAGAGTTTTTTGGCTGCTTCCCTGTTACATCCTTGATATTGTCCCAGAAAGCACCACCATTTCCCCATGTAAAGGAGAGAGTGTCTTTGTAATAGATGGATTTCATTAGCTGTATGGCTTTTGTGCAGGCATTTCATGCTTGTTTGTAATTTTGGATGTCCAGTTGTTTGCCAGTGGCCCTGACAACTGCCCAGAGGGGATCCCTTAGTTTCAGCTGTGAGAGAAGAGCCGTTGTGACCCATGGGTTAGAGAGAGATTTTGTTTTGCACCTTTTAGCAGGGGCAAAGGGGTTGCAGGCTTTGTTGAAAATTGAGATGAAGTGATCAAGAGCCAAGTTAACATCTGTTGCTTCATAGATGGGTAGCCAGTCTTGTAGAAGCAGGTATTGTTTGAGATGTGGAAGTTTTCCACAAGAAAGGACTCTGCTAGCGATAATTTTGGGAGGGGGCTTAAGGAATTTGTTAGACCATGCACACATGACTGGGGAGTGGTCACTGAGTGAGTCTGGGAGAATAGTTGTATAAGAAATCCTTGTGGGTGAGTGGTGAGGACCCAATCCAAGAGGGTACTGGTGCCAGTCTTGTAGTTAATCCTAGTAGGGGAGTTTACCATTTGCGTGAGGTTAGCAGCTGAGATGGAGTCTTTATAGGCACTGGCACTCGATGCTAACCAGTTTTTGTTGAGATCCCCTAGTAGAATAAGTTCAACTTCAGGAGGATGAGAGTTGATAAAGTTTAGGATGTCATTGAATCCATGTTTAGGGTCCCTGGGCGGAATGTATATGGAGACAATAGTCAGGGCTTTATGGTTGGGACCTAGGACAATTTTTATTGACAGAATCTGGGCTGAGGCAAAAAGTGATGGAGTTGCTTCAGGGTGCCAATACAGGGACTCTTTGATATAGATTGTGCAACCACCACCTTTTTTGGATATCCGGTCCAGCCTGTGGACATTGTAGCCCTGTATTGTTACTGCTGAGTCAGAAACTTTAGGTGGCAGCCAAGTTTCCACCACTGCAAGGATGTCAGGGTTGTGTTGGCATATGAAGGTTTGGAGTTCATCCAGCTTTGGTAGTAGGCTGCAGATATTAATGGTTGCAAGGATAAAAGCACCTGGAGTTTGTGTGTGGCCTGAGCTTCTAGGGCCAGGATTGGGATGGACGCTGTCTGAGATGAGAAGGTGGAGGAGTAGGAGTTTTAAGGAGCAGAGTCACAGCTCTATGAGAGATAGTTTTGATTGTTGTTTCCTGGAGTAGAAGTTGCAAGGTTCCAGGCAGTGTCCCATATGGACTTCAAGGTGGTACAGTGTAGAAAGGTGGCCACACTTGTTGAGAGTAGTAGTCGGGTTAAGTAACCAGGAATATCCAAACAGTGCACCAAGCACAAGTCTCAAGTGGGAAGTGGAGAGTTCCCTTGGAGTAGCAGTGGAAACCTGAGTAGAGGGTGGTGGGGTGGGCTGGGGTGGGGGGTGGATAGAACCAGGGAGAGAGAAGAGGGGGGCCAGGGCAAGGAGGAGGAGGAGGATAGGCAAGAGAAAGACAGAGAGAGCCCACATGGCTTACATACTAGATAAAGAGCTAGAGTTATAGCTCTCTAGTGGTGAGAGGATATAATCTGCTAAGGGAAAAGTCAACAGTTAAAAAAAAACAACTCTAAATTCACTTCTAATATAAACTCAGAACTTAAAATTACTGTAAAGATTAAACAAATTATTAAACCCTAGCACATAAATTCAACTAGAGACACAGAGGGAGATACAGTAGTTAGAGGTGTGTTCAGCAGGAGATAGTGTGGGCCACTTGGAAATCAGCTTCCACTGGTACCAAATCCAAATGTCAGGGCTAGTACCTTGCAGTACAGAGGATTTCTGAAAAACTGTTTAGGTTCCAGAAATTGAGGGGTCCGTGGCTTGGTCAAGGAACGCTGGATACCTTGCAGTACAGAGGATTTCTGAAAAACTGTTTAGGTTCCAGAAACTGAGGGGTCCGTGGCCTGGTCAAGGCATGCTGGATCCCTTGCAGTACAGAGGATTTCTGAAAAACTGTTTAGGTTCCAGAAATTGAGGGGTCCATGGTCTGGTCAAGGCTCGCTGGATCTCTGATCCCCTGCACTAATGTATCTATAGAAAGTCTTGTCACCTTCTTTTACTGTTCATGCTAGTGCTTCCTCAGTTTGGGACTTTGCCTGTCTTACTATCTTCCCTGCTTCCCTTAGGGCATTTTGGTATGCCTCCCTATCTTCATCCCGCTGTGTTCCCTTATATTTCCTGAAGGCCAGCCTTTTGGCTCTGACCTTTTCTGCTACTGTATTTAAGAATAAAATTGGTTTCCTTCTTCTTTTGCACTTCCTTTTCTTTCTAACACAATGGGATGTTGCTTCAAGTATTGCATCCTGAATGCTTGCCCACATTGCCTGTACCCCCTCACCTGTGTTTCTTTTTGTCAGGACTAGCTTAACTCTGATGGCCATCTTATCAAAGTCAGCTCCTCTGAAGTCCCATATTGTTCCCTTGGAATGGGATGATTTAGATGTAGTGGCCAAATTAAACCATACCATGTGATGGTCACTGGCCCCCAGGTGACCTTCTACCTGGAGATCTGTGATCCCTTCCCTGTTAGTCAGTACTAGATCTAAGATAGCCCTTTCTCTTGTGGGTTGTTGTACCAGTTGTTTGGGGCCCTCCCCCTGCAGGGAATCCATTATGCGTCTAGTTCTGGCAGATGTTCCTGCTGGTATTGACCAATCTGTATCCAGCATGTTGAAGTCTCCCATTATCAGAACCTCCCCTTTAGCTGTCACGTTTTGTATATCTTCTAACAGTAATGTGTCTATGTCCTCCCCCCAGTCTGGGGGCCTATAGACAACCCCAGTTCTTATGGCTATCCCATTTCCTGTTTCTAGGGTGACCCACAGTTCTTCTGGCTCCTTATGTGTATTCTGAATTTCTGTAGCTTTTATATTTTCATTGGCATACAGGGCCACTGCACCCTCCCCCCCCTTTTGCACCTCTGTTTCTTCTGTACAGTACATAGCCAGGTACTGAAGTCTCACAAGTGTGGTTACTGGTAAACCACATCTCATTAATTGCTACTATGTCTAGTTTAGGCTCTGACATTATTGCCTGCAGGTCTGGGATCTTATTTCCCAGGCTGTGAGCATTTGAGTACATGATTTTTCATTTGCCAGATTTCGGTGTGTTAGTTGTTGGGTGAGGTTTGGCATTTCCCCTGTGCATCGTATGGGGAGACGGACCTTTTTTCTTATCTGGTGATGCAAATGAACTGCAAACATGTTGAATCCCTGTTTGACCACTAGCTGAGGGGGGAGGGGTGTTCTTCCCATTCGACGTATGGGGTGCTGCACCCCTCTCCCCATTTGCTAGTTTAAATATTCTGCATAGACATCAAACTTCTGCCCCAATGCACTGACTCCCTCCGTAGTCAGATGCAGTCCATCAGATTTAAAGAACTTTCACTCCCAGAACTTGCAGTTCCCTACAAATCTGTGTCCTTTTTCCTGGCACCAGCCCTTGAGCCACATGTTTAGCTCCCCTATCTCCCCTCCTCTGAATTACAATTAGATTCCCCTAAAATTTGTAATGGTATATGTCCAGCATTAGCATATTCCAATGATATTGTGTTTTTTTCTCTGTCTAAGAGTGGACTACAAAAGAAAATCGATCAACTCAATAATTATTCAGAGGAACTGAATCTTACAATAAATCTTTATAAAACAAAAATAATAATATTTGGTAGTAAAAATATGAAAGGTAAATGGAAAGTGGAGAATGAATTGGTTGAAGTAGTTACAGCATATACTTATTTGGGAATAAGGATATCAGCTAATTGCCTATGGAAGGCACATATTATTATGTTAAAAGAAAAACTCATTAACACTATTGGGGGAGTGACAATATTTAATTATATATATGGAGGAAACTCTGTTAAAGGGCTTATTAATGTGATAAAAGCTAAATTTGATTCCCAGCTATTACATGGGTCTGAAATATGGGATTTGAGAAATATAAATTCTCTAGTTAGTCCTCTTTCTAAAACATTAAGGAATGTCTTAGACTGGGACACTCATGTCCTGCTGCTTACAGGGGCGTAGGTGGGGGGGTGTTTAGGGTCTTCAAACACACCCCGAAATGACCTCTGAAATGTGTTATTAATAGAATTTGTGACACTCACACGCAGTAGAGAGAGAGAGAGAGAGAGAGAGCGAGGCACGCTGGCCCTTTAAATATGTCCTTCAGCGTAAGACGAGGTGCTGTGCTGTGTAACCTGTCATCTGATGCCTGACTGATGTGGCTGCTATGAGGAAGTGTCCTCCAAATCCATTGACACTGTCTGCTGTTGACCTAAAGAGTAGTCTGCTCCACTGCTCCCCATCGGCTCCTCCTCTCTAACACACAGCAGCCAATTAGCTCACGTATGACATAGAATTTTGGTGGTTTGACATACACCACACACATCATGTGTTCATGTTGTGAGAAAGAGTGAGGAGATGATACGAGGAGGAACGGTTGTGGACTCAAGAAGAATTACAGTATTTTGTGGAATGGGGCACAGCTGTTTTCTGTAGCAGTCAGGAGCCAGGAGTTGGTTGCACTTGCCGGTCAGGAGAAATGGTAAGGGAGCGCCCTCAGGGCCGGTACTCATGTCATAGGGAGCTGGAGGAGAAGAGGAGAGATTATAAAGAGAAGAGAGGGAGAGTTGAGACTAGCCTAGTCAGCTGCCTGGCCTACCTGTCGGTCTCCCTTGGACGGTTGTTGCCTCGTTGGGTAAGGGTTCTCCCCCCCATAGACTAGCAACACTGGGTGGCTTAAACAGCAATGAACAGTCAGTGAGCTTCTGAAGACCGTTCTGAGTCAAATTAATTTGGTCTCAGACAGGAGCATGGAGGTAAGGAATTATTTTACATGGGAAGGGGAGTTCTGGGCAGACAGGGTTCCTGCTGGGTGGTCCACCATGCTACAGTAATAAAAGAAAAGGTCAAGGTGCTAGACAGATAAAACATTGAACAGAGATCTCACACACCTTGGATTTAACAGTGTAGCCCTATCACCATTAAAGAGTGACAGGTATTGCTTCCAGAATAATGTCAATATTAATAACAATAGACTAAATAGCTTTCCTTTTGCAAACAATGTTGTCCAACTGGAATGGTATGCAGTCAGGAGGAACATTATGTTAAAAGAATAAATAGAACTGTATTCTCAGAAAGGAGCAGGCACATGAGAATGTCTTGTGTTAGCAGCAGTGCAAGAATGAGTTGTAATGTTGGGGTCACCTGTGATTTTAGTTTAATAGCGTACCACTTAAAATCCATTGTAGGTTACTGTGTGGAATTCCTTCAGTTCTTTATTGTTTTTTATTATTTCAGTAACAACTGTAATTATGCTTGGCCTTCAGCTGCTCTCTAGCTTAATTTTTGTGTCTGTCTGTATTCCTCAACTGTAAGTGTATCTTCCTGTCTGTTTGTAAGAGCTCCTCATCTCACCTATCATTTAAGCATGCATAGTGCAGTGGTTTAAGGCTCTCAGCTGCAAATATGAAGACCTGGGTTTGAATCGCACAGCTCCCACTTGCATACTGTATGACCCTGAGCAAGTCACTTAACTTCCCTGTGCTCCCAGGTTGCACCTGTAAACAAGCTTTCAGCTTAGTGTGTCTCTCCTGGTTAAACAATTGTAAAAAAAAAATGTGATATACTGCTGTCTATTTAGTAATTGTCTGTTTTATTGTATTTACTCCTGATTGATATCATTGTTTATGTTTATTCGGTACTGTCCCTGGTCATGCCTGAAAATAGGCAGGGATATTGCCTAATGCACTTACCCGGTTACCAAAAGCTAATGAATAAAAATGTACTGGTCAGCAAGTCACATGATGAGAACAAGCATGCTGTGCAAATTAATTACAACATAATAAAGAACTGAAGTAAACCCTTTCAGTAACTTAAAACGAACTTCAAGCAACATGTTACTAAATTAAAATCACAGATGCAAAAATTACAATTTTGTTTTACACTGCTCAGAGACATGAGTGCACTTTCTCTTGTTGAACAAGAGAAAGTGCACTCATGTCTCTGATGGTGCCTGCAAATATGTGCTTAAAAAAGTGTAACTAGACAAAAAGGAAAAATCCCAGCATACCCTGTATGTAGGGTGCTATGTAGGACGTCTGTCCTGCATCTGTTTGGGTGCTTACTACTACTACTGAATAAAATGCTATAATTGTCTGTTGGCGTGTGCTGCAATGTTTTTGTTTTTCACCATTACTGAACTGGAGTATCGGTATTAGGTGTAAGCCTAGGTCTCTGTGTGGAATTTGAACCTGTGACCTCCAGGCTCAGTAGCAAGACAATTGTGAATGAGTGACACCAACACTTAGTTTGTACAGCAACCTATAATACTTTCCTTGTTTTCCCTCCTGCATCCTGCCTCGATTGTTGATACCACAGTAATGACACTTTCACCTATAGCTGGGAAAGAAGGGCAGCAGATTCCTTTGCTGCTGAAACCAATGCTCCTCCTTTAGGTTGACTGTTGACTTCTAGAGGGAAGCGTGTGTTCCACCCAGACCATCAATCCCCTTGCTAGTAAACTTGACTGGCAAGGGGATTGATGGTCTGGGTGGGCCACATGCTCCCCTCTATAAGTCAACATGTTTTTACAATTTATTTACCTAAGACAGTGCAACTAAGATCAACGCCTCATTTACTTATTGAATTTTGTTGACCTGGTAGGCCCACTGGGACTAGAAGTCCCTTTTTCAGGGGCAACTGGGGTGGGGATACAGATGGTAAGCTACTAAAATTGAACCAGATTAAGCTGTTGGTGATATTTTTACTGAATAGTCCTGGTCCTACTGCTGTTGCATCTTCTGCTCCCCCTGAGGCAGCTAGCAACAAACTGCTATGTGGGTCTCATGGAACAGTGTGATTCTGGACTGTATCCTGTGACATGTAACTCCCATGTCCTTATCTATTGTCTACTTTTGAAATGAGAGGTAGGACTGGGGACCCCATTCCTACTTCTCTCTTTCAAAGCAGCAAATTAGATATGGACATAAGAAATCAAGACAGGAGGAGTATAGCGCCCAGGACATGGGTGATGCCAGTCTATATAAATCCTTAATGACTCATGGGTGTATTAGAAAGGGGTTTCAGGTCAGGAGAATGGGCCTGTCATTCAGGCCCATTCTCCTGACCTGAAACCCCTTTCTTATCCACCCACCAGTAATTACGTATTTATATATATACTGGCAATGGCATCACCCATGTCCTATTCATCTCACAGTAGTGTTTCAGTGTAGAAAGGGGCAAGCCCCCCCACCTTACAAGTGGTTAGCCTCCTCTTCTGCCTGCTGTGTTAGTAATATCTGGTGACAAGGTCTTGTACCACCACAAACATGGATGATGGCGGAATGTCATGCCACTAACACCAGGTCACCTTCCATAACTCTCACATGTTTTTTGTCATGGTTTCCTATGCCCCCCCCCAACAATGTTACTAAGTGTTCAAGCATGTGCCCCTTTTGTATATTTGTATGTCAGGGGTCATGGGTCAATTTTAATATTGTTTTACTAGTCCAAAACCTAGTGCAAGTTGACCAGGGTAAGTACAGCTAACTCTCTACTTGGCCATCTTGACAGGTACAGTTTTTCCATTGCTGTTGAAGTTGAAGTCCCTACTTTAGCAGGCTTCACCACTCGTGCTAATTAAGCAATAAGGCACAACAGGGTGTGTGTTATTGTGTAATAATGTCACTCCTGGGGTGGGTCGAAGCACGAGGCGAAGTCGAGTGCTTCCACCACCCTAGGAGGATGATATACACAATAACACACACCCTGGAGTGCCTTATTGCTGTTATACAATGGCTGGATTTTTAACTAAACAAGAAGAATTGTAAAAAAAACAGTTTTTGCCTTTGTTTCCCCATTTTTGATGTGTGGAGGTAAATGTTTTAAATAAGAAGTCCGCTATATTTTTCCACCAGAAGGTGGAGCTGCTGCCTGAGCTGTTGCCTGAATGATCCTGTCTATGGAGCCTCCCATTGTGTGTCTGTGTTGTCCGACATGAGCCTCCCCCTTCAGCTGTTTCCTCCGCAGTGGACATACCTCTTCCCAAATCCCTAGCCAACAGCAAAGTAAGTTAATTTAAAAAAAAAAAATTGTAAAAATAAAAAACTGCAACATGCTGTACTCTCCTTACAGTCCCTGCTGCTCTTGTTTATTGTGCATTTTTTCTTCAAGAAAAGCCCCCAAACTCTTCCCAGAGCATGTAACCCCCCAGAGCTTCAGGGGGCCTAGCAGTCCCCAGACCCCCGACCACAGCCCTTATGTGGAAATCTTTCAATGATCACAGTATATTACAAAAACCACAAATGGGGTGGGTGGTTGGTGGTACTGTTGGATAGGCAGTTGTCCACAGCCATGGGAGGTTCTGCAGACTGTAATGCCACCCCCCTGATTCCATGGGGAAAAAAATTTATCTCATGAAATTAGGGGAAGGGAACATGTAACAAAAGTGTATTTTTTCTTCAAGAAAAGCCCCCAAACCTACCACAGAGCACGTGCACCCCTCAGAGCTTCTAGCAGCCCCCAGACCCCCAGCTTTTATTTGGACCATTTCTAAAATGTCATTTTTAAACACCCTCAAAAAAAGATTCCTGGCCACACCCCTGGCTGCTTATATTAAAGCAGAGACAGGATTAAATAATATGCTTGCACTGATAGATGCTCAGAAGGTGAATTTCTGGTTGCGATTAACTAATTTACCAGATTCTTCTCTGACTAGGATTTGTTTGAAGGAAAAGGAATTTTGGTTTGAATTAGGCTTTAAGAAGACTCTGTGGATTACATTGATTAATGAATTAATGATTCAATATAAGCTAATACCACTGAAGTTATTAGTTGAAAAGGGTATTAGATTACATAAGCAATATAGAAAATATAATTCAAAGAAAAAATAAATATTGGAATAATCTAGATTTAGTGATTATTAAAAATCACATTATTCAAGTTGGTATGCCAAAAATAATCAGGATTTTGGCTTCAGACACTACCTAGAAATTTTAGAGATTCCAAGATTACATAATATTTTTTTTTGCTTATAAATATGAATGTTTTGAAAGTAACGTGTTAATAGTACAATATGATAAAAATAAAAGTTTCTCAGATAATTGTGACTGCCCCATAAGAGAAAAGGAGGATTTGATCCATGTTCTTTGGGTTGACCCTTGGTATATTAAAGAAAGAAAATATTGGTTAGGAGCTTTTTTAAATACTGGCTACAATATAGAGGAATCGTGTTTAACAGCGATATTAATGCATACAGCAGATCAATGGACCTTAGAGAGATTGGCAAAGTGTTTCTTGGCAGTTAATAAAATTAGACAAAGCCTAAAGGTAAAGTAAATAAATTTGGAATGATTATTATTTTAACGAATTTAGAAAGGAATGTGCATATTTTGTAAGGATGTGTATACAATTATTATAATTGGAATTTCTTTTTTATCAATTGTAATGTGAAGTATTTATGATTAGAATGTTTTTTTTAATGTTGTATTGCTGTAATGTGATACTGTAATGGCTATATAGCTGATCAATAAACTGTTTTGTGTGTGTATGTGACAGCAGAAATATAATACTACTGCCCAGGTCTTGCATGGCACAAATGTTACATGGCTGCCATGTTGATTCTTGGAACAAAAGTAAAATGGCTGCCCTGGCACATCAAGGTCGTATGTAGCATGGCTGCTCTGATGCATCATGGTACAAAAATAACATGAATAAAAGAAAAAGTCAGTGCACCCCCCCCCAAAAAAGGTAAAAGCATTTGGATAAATGTAACAATGAACATTGATCAGCCTGGATCAGTTACTTACTAGTTTAATGTCAAAACCCAATGTTTAGGACAAATGTAACAATAAATATTTTCATGCCTGGATTGGCTACTTACTAATTAAATATCAAAAGAAGTGGGGGTTTCTTGGTATTCACCTCAGGGCCCTGTTGTGAAGTCGTTCAGCTACTAACGTCAAGGTAGACCACCCTCAGCTGGGTCCCTAACCAAAAATTCCTCCGCTTCAAGTAGCTTCCTTTATATAGGGTGCATCAGCCTGCAATGGGCTTAATTAAGGTGTGGTTCCCAGCAAAATGTGCAGGTAACTGGTGGGGAGCTAGCTAAATGAGAATCCATACTTGTCCCAAGGCTAGTTAGCTGCTCACCTTTGCTCATTCACATAATTTAAAGGGCTTCTAGTGGGGCGCTACTGCATATTGCCAACAACATCAATAAAAGAAAAGGTTAGTGCACTCCCCCCAAAATAAAAACAGTTGCATAAATGTAACAATGAACATTGATCAGCTTGGACTGGCCACTTACTGGTTTAATTTCAAAACCCAAATTTAGGAAAAATGCAACAATAACATTTTCGTGCCTGGATTGTCTACTTACTAATTAGATATCAAAAGAGGTGGGGTCTCTTGGTTGTACAAAAGTAATATGCAGCCTGGTGTATCATGGCACAAATGTAACATGCTGCCCTGGTGTGTCATAATACAAGTGTAACATGGCTGCCCTGGTGCATCATGGCACAAATGTAACATGACTGCTGTGGTGTGTCATCTCACAAATGTAACATTGCTGCCCTGGTGTGTCATCTCACAAATGTAACATTGCTGCCCTGGTGTGTAATCTCACAAGTGTAACATGTCTGCCCTGGTGCATCATGGCACAAATGTAACATGACTGGTGTGGTGTGTCATCTCACAAATGTAACATTGCTGCCCTGGTGTGTCATCTCACAAATGTAACATTGCTGCCCTGGTGTGTAATCTTACAAATGTAACATTGCTGCCCTGGTGTGTCATCTCACAAATGTAACATGGCTGCACTGGTGTGTCATCTCACAAATGTAACATGGCTGCCCTTGTGCATCATAGAACAAATAAAACTTAGATGCAGTGGTGCATCATGGTACAAATGTAACATGGCTGCCCTGGTGCATCATAGCACAACTATAACATGGCTGCCCTTGTGTGGCACGGCAGAAGTGCAACATGGCTGCCCTGGTGCATCATAACACAACTTTAACATTGCAGCCCTGGTGTAGCATGGCCAAAATGTAACATGGATGTACTGGTATATCATGTCACAAATGTAACATGGTAGCCATGGTGAGTCATGCCATAAATGTAGCACGACTGCCCTTGAGTGTCAAAGTACAAACGTAACATGACTGCCCTCGTGTGTCAAAGTACAAACGTAACATGGCTGCCTTGATGCTTCATGGCACAAATGTGACTTGGATGCCCTGGTCCTACACTGCACAAATGTAACACAGCTGCCCTGGTGCATCATGGTAAAAATGTAAAGTGGCTGCCCTGTTGTATCATGATACAAATGTAACATGACTACCTTGGGGCATCATGGTACAAATGCAATCTGGCTGCCCTGGTGCATCTCAGCACAAATGTAACATGGCTGCCCTGGTGCATCATGGTACAAATGCAGTCTGGCTGCCCTGGTGTATCATATGGACATATGAGTCTGCCAGCAGAAACAAGCCTCATGGTCTATCATGCTCGAATGTGAAGCTAGCACCCCTACTGCAGCTGCCCCCCCTTCACAGTCCCCCTCTCCCACTTGTCCTTTCCCCTTTTAAAACTGCCCACCATCTTACAGGATATCACCTCCTTGGGCAGAATGTTCCATTTAGCCACAACCATCTCCATGAAAAAATGTCCCTCCCCCCTCCTCAACTTAAAGACCCCTTCTGTACTTGTCTTGTATATAGCCTTCAAATCTTTAAAGGTCTCAATCATATTCCCCTGATCCCTCCTCTCCTCCAGGGTGTACATATTTAACTCACTCATCCTGTCCTCATAGGATTTATCATCAAATCCCAGAATCATCCTAGTAGCTGTGTACTGTGCCCCCTCCTATACAAAGACAGATCACCTCTCTTCTTCTGGATGAGATTCCTCTCACAATACACTCCAGCATCTTGTTGGCTTTAGCTGCCGCCTTCCTGCACTGAGCTGAGTTGTTCATATTCTCCATTATAACCACCCCTAGATGTTTTTCCTTCTCAGTGGTACCAAACTGAACCCCTCCAAACTGGTATCTCCTCCCTGGGTTTCTTGCTCTGAAGTGCAGAACCTTGCACTTCTTTGCATTGAAACTCAACTGCCACATTGCCAACCACTCCTCCAGTTTAGTCAGATTGTCCTGCAGTCCCTGCCACTTGTAGCCCCTGCCACCCTACAATGTCATCCACCACTGCCCCATCTTGGTATCATCAGCAAACAGACTGATCTTACTCCTGATGCCATGTGAGATATCTGCCTTGAATATCCCAAACAGCACTGCTCCCAGTAGCAAGCCCTGGGGAACCTCGCTCATCACAGCCCTTTGGGATGAGAATTCCTCCCACCACCACAACCCACTATTTCCTCCCCTTCAGCCAGTTTATGATCCAGTTTACCATCTTTGTCCCCACCCCAACATATTCCAACTTTCCTCCCCAACCGACCATGAGGTACAGAATCAAAGGTGTTGGTGAAGTTCAAATACAGGACATCACCACATGGCCCTTATCCAGTCCCCTCTTCATCTAGTCATAATACTTAACTAGACCGATCTGGCAGGTTCTTCTTGAGATGAACCCATGTTGCTGACCATCCTGGAGTCCATTGTCTTCTAAAAAGTTCACTAGCCTCTCTTTAAGGATTGTCTCCATTAGTTTTCTTACGATGGATGTGAGGCTTACTTAAGCAATAATGCATGACAGGGTGTGGGTTGTACTGGGATAACCTCACACCTGGGTGGTTGGGCACAAGGTCACAGGCCAAGTGTGTCTAACATCCCAGGTGTGAGGTTATCCCAGCACAACCCACACCCTGGAGTGCATTATTGCTATTACACAATGGCTCATTGTTAGACAAAATACAACAAAAATAAAAAAATGTTTTTAGTAGATTTTTAGTGTGGCAATATATCTCTGTTTCTTATGAGGATGGCATCCAACTCATCATCCAAATCATCATCCAAGACATCCAAAGCAATACAGTGAGGTTGTGCTGAGATAACCTAACTGTGACAGGGACACACTGACCAATCAGAGACCAGGAAATGTTCTTGTCATTGTATAATGGTCTATAATTGCCAGGTTCATCCTTTGGGCCACTTTTGTGGATGGGCACCACATGAATCATCCTCCAATCTTGTGGTATGCATCCTATGTCCAGGGAAGTATTGAACAGGTCCACCAGTGGCCCTGTCAAGATTTCTGCCAGCTCTTTCAGCACCCTAGGGTGAATGCCATCTGGCCCCGGTGTCTTATCTACTATCAATGCCTTCAGACCCTCCAGTACTCTACAGTCGGTAATTACCACATCAGTCATCCCCTCCCCACCTTGCCCACCTTCCCTATCCTCTGAGGCAGTTGCCTGCCCTTCTCCTTCATGAACACAGAACAGAAGTACTCATTTAGTGCTTCTGCTTACTTTGCCCCTTTTGCCACCCACCCACCCCGTCCTTCCAGATCCTCACTATCTTGTCCTTGCAGCTCCTTCTCTCCCTTATGTACCTGAAGAAGTCCTTTTCCTCATTCTTGATGTCCCATGCCAGCCTTGGCTCTCTGGAAGCCCTGGCCACCCTGACTACTCTGGTTACTTTCTTGGACTTCTTCAACTACTTTTTCCTGTCCTCCCCTCCCGGATCCCTTGAACCTCTTAAATGCTGCTTTTTTCTGCTCTCACCCCTTCCAAGACCTCCTGATTCAACCAGCTTGGCTTCTTAGCCCTTCCCGTCTTGCTCTGTGTCCTGGTGCATGACCCTGTAGCCTCCATCAGCCCTAGTTGGATAATTTCCCATTTTTGGTTTGCAACCAAGCATGGATTAACTTCTGCTAGCTGTCTTTCCAAACTATCCCCCATCTTGTCAAAGTCAGCATGTCTGAGGTCAACCACCGTTGTTCCTGTACTTACAGCTTCCTTGCCCGTGCTGAGCGTGAACCACACTGAGTGGTGGTCACTCCCAGCCAATGGGTTCTCCACCCCCAGCTCCCTTACATTCTCCCGTTAGACAGTACTGGGTTGAGAGTTTTATCCAACCAAGTTGGCTCAGTAACCATTCATATCAGGAAGCTATCCTGGAATGCTTTCAGGAGCACTTGCTCCCTTGCACTCGAGGTGGCTGGGGTGCTCCAATCAACTCCTGGTAGATTGAAGTGCCCCACAATCACAGTGTTTCCTTTCCCACAGATCCTCTTAATCTGCTCTGCAAACTCCCTGTCCAAGTCCTCTGCTTGAGCTGGTGGCCTGTACACCACTTTCATCCTCAGTGTCCTACTTTTTGAATCCTGGAATTGCAACCATAATGCCTCTCTTCTACCCTCTGTCGCCTGCACATTTTATCCCCTCCCTTTCGTAAATTACCACCCCCCTTCTCCTTGCCCCTATCTTTTCTGTATATCTTATACCCCAGATCATCAAATTCAAGTCTTGGTATTGGGTGGCTCATCTCCCCATGATGGCCACAATGTCCACCATTCCCACTGACAAGAGAGCCGGTAACTCATCTGTTTTGTTCCCCAGGCTTCTTGCATTTAGGGAGACAACCCTCCAACTAATTCCCTTCCTTAACCCATGTCTTCCCATCCTTAAATCCCCCCTGTGAATCTACCCTGGTACCATCCCTGCTAGCTTGGGGGGTGAGCTCGTTCTGCTCCCCTCTCCGGTGGCCCTGTGTACCTGCTGCACACTTGCCTTCCCTGACACCCAGTTTAAATCCACCTTACTTGTTATGTATTCCCTCAGCCTCTGTTTTAAAATCCCATTCCACCTTACCCAAATGTAATCTGTCCTCTGTGAATAGGTCACTGTTGTCCCAGATGTTACCCCAGCATCCCACTATCCCATACCCTTTGGTTCGGCACCATGCTCCCAGCCAAGAGTTGAACTCCTCCATCCTTCCTTTCCTCACTGCACATGCCCTAGGTACTGGGAGCACTTCCAAGAAGGCCACTGATCTCTCTGCCTCCTCACACAACTTCCCCAGTTCTTTAAACCTCTCCCTTACCAAAACAACCATATTACCCCCAAAGTCATTTGTACTCAAGTGCACAACTACATGCTACTTCTCCCTTCCTGTCCTTGCACACTTGAGAATAATCTGTCCTGCCCTATCCACTGTAAATCCAGGCACTGATTCCACTCATACTTTACTATACCACTCCCCTTTACTTCCCTATCTGACCCCTTTAAAGATTGAGCCCCCCAGCACAAGGACTCCACCCCTTCTCATGTGCTATGCCCCACCCCCTCTTGCTGAACTATCCCTTCTGCTATGCCCCCAGCTTCTACCCTAGTCCCACTCCATCCCCTATTTCCCCACCCCAATCCACTCCCAGCACTGTCACCCTCCTTCCCTTCCTCTGGGCCCATTCTTCCTCCTGCCTATGCTGCCTTACCTCCCTCTCCTCCCTTTACTCCTATCCCTTTTCCCTTTAATACCCCTACCACTGTCCCCCTCTTCTGCCTGACGTTTGCCCTCTGGGCTGTCACTACTCCCTTCTCCTCCTGCCCCCTTCCAGGGAGTCCCTCTCTCATCATCCACCATTGAAACTAGCACCGTGAGCCTATTACCTGACCCTGGACTTCTAATGTTTGTGTCTCCCCTTGTGCTATCCCGAGGTTCCCCCTTAATGTTTCTAAATTGTTCTACCATGTTCCCTATGCTCTTCTTTTCCACTGGTTCTGTATCCCTGGATCCCTGAGGAGGTGGCCCTTCTGTTCCATTGATCACACCCACTCCCCCAATCCTCACTAACTCCCTAACTCCCTTCCTAGCCACTGCACCTCTGCCTCCAGTCCATTCAGTCTGTGACAAATGGGACACCCTCCTAGCTTCCATAATGTGCCCATCCAGTTATCAGTCCCACAACCAATGCAACTCACTATTCTGCCCATCCTGGTTTGTCTGCAGTCCTTCTGCCACCTGTATCAGTCCACCATCCCCTACCACTAACTGCTCCCCTGCAACTGTATTACACTCCTACTGCCACCTTCACTGGCATGTCACATTGTTGTTTTATTAGCCTGTATTGCATCCTTGAGCACCCCTTTCTACAGCCACACACAAACACTCCCCTATTATGTACCAAGTTTTACTTCCCCCTTTTGATCACATAATACAGTCTGTCTTGTACTTGGCTAAACAAACAGTAGAACCATAAAATCATTTGGTTATAAGATAAACAATAGAACATAAAAGTCACCTCACCCAGCCCCCACACAATCCCATCCCTTTTTATGTACCAAGTTCTTCTTCCCCCTTCGGATCACATAATAAGGCCTACCTTGTAACTGCCTAAAGAAACTGGACTATAAAATCACTTGGTAATAAGATAAACAATAGCATATAAAAAGTCAACTCAAAAAGTCAAAAATGTTTTTCCCCTGATAATCCCCTCCTGTGCCCAAAATAAATTCCTCCCAATTGTCTCTATAAAGCCCTTGGTTATAAGGTAAAACAAAAGACACATCAAAAAGTAAATTTTTCTCTGTTTCTAACCCTCCTGTGTCCAATGTAAATTCCTCCCAATGTTCAATCCCCTTTCTTTAAGAAACTACCCTTATCTTCCTCCATTGATGCTGACAGTCTCCTCTGGGAGGAGCCCAAGGAACCTGTTTAATTACTGGAAAAGGTGAGGATAGGTATTAACAGCCCTCTCTGTCTAAATCCTCTCTCCTTCTAGCAGTTTCTAGCAGCCCACTCTGTTGAAATCCTCCCTACTTTTTGCAGTTTCTAATAGCACTCTCTGTTGAAATCCTCCCTCCTTTTGGCAGTTTCTAATAGCACTCTCTGCTGAAATCATCTCTCATTCTGGCAGTTTCTAACAGCACTCTGTTGAAATCTTCTCTCCTTCTGGCAGTTTCTAATAGCACTCTCTTTTGAAATCATCTCTAATTCTGGCAGTTTCTAACAGCACTCTATTGAAATCCTCCCTCCTTTTGGCAGTTTCTAATAGCACTCTCTGTTGAAATCTTCTCTCCTTCTGGCAGTTTCTAACAGCACTCTGTTGAAATCCTCTATCCTTCTGGCAGTTTCTAACAGCACTCTCTGTTGAAATCCCCTCTCCTTCGGGCAATTTCTAACAGCACTCTCTGTTGAAATCATCTCTCCTTTTGGCAGTTTCTAACAGCACTCTCTGTTGAAATCCTCTGTCCTTCTGGCAGTTTCTAACAGCAATCTCTGTTGAAATCCTCTCTCCTTCTTGCAGTTTCTAACAACACTCTCTGTTGAAATCCCCTCTCCTTCTGGCAGTTTATAGCAGCCCTCTAGGTTTAAATCCTCCCTCCCTCCTGTAATCTGGCTGCCCTGATGCATCATTGTACAAATGTAACATGGCTGCCATGGTGCATCATGGTACAAATGTGAGACTGCTGCCCTGGTGCATCATAGCAGCAATGTAAGCTGGCTGTCCTGGTGTGTCTTGGAAGAAACGTTACATGGATATTCTAGTGTATCATTGCTAGAGGTGGGTGAAGGCCATAAACTTTGCTACACATAGTATTTCATGTACTGTATAACCCAAATTTTGTGAAATACCTTAATTTTACCAGGTGAGACACACTAAGCTAAAAGCTCATTTACAAGTGCAGCCTGTGAGCACAGGAAAGTTAAGTGACTTGCTCAGGGTCACACAGTATGCAAGTGGGGGCTGTGGGATTCATACCCAGGTCTCCAAGTTTGCAGCTCAGAGCCTTAAGCCACTGCGCTATACTGCCTCCAATACTCCTCAAAGTGAAGCAAATAACTTTGCATCTCGAAGTAATGCAAAGTTACATAGAAACACAGAAGTTGATGGTAGATAAGGACCACAAGGCCCATTCAGTCTGCCCATTTTTTCTACATCATGAATGTGCCACAGGCCATTACTCTCTCAATGGCCTATCTGTTCATATTCATCTTTATTGCTCCATTATGCCTATCCCATGCCTGTTTGAAGCAATTCACTGTATTCATATACACCACTTTCTGAGGCAGGCCATTCCATGCATCCACCACCCTTTCTGTGAAAAAGAACTTCCTCACATTACCCCTTAATTAACCTCTCTCTACTCTCATGCTGTGTCCTCTAGTCCTGCTATTTTCCTTATATTGAAACATATTAGACTCTTTCACCTTGTTAATGCCCTTAAGATGTTTGAATGTTTTGGCCATATCACCTCTCTTCTGCCTTTGCTCTAGGATATACATATTGAGCTCCATTAATCTGCCCTCATATGTCTTCTGATGCAGTCCCTACACCATTTTGGTTGACCTTATCTGGACTGCCTCCATTTTGTTAATGTCCTTGTGAAGGTGTGGCTTCCAGTACTACACACAGTACTCCAGAAGGGGCCTAACCAGTGTCTTGTAAATAGGGATTATTACTTCCCTCTTACAACTTGTGATACCCCTATTAATAAACCCTAACATCCCTCTAGCCTTACCTACTGCTTAGATGATTTCAGGTCATCTGTGATGATGATGCCTAAGTCTCTTTCTTCCCTTGTGATTGCCAGAAACTTCCCTCCCAACCTATAGGTAGCTTCAGGGTTTCTCTCCCCTATGTGCATGATCTTGCACTTCTTTCATTAAATCCCAGTTGCCACTCTTCTGACCATTTTGCCAGTTTTTCCAGATCTCTTCTCATTCTGCCCACCCCATCTGGATCATCTACTCTGTTGCAGATCTTGGTGTCATCTGCAAACAGGCAAACCTTACCCTTTAGTCCATTTTCAATATCACTGATGAAGATATTGAAGAGGAATGACCCCAGGACTGATCCCTGAGGTATCCCACTTGTGACTTGCATCTCTTCTGACTGTATACCATTTACCACCACTCTCTGTGTTCTGCCTGCCAACCAGTTTGCCACCCACTTGACCAACCACTGACCCACTCTGAGCCTACCCAGCATATTTATCAAGCATCTATGTGGAACAGTATAAAAAAGCTTTGCTGAAGTCAAGGTAGGTAACATTAACTGCACCCGCTTGGTCCACCACTCTAGTTACCCAGTCAAAGAAATCTATGAGATAAGTTTGACAGGACCTTCCTGTTATAAACCCATGCTGTCTTGGATCCTGTGCTCCTATGGATGACAGGTGTTTTCACTATCCTTTCCTTAAGGAGTGCCTCCATAATCTTGCCCACTACTGAGGTAAGACTGACTGGTCTGTAGTTCCCTGCCTCCTCCCTGCTGCTACACTTGTGGAGTGGGAATCACATGCACCCTTCTCCAGTCCACTAGGACCACTCCTGTGCTCAGAGACTCACTAAACAGTTTTGCTAATGTCTCTGCTAGTTCCACCCTTAGCTCCTTTAGTACCCTGGTATGTATGCCATCAGGTCCCATTGCCTTATCCACCCTGTGTTTAGCGAGCTCTTGTAGGACCCTTTCTTTTGTAAAGAGACTTGTGCACACCTCCCTCCCCCTTGTGTCCATAATGCTGAGCTGTGGTCCCTACCTTACCTTCTCCTCAGTAAATACTGAGCTGAAGTGTCTATTAAGGATGGATGCTTTTCCTTGGTCCTCCTCCACACACTCCCCCTTATCATCTTTAATACTCTTTCATCTTAGCAATATCCCCTCTGGGCTTTCTCCTTTCACTAATGTACAGTGGTTGCTATAGATAAGTTGCTCAGTACTGCCCAGTGCCGAGCAGTGCACCACTGTACCACTCATTATACCACCCAGTGTGGCACATATTGTAATTCTGCATTGTGGTTTACTTAATGGCACAGTGTAATGCAGCCTTAACCCATGAGGTGGTGACAGCGACACATCAGAAGCCCTGAAAGGTTATCATTTTTTTCTCAGATTTTTATACAGGTGCACCAATAGGTGGTTTGTAACCTGTTTGGTAAATTGGTAGTCACATGCAGAGTGGCAGCTCTATAGACAACAACAACAAAAAACAGTATGTGCTTAAAAAGGCATTTTTTAAAGCATTTGTTTTGCCTTACTAAGCCCTGTTCTGCAGCACCCTCTGATTTGTATACATAAAAACATAGAAGTTGATGGCAGATAAGGACCACAAGGCCCATCCAGTCTGCCCATTTCTTTTTCTACCTTATAAATGTGCCATTGGCCTTTGCTCTGTCAATGGCCTATCTATTCATACTCATCTGTATTCCCTTATGCCTATCCCATGTCTGTTTGAAGCCCTGCACTGTATTCATATCCACCACTTCCTGAGGTAGGCCGTTCAATGCATCCACCACCCTTTCTGTGAAAAATAACTTTCTCACATTACCCCTTAATTAGCCTCACTCTAATCTCATGCTGTATCCTCTTGTCCTGCTAAACAGTACATAATTATTTTTTTCATTTGTGATCACTATCCCCAATACGCCCTAAGTGCTGTATGTAATTGTAAAAAAAAGTAAAGAAGATTTCTGGCCAGAACTGCTTAGGAATTGATTTAGTTACCCCGATTTTCATACCGTACATAACTATGTTTTCATTGCGATTATTATCCCTGATATGCCCCAAGTGCTGTATGGCACTCAGATTTCCTTTGTAATGTATCTTTCCACAGGCACTCGGGACAGGTACTCTACTTTTTTTATGTAACTTTTTTGTATTTACAAACTACTGCATTTTCATATTTTTAATAAGATCAATTCCTCCTCCTGACAGAACAAAAATGATCCAGTTGCAAACCCTCTCCCTGTAATAATGTTACTTGTGGATCTGAAGACCTGCTAAATTTAACAACCTCAGTACCTGTCACTCTCACCAAATCCCAAAGATGCAAAACATAAAAAATAAAAATAAAAAAAATTCTACTCTTGATGTTTCTTTTTTACAACGCGCACACCATGACCATAAGCTGTGCATGATGATACTGGGCCCCTTGCACACACATGAGGTGATGTTTCTGAGCCAAAACAAATTAGATTTGAATTTGTTAAAGTTGGAAGGAAGGCAGTGGGTCCAGCCTAATAGATAGTTTCTCAGTCCATGTTGTCCCCTTTCAATATATCTTAATCCCTAAAAATCAACAGCTACAGCCAAGGTCAAACAACTCTTTTATAATTCTGTATGTACTCACATATAAGTCTAATGTTTAGTGTGAAAAAAGGCACCCAAGGAGGGGGAGATCCGACTAAACTGTGAGGTCAACCTTTCTTGTGGTTTAAATGTGTGAAATATTTCTGTGACTGCAAACTCAATTTTGCCTGTAGTTCTAGTCACTAACCTAGACTATGTGACCAACCGAGGCCACAGCTTTATGCATCCAATCCAAAACTCATGAAGTAAAGAGGGTTCCATTGATATGCAAGTTGAGAAGTATATACAGCAGATGTATGCCAACTACAGGCCTTACTCTTCAGATCTGGGTGATGAATAAAGGATGAGTCACTCAAAGTAGAAACTGTAGATACTGGCCAACACTGAGGAAGTGTAGATAGTTACTGTATGGTATATTCTCATCCCCCCATGAACACAGTAGACTGGACTTCCAAAGGTCTGGATGTATGTGCACCAATCAGATGTGCACGTGTCTACTGGTACCCATTGTCTGTTATTTGTTTGGATGCAACAGTCAGCTACAATTTACAGCATCATGTGCTCTCTTGGTCTAGCTGAACTGTGTGTCCCAGGTAACCTGCATCCATTGAAAGATATACAGATACATGCCAGGGCCCACTGCATCTTCTGATATAAAATTTGCACTCAGTCATTTCAGGGCAGATGAAGCCCCTGGAACAATTGACCTGGGAGCAAAAGGAACACAGGACTTAGAAAATCTGGCCCGGTATTTCTTAAATATCTTTGGCAGGATTTTTAAACTTGATCCTCCCATGCTTATTTTCAAAGTGGACTTCCAGCCACATTGTTAGACAATTTGTTAGGTTATCTAAGACCATTCATGACTTGTGTGCAAAAGATGCTGAGCTGGCATCAACAAATGATGCTTGCATTAATGTTTTTCAGGAATGCAGTCATTTTTGGTGTGCACAAGCTGAAGCAAATAATGTACAATGTCCCAAAAACTCAAGACCCTTTGAAAATAGGACTCCCAAGTTTTCGCACATTTGGGCAGGTGTAGACAAATGCAGGAAACACTTCTGAATCTGCATTTGCCCCTTTTGCCCCCATCTGTTTACAATCTGAAAAGCACTACAGTTGTGCTCAGATGTCTTGGTGCTTGGAGCCTATTACAAGAAATGCACAGAGCTCAGAAAGTACCAGCTAATCAAAATAAATGTTCACCTCTTTCACTGCAACTCCAACAAAGCTGAGACAATATTTTGAGACAATCCAAAGTGCGTATTTGTAGTTGCATATTTTTTATGAATCTGTTTATTGTGTAATTCTTTTTTTTTTCAGATTGTTTTACCACAGCATGGTCTGCACTTAGTCTTGCTTATTGCAGTGATTGCAGTAGTTGTGAAGAATTGAAAGAAGCAAACAAATCCCTCCTAATTCATCCTCTGCTAGGACACATCACACAGCCATACCTGGTGAGGTAACAGTATTTAAAAAAATGTCCTTCTGTACTCTCTGCCAAGTTCCAACCCCTCCCAGTCAGGCCCAGTGCCATAATAATAATTAACTAATTCCTCTTGCTGCATCCTCGGCAATGATTACCCCACCTGCACCATGTTTGCCGCTGTAATATTATTTAAAATGAATTAATACTGGGTGGGTGATAAGGGGTAAATGAACGTGTCCTTGAAATGACAGAGGGTTTTGACATGCAGAGTGAACCATCTGAATACATGTATAAGCAGAAGGACAGTGACGATCTGTCTATTGTAGTCTAAGAGTTAGAGGAGAGTTTAATTTGTGGTTACTGTATTTAAAAAAATCCCTGTTAGTCTACCAGCCCCCCTCCCCTCCCTTCCCTGATCCCTGAGGTTGGAGCTGGTCCTTTCCAAGGAAGAACTCTCCATCAGAAACAGGTTCGACCTGTTTGTGCAGCAGGCTGGCCCACACTGAAATTAAGAGTATGTGGGAGAATGAGCAATCAATTACAATAAATAAGCACACCCCCTCTCCCAACTACCTTCAATTGAATATTCTGCCCAAGTAATGTCAGTCCATCACATGCTGTTTGCTGTCAAGGTGACTGATTAGTCTTCCTCACATACTAGTTTCAGTGGTGGCAAGCTTGGTATACAATTAGAACAAACTTGTCTTCTATGGGATAGTTCTTTCTTGGTACAAATAATAAAGCTTAATACAAGCACTTGTCAAAGCTGTCAGCGCTGAATGTTAACCACTTGCAGTGCATTGCTTTTAAATTGTTGGAATGGTTGAACAGCTCAATGTACAAATGATTAGTGTATTTTCATTCAAAGCATGCAGGTGTTTCAAAGTTTAACTACCAGGGAATGTTTTCTTTTTAAATATCTTGTGGGCCAACAAAATAAACTAGCAAAATGATCAGAAGAGTGGCAACTGGGATTTAATGCAAAGAAGTGCAAGATCATGCACATAGGGAAGAGAAATCCTGAAGCCACCTATAGGCTGGGAGGGGAGTTGCTAGCAGTCACAAAGGAAGAAAGAGACTTGGGCATCATCATCACTGATGACCTGAAATCATCAAGCAGACCTCTAAAGCAGTAGGTAAGGCTAGGGGGTGTTAGGGTGTATTAGTAGGGGTATCACAAGTCGTGAAGAAGGAGGTAATAATCCTCTTTACAAGACACTGGTTAGGCCCCATCTGGAGTACTGCTTGCAGTATTGGAGGCCACACCTTCACAAGGACATTAACCAAATTGAGGCAGTCCAGAGAAGGGCAACCAAAATGGTGCAGGGACTGCATCAGAAGACATATGAGGACAGATTAAAAGAGCTCAATATGTATACCCTTAAGCAAAGGAGGTAGATAGGTGATATGATCGAGGCATTCAGACACCTTAAGGGCATTAACAAGGTGAAAGAGTCTAACATGTTTAAATATAAGAAAAATAGCAGGACAAGAGGACACAGCAAGAGATTAGAGGGGGGCCGATTAAGGGGGAATGTGAGGAAATTCTTTTTCACAGAAAGGGTGGTGGATGCATGGAATGGCCTACCTCAAGAAGTGGTGGCTATGAGTACAGTGCAGGGCTTCAAACAGGCATGGGATAGGCATAAGGGAGCAATACAAATGAGTATGAATAGATAGGCCACTGACAGAGCAAAGGCCGATGGCACATTTATAAGGTAGAAAAAGAAATGGGCAGACTGGATGGGCCTTGCGGTCCTTATCTGCCATCAACTTCTATGTTTCTATGTTTCTACAACGGGGTTGGACTAACAGGGAAAGTTTTTACTCCATCACTAAGCCAGAACCCCACCATTCAAACACCACGTTATGACACAGAGCCCTGCAGGTTTCCAGAGAACTGATATTCTGTTGCATTTCCTTTCTTTAAAAATCTTGGAAGCCAAACAAAAAATACGTAATGATATCTGGGTGGGCTTTAGCAATAGAAAGGGGAGTCATTTATTTTAGGATAAAATAAATTCAGATATTAATAAGAACAGACTTATTTTACAAACTAAAACTATGCAGACCCTTTTCAGCAGTAATTAGCTTTGTCAGGATATACCTTTTTTTATTAAAATATTAAATGGAATCACACTATACTTGCTAATTACTGAAAACATACTGTAAATAATCCTTTTTGTTTGTTCATTATGCAGTAGATAGCCAAAACATGTACATTAACTATAACATTCAAAATACAAGCTGTGATGGTCAGTTTCAATCCTGCCTGGTCCTGTTTGATCATGGACTAGCATTTCATCCTCAGTTGTGTTATTTATTTTATTTCTGCTAATCTCGAAACAGTGTTGTATTTGTTATGGTCAGCAGCATTTGTTCCATGTTCACAAAACTTGTCAGTCAAACACCAAAAAAATCACTCTTATTTAGATCTTGCAATCAACAATACCCCCTGGTCTTACAGTATATGCACTTTATGTGGTTGGGTGGGTGAGGTGAGTTAGGATAGAGGGCCATACACAATAAAAAAACTGTACCAATATTGCCAAATTGTCAGCATTCTGACATCATCATTATTATCAGTGTCAGTAATTCAAGGGTTTCAAGTGGGAATCCTTCCCTTCCAACGAGAAAACAATGCAGTAAATAAGGCAACACTCCTCCCTGTATCCTATGATTTTCTTACATTAAAATATGAAAAAATTAAACAAAGCACAGCCTAAAGAACCAGCTCCACCACCCCTTGCCCTGAGAACCCACCATATCACCACACCCTAACTGCAGGACATCTCTCAACAGAATGAAAAAAAAATTCTGTTTGAAATGAACAGTGTTTCTTTCAAGACCCTGATTAAGATTAGATTTGTATGAATAGCTCTTCTTTCCTAAAAAAGAGAACTTGTGGGAAACCATTTTTTGGAAAGAAGTAAATATATCATATTCTAATAATTGGATGGGGGAATTACAAATGGGCTATAAAATCCCACAAATGAGTGGTACATTCAAAAAATTAAAACCTAGCCCAGAACCAAGTGTAGGTTTCCAAAAGCTGTTAATATAGTTAAACTTTTGCAGGCTATAATCCTCATGCTAATCTGTTTCTGTTTCAGTTGGCCTGGTGTGATTAACAGCTCATTAAGAGCTGCAGTTGTCTCTCAGTTCAAAAGGGGCTCCCACAAAAGCACAAGTTATTATCACACCACTGTTAGTATTTTCAGCTGGTGTCCAGTGTGCTACATATTGTGCTATATATTGATACAGTGTTTATGGGTGTAAAAGCACATACACAGTGTATTATTTTGTAGCACATTGTAACAAATCACCCAGACATGTCGCAGCTACAGTAATAACTTTTTTAAACACACACTGATGTTGTAAAGTGACTACTTTTCCTGACTTGTTCTGACTGATCTATTGTGCACTTACCTAAGAGGTTGTTAAAAAGTATCATTGAAGGAAAATTCTGTCACTTCCAAAGGGCTAGCTGCATAAAGGCTCCCACTTCTGGATGGCCAAGTACAGTATGCCGAAGCACTGCACCATTCTGTCATGTACCTAAGAATGCCTGTCGGTGTTGTGTGTTCTAAGCAATACAGAGTGTCATGATGAAATGCTTTATTTTGTCCCTTTAACAGCTGATGATAATTTGTTAAATTTGATAATTGTTAAAACCTGGCATGTTATCATTTAATGAAACTTCACATTGAACAACTGCAAAAAGTGATGCTTTATGTTAAAACAGCAAGACATTGTCTTTACTGGGCCAGATATTTAAAAGGGTTGCGCCATGCACAATAGGGTTGCGCCTGCGCAAGTCTGAACTTGTGCCATTCTGCGATATTCAGCAGGAGGCAGTTGCGCCACTGAAAACAAGCTGAGCAACAGCGTAATGCAAATGAATGCATGCTGAACTGGAGGGGGAGGAACCATGCATAAACTGCACAGCTCGATATTCAGCCGGGCTGTGCAGAGTTGTGCAGGCACAAGCCCCAACCTGCACCTGCACAACTTTGAGCCAAAAAAAAAAGGATCAAGTCGAGGGCCACCCACAGGTGAACTGCTGCATTGCAGGGCACAACACAGCAGCTGCCACCTGTGGCTGGCCCTCAACCCACTCTCTGTGCCCCCCCTCTGCAGCCCGATCATGGGCAAAAGTGTAAAACAACCCCCCACTGGCCCGATCATGGGCAACAGCAGAAAAGTCACCCCTCCCCAACTGGCGATCGCGGGCATAGCTTAAATCCCCACCAGCCCGATCTTGGGCAGCAAAGTGTCCCCAAACATATACCCGGTGGTCCAGTGGACCAATAAGCCCTGATTGCAGGATACATTAGTTTGCGACCCCACCAAGACCACATCCCTGGTGATCTAGTGTCCCCCACCCCACCCACCCACGAAGCCCCACCACCTCTCCCCCGCAGGCTGGCGGGCGGAGCATCCCACCCACCTGCCGCCGGCCGCCCGTCAACTGACTGCCTGGTAGGGCTGCAAGCCCATTGGTGCAGAGGAAGAGCCAATGAGCATGCAGCCCATATTGTACAAGGCAGTCCAGATTTGAATGAATGAATTCATTCACAAATTCATTCATTCACAAATCTGGACTGCCTTATGCGGTATGGGCTGCACACCCATTGGCTCTTGCTCTGCACCACGGGCGTGCAGCCCTACCGGGCTGTCAGTTGGTGGGCGGCAGCGGTGGGATGCTGCCACCCACCGCTGCAGGGGAGGGGTGGTGGGCTCAGGTGGGTGGGGTGGGGAACATAGATCACCAGGGATGTGGTCTTGAGGGGGTCGCAAACCAATGCAGCCCGTGATCAGGCTTAGCGTCCACTGACCACCAGGATCATTCGAGGGGACACTTGCTGCCCACAGTTGGGCTGGTGGGGGGTTATTTCAGCATTTGCCCACAATCGGGCCAGTCAGGGAGGGGAGTTTAACGCGGTTGCCGCAATCGCCCAGTGGGGGCTGGGGATTTTTACCTTTTGCCCACGATCGGGCTGCAGGGTGTCGGTCCTCGATGGCTGCTGCCTGGCAGGGTGCCAGGTGCAAGTCCTCGGGGATCGGCACACCTGCATGCTAATGGCATGCAAATGGGGCCATAAACATATGCAAATGGACCCCCTGCACCTTGCATGAATTATGGCCTCATTTGCATGTCACCTTTTGAATATCGGAAATTTGCGCATGGCGTAATGGTACTTGTGCCACCGCAAGTTGAATGCACCACTTTGACCACTTGTGGTAGCACAAGTTCCACTGTGCCATGCACAGTGGCTGTGGCCAGGGGGTGATATGCAAAGGAGTTGCTCAAGGGTGCAACTCCTTTGAATATTGCTCTGGCTACACCCCTGCGCAACTATTTTGTGCAGTGCAAGGGCTTATGCTACAAAATAGCGCAGTTTGAATATCCTGCCCACTGTGTTTAATTTTATATGTGACAGCAGTAATGTGATAAGTAGTAAGTGATTTGCATTTGTAAATTTAAGTCCTATCCACTTAACCTCCACAACTGTAATGCTGTGCATGCACACTTTTATCTTATTACTCGGGTACTACTAAATGTCCAATACAAGAGGGGTCACGTGATGGCAGTTTGAGAAGCAGCAGCAGCCCTCCATTGCTCCATGCCTCTGCTACTTAATTCAGTTCTCTGGCACAGTTTTTCCTGCTAGTGAGTAAATTAAGGCTACAGTATTTCAACTGTTGAACACCTGAGGCTGCAGTATCTTTACTTAAGAAATGGAGGTGTACATGAGAAGGGCTCCGCCGAGGCATTCACCACCACCCACGCCAGAGAAGGACGAGGCCGCAATGCACCCGAAGCGTCAGATAGCAGGCTCCAGTAACTCTAGCACCGCAACGGACACACTCTCAGAGGAACAGTTTTAAAAGTAATGCAATCATTGTAGGACAAAATCTCTGAGATTTATGATGATCTGCAGCAGGTCAAATCCTCTGTTCACTCTCTAACCACCCGTGTATCCGATTCTGAGGCCAAACTGGTGTGTTTGGAAAAGAAGTAGGATAAAAGTGAACTAGTCATGATGATCTACACATATAGTATTAAAAAACTTGAGGAGAACCTGGAAGACTTAGAAGAGAGGAGTAGGAGAAATAATCTCCTGGAGACTGGAATTCCTGAAAAGGAAGAAGAAGCAATGCCTATTCTTTTTCTCCAGAAACTATGTGAACAAATCGCTGGCCCCTCACTGAATGGAGCATCTTACGTTATTGAAAGGGCTCATCATGCTCTTCAACCTCCTCCATCACTCTATTCCCCACCTAGACCTCTTATTTTCAAAATGCTTAATTTTTTAGATAAGCAGCATGCGCTTGCAAAAGTGTGTGATTTGCAGGAGGTTCTGTGGGAAGGGCATAGAATTCGGATCACACAGGATCTTCCACAGTCAGTGCGGGTGAAGCAACAATGATTGCATCCAATTGTGACAAAGCTTATTGCCGTGGGAACCCCGTTTCATATGAAGTATCCAGTGGTCCTTCAGGTGAAAACAAGTGATAAATGGTTTTCTTCTGAGTCGCAAGAACAGGTGCATCAAGAGCTTTAAAGTCTTTTCCCAGACCTTTTCAAGTGATAGGGATGAGAAGGTTGTGCGCAAATGCCTGTTATCTGTAATCAGTCTGCTCTGATATGTAAAGGAACTACTTGGTTCTTACAGGATGGATGCCTTCACTGATTTTGGGCTGGGCACATTCTGAATCATCTGGTAACATTTTACAATGAAGCATTCCTGGTGCAGTATGTATTTCTTTTTGCTTAGGGGCATCGTAGAAGCTTGGGGAGGCTTCATGGAGGAAATCGGAAATGACGCTTGATCCAGGCATTAGTATGCTGTTGATTTTGGGTGAAGACACAGACTATCTGCTTGCCAGATTTGTTATCGGCAAAGACATAGATTATCTGTTCCTCAGGCTATTTACATTTGTTTATTTGAATTCAAAATACTGGGGGCTTGTTATTTTTTATTTTTCCTCTTTTGTTTAAAAAAAAAAGCCTGGGATGGAGAGTAACTGTTAATAGATCCCTAATGTTTTTCATACCTGGATGCTCTGATTTGGGGTATTTAAAAGGATTATGGATATGGTCTACATCTAGAAATGGTTAGGGGGCATTCCTAATACCTTAAGGCACCATGTGTGTATTACTCACCTCATGTTATAGCTTAAGGGTTATTGTTATGTTTTCACAATCTACCAAGGTAAATAAGCCTTATTAGAGAGATACTATATGTATGGTGTTCTGTAAGTTTGATTTTTTAGAGTTGTCCATATTGATGCTATAATCGCTAGATAAGTAATGGGGGCAGGGTGGAGGCATAAGAGAGGTAGGTGGGTCTCTGGTGCAACTCATTATCTGCACTAAGACATCACTCGCCTGAGACTGGATTGTGGTGCAGTTGATTGGAACTGGGGGTAAGACACTATATAGATCATCATTAGAGTTTTGTTTTAGCTTGTGGGGGATCAAGACCAAAGGATAATGGTGACAGAAAAGTTTCCTTTTTTTATTGTTATTAGGGGAATGGGGGTAGTAAGTTAAGTGTGTCGACTTATTTTTTTAGGGTTATATTTCTATTTGTGCTCAGTCAGATAAGCATTGGATCTTATGTATATCAGGACTGGTCATTCTATCCATGATATTGTTCATAAAGCCCAATGATGGCTAATCATTATAAGATTGTAAGCTGGAATATTAAAGGTGCACAGGACAAATGTAAGAGGCAGGTTATTCTTAGACACCTTCACCAGTTACAAGCTGGGATTGCTTGTCTCCAAGAGTCGCATCTTCGAAGACAAGATGTTAGCCTATTCCTTAAGACTTGGGTGGGACAGGCATATGGAGCAGGGAAGTCTACATCTAGTGGGGGAATATTGATAGATAAAAAAATTCCTTTCAAACTTGATAAAGAAATCTGGGATCCTGAAGGCAGATACATAATATTACATGGATCCTTGGAAATGCGACAAATTATTTTAGAGCCACATATGGGCCAAATTCTGATTCTCCTCATTTTTTACCCATTTATTGAGTGTACTTATTGCTGATCCACCCATTTTAACCATATTGGGAGGAGATTGGAATGCTGTGCCTTACACGCTTATAGACAGATCTGATTCCCGAAAGCGGGGTTTATCCCCCTCACTAAGGGCACTATGTGACCTTACAGTATGACAGGTGCTGATCTCCTGGATGTATGGTGATTTCTTCATCACGGAGAACGCCAATATACTTTTTTTCCGCCGATGCATAAATCTTTTTCCCGTATTGATTTATTTCTTATGAGTTCCCTTGCATTGTCTGGGGTAAGAGATGCAGATATACACATGAGAGTTATATCAGATCATGCTCCAATTTCCCTTGCTTATATCCTTGAGCCAAGTATCCAAAGGGATGCTCTCTGGAGGTTGAACAATCAGTTGCTCCAAAAACCAGATTCTCTTCAACACATTAAACATTTTCTGTCTAGATTTTTACTAGGTAATAAGGAATCAGTTGCAAGAACAGACATGATTTGGGCAGCCCTAAAATGTTCTTTCAGGGGTGAGTGCCTTAGGTTATCAGCAACAAGATGTCGTAAGTTTCGTGCCAAGCAAACAGCCTTGCTCCAGGAGATATGGTCCATAGAGCGTACCCTCACTAAGCACTCCCCAGATGCTCAGTGGACAATTTGCACCAATTGCAAAGTCAATACTCTGATCTAATGTACCAAAAGGCAGAGCTCGCATTGAAATGTACAAAAATGAAATACCTTGATGCGGGTGAGAAGGCTGGTAAACTACTAGCTATTTGACTCAGGCAAAATACAGCCTCTTGAGCCATTCCATGCATCAGATCAGTTGCTGATGACGGTCTGGTTACATCCCCCCCAGAGAAGGGTCTGAGGTTCTATGCTCTTATTACCAAAAGCTTTATTCTGAGGCTCAGGAGGATAGACCTGTAGCTTTTGATATGGCTGAATGCCTTAATGCTACTGATCTTCCTAAACTAGAGGCCTCTCAAGGTGACTATCTTGGAAATCTGATTACAGTACAGGAAGTTGTAATAGCAATTGAGCAGCTTTCACTTGATAAGTCTCCTGGCCCAGATGGCATTTCTTATAACCTGTATAAAAGCTGTTCACAAGAGCTTGCTCCCTTCCTGGCTGAAGTCTATAACTACTGGTTTGTTGAAGGAATGTCGGAATCAAACTTCCTTAATGTTTTAATTACTCTTATTCCCAAGTCTGGCAAAGACCCCATATACCTGGAAAGTTATAGACCTATTTCTTTAGTTAATACTGATGTCAAAGTATAGCGCAGTGGTTTAAGGCTCTGAGCTGCAAATCTGGTAACATCCAGCAGACCAGACCTGGGATGAATCCCACAGCTTCCACTTGCATACTGTGTGACCCTGAGCAAGTCACTTAACTTCCCTGTGCTCCCAGGTCACTCCTGTAAAAAAGCTTTCAGCTTAGTGTGCTACTCCTGGTTAAACAACTAAATGAAAAAAAAAATAAAAAAAAAGTTTTCGCTAAGATCCTGTCTATGAGATTGGGTTCACTTCTTCCCACACTCATAAATAGAGAGCAAATAGGCTTCATGAAAGGTAGGTCTTCTGTGGATAACATGCATAAGTTATCGTATATCCTCTCGGCATCCAGGGACTCAGATATTTCTTCTCTCCTGATCTCCCTGGATGCTGAGAAGGCTTTTGATAGAGTTTCTTGGGATTTTCTTTTTGTAACTTTGGCCCATCTGGGTCTCCCCTTGAGTTTTCTTTGATGGGTTAGACTGTTATATACATCCCCATCAGCCCGGATTTGGTCCAATGGGATACTGTCTGCTCCCTTTCTACTCCAGAGAGGGACCAGGCAGGGTTTCCCCCTCTCCCCATTACTATTTAATCTCTACTTAGAACCCCTGATCAGGAGGTTGTTAACCTCTCCAAAACTCCAGGGAATTAAAATTGGGGCACAAATGTATTCCCTCTCTGCATATGCAGATGACCTTCTTTTACATCTCTAACACCCTGTAACAGGTATTCCAGAGCTTTTGGCTGAGACAGAGTGGTTTTCTGTCATTTCCCACTACAGACTCAATGAATCTAAGACGAAAGTTTTCCCCCTAAATAATGATACCTCCCCCTCAGTGCTCGAAAACACTAATCTGATACAGGATTCCAAGTGCCTTACATATCTTGAGATTAAGGTTGCCAGAGAGATTCCTACCATGTTTAAATTAAACCTTACAGATTTGTTGAGTATAATTAAATTAGATTTAAACAGATGGGGAGACCTTCCTCTTTCTTTATGGGGAAGAATAAATATTGTTTAGGAAATTGGGGAGGGGTTTCAAGCAAGTAGCTACTTCCGTCACTTTCTCAGAAGTACTACCTGCGAGAGGCAAGGGAGAGCATAGGGGTGCATGCACCAGGAACTTTAACTCATGATTGAAGAACTGGTGCTGTGAGGAAGGGTTTGGATTCATTGGTGACTGGGAACCCACCTGAAGGGACGGAGGTTTGTTCAAGCCTGATGACCTGCAACCATCCAGGAGGGGAATCCAAGCACTCAGTGATAAGTTTAAATGCTACATTGACAAGCATTTAAACTAGCAAAGGGGGGTGGCAGGCCAGCAAGTAGGGTAGCTCCTTGCTCACCTCCCACAGCTAGCAGTGGAACCAGTGAACCGGAGGAGTGGCTATCTCTACAAAGCAGTGTGCAAAAGATGGAGATTAGCTTCCAAGAGGTGGATCGGCAGAAAAGGGGCAAAATTCAGCAGAAAGGCAGACAGCAAGGAGAACCAGGGATAAAGGACAACCAAGGAAGTGGCTAGAGTAGAACAGTGAAACAGTCTAGGGAGGTCAAATCATGGAAAGCCATGTGCGCCAATTCCAGGAGCCTTAGCAACAAGATAGAAGATCTGGAGGCTGTCATGGTGCAGTCAGACCTGGACATTGTGGCCATCACTGAAACCTGGTGTAATGATAACCACGACTGGGAGATATCCATACCTGGCTACAACATATTCAGAAGAGACAGGGCAGGTAGGAAGGGAGGAGGAGTGGCACTGTATGTGAAAAATGACATAAGGGCCACAGAGACCCAGGAGGAACAAAATGGGGACGAGATACTGTGGGTTAAGCTGGAAAGGAAAATGGGACCAGCCATCCACACAGGTGTGGTCTATAGACCACCAGCCCAGGAGAAAGAAACAGATAGGGAGCTGATGCTAGCCATCCAAAGGATGGCAGACAAGGGTGAGGTAGTACTGGTTGAAGACTTCAATATTCCAGACGTGGACTGGAGCATCCCAGTAGCAGCATCAACTAGGAGCAGATTTATCCTGGACTGCCTTCAGGGTGCTTTCCTCAAGCAACTGGTCATGGAACCAACTCGGCAGAAGGCAATGCTGGACCTTGTGCTCACAAACAGGGACAGTGTGATGGGGATAACAGTGGGGGAGCACCTGGGGAACAGTGACCACCAGTCATTGTGGTTTGAAATCACAGAAAGAGCAGAACCAAACCACACAAAAACACGTATCCTGGATTTTAGGGGGGCAGACTTCAGGAAAACGGGGAGATACTTGAAAGAGGCATTAAGGGGAATGGGGCAGGAATCAGGGGTTGAGGAACAGTGGGCAGTATTTAAAATGGGATTACAAGAGCAACAGAATTATGCATTAAGCAGGTTAGCAAGAGAAAAGGAAGAGGATACCATTATGGTTTTCCAAAGAGGTAGAAAAGAAAGTGAAAGCCAAAAAGATTGCATTCAGGCAATACAAAAGACACAGCAGAAGGGATAGGGAGAAGTACCAAGAGAAGCAAAGGAGGCAGGAGGTCAGTAAGGAAGCCAAAGCTCAGACAGAAGAACACATTGCAAAATCAGTGGGTAGAGGGGAAAAAACCTTTTACAGGCACATAAGTGAAAAAAGAAAGGCAAAGGGAGGGATAGTGAGACTGAATGGGGAGGGTGGGAGCCACGTGGAGGATGACAACAGTAAAGCTGACATATTGAACAGGTATTTCTGCTCAGTCTTTACTGAAGAAGAGGAGGATAATGGGTCTGAAGGGAGTACAAGGGGTGAGAATGGTGCAGAAATGGACACAAGTCCCTTTACTCGAGAAAGGTTCCTGAAGGAACTGGAAGTAATAAGAGTTGATAAAGCAATGGGGCCAGATTGGGTGCACCCCAGGGTCCTTAAAGAACTAAGACAGGTGGTGGCTGAATCTCTGGCTATCCTGTTTAGCTGATCACTGGAAACAGGGGAGGTACCCAAAGACTGGAGGACAGTAGATGTAGTCCCCTTATACAAAAGTGGGAACAAAGAGGGAGCGGGGAACTACAGACCAGTCAGCCTCACCTCAGTAGTGGGGAAGATCATGGGAACACTACTGAAGGAGAGATTGGTGGAACATCTGGTTGTCAATGGACTACAGGACCCAAGGCAGCATGGTTTCACCAGGGGGAGGTCATGTCAGACCAACCTCATTGAATTTTTTGACTGGGTGAATAGGGAGGTGGATCAGGGGAGGGCAGTGGACATGGCCTATCTGGACTTCAGCAAGGCCCTTGACACTGTGCCACATAGAAGACTATTACACAAACTGGGGAATATGGGTGTGGGCAGGACTGTAGAGTGGTGGGTAGGTAACTGGCTGGGCAACAGGACACAGAGGGTGGTGGTAAATGGCTGTCACTCCACAGAGGGAAGAGTGACCAGTGGAGTGCCACAGGGATCAGTGCTGGGACTGGTCATATTCAACATCTTCATCAGTGACATTGAGCAGGACCTAGAAGGCAGAATTTCACTGTTCGCTGATGACACAAAGCTAAAGTAACAGAGTAGACACACCAGAGGGTGTAGACAGAATGAGAAGGGTCCTGAAGAAACTTGAAGAATGGTCAGGGGTTTGGCAGTTGAAATTCAATGCAAAGAAGTGCAAGATAATGCATATGGGGCACAAAAATCCTGGCACAATATATCAGTTGGGGGGTGAGGATATAGTATGCACCAAGCAGGAAAGAGATCTTGGGGTTATCATCTCTGATGACCTCAAGGTAGGGAAACAGTGTGACAAGGCAGAAGGTAAAGAAAATAGGATGCTGGGATGCATAGGCAGGGGCATCACCAGCAGGAAAAGGAGGTCATAATTCCACTATACAAGACACTAGTGAGGCCCCACCTGGAGTACAGTGTACAGTTCTGGAGACCTTACCTACGTAAGGACATAGATAGGGTAGAGAAGGTCTCAGAGGAGGGCAACAAAGATGGTACATGGATTGCATCACAAGTCCTATGAGGACAGGTTGAAGGAACTGAATATGTACTCCCTGGAGGAGAGGACGGAGAGAGGGGATATGATAGAGACATACAAGTATCTTACAGGGAGGAACAGGGTGCAGGAATACACTATTTTTAAGTGAAAAGATTTTCCAGGACTAGAGGCATGGGATGAAGTTGGAGGAGGATGATTCAGAGGAAACGTGAGGAAGAATTTCTTCACAGTACGGGTGGTGGACAAGGGGAACACCCTGCCAGAGGAAGTGATGGGGGCTGAAACAATCATGGATTGAAGAAATGTATGGATAGACATAAAGGAATTCTGGAGGTCAGGGTAGGGCAATAGACTTCTTGGAAAACATAAAGTGAACTTACATGCTCAAATGGTCAGACTAGGTGGGCCACAGGTCTCTTATCTGCCGACACTGTCTATGTATCTACGATTGTCAAGATGAATGTTTTGTCCATTGTATTATATCCCTTGGGGATGTTAGGCCTGTTTCTTCCTAAAAAGTGGTTTTGTAAACCCACCAATGTTAACTGCCTTCCTTTGAAGGGTAAGTGCTAGATGCTCTTACTTGAAGCTCTGCACCTAAAAAGCAGTGGACTAGCAGTCCCTCCTTTTCTCATGCTATTATGCTCATCATTTTAGTAGGCTGTCATACTCATGGTCAAGGGAAGAGCAACAAAACATGTATACCCTTTGGGGTTAGATATTGAACAATTTTTAGCAGCTCAATATCATTGTTCCTTACCTGCTCTGTTACACTAGTCCTCCAAGGCAATTCCAAACCCTCTTTGAATATCCCACTAGGTTGGTCCTTCACGGCCTTATATCAGCTGCAAACACTTATCCCATAATTGGCATTTTCTGTTGGAACAGTATGTTGTGGAAATCTCTATTTCAAATTGGACAAACCCATTTCCCTGGCCTTTGGCTCTTCTTTGGCAAATATAAGAGTCATGGACATATATGTGAAGGTAGAATAATTCCTTTTGCCCTTTTCAGACATAGGCTTAAGGTGCCTGTAACAGCCTCTTTTTTAAGTATGAACAGCTCAGGAAGGCTATTGTTGCTGATTTGGGCTGAGGCGGAATGAATCAGAGAGGTCTGCTGATGTTTTTAATAATCTCCTGCAGGCAGCTGGAGAACCCCACAGTCTCCAAGAATATAAAGTAATCCAGTCAGTTGACCCTGGACTGCCTCAAGGGGTTTGCTATTATTGTTACAGGTATTTTCTCTAAGTGCTGAACAAAACCTCTGGATTAAGCTATGGCAGATTCTGTATAAATTTATCAAGCAAGATAAATTGCATTTGATACACTTCAATATCATGCATAATTTATATTTTACGCCATTCAAACTATGTAGACTGGGAAGTAGGCCTTCCCCTGATTGTCCTAGATGTACAAACCATACTGGGACACTATACCATATGCTGTGGACCTGCCCGTCAGTCCAGAAGTTTTGGAAAGCCATTAGAAGGACGCTTGACCCCTTGTAGGGCCTTGATTCCTATATTACTCCAGAGATTTGTTTATTATATTTGTTTCTAGAGGGTACTCCCAATCTTAGAAAAACACATTTGGTTTTGATCTCGCAATAGCCAAGTTAATTATCATGAGACACTGGATGGATGACTCAGTCCTGTCAATTATAGAATGGCATAAAGAAATGTTATTTGCCCTCCAGTTAGAGAACACATTCTAACCATGAATAACCGCCACAGGTCTACCAGACTAGATGGGGTCTTCTAGATGCCTTACTTACTGTATGGAAGCCATGATAATTTATGGTCTGAAAATTTTTTTCTATTAACATATTTTGATGACTGAGCATGTACATACTTGATGGAGGGTGGATTAGGGGGATGTTTTACAGATTGTGGAGGGAGGATGGGAGGGCTGGGTGTTGGGAAAGTATATTAGTTCAAACTGTTAGAATTTAAGAGTCTTATGTACATTGTTTGGTTGGTAATTCTCCTGTTTGCCTAACTGTTACCCAAGTTGTATTGAAAACTTATTACGTATGTTAATAAAAGCATATTGAATTATAAAAAAAAAAATCCAATACAAGTCAAAAACATTTCAGTTTTAATTAAGCTGTTAATATACAGTACTCTTGTTAGACACATAATAATTCTAAGCTAAATAAACATTATGCTCGGTGCACAGTCAACCCACAGAGCACCATAAAATAAAACTGTTTGTAAATATTCTGTTTTAAAGAAAAAGTGTAAGATCAAAAGGCCAATGACATGACATTCTTACTTAAAATATATATTTTAAAAAATATTCTGTTTTGTTTTTGATGTCATTTTTTTCTTTCTGTTACACGAGGTCCCTGCACTAACTGGTACCCTCAGAGGTACACCGTAGACTGCTAATGCTTACACATTGGGCATACTAATATTTAGGGCTAAGGGCATCTACCGTATAAGAGTAGATGTCAGGATATGAATGCATATTTGTTGTAATCCACTTTGCTTGCTAATATACATATATTTTACTATGTATTTTTTGTCTATTTCTTACTTGTTAGATGCCAAGACACCTGTGTCCTTGAAGTAATTATAATATGTAAGACGGCATTGCCATCTTTTGGTGATTTGTACTACTACATTTAATTATGTAAGATTCTGTATAAGAAATCTTTTGTTCTCAAACTGATGACTTTACAAAATTGTATAATGTTATCTTGGACCATGGAGCCACCTCTAATTTAGCCAATAGGGCTCATCTCTGTACCTAGAAATGTTTCTATCTTTTGCAACCATAGTAATTATCAAAGGTATAATGTAATGCACAAGCTTTACATCTTGGAGACCGAGAGACCCTAAGAGACTACAGAGAAACCTCAAGGTGTAGGGAATGCTTAGTACTGGCTCCCAGTTCATATTGGTAAGAACTGCTTAGGGCAACTGTGACTTATCCCTTTGGTAGTAATAAACTTGTTTATTACTCTAATGCAACATGATTGTGATTACTTGCATTCCCAATATCATCAAGAATCTGAAAGTGAGGTTTAAACCTCTCAACAAATTGGCGACCGTGTGCAGGCGATATTTGGTGTTCATAAGTTTTCACTTGTTGCTTAAACTTTTTCCCTTTTCCACGGAGACAGTAGGTGTGTACATTCCCGTATCACCTCTCCCATTTTAAAACCAGTTTGTAGTCACTTGCAAAGTCTGGCTGACTTTTTGGGTGTGGTCGATGCCGTCTCAACCCACTCCATAGCAGCTTTGAATTGCAAGCCTGCAACTAATACAGTAGCCTGGCTGGGTTTAAAGTACTTGTGCTGTGGATCAATATGCAGCACGTTGTCTTTTTCACAGTTTGAATTTTTGTTCCCTCCCACACAATGGCCACAGTATCAGATACTGTATCTCGCGGAGAACTGAGACTCAATGTCTCAAACTTCCTTGCCTCCCATAGAGGATGGGCTGACTTCACACAGGACGCAAGTCAATCCAACAACCCTGTACTTGGGATTTCAACCCAGCACAGAGATGAGACAATCAACCAATAAGCGTCATGCTAAAGGGTTGATGGTTGTGATCTCTACGCTGCTTTGAAGCCTCCGGCCGAGGTTTTAAACCCTTGATCTGCAAATTTCATCCTTAAGCAAGAGATGGTTTGCAGGAAACAGAATGTATTAGACTGCAGCAGAACTTGAGTCCAAACTCCAAACTCTGCAGAATGAAAAGGATTCACTGTTGCATCATTCAGCCCAGGCTGGTGAACCGGAACTACGTATGGTGAAGCAGGAGTGTGAACATTTGAGACAGGATAAGAGTCAGGTTGTGCAAATGAATGATTTGCTGAGTGCTGCGAATGCTCAGTTGAGTGATGAAATGGATGAGCTTCAGGATGAGATCAACCAGGTACGTAATGACTTTGAAGTAGCTTACAGGGATAATCACAAATTGAGTGCCGCATATCGAGTTTTGCAAAAGCAAAAGCAGGATCAGATTGATATGGATGTTGTAAGTGTGAATCATGATGAATGTAGCACTAAGATGGTGACACTGCGCCATCAGTGAGAGGTTTTGGCTGGCCACGTTAAAGCAATGGGAGGCGTAGCCCCTGCCTTTCACTCGTCATTAGAAGGGGAGTTATCTGATGATGACATCTCACAATACAACGCCCAGTCACGCCCCTATGGTCCAGACTCCCCACCCAGCCATCCACAGCATGGCGGGTCCCCGCCCCCAACTCCCCAGGTCACACGTCGGCAACGTCATGACGCTCATCATGGGAAATGCCAACATGGCGGCGCCCATGATGGGGGGGAGCAGGCCCAAGCCTGGTTCCAGCGCCTCCGGTAGCTGTTATTAGTGTGGAAGACAGGCAAGAGATAGAAACCATGATTGAAAGAGTGATAGGCAATGTTCCTCTTCCTGAGAGGAGTATGAGGGCTATTAAAACCCAGATTAGACAGCTCTTTCAAGAAACTGGCACTCAAGAAGGCATTGTCTGCACTGCAGCTGAAGCTGGACAGTGCTCGAGACAATCTACCTTTGCCTGATTGACCCACTAATCCCCTACAAATGGCCTACTCTGTTCAGCAAATTGCTGACAGTATCGGTCGGATGAGCCGTCCAACAACCTCAACTGTCACTTGGAAAAGGTACGTTCTAAATGCGAGATGCTCAGCCTTGCTGCAGAATATCAGGTCCAAATACTACGCCAGACCATCGAACCTGGTTTGTGGGGCAAACTTCCAAAGCTGTTCGCCAGGATGGGAACGCTACCTTTGACAAGGTTGCAGCTGAGCTCATTTCTGCTCACAGTCCAGGTGTAGTAGGAATGATGTGTCCATATCCTGTGAAGCAGAATGCAAAAGAAAGTCCAGCGACTTACCACCAGAGACTCTGGATGGCCTACCGAGCAGGAAAGCACCTGGTACAAGAAGCTGTGGATGTAGATCTTATTGAATATAAGACCCTGTTCCTTGGAACATGATTCCAGCAAGTAAGAGAAATGGTAAGGCCAACCACTTACCTAAACATGGATAGGTTTGCCGATATTCTTTGGAAACCGAGAGGGTGTATCAACTGTATATCCATGATTTGGGTTCTGGTCCAAGAGGTAGCTGGCCGTGGAACCCGCTCGGGAACCACGACACACTACACAGTGGAAGGGCAGGCTCAATGCCAACAGGCCCAACATCTGCCAGACCCTCCAGCTGGTAATCAACACCCCAACAGGCCCACAACAACAACCACATCAACAACAGCAATGGGGTGGGAACCGGAATTGGCATAAGAACAGGAAGCATAAGGGTAGAGGTAAACCACAACAGAGAACTTGTCCTTCATATAGGGAGATAGCTGAAGAAGATCGGAAATTTTGAGAGCTCCTGGGACAAGTACGCTCTGTGGAAGATGCTGTTACCGCTCAGACCCTTGCGGCGGTACAACTGGCAGCCCAGGCCACAACCGGCTATGGAGACACCGGAGGTACAGGCCCTCAGGCCCACACAGGCCTGAACCCAGAAGCTCCTACCTATATAGCATCAGTACAGCATGGTGAAGTCATTCACGCAAGCCAGGCCCAACCTCTGCATGCTTCCAGTAGTACGGATTAACAATTACAGGCCCCAGTCTGTATTGTAAACAAGCTGGTCTTGGATACAAATGGAAGGCCCTGCACCGAGGCCAAGGTCGGGGGCCGCCAACTAGTAGTTTTGCTAGATACAGGTGCAGCTGTATCTGTGCTACATGACGAACACCCGAACACGTTCCCTTGGTCTACCAGACGGAAGACCAATATGTCAGGAGTCAACGGTACTAGGCTGCCTGCATACCGTTCTCTACCCTTACCAGTAGAGCTAGGCCACTTAAACACCTCACACACTTTCCAACTAATGGTACTGCATGACCACCCTAGTATTATAGGGATCGAATTTCTTGCACCACACGGCTGTGTGGTAGACCTAGCTAACATGCTATTGATACAGATTTAAGGTCAATACCATACCATCTTGATTCCTGATTCACACGTTGTGGCAACGATATCTGCCAATGACAAGGAGTATGATGTCATAGATTTGTTCAAGAATCATGAACTTTTTCCAAAACTCCTACCTATTCTGCAACGACATTTAGAAGCATTTGCAGTTAACAAGCATGACTGTGGTAGAATGCACACCATCATTGAAGTGCCAGGCCTGCACATGAGAGGCAAAGGCAATATCCCTTCCCAACTGAGGCCTTGCCTTCCCTTAGAGAAATGATCAAGTCACTCCTTAAGCAAGGAGTAATCAGAACTTGTGTTTCCACTGCCAACTCACCAGTATGGCCCATGAAGAAACCCACAGGTGCCTGGAGACTTACTATTGACTACAGGAAACTGAATCAGGTCACCCCCAGTTGTTTCCCAACTGTGGCATCAGCATCAGATGTGCTATGACTTCTGACCCCTGACTTGAAATGGTTCAGTGCCCTGGACATTTCAATGGTTTTTGGTCATTGCCATTGGCCCTTAAGAGTCATTATAAGTTTGTCTTCACCTTTGAAGGAAGACAGTACATGAACTTGTTTGCTACAAGGATTCCATAACAGTCCATTCCTCTTCCATCTCCACATGATGGATGCCCTCGAGAGATCTTTTCCCCCAACATCTCCTACAATATGGACAACCTGTTGCTGGTCACAGCCACAGGAACAACATTTGGATCTCTTGGACGAACTATTGACTCTCATTCAGAAAGCAGGCTTGAAATGTAACCCAGAAAAGACAATTGTGTCAGAAAGAAGTACTTTTCTGGGTCTAAAATAACTGACCAAGGTCAAAGCCCTCACGGGAAGAAGGTAATAGGGATTGCAAGACTTGCCATTACCTACCAGTGTGGCAACTCTTCAAAGGTTTCTAGGTATGGTAAACTATTTGAGAGATTTCATTTGTGATTTTGCTCAGAAAGCTGCTCCTCTGTGTGAATTACTCAGAAAGGATGTACCATGGACTTGGGGTCCTATTCACACCCAGGCTGTGATGTCACTGAAGCAGGCCTTGGCCTCTGCCCCCGCACTGGTGAACCTCAATCCAGCACTACCATTCCATCTGGAGTGTGCCACCTCTGACATCGCTATGTCAGAAGTGCTGGCCCAGAAGGTGCATGTCACCTTGAGACCCATTGCATATGCCTTGCAGCTCTTGACCCAAGTGGAACAGAAGTACGGCCTTTGTGAAAGGAGCCTTCTGGCCACCTACTGGGCTGTCAAGCACTTCTTGTATATCATTGGGTACTCACCACTGATCATTAACACTAACCATACACCAACCACCTCTTTGCTCTCAGATAGAGTGAAGGATGGGTCAGTCTCTAACACCAGGCTGACGCACTGGTCACTTCTTCTGCAGGACAGGGACATACAGGTACAACTGACTAAAGTTCCATCTATGCTAGCTCATGGCCTCCTTTCCAGGGAGAACCCCATGACTGTACACTACAGTCACCTGATCTTCCAGATCCAGGTCCTTTCTTCCCTGCCATGCCACAAGTACTCAAAAGTACTTCTGTGTGCTGTATTTTTACTGAGGGTTCAGCATCCTACTATCAGGGAGAGCAGATTGCAGGGATGGGTATTTTGGTGATTTACCCTATGGGAACACTCAAGATATCTAAACGCTGTAGTGTAGCTTCATCACAGTACACAGAGATGGCAGCAGTGGCCTGTGCCCTCTAGTTCATCCAACATGGAACCGAGGATACCATCATCTTTACAGACTCTAACTGGGTTTGTTGTTCCCTTACAGAATTTCTTCCCTTCTGGCAGAAGAACTTCCTCTCTTCTGATGGCAGTCCAGTGAAATACAAAGAATTGGTAATATACATACATGCACTGGCACAGAAATTTGCACACAAACTCTATGTACACAAGGTTAAAGCCCCCTCTCCATGACCCCTATCATGCCTTCAATGACACAGCAGACACCTTGCTAAAGAAGGGGCCCGGGGGATGTCTGGATGATGCACCACCCAGAGGCTAATGCAGCTGTACACACTGCAGCACTCAAGAAGAAACCTGAACCCTTTTCCCCCTAGGATCTCTCCGCAGCCCAGCACCTTGATACCGAACTCAAAGAGGTGTTCAGATTCCTTGACAAAGGTACTGAAGAGAAACTTCCCACACATAACCCCTATCGGAGGCATGAAGGTAAGTTACGCTTGTCATCAGATGACAAACTTATTTGGTTTCAACCAGATGACTCTACCACCAAGTTGTAGGTAGTCCCCAGACGCCTAAGATCTGAATTCTTGCACCAAGTGCATGACATCCCTACTGGTGGACACCATGGAGCAGAAAATACCCTCCAGTGACTCAAGACCACTGCCTGGTGGCCTGGTATCACCAAAGATGTTAAACAATACATAGACAACTGCCTCGTTTGTGTGCAAAACAATCCCATCCCCACCAAATGAAATGCCAAACTTTTAGCATAAAGACATTCTGGCCCTTGGCATGCCCTCCAAATTGATTTCATTGGCCCTCTGACCAACACCAGCAGAAATAATAAGTATGTTTTTGGGGTAACTGACCTCTTCTCAAAGTGGGTGGAAGCTTTCCCCACTAAGGCATGCACAGCAAAGACTACTGCCAAAATCCTGGTGGAACAGATTTTCTCCAGATGGGGTCTACCTCTTAAGACAGACTCTGAAAAAGGAAACAGTTTTACAGGTGAGTTGATGAAAGAATCCCTTGAACTCCTCGGAGTTCAGCAGAAGTTCCACATACCTTACCACCCTCAATCCTCAGGTCAAGTAGAAAGAGCCAACCGACGGATTAAGCAAATGCTTTCCAAATTCATTGAGGACAATCCCAAAACATGGGATTCCCTATTGCCTTTACTCCTTATGGCAATTAGGGGCACACCCTCAGGCTCCACCCAGCTCATACCCTTTGAGGTGATGACTGGTTGACAAATGAGTTTACCTGAACACCTGTTGTTTGACCTGCACACCCCCACTGCAGACCATGTGTCTGTGGACCAGTATGTAGAAAAACTCAGAAAAGACCTCATACACACACACTTGTACACTGCAAACTGCATGGGCAAGGCCCAGCAACAGTCCAAAATACAATTTGACAAACACGCACAAGAAGTGGATTGGCAAGTTGGAGATCAGGTAATGGTACTTCGCTTTGCACATCCCACCCACTCCTTCTCCAACAAGTGGGAAGGTCCATACCCCATTGTCAACAAGCTCACCCCGGCAGTCTATCAAGTTAGACTCCTCCACAACAACAAATTGACTGACAAATGGTTACATGCAAACCAGTTAAAACTGTATAAAGGAGCTTAACTTACTTTTCCTCACCCCATTGGGCAGAATTGTACTAACATACTAATCTTTGATCTTCCTTTTCAGATGCACTGACAAGATGGCTATCTTGTTCTATTATTTCCTCCTCTCAGGAGTGATCCCCTGCATCCAAGGCATGGTACTGGACCTCCTACGACACCTCGACCCTCCAGCACCTCCTCCAGAGAGAGTATCCATCAATATACCAGATAGTATGATCACTATCCAGGAAGGTTCTGATGCTTACCTAACTGCCTTGGTTGTTGCTCCTGATAAATCTCCCTTCAAATTGAGCGGCAAACCACATCAAAAGGACAAATTCTCCCTGTGGCCAAACTCTCCAAAAGGAACTTTCCAGGGTTGGCCAAATGCTAAATTATCTCCAAATGGTTCACTGTCCCTGTTACAAACTGCATTAAGCCATTCTGGTCTGTACAATATAACTGCCTTAATTGATCCTTCTTACTGGAATTCTTAGTCCAAAGATTCCGCTTGCAGATTTTGTGCTATACACCACATGGCTTCTGCAGCCATGTACCTCTCTGTGTTACCACCCACTGATAAGCAGCTTTTGGAATGTCCAAAGCATAACCCTGGTCCCTGTAGTGGTCTCACAGCCACTGCCCTCCCAGGTTCTTTGATTAATAACTTACAGTTTACGCATATATCTGTTTTGTTTAATCTTACTTACTGAAATATGAAAGAGTTTGGTATGTGTCGCAATACTAATACATCAGCATTTTATAGTACATTATTGCTTGATAGTTTAGCTGCATTTCAGATTTGTATGCAGGATCCTTTTGCTGGGGTATATTCTACTGAACAAAGAGGCAACTTCAGGAGGAAGCCCTCTCCTGATAATCTGAATCATAAACGTAACAAACATGAAGTTGACAGTTCTGATGTTACAGGTGCAACAGGTACTGTCACAGATCTTTTTGGTACGGCTATGTCTATCTAGAATAAAGCAGACATTGCTGCTATCAAAAGTCATTCTGCCAAGTTCTCCACTGGCTTGGTCAATAACATTTTACCTTCATTACTGCATGGTGTGGATGGCCTTAGTCAGGAAGAAAGATACACTGTATACAACATGCACGACATTGCTAAGGCATTAACTGATTCTAAAGATAAAATCAATGCATTCATACAACAGAACAACAAGGAAGCAGATAAACAATACATTGCTAGGGAGATACTCTGCTCTGCTTATGGCTCCCTACATTATCACTACCATCAATAACCTCTTCCATGATCTAGAATCTGGAAGAATTTCTGACTATTATACATGATAAACGCATTTCAAATGGTATTGTCAAGGTATAAAACCACTAGCTGTGTTTCCATGTGTATGCAACAGACTTTGACTATTCCTCTTTCCACAGCTAGGAATTTGGGGTTTGTGACCAGACACCCTAATACTGGTCCTTGTTTCACTACTAAGAAATGCTGTATAACAGATACCATGTTTGTTTCTTTCACTGTCTCCTTACCACGTTTTGATCCCACTACAGCCTTGTTCGACAAGCTTGCACTGGTACATTCTCTTGGGCACTTGGACGAAGACATCTACAGAGAATGCCTGGATCTACCACTTCTACTGGTCTACCATTCTTTCCTGGATGCCTGGGTGTCTCCGCACATGGACTGCTGTGCATAAAAGCAATATATCTATCTGTGCCGATGTGATGTGTTTGATGTTATATGGCCTGTTTGTGGTTACTCTCCAGACAGCATTGATTGGTCTTTCACTATGGATGATGACATCACTGCGAATGCCACCAACTCTTTTGACTCAACTTTGGCTCCAGATAAGCTGTACCAATCCTATCATGAGGAGGTTCATTGCCTGTCAACACGCATTTTGAAGATGACCTACACCTGCCCTGTCCAGCTGCAAAAGTGGGGACTGCCTACTGTGCACTCACAGTACAATTCTGATGGTGAATATTGCGTTGTTATGAACTATAAGACCTACACATATGGTTCTGTTACTTGTGCTATTGAATACCCCAATTTCTGTTTTGTCCCCCAACAGAAGACTGTTATTGGACATACTGTTATAACTGGTACCCTCAGAGGTACACCGTAGACAGCTAATGCTTACACATATGGCATACTAATATTTAGGGCTAAGGGCATCTACCATATAAGAGTAGATGTCAGGATATGAATGCATATTGTTGTAATCCACTTTGCTTGCTAATACACATATATTTTACCATGTATTTTCTGTCTATTTCTTACTTGTTAGATGCCAAGACACCTGTGTCCTTGAAGTAATTATAAGATGTAAGATGGCATTGCCATCTTTTGGTGATTCATACTACTACATTTAATTATGTAAGACTCTGTATAAGAACTCTTTTGTTCTCAAACTGTGATGGCTTTACAACATTGTATAATGTTATCTTGGACCGTGGAGCCACCTCTAATTTAGCTAATAGGGCACATCTCTGTAACTAGAAATATTTCTATCTTTTGGTAACCATAGTAATTATCATAGGTATATAATGTAATGCACAAGCTTTACACCTCAGAGACCCAAGAGACCCCAAGAGACTACAGAGAAACCTCGAGGTGTAGGGAATGCTTAGCACTGGCTCCCTGTTCGTACTGGTAAGAACTGCATAGGGCAACTGTGACTTATCCCTTTGGTAGTAATAAACTTGTTTATTACTCTAATGCAATGTGTTTGTGATTACTTGCATTCCCAATATCGTCAAGAATCTGAAAGTGAGGTTTAGACCTCTCAACATTTCTGAAAACCTCCACATAACTTATTAATACATTTTACTGTACCTAAAAACAAAATCAACATTATATCCACACTGGGTGTTGTGGTCCTCTCTGCCATATACTGTACAGTATAACAGCCATGAGCCTCAGTTACATAAAAGGATTTACCAGACCGGGGTTAAATTAAGGTGTTACTATCAGCCCTTACTGAAACAAAAAATGAAATGCTTATTTTGATTGTTGGTTTAAACAATACATAAGATGATGTTCATAATGCTTCCTTCAAATTTATGCCAACCATCCATGAAGATAATCAGAGGGATCCCTAAACTAATGGCTGTCATGTATGGCAAAAAGGACTACAGCACCGAGTGTGGACACCCTAATGATTTCCTTTTGAAATATTTTGAAGTCTCAAAGTTCTATTATTTAAAGTCAGTACACATTAGGCCAAATAACTGGGGCTTCTGCTGACCAGGTAGCTGTTGACTAGAAAGTGTTTGGCTGCAAACTTACTGGCCCAGATATTCAAACTGTGTCCAAAAAGCACGCAACAGCAGGAGCAAGCGCAAGTCCATTGTGCCCATGCGCAAGAGGCATGATATTCAAAAACTGTGCTGGCCAAGATGCGCCTACAGCCGATGACTGAATATCGCACCACCTGCGCCATAGTGCAACTAGGGAGGTGAAGCTGAGCATATCTGATGCGCCATAGCGCAACAAGGGATGTTCAGATGAGCAGTCCAGATGCACCATAGCACAACCAGGGATTCCCCCAGCAGTAGGGTAGCAATGTAACAGCACAACCAGGGATGCAGGGGCCCACCACCCATGCCACAGATGGGCAGAGGGACACACAACAGAACAGATATCATCCCTCTACACCCCATGCAGTGCACAACTGGTGGAGGGCAGGAATAACCACTGGCCCATGGAGACCAGCAACCAACCCACAGCTAGGCCATGGTGCCCCATCACACTCCTTGGCAACCTGTGATCGGCACACAAGGAGGGCAGACCACCCCATGCTACACCATCCCACCAATGCAGAGCACACCCTGCACCATGACCTCCAGACACCCTGCCCAGGAGCAGTGTCTGTCAGTGCAGGATACCCCATGCATTCCACCACCCCCACTGTGACAATGTAACCCTGTGCACCACAGAACCATGCAAGGCAGCCCCACCACAGGCACCCATCAGTGGGTGGCAGCACACAGCGATGCAACAACTGCATACACAGTGCCACCATGCACAGCCCCCCCGAGGTACAGCTGAGAGACCAACCATGCATCAGCACATGAGGTACCCCACATGTGACAGGGCATGCTCCGGACCCCACCACCTGTGGTACAGCACCCTGCACACCCTCCCAAGGACACACCCTGACCCAGCACTGGCCACAACAGCCAGCACAGATACCCACAGTGGTGCATGGAAGCATGCACCACACTGGATGCAACACAGTGCATGGGCAAACACCCACCCATACCCAAGGGCACACCAACACAGGGGATGCAGTAGCGGGCCAACCAAGCCCCCAGTGTGTGGCCATGGAAACTGTGTACACACAGCCAGCAATCCTCCATGGCACAGGAGTGCCAGCCACCCTGCACAGGCACTGTGGAGCTGTACACCACCAGCATTTTCCCAGAGCACAAGTCACAGACAGTGGTGCACATCCCCTGCAACACACACAAGACACAGCATGGAGATGGGACAACAACAGCGGAGACCACAGTGTCACCCAAGGCAGACATGCACCACACCAGTGACAGGAGGCAACCCAGCATTATGATGGGTACAGTGGCTGTCCTGCCAGGACAGCCACCACTGACATGGCAGTGGACCATGCAGGTCACAGACATGCAAGAGTGTCAGCTGCACAGGCCATGGACAGGCTGACAGGTGTGCTATGGACACAGAGCATGCACCATGGACCACTGCACATAGTCATCCAGTGCACGGGGAACAACACACACACCACAGACAGTGACTGATAGCTACTCCCACACCATAGTCACTTCCCCACGGCCACACACACATGCCCATGACTGCACCACCCCTGATGCCATGCACACCACTGCAGCTGAGCACCTATAGCCTGCTGCAAATCACAGTAGTCATATCAAAAGAAATGCATTTAAAAACATCAAACAAAACTATGTACAAATATTTACAAAAGTTTGGGGGGAGGGCCACAAACAAGGTGGGGGTGGGTAAGGGGCAGGGGTGAACAAATGGGAAGGAGGGATGTGAGGGTGGATCCAGGGGGTAGGGGAAATCAGGGGCATTGTTAAGCTTAGCGGGAGCCCTGATATCCACTCTGGCTGCTCCTTCTGCCATGACGCCGCCTGACACCCAGCCTCTCAATCCTCTGCAGGATGTCCAGCGACACCCTGGCAACAGTAAGGATTTCCAGCAGTGCCTCCTGGATCATGCGTAGCTGCCATCCACCTAGGACAAGGGAGCAGAGTCAATAGGTGTGAATGCATAGCCCCATACAGCCCACCCACTGTGCATGGCATACAGCCATGGGACATGCCTCTATGATGGTGTGTGACCACCCACAGTGATCGTGTCCACAAGACCTGCCCACCCAGGTGCACACAGCCATGCGGACCACTGCACACACCCACCGGCCAAGTCCTGCACAGCGCCACCGTGGCTGTTTAGTGACATGGCTATGTGGTGCGAAGGCAATGGCACAGCCATGTACCTGGTGCACACATAGACCACCACTGACTCACTCTCAGACATGCAGTGCCACTGGACAGTGATGACTGTAACAAGTTGCGTGCATGGCAGTGGTGTCAATGGTTGGTGGCCATGCCCCGCTGCCCACCCTGTTACACAGCATGCAATAGTAATCATGGATGTAAGGCACTCACCATCATCAGGCTGGTCCCTCTGCCTCTGTGGACCTTCGCCCCTCCTGGAGTGACAGTCTTCCTGCTGGTGCCTCCTCTCCCTCGCCAGCTGTCACTCATCTGGGCCTAAGATGCAAACATGGAGAGAGGAACATCAGTGCAATCCTGTAGCAAAGTCCCCCTGCCCCCATGTGTGTGCAATCCCACACAGCCAGACCCACCACCCCATACCCTGATAACACCACTACAGCCAACACCAGATGGTCCCACCCCCATGTTCCAGACACATGCAACCGTGACACCCATATGGAAGATAAAAGTGTATGGACGTTACACCTACCTGGCCGTGGCACCATGCCCCTCCTGGCACATGCCTGCACGCAGACAAGCAGGTCCAGGTCCCTCCACCTCAGGTCCCTATATCTGTGGCTGCACTGCTCCACCATCCGCCCCATTTCTGTGGTCTCCTCCAGGGCATCAGCCACCTCCTGCCAGACCTGACTCCTGGACCTGTCCAGGGGTGCCTCACCAAACAGTGGGCCAGCAAGTGGCTCCACGATGGCAACCAAGTTTGCCATTTCTATCTGGCTCCACTGGGCAGCTCTCCTCCGCGCCATCTCTCTTGCTCGGTAGGGTTAAAATGGCGCTCTGCAGCATGGTTCTGCCACGTGCAGATGCTGCGTAGTACAACACTGCCATTCCCTATCACGCTGTCACCGAATAGCGTGATAGTAGTGCACCCATGCCTGATGCATGGCGCCTAAGGGGCAAAGGTTGGGCACAGGGTCAAGGGTGTCTGGCGCATGGACAGCAATAGTGTGACTGGAACCCAATGCGTGTAATGCGATTGGGTGCCTGTGTGCCACCTCAACTAGTGGAGTACCGCACTGTTGCCCCAGTGCGTCTATGACACCCCAGTGCCACAGTGCCATATAGGTGAACATCGCTGTAGCACCACTGGCACAATGGTGGCCATGCCCTGCAATGCCTCCCGCACACAGCACATCAGCAATGCAGCAGGCGCCTGCGTCATCAACCAGGGCATGCACAGTTAGGTGTGTACTGCACATGTCACAGAACTGAGCCCTTGGCTCAGCACGTTCAACACAATTGAGCAAAGTGCAAAAACGTGATATTCAGCCATCATATGCAAATCAGCTAATCAGCCATTCAGTGGTACAGCACTGCAATTTGCATCCACTTAAAGTTGCGCCTCACCTCATTTGCATGGGTTGCGTTATAAAAGTGTGACATTGGGCTGCACTGGCCATAGTCAGTTACTGCAGTCTATTGGTGAGTTGCATGCTATTTGGGAGTGTGGACTGTGGATTTTAGGACATGCATGGGACTGCACAGTCACAGGTAACACCTGTCATTCTCACAGGCTGAATCATGACCGAGCGAGTTGTGGAGGAAGAGGAACAGAGTTGTGGGAGGAAGAGGAGGCCAAATTTCACAAAGACCGAGACAGATGCCCTGTTCGAGGCCTACCTGGACCAGGAGCCGCTTCTCAGCAGATGCCAGGGAACACCACAGGCCCATGCTGCTGCATGGGAGGAAGTGGCTCACATGCTGTGAACCTGCATGGCAGCCACCAGTGCTCCGTGCAGGAGTGCAAGAAGAAGATGGGCACAGACAGGAGGAGGAGGATTAAGAAGGTGGCTGCCATCAGGGCAGTACGATCTGCTACAGGTGGGGGACAGCTGGAGGTGCTACGCCTGACCCCACAGGAGGAGAGGGTTGTAGGCAGCATGCAGTGTTGTGCCATTGAGGGTGTTCCTGGTGGAGGATTCCAGATGGGTGGTAGCCTGTCACTGCATGGTAGGTCATGGTCTGTCTATTGGGGGGCAGGGTAAGTCACATGCAGTAATGCGACTTTGTTTTCCCTTACAGCTCCTGAGTGTCTGCATGGGTCAGCAGTGGTGGGCTACTCCACTGAGGCCGGTCAGATGGAGATGGAGGAGGGGCCCATCCACCTCCACAGGAATATGCGGCTCAGTGCAACAGTGGGCCCGCCTGGATGTCCAGACTGATGTTGGTGGAGCAGGTGCGGAGGAGGCCCTGCCCATGTCCCAGCATGCCAGCGTCCATGGATGCCAGCATACTGTGACTCAGGCTGGTGCCGGGTCCATCACTGATGATGATGTAGCTAACATCATGGGCAGTGACACGTGTGTGCCACAGAATGACCACACAGCAGGAAACATCGCGGCCATGGCTGTGGGTGGTGTCGCCGTGTAGGCCTGTGTGTCATCACAGTCCCAGCCTGTGCCTGTCAGCACCAGTGGGGCAGCACTGATGTGTGTATAGAACAGTGGGACTGTTGTGGCCACTGCAGCAGCACCAGTGAGCCCTGGGGAGTGGCAGCCGGAGGGGCAGCATTGGCAGTTGGCCAATGGGCTTGGGGGTACAGTGTCAGGGGGCGGCATCAGTGCACCACCTGTGGACATGCCCAGGCCTGGTCCTGATGTGCAATGCCCACCCTAAAGGGGTGCTGAGCATCAGGGCCATGCACACCCTGAGGGACAGAATGCCGATCAGGCAGATGACCTCTTGGATGAGCACACCCGCATACTGCAAGCATCAGTTAATCAGCAGATGCAGCTTGCGATGGTGGTGAATGCACTGAGTGTGGCTCTGGAGTGGACAGAGGAGCATCGCAACAGAGAAACCGCTCTGCTCCTGGCAGGGATGGACCGGATGCAGGAGGATGTGACCGCTGCCATTGACAGGCTGACACATACAATCATGGCTGCCATGGCCACAGGGGGCACGCAATTATTTGCCCATGCAGCACAGACATCACACAGTGCAATGTCTACCCCATGTTCCTGGCATCATACGACACCCTTCTTGTCGACACCGGGTTCAGCTTTGGGCATCCCGAGCATGTCTGGCGCAGACATGTTCAGTGTGCTGCAGACTCCTGCTTGAGCATGGTCGCATTCACGCAGTGGAACCCCTGGAGGACCATCGGTGCCACCCAATGAGGCCAGTGGTCAGCCTGGCAGTGCTGGTGGGTCTTGGTGGGGCTGCCCATGCATCCGTGGTGGCTGGAGCACTGTGGTGCATGACTGACCCTGTCTCCCAATGCGGCTACTGTCTGATGCTGCCCTGTATGCATTGTGTCATTCAGCAGACAATGCACGGGTGGGTATCCGGCCCTGCATGCAGACACACAGTCCATCTGCACACCCTTCCGGCTGCTGTCCGCAGTTGCATGTGCATGATGATGCCTGCATTGCGCTGTACACCAATATGCAATGGTGACCAGCATCTGATACACGCACACAGGCAGTGGGCGTGGTGGTCTGTGGACATGTGTGTGGCTAGGGGTGGCATTCTGGGTCGGTGTGCCTCCTACCCTTTGTGCATGTCTGGTGCATTTTGTGTGTGTGTGTGTGTGTGTGTGTGTGTGTGTGTGTGTCTGTCCATGTGCCATGTTAGACCTCACCAATCCCTGGTGTTGTGTGTGGTTCCATGCCCAGCCACTTCCCTTGATGGCATGCACCCCTGGTGTGTGTCCATGTGTGTTTGTGGGTTGTGCCTTAGCCACTGGTGGTTGCACATGGCCCCATGACTTACCTGGATTGGCTGAAGTGCTCCTCTGTGATGGTGTCCTAGTGCAACTGTGCCATCCGCAGAAGTCATGGGTCCTGTCGCCCAAGAGGGGGGCTGCCCATCACCATTGTCACTGGTGTCCTCATTGCCCCCATCGCTGTCCCCCTCTTTGACCTGTATGGCTATCCCACATTCGTTGGCCATGTTGTGCAGGATGCAACAGGCCAGGAATAGCCCACAGGCATTTGAGGGGCTGTACTGTAGAGCACTGCTGGAGGTGTCCAGGCAACGGAAACATGCCTTGAGCATACTAACATACTAACATACTATTTGCCAGCAGATTAGGCCTTATGGTCTATCAAGTCTGCTCGAACCTAGATCCTTAGTTGGGTGCCGAGACCCTCCCATCCCTTGTGCTCCAGAAACCCCTATCATCCATCCCCACCCCCCCGGGACAGGCCATCATCTGATACATCCACTTTCTGTGTCTGTCCCACCCTCTCTTAAAGCTCTCCACTGTGGATCTCTGAACCAGCTCACCAGGCAGAGCATTCCAAGGGTTCACCACCCTCTCAGTGAAAAACCTCCTCCTCTTTTCCCCCCTCACCCTTCTACCTTCCAACTTCAAACCATGCCCTCTGGTGATGCCTCCCTGCTTTAGTCTAAAGATCCCCTCCATGTTTACCCTAGCATCCCAAACACCCACTCGATGACATTACGTGTGATGGCATGTGCCCCATTGTAGTGTTGCTGTGATGGGGTCACGGGCCACCGGTATGGTGTGAGCAGCCACGGATGGAGTGGGTATCCACTGTCACCTGTGTGTAGAGGGTGGAGGTTAGTTTGGTAATCAGCATCACCCTGCCCCAGGCCATGTAGGCCACTACCCATGTCACCTCTGACCATGCCTCTCCCAAGCCCTATGTTTGTCCATGTGATTTGTATACTCACCCACTAGGTGGCCAGTGGGGATGTCCCCACTCTCGAATCTGTGGCACAGTGCCAACTGGTGCCAGATGAAGGCATTGTGTGCTTCCCCAGGGTGCGTGGCACAGACATTGATTATGTGCCCCCTGGCATCGCACACCACCTGGCAGTTGATGCTAGCATAGCCCTTGGGATTCATGTGTGTGGCTCCCTCAGGGCAAGGTGGTGTGCGGATGGCCAGATGGGTGCAGTCTATTGCCCCTAGCACACCAGGCATATGTGCTACCCTGCAGAAATCCTGTATGTTTGCTGTGCACTCCACCGGTGTGCTGGGGAAATGGATGTACTCCGCAGGATGTGGCAGCAGTGCGCTGAGGAATTGGGTGAGGTGGCATGATGTGGCCAACTGAGTTATGCCTGTGGTGTCCCCTGCTGGTCTCTGGAAGGTACCCATGGTGAGCAAGCACATGCAAGCTGTCACTTTAGTCTCCATTGACAGAGCATGGCTCCGTCATGTGGGTGTCTGCATCATATCACTGCACACCTCACAGAGCCACCTCAGAATTGCCTGATTCACTTGGTACCGGCTGACGATCTTCATATCACTATACAGCTCGAAGCTGGTGTGGGCTCAGTACTGCCTGTTTGGGGCATACCACTGATGATCCCTTCCACTGCTGTGCTCCCCTGCTGCCCACCTTCTCACCCCCCCTCATTACTGCCTCCATATGAATGGTGGCACTGGCCATGTCCCTGGCTTATGTTTACCCTCCCCGGCAGCTGTTTCTGTGTTCCCCTCACTGTCCTGGCTGTTACTTCCCCTGCACCGGGAACACCTGACTATGCTGGCCTCACTGCTGTGTGGCACTTCCCCCTTTTGCACTGTGGCTCTCCACACCTTCCCCTGAGCCTGTGGGTACCAGGTGCCCTTTCGCTGTCCTGCTGTGTGTGTGTGTGTGTGTGTGTTGCCTGTGTGGCTGGCTATAGTTCAGCAACTTGTGGCTTCCCTGTAGAGTTCTTGTGCCTCTCCCTTGCTCCTTTTTATTCTGCCTCATTTCCGATATGGCGTAACTTCTGCTTGCTCCCCTATTGCGCATGGCGCATGTTGTTGAATATTGCACTGTGCCATTTATGCATGGTTCCTCCCCCTTCAGTTGCGCATACATTCATTATTATTGCGCTGTTGCTCAGCATGATTTGGGGGGCACAACTGCCTCCCACTGAATATCACAGAATGGCGCATTTTCGGACTTGTGCTGGCGCAACCCTATTGCGCATGGAGCAACTCTTTTGAATATCTGGGCCACTGCATTAAAATTTATTTTTTATCTCATTTTTTTAAACTTAAACAAAAGATATGTGCCTGATATGAAGCTCCTGCTAAATCAGTTGCAATGAAAAAAAAAACAAACTAATGTATAATAGAGCACCTGACTTTAGCTGTTTGCATTTTTCTCAATTGTATGTACAGTGCCTATTTTGTATGCTGCCCTAATCAGGACCTCCTTGAAAATGAGCATGCTCAATGCGGTCCTTTCCTGGTAAAATAAACTTGAACATACTGTACTATATAATACTGTAGTTAGCTAAACAAGTAGCCCTGAAATTAAGCCGCAGTTATGATGCCTGAGCGTCAGTCTCTCCCCAGTGACTGTAGCCTTCATATTTATAACTTTACTTCTGTTACTTTTCACAATCACTTAGAGCAGTAGTTTTTATTTTGGTTTTGTTTTCATTTTAGGCTCAAATAATGTGTGATTAAAACTGATAATAGACATACGTGTGTGTGTGTGTGTGTGTATGTGTGTCTGAAGTTAATCAGTTCAGAATATTCTGTATATCTGGGTCCTACTGGGTATGGCTGAGGTGGATTCTTTCCTTGGTAAAACAAAATAATAAAAAAATAATAGACAGTGCTTGGAAAACTCTTGACCATAAATATTAATTTACAGTTTGACATCCATTTACCGATAACAATTAGTGTGAGTGAAAGTGATACATGATTTTGGCAAGTTTCACTGGTGCTCTACAGCTGTGTGTGCCGCTTGCATTAATCCACTCCTAACAAAGGTAAATGAAGAAGAATGAGATTCTTATTTTGTAAAATTTATGTGCTTTTAAGTCTAATTAGCGAACGGTTGATGGTGAAAAGGTAATGCAGCCTTTAGATTTATTCTTTCACGCACCCAATAGCTTCCATTAACACAGTGACCATTACTTAAATTAATATTGATTGCTTTAAAAAAAGGAGAAATAGACACAACTATAGCAGTGTTATTTAACAAGAAATTAGCTTTTTAATTTAAATGCACAGTTTTTGGAAACAAAAAAAAAGACAACAACACATACAGCGAACAGTACAGCACATCTCGTCCATTCAGGTACTGTACATAATTAAAAAGTCCATCTACATATAGGACTCAAATTAGTTAACTTGATCAAAATAGACTAATTTTGCAAGCTTGCTATTTCTTGTCACTGTGTCATGCTTTATGTGCCATATAAGCAGTTCAAATTAAACTGTTAAATAGCACTACCATAGTTGTGCCCATCTCTCCCTTCTTTTAAAGCAATCAATACTAATTGAATCACTGTGTCAATGGAAGCTACTGGATGCATGAAAGAATAAATCAAATGGTTAAATCATAATCAGGGCCCCTGGTGTTCTGCGGCAGCATTTTCTGATTTCTGTGGCATGATTTATTCATTTCTCTGGCAGAATACAGTCCTGTCATTGGCTAAATATGATGTGATGTCATCAATGACATCATAATGCTGACATAGAGGAGGGGCTTCAGGATAAACAAGGTAGGAAAGAAAGCCTGACACTATGAAAAAACAGTATATTTATATGAAAATTCACCAAAAACAATGAATTCTGCGGCACTATATATATTCTGCAGCATGATGCAAATTCTGCTGCAAATTCCACAACCGCAGAACTGCAGAATTCCAAGGGCCTTGATCATAATGCTGGTAACTGCTGCTTACAACAGTTGTTGAGCATTTGAAGTTGCTGACTGTAATTAGTGGTGGGTAAAGTGGGCTCAATCTGCTCCACAAAGTGATTCACGGAGCAAAGGCGGTTTCGCGGAGTGCACCACAATGCAAAGTGGAGCACTTTGCATTATATTGAGGAACGAGAAGTGCATTGGAAACAGCTACTTCATGTTACTCCACCTCCACTGGTCACTTCTCTTTCAATTTTTAAGGTGAAGTACATTGGTGGCAGTTCACTTCACCTCACTTCGCCTTGTTTTTGAGCTCCGAGGCAGATTTTGTAGTGATTCATGGGAGTTCAGGTCACATGGGCTCTATATTGATCTGCACAGCCTCAGTTCGAGGTAGTATGAGTAGGAAGGAGTATGAGACAGTGAGCTCTGATAGCTGACTGCAGGAATCTTTTAAAAGCTGTTCAAAAAGCATTTTTTTTTTTTTTGGAGATCCAACTGTAGTTCACTGATTGTCGGAAACCCTCCTGTGCTGACAACATCGAGCATTTTTGTTTGTGTGTGGATTTTGAATGTAAATTTACAACATTGAGTGTGTGTGGTGAAAGACAGTGAAGTGTGCTGTGTGGGGGAAGGGTGTATCTGTGTGTAGATAGATTTAAGTTGGAGAACAATTGATTTCTTTGTGTTTCGGTAATATTTTTGTTATATAACTGACTGTGTTACTGTACACACAGTAAAATTGTCAGTGACAGTACACATTTTCTTGCTGCTTGTTGTGTGAATGTGGTGCAGCATTTCATAAGGTCAGGTTGTTTAAATTACAACTTTACATTATGTGGCACTGAGTGCACTGAACTTTTGCATTTGCATCGCATTCCTCGTTCAGCATTGTACACAAAGTGTTCTGTGTTGTATGTGCAGTGTAGCGTGCATCAAATATAATACACCTCTTAAAATCTGTGACACAGATCAGTGTAAGTTCAACTAAGTGCAGCAGTGTAAACCTGCTATCCACTGCAGCTGCCTGATTTTGTACTGCGATTTTGTTCTCTGTTCTTAGTTTTGCTGCTTGTAGTGCCGTAAAAATCAGCACTGTCTGTATTCAGTGCCCCCCAACCCCACGTTGAAAATGTATTTTTTACCAGACTGGATTGTTTTTTGTGACTCCATCAGCACCACTGGTTACTGAAGTTGTTTTAATTCTGTGACAGTGTCACAACATAGTAATCTCTTATCTGTCGCTGAAGCCACAGTTGTTTAATTTGCTTCACATCCAGCTAGCAAGTAGGGACTCTCCAGTCAGAAAGTGAACGTATCAAAATCTGAATTTGGTAATAATATTTGTGGTTGATCCCCCAAAATGTCTGCAAAGAGACATGCAAGCAAAACTGTTTCTGGTCATGGCAATGTTGGCAGTAAGAGGGTCTGTGGGCGTGGTAGTAGTACGCGGACTGAGAAGTGCATTGCTGATGTGAGGAAAGGTATTACTCCTGCAATGTTTTTTATAGCCCAATCAGTAGCTTCACTCATAGTTGGAGGAGATTATGTTTTCCCAGCCGGTGGTGTTAGTGTTACTGGTGTTTGTGGTGGTGGAGGTAGTATTAGTATTGTTGCGTCAAGTTCTAATTCTGACCAGTGTACCATATCAAAAAATATTGAGTGTGAAGCAGTGCAAGTGAGTGGCAGCATAGATGATGTCATACTTCCCACTAACATCCCATTAACCGAACCTGATTCTGATGATTATGTCAACAATAGCATACAATGTGATATTCCATCCACCGTGACACTTAACGTCACTCATTTTCCATGCAGTGATTCTCAGTGTGGTGAAAAAATATCAGGTGATGGTGGTGTAGATGCTGATGATGAATGTGATGATGATGATGGTGTTACTGTTGTTGCAACATGCAGTCCACATGTTAGCATCTAAGCAGAAGATGTGGATGTGTGTGACAGTGACGTTGATGAATATGATGATGATGATGATGATCTAATTGACCCCAGTTGGGAACCGGAGAAAAAGAAATTAAAAGTGGCTGTGTCTGAAATTTCTGAATCTGTTTGCAGGAATCCCCTTCCTGTAAAAACTTGTGATCTACCAGTTTTAGTTGATGATGATGACCCAGTACTCAATATGATAGGTAGTCGTGGTGGTCAGTTGCCGTCCAGGTGTGCAATGCCCGAAACATCACGTGCCCCCCCCCACTTCAGTGCTTAAAATAATGGACATAAATAAGCCACATCATGGACATGTTAAAAGCAGAGCATCACACTCCCTTGTTTGGAATTTTTTTGTTCAAGATGCAAATGATGATTCAGTTGCAATCTGCCAGGTTTGCCATGTGCGTGTGAGTCGAGGTAAAAAGGGGAGCCATCTTGGGACAAGAGGACAGCAACGCATCTTAAGAATAGGCACTTGGCTCTGTGGACAGCACAAGCTGGCAGCTAATACCAGACAGGGGCATTCACGCTATCACCAGCAACCATAGCCAGCATGTTATCCCCTTCCATGACTGTTAAGCCCAGTAGGAAATTAAATGTGTGCAGTATGCGGTAATAAGAACAGAATTACTGCAGGCATGATAAGTTGGAGTACCATAATGACTTTGAAATGTTGTCCAGTGCTGGTGAGAGTAGCAGTTTTTGTGCTGGTGGTGATGGTGGTGAATGCAGTATGTCTAGTTCAAGTGGTACATCAACCCCGGTTGGCAAATCTGGAAAAATAACATAATTTCTGGGTTTGTCATCATCACCTGTGCAACCGTCTTCATCAAATGTTCACACTCCACTCCCTGCCAATGCCATTTAGCACAGACCACAACCATTTGTGACCAACAACACACCCCATGTAAAATGTTTAAGTCAGCCCATGTTATAGAGTGTTTTTGCACATAAGCTGAAGTACCCCCCAATCATACAGTGTCACATGAACTTAATGCTGCTGTAGCAGAAATGCTGGCAATTGATCTTTTGCCTTCTCCTTTGTGGAGAATTCTGGGTTCTTGTGGTTTGCTGCCTGTGCCTGTCCAAAATGGAAAGTCCCATCCAGGACATACTTTTCTACCCATGCTGTTCCCAAATTGTTCCGCACTGTCTCAGACTCAGTAAGACATGCCCTTCAACATTCTTCCTCTCCATTCATCCATTTAAGTATGGATATGTGGACAAGTGGCAAAACAGTGGACAATTCATATCTGTGTGTAACTGCACACTGGGCGCAGGTGCCGGGGGTTGTTTGTGATGCTGTTAGTGTGAATAATCAGTGCAGGAAGGTGAATTGTCACGGTAGCAATCTTCCGGGAATTCACCAGCATGCAACAATTGCTATTCACAGTGTGACCTGTTCACACACTGGTGAGAACATGTTGGACATGGTACTGACTGAAATTGACAGATGGCTAAACCCTCTGTCCCTGAGATCTGGGTTCATAGCAAGTGACAATGGGTCAAATGTGGTGAAATGCATCATGAATGGTGTTTTTTCGTGTTCCATGCATGGTCCACTGTTTAAATCTTGTGGTTCAGGGTTTCTGCAGCACCCTGGCATAAAGGAAATGCTGACCATTGCATGACAATGTATCTGCTCTCACTTTTCAAGATCTGGAAAGGCCCATGACCAACTGCGGCAGTTGCAGATACAAAACAGCCTGCCTCAGCACCGCTTGAAGCTGGAAGTTGTCACCCGATGGAACTCCACATTATACATGGCAGAGAGGTTGTAAGAACAATACAAAGCCATCTCAAAATATCTTGTTATACATACTAGCCATGACAGTTCGGGGGCCTCCATGTTATATCTGCAGGTATAAGTGGCCCCTCCAGGAATATGGATTGCTGGGAAGGACACAGCCAGGGTCCAGAAATCTTGGTGGGGGTCTTAAATAACCCCTCCTCACTCTCCCAGGCAACAGCAGCTCCAGTATTTGGTTCTGGATGAACAATATTTCTTTGAAATTTATTGTATTCCCTTTTCCCTCCTCCACTGCTGACTCCTTCCAAATTACTCATTACAGATAGGTTTATAGGCAAAGAATTTTGTCTTTTTTTAATGTAATTTAAATATGCCTATACATAGACTCATTCACTCCTATGACTAAAGATAATGGCCTAAATATTTGAAAGGGTTATGCATGGTGCAGTGGGGTTGCACCATGCACAACCCACCAATGCGCCCTGGCCCGATATTCAAAGGGCATGGTGCACAGTGCAACTCCTAATGCACCAGGGTGCATAGGTAATGTCTGCGGTGCAAGTGTGGGTGCCCATGCATGTGCGGTGCAATCCGATATTCAGCCCAGGATGCGTGTGCATATGCAGGAACAACTACACCTTGAACCACACAGGGGGTGCAAAGTTGTGCCTGTACAAACAGGGAACAAGTCAAGCGCAACACAGCAGCCACCTGCCATGGGTGGCCACCCGACCTCCCACAGATGCAATGACCCCATGCCGCCTGCCCAGGGAGCATTGTGCCCCTCACCCCATAGCCCAATCTCGTGAGCATATGTAAAATGAATCCCTGGAAGTCCAGTGGACAGCTTTCCATCACATGATCACAGGCATACATAACGGATATCCCTGGAGGTCCAGTGGAAAACCCCCAGCGCCCAAACGTGGGCATAGGTATGTAAAATCCCTGGTGGTTTAGTGGCAGGTCCCCCATCACCTGATCATGGGCATATGCATAAGTAACAGCCCTGGTGGTCCAGTGGAATCCCCCCATTGCTCAATCTCGGGTGGACATAGTAACTGATGCATGGGTGGTCCAGTGAACCACCCTCCCCACCCCATCCACTGAGGTCACCTGCCACCCAGCACTCCCCCAGTCAGCAGCAGGTGGCAGCACCCCACCCGCATGCCTCCCGGCTGCCTGCCGACTGACAGCACACAGTACGATCTATACGCCTATTGGTCCACTGCGTGATACTGCTGAATCACGCTCGGTCTGTCAGGAACTAAAGCTGTTGTGTGTGCTCTCGGGTATTTTGCAGTAAGTGCGATTGGGATCGAGAAGCAGCCTGCCTGGTATAGTACTTTCCTTTTACATATGAACATGCGTAGTGCTTGTGGAAAATCACTATTTCCTGTCCCCTGTACTGTGTGCTGTGTGTTGAAGCTGGAAGCAAACCCCCAGCTTGTCTCGGACTAAATCCATTTGATATCAACTGCAATGGGGTCCAGTCACAAGGGCCTTGTCTCCATGCCCTGTTGTTTCTGGCAATCCAGAAGAACATCCACCATCTAGTTCTCAGTTTGGGTATTGTGAGTACAAATCAGGGTATTCCCCTGCAGCCTGCTATCAGTTACAAGTGTGTCATCTAATTATTGTTGTTTCACTTCTTCATGGACTGAGCCATCTGGCTCCGGATTACAATTGGGTGTTGTGCATATATTTTCTTCCTACAGGGCCCCATCCATCTGCACCTGCCGGCCAACCCCAGGCAACGGACCTAGCTAGCCCTCCCCCCCATCCTGGGTACCCAGACAATGACATTTTGGACCCTATATATATATATGCACAGTGTTGTGATTTGAACTTTGCCAAAACTAATCAACCTGATTGCCCCCTCCCGTGTTACTGTCCCCTAAATAAATCAGATGTGTTGTTATTATACTATATACTGTCTGTGGTGTTGGTACTTATGGAAACAGTATTACATTTTGCTGTACAGTATATGTTGTTTAACCTTATTTTACAGGGGGTGCTCAGAGACATGCTGCAGAATCAGTCTTGAGGTTAAGTGGTATCTATATGTGTGAAAAGTGTTCATTTGTGGGGTATTAGGAAGGTAACTCCTGTGTATTGTGTGGGCCACTAGAGAGAACAAAAGGGGGTAACAGTGTCCCAGAGGGCTGTACCCTAGCTAGTTTAACCACTACTAACCCTGACCTCTGGGTGGAGGCACACATCATAGAACCTAGACCCCTTAACTTGTCATTAGCCCAACAGGCAGGGGTAGATGCCCTTTGGATAGCGCCACTTAGGGGTTACATCTTGAAGGCTACTGCTAGGATTAACATCTCCTTGTGGCACATTTATGAATTACTGTTAAAAATAAATGGATACCCCAACAGAAGTGGCTGTACATCAGTTGGTGGGGTGGTGTACTGGGCAGGAAATTGACCCCCAAAATGCTATACTTATCTTGGATATCTTGCTGGGTACCAGTACGGACACTGTAGAGGGAGTACTTTCCAAGGTGGAAGGCTTAAAAAACCCTATGGTGGCGGGTCAACATGCTAATCTGTTCACCCACACTTTCATGGCCCTAGTAGAGTATGAGGACCCCATAGATAGCTCCAAAGTGCCACAGACTATTACCCCAGAGGGAGCCCTCACTGCCTGGAGAGTGATAACTAAGGACAGTAAAGACCCGAGGGGGATGAGCCCCTTCCCCAACTATCTGAAACATTTGAGGAGAAATTTGCTAAATTGTTGCTGGAGGAAGGGGAAAACTGTGGAGGATTTAAAGAAACTATTATTGCCACCTGGGGGCATTCCTCTCCCAACACTCTCTCCCCTCCAGCACCCGTTATTGCCCCTCCTTCTGTGCCAGTGTTAGCCCCTATGTTTGCACCTGCCTTTAGTCATGACTCTTACCGCAAGCTCAAAGTATTCTCTGGCATCCGCCCTACTCCAAATGGGGAAGTCGATCTGGAAACCTGGATAGACCTTGCTACTCTTGCGGTACAAAACTGGCAATGCCCTGAGGCAGAAAAAGGGCTCACCTGGGGGAGAGCCTCCAGGGACCTGCTCAATGTACATTTTGCTCCCTGAGGGTCTCTGATCCTGACGCCAAAGCCCAAGAGTATATAATTGCCCTTGAAAATGTGTTTGGGGCACCACTAGTGTTGAAGCTTTGAAATGGAAGCTTAAAGATGTTAGACAACAGCTGGGGGAATTGTTATCTGCCTATATGGATCGATTAGAGGGAATCTTGCAAACCATTTTTCGAAAGGGGGGTTGGACCTCTAGTGAAGTGAACCAGGTAAGACTGGATCTTATACTCTGCTCTGCCCGGCACTCTAGCTGGGTGTTGCTCAAATTGCAACTGCATCAAAGGAAATCTGGTCCCTTGCTTTCCCATGTGATGATGAAGGAGGTATGGGAAGTTGAGGAGGAGGACGGTTTTTCAGAGCCCTCTGCAGTCATAGCTGTTACATCCCCTGCTCCAGGAGCAGGGTCAGACGCTCATGGTCTGGAATCACCAAAATCACATGACAGAACCTGAGACCCAAATGTCAGCCAAGGGGGGCCCAGCCAGAGAGGGATGGCTACTGATGTTTGGCCATGGGATGAACTGCTGAGGGAGTTCGGGAAACAAATAGACAAACAGCAGCTAGTGTTGCCCACTGCCTTTCGAGACTTGGTGCAGAGGTCCTTACACAACCACATGGGGCATCTTAGCATGACTTGGTGCGATCCAGATTCTATTGTCCTAAGATGGGGGCTGATGTTGAACAACACATTCAAACTTGTAGTCGTTGCATACAGAGGAAAGCGTTGTCCCAGAAGGCTGCCCCCCCTTGTTAACATCACCCCAGTGCCCCCATGGAGCTGGTCTGTACTGACTTTCTGAGTTTGGAGCCAGATCAAAGAAATATCAGTAATGTGCTGGTGGTCACTGACCATTTTACGAGATATGCCCAAGCTTTCCCCACCAAGGACCAGGAGGAATCCACTGTGGCCACAGTACTTGTAGAAAACATTTTTGTTCACTATGAGGCTCCACAAAGAATCCATTCTGATCAAGGGAGAGACTTTGAGAGTTGTCTCATCAAAAAGATGCTTTCTCTGTGGGGAGTGCGAAAGTCCAGAACCACCCCTTACCACCCCCAAGGGGACCCACAGCCTGAACGTTTTAACCGCACTTTGCTAGATATGCTGGGCACCCTCCATCCAAAGGACAAGCCTAGATTGAGCCAACAAATTAGCACCTTGGTACATGCCTCCAACTGCACCAAAAGTGATGCCACTGGGTTCTCCCCCTACCACCTGATGTTTGGAAGAGAAGCCCAACTACCGGTAGATGTTTGTTTTGGAGTTTCTCCTGATGGGGTTCAAACTGATAACTATTTACTGTATGTGCAAAAGTTAAAGGCCCAACTAAATCATGTGTACCAACTGGCTCAAACCATGGATGCCAAAATAAATCTGGCCAACAAAGAAAGGTATGATAAGAAGGTGAAAGCACAGGAACTTCAGGAGGGAGTTCGGGTGTTGCTCAGAAATCTGGGACTGCATGGCAAACACAAGAATGCTGACAGGTGGCACCATCTCCCTCAAATTGTGGTAGGCAAACGACATGATCAGCCTGTGTACAAGATAAGGCCTGAGAATAATTCAAAAGATGTTAAGACATTGCATAGAAATTACTTATTGCCCATTGGACAAATCTTGATTGAGTCTCTGTCCCCAGAAAGTGCTCCCTCTGGACCAGTGACTAGAGCTGCTGCTAAGCAAAAGTGAAGAAAGTCTGCACCTACAGATGCTGAGTTAAAGTGTTCTCTACTGCAAGTACCAGTTGAAAATGACTGTCAGTCCATGTCAGAGGAAAGTGAGTGCAACTTTGGGTACCACCACTTGGGATAGCACCACCTAGGGGTTAAAAATACATTAGATGGGACTTTATTTAATTGTCTCCTTTCTATTCGCTGATTTTTAGTAACTGACTACTGAGTATTTCTTATTGTTGTTATTTCTTATATTTTGTTTATTTTATTTATTCAGTTTTTTATTGTCATTATTTGCTGGCCATTTTCATTACTCCCAATTGCTTCTTGATTGTAAGAAGCAAGACTTGCATTTATTAATTTTGGATTGGGGGGTAGTCTTCACTCAATACAGATTGTAATGTTACTTGTACTACTGAGTGACTGGTCAATGACATACATATACAGTGATCAGGCTGCACTACTTCACAGCAGTTCTCCTCTGAGTGACTTCATAATTAGATTTTTTGGTTTTTAAACAAATCTATTGTTGCGTTGCTCATTATGTCAGGAATGACAGTTACTTTTGGTGCACTTACTCATTTCTGGCAGCTTTTACTGCAGTCCCAGAATTATTATTAAAATATGTAAAAAAATATACACATGACATAGTGGTGCCTGCATCCATTTTTATGAATGATGCAAATTGATGAAATCTGAAAATGGGTAAACCTCAGCCTCTTTTGTTGCCGCAATTGTTGCCAAAATGAACTTCTATCTGAGCCCAGTGGCTTACTGACAACTGGCACAGCAATAAAATAATTATACAAAAGAAAATGGGTTTCACATGGCTTTTCTAAGAAGGCATTCAGTTGTCAAGCTGCTTTGTTTCAGCAGACATACTGCTATATGAGCTGAGCCTACTGGCAACTGGCACAAGAATAAAAACTGACACCAAAGAAAATGGGTTTCACAAGTTAACAAAAGTACAATGAGCAGGCAACACTTGAGAAGCAGCAAGAGCAGGATTACAATGCTCAATATGCATTTGTGTTACTCCTGCAGGCAGAGCAAAGTGCAAACATAGATGCCAGTAGCGCTACCACATCTTGTAACATGCCAAAGTTTCTCTGTCCACTTTGCATGATTTTGCATTCACATTAGAACTAACTTACCCTACTCGCACCAAACATCCTAAATCTCAGATCAATAGTAATTTTTTTAAAACTCACAGCCCACTCTCTACAATACCACATATGTTAGCATCACCTGTAAATCATGAGTTTCGCCACAGCATCAGTTGTCAGAGAGAGAAAGATAGAGGGAGGGACAGTTGTGTGTGTGTGTGTGTGTGTGTGTGTGTGTGTGTGTGTGTGTGAGAAAGACAGTAAAAGCTAATCAGCTGCAAGTGACTATAGCACAGTCTCTGCTGACTTTTATATGGATCAACAGTTGATGGGTTCCCCAAAAAATTACAGGGACATAACACAATTTTCAGTAATAAACTTTATTCAAATGAGCAATAAATGTTAGCTGACAGTGCTAAATCATATACAATGCAAGACAGGGAATAACTTGAGTAAAAGCCGCTCCTAAACACCTTAGAATTACATTTTTGCACTGTCTGCACAAGTAACACATACTGTATCACAGTACCAGGATTCTGAAACAAATGGAGTATCTGACTGGAGAAATGTGTTTATTAAATTGACAGTCCTAAATATGATGTTTTTATGCTTCTCCATTTTGCCAGCTTGCCAGCTATCATGAGAAAAACAGTAGCTGACAGAACACAATATAAGTAACCTGCAAGAGAAAGTAGACACAATACTGTCTATGTCAGCCTCAGAAAAAACAAATTCAAGGGAAATATTGAGCACTGGAAATGTCACTGATAACAAGGCAGGAATGGCAGCATATGCTCGCAAATGAGGTTCCGGTCACGCTAATCTAGAGGTCCTATCAACTTGTTAAACTGAAAATGTTTAGGTGGGGGAACTGCCACATCTAAGTGATGAACCTGTCATTTTTAGGTGAAGGAGCTCCCTATGGAAGTCAATAAGGAGCAAGCATTTGTCAATTATGAATGTTTACTTGCATGTATTTTCTGGAGGTCTACCTGTACAGCGGGGGCTCTCTTGTGGTGGGAGGTGATGTCAGGCTGTTTGGGACTGCTGAGACTGGAAAACAGAGGGCAGAATAGCACAGATGGAGTGAGTGGAAAGGAGGTTTTCCTGTATGGGGAGGGCTGTTTTGTGCTGCTACAGGGTTTTGGGTTGTCCTGGGCTGCCCAGACTGAAGGACAGAGGGTGGGACAGCACAGAGAGGGAGAGATAGGGAGGGAGGTTCTGTATAACTGTATAGCAAGGGCTGTTTTGTGCTGGGAGGGGGTGTTGGGCTGCCAGGGGCTGCCACAATTGGGGAATGGTGGGTGGGATAGCACACAGAGGGAATGAGTGGGAGGGAGGCTTATGTGTGTGTCGAGGGCTATTTTATGCCATTTTCTTTTTCTCAGGGTACATTAAAAATGAGCTGTCTATCATAGCCGTTCAGCTGCAGTAATGATGTGTACCACCACACGTTACCACCACTGATCGTAGCGGTCTTTTTCCCTGAACTGTATGCTCAGACATTCATTGGTGTGGTGTGACGCTGCAAACAGAGAGGATTGGAAGTGAGGGTGGCACACCTATGAAAACTTTTATGGCGGCACTATGTTTCTTGCACATGCGTGAAAGCAAACATAAACATCTATCAGATTTGTCTGACACAATCTACTTTCTGTGAATCCATGTTGCCTTGGATCCTGGTCCCCAGTGGATTATAAGTGCACCATTAGTGTCTCCATGAACTTGCCCACTATTGAGGTGAGGCTGACTGACCTATATTTGCCCCCCCCCCCACTGCCACTTTTGTGTAGAGGGACTACATGTGTCCTCTTCCTGTCCTCTAGCACCACTCCTGTATTGAGTGAGCCAGTGAACATAACTACCAGAGGTGCTACTAGCTCTCTGTGCAGCTCCCTTAGAATCTTCAGGTATATGTCATCAGGCCCCATTGCTTTATCCATGTTCAGCTTTACGAACTTCTCCAGGAGTCCCTCCACTGTGAATGGGCTGGTGTTCACCTCCCCTCCTCCTCTGCATCTGTTGCCCAGCTGCAGTCCCTGCCTCCCGTTAGTAAATACTGAGCAGAAGTATTTATTCAGTATTTCTGCCATTTCTAGGTCTCCCTCTTTGTACTCTCCTTCCTCCCCTTTAGGCCTTATTTATTTATTTATTTATTTATTTATTTATTTATTTCTTAAAATGTTTTGCCAGAAGAGCACACTGAACAACAAGTTGCTCACCTCATGGTAAAACCTGGGCAAGGGGATTATAGGGAGATTACATTACAGATATTTGCGTTTTCAGTAACAATACAATTATTTGCATAGACAGCAACAGTAGGAACACCAGTACTAACACACAATTTCAATATGCAGTCAAGGATACAAGAATCAGAGTACAATCACAAGCAGAGTGGTCACTTTAACAAGATTATAGAACATTTAAGTGCAAGTTATAACTACCTAAGTGCTACTGATTAAAATGTAATTAAGTCCCTGCCAGTGGAGAGGTTCCACAGGTAGGAATAGTTCTTGGAATTGGTGAAAACTAGTACTGATTCAGCAGAAGAATTAGAGATAGAGATTTGGAAGCAATTAGGAATTTGGATAACAGATGCAGTTTGAGGTGAGGAAGTTATTTAGTGCAGTGGAGAGGGAGTATGAAGATGAGGAATGATGCATTTGGTGCAGGAAGAGCATTCCAGAGTTTGGGGAAGCAATGAATGAAAGCAGACTCGCCAGCAAGGGTGAAACAGTTGGGGACCGCAAAGGTAAGAGAGTCAGTGGATCTTAAGGAGCTGGTGGGAGGGAGAGAGAGAGGAGGATAGGTATTAGGGTATAGAGCCCAGCCAGTATTTAGAGATGAGCCTGGCACAGTGAGAGAGGTGCCTGTTGACTAAAGCAGGGAAGGACAGGGTGTGATAGAGGTCACAGTAGTGAGTGTGAATAGGAGAGCCCAGATCAAAGGGGCAGAAAGAGTTGAAAAGGGGGTCCAATATGGACAGGATGGACTTGGAAGAGACACTGTAGACTACATCACTGTAGTTGAAAATTGGAAGAATCATTTTCTGAACAATCTCATGCCAGGCCATAATAGGAATGCAATACAATCCCCCCCCCCCCCGGTCTTCTTTTCTTCATTGATTTATCTATAGAACTTCTTGTCCCCTCTCCTTGCTGTCTGCACTAATCCTTCCTCAGACCATGCCATCGTGCTCCTAACAGCCTTCTCCACTTCTTTAAGATATTCCTGGTACACCTCCCTGTCTTCCTCCATTTCGGTCTTCTTATATTTCCCAAAAGCCACCCTTTTGGCTCTTACGTTTTCCGCCACCTCTTTTGAGAACCATAGTGGCTTCCTCCTTCTCTTTCCTTTGGAAAACCAGCCTGATACATTGGTTCATCACTTTCACTATGGATTCTTTTAGATGCACCCACTGGTCTTCCACCCTTCCCACTTCCCTCTTCTCCAGGGCTACCTTGATATATCTCCCCATTTCAGCGAAGTCAACCCACCTGAAATCCAGACTTTCTGCCTTTGTGCAAGTTGACAGAGTCCTTGCCCATAGGTTAAATTGCACCATGTGGTGGTCACTGAACCCTAACTGTTATGCTACCTGGAATTATGTGATTCTGTCCCCACTGATTAGCACTAGGTCTAGAATTGCCCTGTCTCTGGTGGGATCAAGCACTAGCTGCTTGAGCCCTGTGCATTGTAAGGAGTCTAGGATGTCTCTGCTTCTGGTTGAAGCAGCTGCCTGGGTGGTCCAATACACATCTGGCATATTGAAATTCCCCAGCAATAAAACTTCATCTTTAGCTGCCATCTTGTGAATTTCATCCACTAACTCCCTGTCCACTTCCTCCTCCTGTGCCAGAGGCCTATAGATGACTCCTGTGCATGTTGCTGTGCAGTTGCCAGGCTCAATGGTGACTCACAATGCCTCAGCCTTCCTCTGTCTATCCTGCACCTCTGTTGCCTTAATATCTTCCCCTGACATACAGGGGTATAGGGCCACCCTCCCATTTTTTACCCCATCCCTCCTGAATAAAGCATAGCCTGGTACATTTATGTCCCAACCATGATTAGCAATGTACCATGTCTCTGGTATTGCTGCTGTTTCCAAGTTTGCCCCTGCTAACAAGTCCTCCAGTTCTGGGATTTTATTTCCCAGGCTGCAGGCATTTGTTACCATGACCTTCCATGTTCTGCAGCCCCTCCTCCCTCAGCACCTGTGTTTGCTGTTCTTCTACCAGCCACCCCATTTATCTTTCTTTTTGTGACTTTGCCTTCCCTGCTTCTCCTTTTCTGCTTGTTTCAGCTGTCCCAGCCATGCACTTCTATTCTTGTTCCTCAGTTCTGTCTGCTGTATGTTATGGGGTTGGGCTGCTTGAGTTGCCCTGCTTTTGTTGACCTCTCCCTGGCTAGTTTAAATGCCCATCAATAAAGTGTTTGAATGAACTGTCCATTGAGGATTGCTTTCTCCTTTCTGGACAGATGCAATGTACAGGGCTGCATCTTTCCAGGTGGATCCCTAGTCCCCAGTGAAGCCATACTCCCTCTTGCTGCAGCAGCCCTTCAACCATGTGTTAAAGGTACTGATGCGAGATTCCTGTCCTCCCCCCCGCTATGGACTGGCAGCACCTCCAAGAAAGTCACAGAGCTTGCTTCCTTCCCCAGGTGCCTTCCCAACACTCTAAAGTCTTCTTTCACCTGTTCTAAGCTTGTCCTACTGCTAGACAGGTCATTTGTTCCCAGGTGGATAATGACCTTCAGCCCTCCCCTCCTTGCCACTGGTTCAGTGAGCCCCTGGATCTGCTCACCCTCCTTCAGAGTCAAGCTTCCAGGAAGGCACTTGATCTTCCTTGTCTCCCTGCTGTCCTTTCCTAGATCCAATCAATCAATCAATCAAAATCTTTGTTCATTCAGGCGAACATCATTGAGCATGCTCACCCTTGACATGGGTGCCTCTGCTGCTGCAAGCAGCCAGGTGGGCCCCTTCTGTCTGCCGGCTGCCTTCCTCACTATACTGCCTGCTGATCACCAGACTGAAGCTTCACCCTTGACATGGGTGCCTCTGCTGCTGCAAGTAGCCAGATGGGCCCCTTCTGCCCCGACTGTCTTCCTCATTGTACTGCCCGCCGATCAACAGAATGAAGCTTCACCCTTGACACAGGTGCCTGTGCTGCTTCAAGCAGCCGGGTGGGCCCCTTCTGTCCGCTGGTTGCCTTCCTTGCTGTACTGCCTGCCGATCACCAGAACGAAGCTTCACCCTTGACACAGGTGCCTCTGCTGCGGGCCCCTTCTTTCCACCGGCTGCCTTCCTCGTTGTACTGCCCGCTGATCACCAGACCAAAGGTACGCTTCAGGAACTTGACTGGCCAGAACCATCGACTCAGCCTGCTGACGGGCTGCTGCAGTTCTTTAATTCTTTGCTACTGCTGTTTCTTCTGGACTTTAAGTTAATGTTATATTCTGATTGTGGTACTGGTTAAGACTCTCTCTGAATTGTCCTGTAAATCCTAACTTAAACGTGAATCTAAGCCTGTTTACAGCAATTTTTCACCCCAAGAGTGGTTTGAGGTGTTGGTTCATTTAGGCTGCAGGTTTGTAGATTATTAAGTATTACAGCTCTCTTTGTTTTAAGGTCCAGTGGTAATCTACCCTAGATCAGAAACTAAGTTTAAAGTGATACAGTTTTTTCTGTTTAGACCTGATTCCATTTGGGTCACAACTGTAAGCTTTGCCCTACAAATAATCCAATTTCTCTTTCACTTTCGGTCTTTCTGTCTCCTTCCTACTTGAATTTATGTGCCCACCATCCCATCCCCTACCCCCCACCTCCAGCCTTTATTAAATACTCCACACCCTCAGCACCGCCCCTAGCAATCTTCACCCCCCTCACTATTATTGCAACTCCTCTTAAAGATACAGAGTGCAGCTATTAGGCCTAACACTTGTCCTGTCCTCCCTTTAAAGACATCTTCCTATTTTCAACATCTGCTTGTCTATCAGCTTTGTTTAGCATCTGCTCTGATATCTACTTTACAGTTCCCTACCTGAGCTTCCTCACTTGCTACCCTCGACATAGCCCCAATAATTTTCAAGTTGCCCTGGTACCCCCTGCCCTAGCAAAAACGTCCTATTTTAACCTATGTTTTATATCTTAAACTAGATCCACTGCCCCGATCGGGCTCCCAGCGAGCGGCTCTGGCTAATCCTGCCAGTCACCCACACCTCCATCCTCCTGATGACCAGGACACCTTCAAATCTGGTTAAGACTCCTGGCTGCTACGGGGTAGCACTGTGCGGCTTTAATAGGCTGCCACCCTCCTCTAATTGGACTGCTGCTCTCTGTTCGACCACTGTTTGGCCCTGCTCTTCTCTGTCAGATTTTCAGTCTCTGGGCTTCAGTGGCCTCTGCTTTGCATTGACTTTTGCCGAACATTTGCATCCATCCCCTCACCCCCACCTCCTACCCTTATTAATTAGGATTTGGCTCCACCCACTCGACCGTGGTATCTACCCTGTTTGAATCTCACTGGGTTCACTTACTTGGGACCTCCCCCACTGCTCCCTCTCCCTCTCCTTGCTTCACCTCATGGGCTGGCTCTTGCCCTACTGATCCTCTCGATTACTCTCTACACATCTTCTAAGCACTATGACTCTGCCTCTTCATCGCATTTTTATTTGCTCCCTGCTTCTGCTGTTTTTCCTCCCTGGAGCTAGATACCCCCCTCTCTTCCTCTAAGCTACAGGATTGACCTTATCTACACCCACTCTTGTACCCTTCCAACTGAGCTTGTCTATACTCCCCCATTCTTCTATGGGAATGGCTGGCAAAACCTGAAGAACCATGATAGGGTGTTGTATGTTCATCTGTTCCAGTTCTCAACACTGGCTTATTGGCGGTTCACCTTCAGAGGTGGTGATTGGTTTACCCAACCTGGCAAACCTTATAGACGTACTAGGACCAGGATTCTTAAACTAACTATCACCGCCGTATCACAGGTATAATTTCTGTTACTGTTATGGTCGGGTAACATTGAGCTAAACCCATGTCCTATCACTACCATTACATCCCCCTTGGATGCTGCTCATTTTAAAGGCATGAGTTTCTGACATGTTAATGTCTGCAGCCTCCTAAAAAAGTTCTCCATGATTCAGGCGTGGGTCAGCCATACTCAGCCAGATGTTCTGGTAATCTCCAAATCTTGGGTTAGGCCAGCCTCTCAGGACAGGGAGATTAGCATTCCTTCCTACCAGTTATTCAGAATGGGTAGGCCTACTAGGGGAGGTGGTGCAGTGGTTTACATTAAGGAAAGGTTTATAACATCTGGCCTGGATTCTACTTCTGTCAAAATGAATTTGAGTGTTTGACCCTGAAGATGGCTTTATCTACTTCCCTTGCCCTCAGAGTGATTGGTATTAGTAGACCCCCATCTGCTGGTACACTCCTTACACATCTTGGCTCTATTATGGAGAAAGAGAACCATGAAACTGACACCCTAGGGGACCTTAATTTCAACTGGTTATCGAAGTCTGCTTCACCCTTAAACACTTTCTGGGATTCCCGTGGGTTGGTGCAACTAATTCATGAACCCACATGTCCAAACAAAAAGAACATGAGCAACAGCGTGCTGCTGGATGTTATTTTAGTCGATAAGCCTCATCTCTTCTCACAAGCTGGAACCTTCTTTGCTGATGTCAGTGACCATTACTTCATTGCTATGGTCAGATCACTGCATCATACAGGACCTACAGCTAAATTTCTTACAAAAAGATCCCGTTGTAACTTTGATGTGGCTGCCTATGTCTATGAGTTAGAACACTCACCACATTGGCAAGACTTCTACTTAGCTAGCACGGTTAACTCGGCATATGATATTTTCCATGATATACTTGTTGAGGCCCTAAATATGTATGCCCCATGGTAAAAATTTGTGTAAAAAACAAAACACGTCATTGGTTCTGTTCTGAGCTGAAAGCTGCATTGCTTGGTGGGGATAAGTTATGGAAAAAACTCACCTGAATAAGCCTGACTCAGACTGGTGTCAATTCAGAAGAGCAGGCAATGCTTGTACGAAAATGGTCAGAGATGCTAAGGCAGCATTTTATCTTACCAAATTGAATTCTGTAGCAAATTGCTCCTCCAAATTCTGAAGGACAATCAAAGACATGCCCAGATATATGCCTGGTAATTCCTTGCCACCTAAGATTACAACTTGGAGTACTGTTATCAATGATAAACTGGGAATCCTAGATGCATTTGACAATTATTTTGCCAAGGCTGGTCTTGCTTTCAACAATTCTGCTGCATCCCTGATCCACTCCCAATTAAGGTTCCCATGCTCAGACTCTCCTGCCCCAGTACCTGGCTTCTTGTTCCACCTGGTTTCTCTGAAAGAGGTTGAAGACCTTATGTTCCAGCTGGATATTAAGAAAAGTGCTGGTGCCAATTCCTTGGATCCTTATTTCCTTAAAATCACCTATCATGTCCTAGCTGTTCTTATCACCCACTTATTTAACTTATCATTGTCCCAAGGGCTTATTCCCCAGATCTGGAAAATTGCTCATGTCATCTCCTTGTTCTAATCAGGGGATCCCTGAGGCCTTAAAAATTATAGACCAATTTCCCTCCTCCCATCTTTGTCTAAACTTCTGGAAAAGATTGTCAGCAACCAGCCAAGGGACTACCTCGAATCCAATAACCTATTAAACCCTATGCAGTCTGGCTTTAGAACTAAACACAGCACTATTTCAGTCCTTGCCAAAGTAACAAATGACTGGTACCAAGAACTGGACAGCAGAAACTTTGTTTGTGCTGTATTTCTAGACCTTAGTAAGGCTTTTGATGCTGTGGATCAATGCCTGCTTCTCTCTTCTCTCTTCTCTGAAGAGTACTGGCCTGGATTCAGTTTCTTTGCATTGGTTACTGAGTCCTTTGTAGGGCAGCGTCAACAAATTAAGGCTGAGGATGAGCTAGCCCCACTCAAGCCTCTGCTGAGGGGAGTACCACAAGAACCCACACTTGGTCCCTTACTATTCACTCTCTATGTTAATAACATTGATGAGAGTATTAACAAGGCCAACATACACCTCTTTGCTGATGACACGGTTGTATCTATTAGTCATCCAATGCCTGAAGCCACTTATGCTGACCTCCAGGAGGAATTTAACTAGCTCCAGAACCAGCTCCTCCATAAGAAAACTTTTTCTAAATGCTAAAAAAACAAAAGCAATGTTGTTCTCGCCCTATAGCCATGTGACAAATCTGGCCAGCTCAGGAGCACTACCTCAGATTACCACAATTCTTGGAGAGAAACTGGAGTTTGCCCCAAAATCTAAATACCTAGGTGTGTGGTTAGACCATAATCTATCATTCACTAAGCACTCTGAGGACCTTGTAAAGAAGTTAAGGCAGAGGCTGAGGCTATTCTTTTGACTTAACCAGTTTCTTACTAGAGATGCAAAAGTACATCTTGTCCAAACTACTTTTCTTTTGTTGATCGATTATGCAGATTTCCTTTATAATCAATGTCCCAAAGCCTTGCTTGCAGAGTTGGATATCCTTTATCACAGGGCCATCCAGTTTATTACTGGTCTCCCCATCTCTACCCATCATTGTTCCTTGTACAAAACTGTTGGGTGGTTCTGTCTTACGTTTAGGTGTAGTAGAAACGCAGTCCTTTGGACTTATAAAGCCTTCTTGAAGTGACTTCCATAATATATAATAGACTGTCTCCCACTAAGTGAGCCAGGAACGTATGCCCTAAGAAGCACATCCTACGTCACATAATGTATCCCCAAGGCTTCCATAATATATAATGGACTGTCTCCCACTAAGTGAGCCAGGAATGTATGCCCTAAGAAGCACATCCTACATCACATTATGTATCCCCAATGCTTCCTCTTGCTATGGCAGAGTGGCTATTAGTTTTCTGTTGCCAACATTGTGGAACAAAGTATAAAATTATTGAAATTAAGCTGCCTCTGCAATATGAATGCCTTTCAATCTCTATATGCTCGGTATGTGTGTGAGCCATGCAATTGCTACCCCAGCCCTTAATTTTAGTCTGAAGCATCAGGTTGCTGCCCTGAGCATAGTTGAATTTATGATCACTTGTAACCTTTGGTGACCTTTTTAATCAGGAACGTCTTATGTCTTTAAATGTTTTTCCTCTAGAAACTAAGTAGAGTTATTATCTCTTCATGGCTTTTGCAGCCACTGCACTTTACTCACCCTGCTGTCTTTTATATATTGCTTAATCTGTGGCTCTTATTCCCCTACCCTGTACTACATTTAACTGCCCTATTTCATCTTTTTATATTCCTTCTACTACATTCACTTTTTACTATCTCTTTCCTTTGTCTCTCAACTCTTCCCTGCAGTAGACTAGCCCTTCAGGGCCTCGCCACCAGGTAGGAGAAATGCAGATACCGTGCGTGCTGACACTTCCACACCACACCGAGACACCTAGATTTGACTTCATTAGCGAGTGTGGCATTGCTGGATACTACTGAATTTATCTGTTTTCAGGCACTTGATTGATCTCCTGCAGCTTACCCCTATGTCTCTTCAATACTAAGCTAAAGTCTCGATCTCCTGTCTAAACAGAAGTGCTGTACTCTTATTGGCTGTCATAGTAACAGTTGTGACCTCTGTTTTTCCTGTTTAGAGTGTCAGAGTTGGGACCTGTTTGATAACCCTCCTTTCTGAATTTCTGTGGTTGGGCCAGTCTTTAGGCTACCAAGGAATACTCAGCTCTGTTGCTTCCTGTTTTGGTCCTCCTGCTGGTTCAGATGTTCCATTGTCTGTGACCCAGACATTATCGACTCCTTCCTTCATCCTCGCCAAGGATATGTCTCCACTGTTCCCTGCCCATACACTGGGAACCTGGCACTGACGGTTGGCGCCTTGCCTCTACTGCCACCTAAGCTCGACCTCCTCATAGAAGACGGATAGCAGCCATCCAATCAGAATGTGAGTGCTCTTCAGGGTTGGCTTCGATATAGTTCCTGCATCTACTTCGTGTCCATTCTGAACTAAATAAATTGATTTCCATGCTGAAATTCCACAAAAGAGCTGTAATTACTTTTTTCCTTGACTGTTAAGACCCTTATCCTTCTGTTTAGAGTTACATCTAGAGATACTGTGTGATAACACTACTTTTAAAATTCTGTGCTTGCATCAGCTCCCTACACAAGCAACTGATCACGTCACCTACTGAAGTTCCTAATAAGCCTCATCTTATGTCCTCCTTAAGTATTACAGAAGCACTTTGAACTGATATGACTGATGTGACATTGAGTACTTACTTGCATTAATTGCATTAATTGTTTTTTACTTCTGTTATTTGGCTCCATTGTAAATATCTCTGTATGCATTGTACCATTTGACCCAGAACTAACAAGGCCCATCTTGTAAATGAGCTTGCTCAGTGATGTTCGCCTGGATAAATAAAGATTTTGATTGATTGATTGATTGATTGATTGATTAATTGAAGATGGACCTGGTTAGCTTCGAGTCAAATGGTACAATGCATACAGAGATATTTACAATAGAGCCAAATAACACGAGTAAACAACAATTGAATGCAAGTAAGTACTCAATGTTACATCTATTGTATCAGTTCAGAGTGCTTCTGTACTATTTAAGGAGGACATAAGATGAGGCTTAGTAGAAACTACAGTAGGGAGAAGTGACCGGCCACTCGTATAGGGAGATGGCACAAACACAGAATTTCAAAAGTAGTGTAATCACACAGCATCCTTAAATGTAACACTCTAAACAGAAAGATAAGGGTCTTAACAGTCAAGAAGAAAAGTAATTACAGCTCTTTTTGGCAAATTTCAGCATGGAAATCAGATTTATGATTGGTTTAAAATGAACACAGAAGCAGACTGCAGGAACCAATCGGAAGTCAGCGCCGAAGAGCGCACATGTTCCAATTGGATGGCTGCTAATGCCGTGCTTTGCTAATGGAGAGTCTGGGCTTAGGTTCTCACATGGTGGTAGAGGCAGTGCCAACTGCCTGGTGCCTGGGTTTCCATGCCCATGGGCAGGAAACCCGTGGAGAGCATATCCTCGGCAGGGGGTGGAAGGAAGAGGTCGGAATTAAATACTGGGCCATGGACAATGGAACATCTATACCAAATGGAGGACCAAAACAGCAGGACAACAGAAATGGGTATTTCTCTTTGGTGCCTAAAGACTAGCCCAACCACAGATGTTCAGAAAGAAGAGTCGTCAAACAGAGTCCCAAGTCATGACACTCTAAACAGGAAAAAATAGAAGTCATAACTGTTAGGCAATAAGTAAGTACAGCTCTTTTTTGTACAAGTTGTAGACAGAAAATCAGATTTTAGCTTAGTATTGAGGCAGAGACAGGAGCAGACTGCAGAAGCCAATCAGAAGCCAGAGCAGAAAAGCGCTCGCGTTCCGATTGAGTATCAGCAATGCCGCACCTTGCTAGTAAGGAGTCTGGTCTAGATGTCTCGGGCGGCAGCTATGGAAGTGACAACCACCCGGTATCCTCATTTCTCCCACCTGCGGGACAGGGATCCCCTGAAGGGCTAGTCTTCAGCATGGAAGAGAGCTAGGGGGACAGAGGAAAGAGATAGTAAGGGTGGAATGCAGTGAAAAAGGAATTCAAAGAAGAAACAGAGCAGTCAAATGGTACAGGGTAGGGGAATAAGAGCCACAGATTAAGCAATATGTAAAAGACTGCAGGGTGAGTAAGATGTAGCAGCCATGAAGCCATGAGGAGATAATGACCCTACAAGGATTTCTGGAGGGGGAAAAACATTTAAGGCATAAGACACTCATAGAGTTAAGTGGACAGTTGGTCTCTCACCAGGAGTTGCTTCTTTCTTCTCTGTGGTCCTTCTTCCCCTACACTTGGGTTTCCCTGTTGGAGGACCCTCACTTCTTCCATGGTTGCAGCTTCAGGTTCCCTTGTGGGGGTCTCTCAATCCTCCAGTAGAGTGTAGGAGTTCCTGAAAGTGACTGGATGGGGATATGCCTCTGTCCCCAGCCCTTGACTTCCCCGAGCCAACCATTATCCACCCTGATCTCTGTGTGGGCCTCCGATGTAGCTGTGGCTGAGGGCCTGGTGGCCTCTGGGTGTGGGTGAGGATCTCCAGCACTTATGCCAGCTCAGCCTGGAGTCTGATGAACTTCGCTCTCAACCCACAGAAGTGCCTGCATATGGAGCAGCACTGCAGTTCCCAGAAAATCCTCCCGAAGACTGCAGCCGCACAACCACTGCACTGCACCACTCCTTGCATATTCATGTACTGTTCTACTGTTGACCTCCCCTTGTAATCCTTGGTAAGTTGTTTTGTTTTTGTTTTTGTTCACTGTCTCTCACTACTACTGTCTTTCTCTTTCAGACTCTCACCAGTCTTTTCCTCATCATTATGTCTATTAAGTGTGCCTAATGCAAGTCCCCTAAGTTACCCACTTCAAGTCTATCTCTGTGTCTAAAGATGCGCAAAACTAGAAGCTGCAGCTCCACATGTCGTGTCTGCTGTCTGCCTTCAGGTGCTGCCTGTTGTAATAGGTATTAATGTTTGCCCCCTTCCCCATGTAAGGGAGTAGCTGGGGGAGGGAGGGATTGGGAGAGGATCTAATGGCATGTTCTGTCAGAAAAAAATCAGCAGCAGCACGTAGAATTCACCCCTCCATGTTCCTTCTCTTCCCTGCGTTGAGAGAAAAAAAGACAAAAAATTAGACAGAACAACCGATAACAACACTCAGTAGCCTTCAGCTCACATAAAATATATCATTACTTTATGTGACAAACTAATAGGTGAACTCAAAATAGCTTTTATTAAGGCCACAGATTTTTGTTTTAACAAAAACCAGGTAAAATTCTTGAATTTGGATCGTATGCACACAAGTCAGAACAAAAAATTAATGGAATTTGGCATTTTGTACCAAATCAGTGAATCAGTAGACCTGCATTGTTCCTTAAATTGCTGTCTGTACTGGTTAAATTTTACTTTATTGAAATTGCTGTATACTGTGCCTGCTATTCAGGTTTTTCACACACATACTAGAAGATGACCAGTAGAAACAGGTAGGTAACGGGAGGAGGGTAGTTCATCATGAAATCAACATTTTTGGGAGGTGGGGTGTGGTGGCATTAAAGCGCAGGTGGTCTGGGATGTGTGTGTTTTTAAGTTTAATGAGTTTTTAGAAAACAATGATGTGGTAAAGTTAGTACAACTGTAGTGAAATTCATGAACTGGAAACTTTTGTGAATTCACATCAACTTCAACATCTCTACAACACAATCTGATTGAGTCAATCAATCAATCAGCTCTCTTTTTTTTTATTAGTTTATGCTCCTGTTGCTGTGGCCTATTCCCCTCTCTGGAGGGACCCCCCAGCCCCGTCCCCGGCATCCACCAGCTGGCACTGACCTTACCCCCAGGACTTACCCCCCTGGAGAGCCTGTCAGGGTTGCTCAATCCTCACCAGAGACCAGATCCAGTATGGCCAGTGCTGTGGCTAGCCAGGAGTGGGACCTGCGATGTGCCTCCATCATGCACCACAGCAATGTATTTTCTTCCTCCATTTCTCTTCCTGTGGAGATAAGGCATGCAGTGACACTGGTGGAGGGAGTGGCCATGCAGATGCAGGCAGATGCAAGCGCTGCTCCAGGCATCTGCCTCGTCTCTGTCCCACTTCTGCAGCATCAATGCATTGCCCCCCCCAGCCTCCTCTAGAGGCCAGTCATACACTGATCACTGGTACCCACCATCCCCAGAGAAGGAGAGCAGTTCCTTGGATGCTCAGTCCTTCTCCTCCCTTGCCAACTCTCAGTAGCCCATGCTTTTTCCAGAACACGGGTCGCTGGCATAGCGCAAGGTAAGGCATCCAGCACCTCAGCCCTCAGAGCCACCAGGCTGGCTAATTAATCAACTCTTTATATATTTAGCACTATTTTATTAGACCAAAGTGCTGCACACAGTAAAACAGTAAAAAACAATAAAATTAGCATATAAAATCATAGAACAATTAATCAAAAAATAGAATAAAAATGACAGTAGACAGAGAAATACTAGACTCAGGTAATGCTAAGGTGAACAGACAAGTTTTTTAAGGCTGAATTGAAGGACTTGATGGACAGGCTCTTCCTTATCAGATGAGGTAGAGCATTCCACTGTTTCAGTGCCACAAATGCAAAGGAGCGAACCCCAGAGGTCTTCAAACAGACCCTGAGAACTCCAGCAATCCCTTGTTCGGAGAGCAGAGTAAGTGGGGGGTGGGCGGTAATAGAGGCAGAGGAGATCTTGCAAGTGACACTGTTCCTGCCCATGTACAACTCTGTAGGTCAGTAACCTGACCCTGAAGGTGATCCGCCAATGCACAGGCAACCAGTGCAGACCACAGAGCACAGGAGTGACTTGACTAGATCTTGATAAACCAGTCAACAACCTGTCCACAATCTGCAATTGATGTATATCATAGAATCATAGAATCCCACAGGCAGAAAAAGACCACATGTCCCAGTCTGCCCCCAAGATAGCCCAGCCCTCTCCTCCTATACCTCCCACCTCTCTGCCCTCCCTCTACCCCTCTGTTTAGCCCCATGTAGTTGTTTCAAGCTCTTTTGAATTTATCCACTGTATCCAACCCCATAATCAATTCAGGCAACCTGTTCCATGATCCTACAACCATCGCTGAGAAGTAATGCCCCCTTATGTCCCTATGAAATCTACCCCCTTCCAGCCTGAATGCATGGCCTCTGGTGGTTTTGTTTTCACTCAACCTTAAGAGGCTGCCTCTCCTTACTTTACTTATTCCCTTCAGGTATGTAAAGATTCCCACCATATCTCCCCTTTCCCTTTCTCACCTCCAATATACACAGACCAAGTTTCTCCAGCCTCTCCCTGTATCTCCCTTGCATCCCTTGGATCAGCTTAGTTGCCCATCTCTGGACTGTCTCCATCCTACTATTCTCACCCTTCAAGTGTGGCCTCCAAAACTACACCCCATACTTCAGTTGTGGTCCGACCAGTGTTTTATAGAGTGGTATGATCACTTCCCTCCTCCTATTTGTGAAGCCCCTCCCTATGCACACCAACATTCTTGTTGCTGTGCCTGCCTCAGGGCCAGAGTAAGGCAATCTGGGGCCCCCTCACTGCAACCATGTCCCTTTGCCACGACTGCGACCACTGCATATTAGTTACTAAAATTTGAAAAAAAATGTTCTTACTAAAGTGGCATAAAACATAAATAACCTAACCAAAAATGCTTCAAAAGTAATGATGCTAATGATATTAACATGGAACAATAACACCAGGCTGAGTTTTGATCATAAAGAGAAAATAATTACTAACTGGCCTAGTAAAAATAATTTTTTGAGGTGTGAAATGTCATGACTTGCACGTCTTAAATGCCTCCTCCCCAAACACCCATGTTCTTACAGGCTGGGTGTTGTTATTTTGTCCTGTCAGGTAGTATGAATCAGGAAATGGGAATTTTATTTGGTTGTGTAGGGATCCATCTCTGAAAGGGATAGTTCCAGGATAGTGTAGGAGTTAAGTTGGTGGTTTACTAGAGGAGTCTAACTTTAGAGATTATGTTGCACAGTGAATGATTGTTGGAAAAAAAATCATTCCTAGGATCAAACATTTCTAATATTGATAAGTAAACCAGGATCGATAAATGGGAAGATTTACTGAGGAATCTGGAACTACATTCATTTGTTCTTCCTGAAAATGGAGCTATATCAAGGATAGAGCTTCAGTATGATTGAGATTAGGGAATAAAAAAAAAAAGCATATGGTTTTTAACTACCATTGAAATGTGTTGTAGATTTTTTTATTTTTAGGAGTGAGATTAAATATAAAGCATTCACAATGAATTGCACTGTTAATCTTTTATGTTTAAGAGTAAGGCTGGATTCTAAGTGGGGATTCTAAATCATGGTGGGAGACAAAGCAAAGGAAATGAGCCTGTTCACACCTTAAAGGTCAGCCTGGCTGGGGCTGCCTGAAGTTATTAGCTGTACTTAACATCTAATCAGGAAGGTGAGTCATGTTACAATTCAGCCCCTTCCTTGCTCAAATTACTCAGTGGCTAAGTCTTTTACTAAAAAAAATTCAGCTCAGGCAGAAAGAAACATTATGTATTAAATATATTTAGGGGATTGCTTTGGGCCCCCTCATAGGCACGGGCCCTAGGCCAGTGCCTCTGTTGCCTATGACTTAATCCAGCCCTGGCCTGCTGCTCGATTGAACTGATTCCTAACATTTAAGGTATCAGAAATCCAAATTCCCAGGTTGTTTTCTTGCTCCGTGACTTGTAAAGTACCTCTTCCCCAAGCCAGCATGTTGCCCTAGGGTTATTATGGTCTATGTGCATTGAATCGAAGTTGCCACCTTTCCGCCCACTCCCCCAGCTTGACTACATCCGGTCTAATTTTCTCCCCCCCCCCGTGTCCACTCTGATATAGACCTTTGTGTCATCCACAAACAGACACATCTTCCTATTTTAACTCTCTGCTAAGTCCCCCATGTATACGTTAAACAATTTGGGTCCCAACACCGATCCCTGAGGAACCCCGTTCATCACCTCTCATTCCCTGGAGTGCTTCCCATTGACCTCTACTCTCTGAGTCCTCCCCCCCTACCAGCCAATGTTCCACCTGGTTTGTAAGTTTGGATCCCACTCCTAAACTGCTTACCAGCCTCCTGTAGGGGATGGAATTAAACACCTTCCTGAAATCCAGGTAGGCCACATATACTGCTCCCCTCAATCATGCACCTCCGTTACACACTCGAAGATTTCAATCAAGTTGGTCTGACATGACCTACCACCTATGAACCCATGCTGGCTGTAATCAATTAGTCCTTCTTCCTCTAGGTGTTGTACCACTCTTTCTCTTATGATAGCTTCCATCAATTTGCCTACCACAGAGATGAGACTAACTGGGCAGTAGGTGCCTGGCTCATCTTTACAGCTCCCCTTGTATGACAGTGCCACCTCTGTCTGCTTCCAATCCCCAAGGACCCTCCCCACTTCAAGAGATAGATTACACAACTTAGTAAGAGGCACCACCAGTTTCTCCCATAATTCCCTATGTACCCTGGAATAGACTTGATCTGGGCCCGTAGCTTTTTCATTGTTATTTTTCCCAGCTTCTCCAACACCCTAGTCACCAGGAAGGGGCTTGTGTTCACCTTCTTACCCACCCTCCCCCTTTGGCTTAATACAGTCCCTCTTCTTCTTCTTGTGTAACTTTGAACATTGGAAGTATTAATTGAGTAGATTCATGTTTTTACTATCCTCTTCAACTGGTGCAGCCCCTCCCCTTAAGTCTTAGAATCCCTTGCCTGCTTCTTCTCCTGTCACTCACATACCAAAATAATTTTTTGGCCCCTGTTTTGCCTCCCTAGCTATTTTCTCTTCCATTAATGCTTTTGCCCTTCTAATTGTTCTCCCTGCATCCTTGAGTTTTTCCTTATAGACCACTCTTCCCCTAACCCCTGTGAAGTTTTGTAGGAACCACAGGGGTTTCCTCCCTCTTTTCTGTTTGCTTATCCCCCTGACACATTGCTCCATGGCCTTTAGGATATCTCCATTTATTGCCCCCCAAAGCTCCTCTCCCTCCTCTAGATGTTGCTTCCCTTCAAGTTCCTTCCTCAGAATTTCCTTCATCCTCCTAAAATCTACCCTCCTGAAGTCCAGTACCTTGGTGGTTGACCCACCCATCTTTGACTCTGCCTGGAGGGAGGACCTGACCGTCTGGTGGTCACTGTCTCCTAAATTTTCCCCCACCTCTGCCTCCTTCAGGCAGTCCCCTTTAGTCAAAATTACATCCAGTGTTGCCTCCCCTTAAGTCAATTCCCTTACTAGCTGGTGCAGGAATGCATCCTGCATGGATTCTAGCAAGTCCCTACTTTTTTCAGATATGGCCGATGGGATTTGCCAGTCCACATTGGGTAGGTTCAGGTCTCCTACCACCAGGATCTCTCCTTTGCTGGCCTTCCCCTATATGCCTCCAGCCATTTCTTTATCCACCTCCTCTCCCTGATGTAGTGGCCTGTAGACTACCCCTATCCTAACTGTTCCTCTCCCTTCTACTTAAAGTGACCCAAAGGACCTCAACAGATCCCTTCTCCTCTTTACCCTCTACTGTTCTAATCCCATCCATACATACAGGGCTATCTTCCTTCCTTTTTTCCCCTGTCTATCCCACCTGAAAAGACTGTACCCCTGTAACTTCACCTCCTAACTGTGGCAATCCATCCACCACATTTCAGTTATTGCTGTTAGTTCTGGGTTGTACTTTCCCACAACTGCCACTAAGTCACCAATTTGATTCCCTAGACTCCTGGCATTGGCCAGTATTCCCTTCCATTTCACCCCTACTGTTTGATCCCTTTCCCCTCCTGTGGTCTTTTTTCACCTACATTGGGAAAGTGTGAGATAGATTAGTTCTGCTAGGCCCAGATTCCCCTTCTCCCCTAGTGTCACACTCTCCCCTGTCTAGTTTAAAATTAAGTCAACCCCCAGTCTCTCATCTATGTACCCCTGCAGTTTTACTCTTAATAATCTAGCCCCTGCATCACTTATGTGCAGCCTGTCCCTTGCATACAGGTGCTCATCTACCCATGTATCCCCCCAGTCTCCCAAACATATGAAACCCTCCTCCCTGCACCACTGTCTCAGCCAGAGGTTGAATTCCTTTATTCTGAGTTGCCTGGCCGTGCTAGCACAATACACTGGCAGAACATCCGAGAAGGCCAGGGAACTGACAACCCTTTACATCCCCCTGCTAGCTCTCTGAACCTCCTTTGAATCCCCTCCACCTCTTCCCCAACCAAGTCATTTGTTTCTAGATGCAATAGTGGGTGTGGCTTACTTCCCACTAACTTAATGCAGTGCTTTATCCTAGGGAGCACCCTTTTGGCTCCATTCTTGGGTAGCAAAAAACTGAGCTCTCCTTAAAAGCAACTTTCTTCCTTAACCAATAAATATCTTTTGTAATTGACTCCCTATATACTATTACTGCTTTTGCATTTTCTATCCCAGAAGGTGCCTTACCTCTACTGTCTGGGTCTCTCTTGCTCCTTCCACCAGGTTGTGTCATCCTCATCTGCTCCTTTCACTCTACAACTCACCCTCCCCTGTTCCATCTTTCTCCCCATCCCCTCCCTGCTGCTAGCTATCCTCCCTACCCCCTTCTGACTTTCCTCTTTCATGTGGGCTCCAGTGCTGGATCCCATATTCTGCCTCCCCATTTCCTCCACCCTGTCTTCTTACAAGCCCTCCCCTACATTGTTCTAACTTGTTGCATATCCTTCTCAATCCTCCTTGTTTGTTACCCATCTGTGCTCTACTCTTGCTTCTCCTCCCTTGTGCTCTCCCTACATGCCCTTCTCCTGCACTGTCCTCCTTCACTTTCCTATGGCTCAGTCCTCTGCTAACATATGCCTCTGTCACCCTCATCCCCTCCTTTTCCATAAGCCCATCCGGGGGAAGTACCTGTTTGACTCCACTGTATAACTCCTGTTGAGTACACTTTCCCCACTGCTTTCCTGTCCATGAGCTATTCAACCTTTGTCTGTTCTGACCCCCCTCTCCCCTTCCCATCATCTTTCCCCCTTGTCCATCCTCCAATTTTTCATACCCATCTCCCCTCAGGCTTTCCATTTGCACTCCTCCCTTTCTCTTCTCTCGAACTCTCTTTTTAGCCATGTCAATTCAGCCTCAGTTTTATACCATTACAGAGAGAAAATCTATTGTTACATACAGGTAGAAATACAAAGATACGTTTTAAAACAGTGAGATCAACCCCCCCATCCCACTCTGTTCCCCAATTCACACAAAGCACAATTTCATCATGCAAAATAATCTATCAGGAAAGGGAGAACAACCTTTAGGGCTTCTGGAGAGAATATAGAGTAACAAGAGGGCCCCAAATTTTAAAAAATTTCTGGGATTGATTATGTAAACCAGCAATTGTCCTTTCCATTCTAAGACTGGTCAGCAATTCTTGTAACCATTCACTATAAGAGATGTCAGCTGTATCCTTCCAGTGTCTCAAGACCAATTTCTTAACTGACATGGCAATGAGAGTTATGTGATATTTTCTATTAGTAACAACAACAGAGGAAAGGTCCCCCAATATGCAGATCTCAGCAGTAACCGGATCTGATAGACCCAATAGAGGATCAACCCTCTGTTTGATGGCCTCCCAAAGGGGGGTAATCTTGGGACAGGCTCAAAAAATATGCAGTAAATTGCCTTCATTCTGAAGACAATGAGTACATGCGGGTGAAGGAAGGAGTCCCAATTTAGCCATTTTCTGGGGTGTATAATAGAGGTTATGCAGGATTCTGAATTGTGGTAATCAGAGCCTGTCTTATATGATGAATTTGTGACAACTTTGCCACAGAGAGGGCCAGATGATTTCATGATTGGGGAAAAGGGAAACCCAAAAGTGAGTTGGGCCAAAGCTGTCGGGTCATTTCCAAATGTGGATTATTCCATACATCTTGGAAACTGCATGGGGAAGGCCCACAAGGGGAATCAACTCTGTCAGATGAGACAAACTAGTGTCTATAGATAAGGTTGTACCAAACATTTTTATTATTAAGTGTCATAATTGGAATATTTTAAAAACAGCAGAATTCAGGGTATGGACTTTATTTAAAAGTTCCAGTGACGTTAGGCATGAGCTGTCAGCCTTCAGAAAAAAGTTAAGGGGTTGATCCCCTAATTGCAGAATCCAGCATAGTTGAAGAGTTTATCATCTATTGTGAGATTCAGGTTCCCCCACTAAGGCTGAAATGGAGCTATAGTATCCTTAGATTTCAAAAAAGAACAAAACTGTGCATGAATTCTGATTGATAATGCAATGGGGTTGTCTTTGAGTACTGGAGGCAAAGATTTTAAATTAACATATAAGAGAGCAGGAGGAGATAGTCCGTGCATTCGTATAAGGGAGCGTTCTATTTTAAGCCATATAGAAGTGAAGCACTTGAAGATAGGGGAGGGTCTGGGGTTAGCCATCTCAGGTACTTACTTGCATGGCTGGCCCAGTAATAGAGACCGAGGTGTGGAAGCCATAATCCTCCTTTCATTTTTGGCACCGAGAGCTTATCATAAGCTATCCGGGGTTTCTTACCATTCCAGATGAAGTCTCAGAGTATCTGATGTATCTTTTTAAACCACACCAAAGGTAACTAGACATTGGAAATATTTATTGGATAAAATAACCATGGGAAGATGTTCATTTTAATTATATTAATTTTTCCCCAGAGAGAGAAAGGTAATAGGGTCCACCTTTTTAGGTCCTACTTGATAACCGAGATTAATGGGACCAGATTCAACTTGATAAATTTATTTGAATCGCTAGACAGGTTAATTCCTAAGTATCTCACGTAATTAGTCTGCCAAGAGAAACCCACCACTGAGGCAGCTATCTTCATTGCTTTATGATTCAAGTGGAAGACCACTGTTTTGTCTCTAATTTATAATTGGACAATGAGCTAAATTCATCCAAGATAATGAGCAGAGCAGGTATAGACTTATCGGGGTGAGATAGTTGGAGAAGCAAATTGTCCACATAGGCCGAAACTTTAACTATTTGGTGGTGTATATTAATACCTCTGATCTCCGGATTGTTTGTAATCCTCATAATACGGGGTTCCAAATAAAGATTAAACAATAGAGGGGATAAAGGACAGCCCTGTATAGTTCCACCATGTAACGTGAAGGAATCAGACATTGAACCGTTACAGATAACATGCGCTGTTGGAGATTAATATAAAACTCTTATCCATTTTATGAACAGAGGGGGGAACCAAATGCTGCCAGTGAATGAAACATAAAATTCAAATCAACCCTATCAAATGCCTTCTCGGCATTCAGGAAGACCAATGTAGCGGGAAAATCAACATCCCTGGAAGCCGAGAAGACACGCGAGAGGGTTCTGAGGTGATCAACTGAGGATCTGCCCTTCGTGAATCCAACCTGTTCTGGGCCTATAATATCCGACATGACAAGGCATAGCTGATCGGCAAGGAGTTTCATCAAAATTTTAAGGTCTTGATTCAGGAGAGAGAGATCAGCCTATAACTCTGGACCCTATCAGAGGATTTACCTTCCTTGAGTAATAAAGTAATTAAAGCTTTGAACAAAGAGCTATCTGAACTTTGTCCAGAAAGAATATGTTGAAATAAGGAGAGAATGAGTGGCACTAGTTGTTGGGCGAAGACTTTATAAAAATTCAAAGAGAATCCATCCGGACCAGGTGTTTTGTCCGAGGGTAAATCTTTGATAATTCCAATTATTTCTCCCACAGTAAAGGGGGCAACTAGAGAAGCATTCTGTGAATCTAAAAGTGAAGGTAACGAAGAGTGTTCTAAATAGGATTTTATTTGCGATAAAGATGGGGAGGTCGTCCATAGGACTATACAGTTTTGCATAATAACTTCTAAATTCGGAGGCTATATCTGATGGAGAGGTTCTCAGAGTGTCATCATTCTGGGAATGAACCGAGGCAATTAATCTATGGGATTCAAGTTGTTTAAGTTTGAGGGCCAAGAAATGACCTGCTTTTTCTCCTTGATCTAAGTGGAGAGCCTTGGTTTTCAAAATAGTAAATTTGGCCTTTTCCCTTAATAGGTTCAAGTATGAATCCTATAATTTCACCAGTCTTTCCCTTGTTTGATCCAATGATTGGGGAGACAGATTATGTTCTATAACGTGAATTTGGGATAATAAAATTTTAAGCTGTTCTTCCTGGGTTCTTTTTCTCTTGGTAGCCAATCCAATCAGCAGCCCTCTAAGATACGCTTTCAGGGAACACCACTCAACATCAGGTTTTCCAGTAGAGTTTACATTAATGGCAGTACATGTAGCAATGTGTTCTGTTATATATTGCACATTGTTTGGGTCTTTAAGCAGTTGATTATTGATCTTCCATCTCCCTCCTGCTTTGGGGAGAGATGTCAGGGAGATCAAACAGGAAACTGTGGAATGATCTGAGAGTGGTCCTGAGAGTAGGGATGAATCTAACACCCCGGGAATTAAAGATTGAGAGATAAGCAGGTAATCAATATGGGAAGATGAGTGGTGAACTGGAGAGGTAAATGTATACTCTCTATCTGAGGGATGTAGGGTGCACCAAATATCTGATAAACCAGCTCCATCTAACAAGTCTGTAAGCGTCCTCTGAGCTGGAGAAAGCCGCTTGTGTCGTTTACCTGAGTGATCCATGTAAGGGTCAAAAATAAGGTTAAAGTAACCCCCTATGATAAGAGAGATGTGCAAAAATTGGGTAAGAACATTTAGAAGCTGCATAAAGAAGCCAGCTGTGTCACTATTAGGACCATAAATGCTGCATAACACAATTTCCCTGGTGTGGATCATTCCCCTCATTAAGATGTAATGGCCTTTTGGATCTATGATGATTTGACTGAGGAAGAATGGTATAGTCCTCCATAATAGGATCATAACCCCGCGGCTTTGGGTATTGCCTCTGCCACAAAGTATTGACCCATCTGCTGTCAGCACAATTGAGCAGCCTCGGAGTTAAGTAGATGAGATTCTTGCAGGAACACAATGTCCACTGCCAGAAGATTTAAATGTTTGAGGATCTTATATTGTTTAGTTTTGTGTCTAGCACCCCTTATATTCCAAGTAAGTATTTTTAATGCTCCAGCCATGTGAGTTTAAGAGATTGGTCAAGATGCCAGATAGGCCACCAAGGTCTCCCTTTGGAAACTTTGGAAACTGTCTCTGTGTGAATTAAACCTCCCACCTCCCCCCAACCACAGAATACCAACCCAATTACTAAATAACCTATAAACACTTAAACTCCCTATCCCAACCCACCCCACTTCTTATTTCTACACTTCATCTTCTGCATCATGCCCTAACACATTCCCTTCTGCTCCAGCCACTCTAATAATACTTAACACTAATTCAGTTATGAAGATAAAAATAAACAGTAGTTGACATGTATTAACATTTTAACAGCATTAACTTGAATATTTAATTTGGCTGGGGCATTTGGAGACACTGAAAAATAGTCCCCAATCCATTAAATTTAAGAATCAGATCAAGGAAACTGGCTTAGAAAATCAAAATAAAAGAAACCATCCTGTTGCTGGGGCATCTGAACATATTAAGCGTATTCTACTCCACAAGTCACAGTATTTAACTATCAGTATCTAAGGAGGCTACTCCCTAGTTAACTTAAAAAGCAAACTAAAAAAGAGAGAGAGCAAGCAAACATATTAGGTTAATGTTGTAACTGTCAAATTTCACCCAAAACATATTGACAGAACAATATCTGGAATGTCTAACATCCCTGAGTCTACCAAAAATGCAAAAAAAAAAAAAGAAACATAGTTATTAACAGGGTAGACCCCCAAAATAAACAAGTGCATATCTAAAAAAGCAGGTAGGCAATTTTTCCAAGGAATAAGAAAACACGAGAGTTGAAATGCCTCAGAGACTGGTGATAAACAAATGAGCAAAAGTCACATCAGTAGCAAGCAAAGCTAGCTGTGGTAAAACAAACTATCTTATATTCGTGGTGTTGGGATCCCTCTAGTATTGAAAATGCTGTTACACCAGTTGGGACAATTGACCTGAGCGAGCTTGTTCAAATACTAGGAGCAGGTATGACACTGCTAAACAGCAGTAAACATGTATTAATATTTTAGAAGCAATAACTTGAAAATTTGACTTAGCTGGGGCATTTGGATACACTGGAAAATAGTCCCCAATCTATTAAATTAAGAATCGGTACAAGGAAACTGGCTTAAACAATCAACATAAAAGAGACCATCTTGTTGCTGGGGCATTTGAACATATTAAGCTTAGAATACCGCACAAGTCACAGTAATTAACTGTTGGTATCTAAAGAGACTACTCCCTAATTAAATTAAAAAAAAACAAACTAAAAAAGGGAAGAGAGCAAGCAAACATATTAGATTAAAATTGCAACTGCCAAATTTCACCCCATACATTTTGACAGAACAGCATCTGGATTGTCTAAAATCCCTGAATCTACCAAACATGTACAAAAAGATATAGTTATTAACAGGGCAGCCCCCCAAAAAAATAAACAAGTACATATCTGAAGAGGCAGGTATGCAGTTCTTCCAGGGAATAAGAAAGCACAAGAGTTGTAATGCCTCAGAGATTGATAATAATCAAACTAGCAAGAGTTCCATCAATAGCGAGTGAAGTTAGCCACGGTAAAACAAAATCTCTTGCATTCATGGTGTCGGGGCCCCTCTAGTGGTAAAGATGTTGTTGCACCAGTTGGGGAAATCGGCCTGAGCATGCTTGTTCAAATACTAGAAGCAGGTGTGGCACTGCTACAGGAGTTGAGCCGGATTTGCTGTCCCTACACAAGGCTCGGTTTTAGGAGATGCAGGGAAAGTATCTCAAACCGCCAGGACGCGATCAGACAATTTCTTAAGCTGAGCAATGAGCCATACCCAATATCCTTAAAAGTGCATGCCAACAATGACCTGGGTACACAAACAAGCCCAAGAGAGAGATTTCTCACATCCAGCCCATATTAACTTACCTCTACTGATGGAGCATCATAATATTACCTTCTTGGATTTTTAAATAAATCAGGGAAGGCGGATTTCAGCTGAGAAGAGGTGGTTTCAAAGTCCTCAAAGGCAGTCCAGGTTCCTTCCATTAAAACGTGCAGCTTTGCCGGGTATGCCATCCTAAATTTGACCCCAGCAGCAATCAATTTGGTCACCACAGGATGGAATGCTGTGCATTTGAGCCGGACCAATGCTAGGAGATCTTGAGTTATCCTCAGCCGTTTACCTCCCACATAATTTCCTGAAGCTCTTTCAGCTTTTGCAAGAAATGTTGTTTTTCTTGGAAGTTAAGGAAACGAAAGATGGTGGTACGTGGAGGGGCACCTGGAGCTGGTTTCGGGCGCAGCGCTCTGTGAGCCCTCGCAATGATATATTTAGCACCAAAAGAAGAGGGGTCCATTAGTTTCTGTACCAACTTTTGAATATCAAATCATGTCGTAACCTTCTTCCCCCTCAGGGAGACCAATTATAATGACATTATTTCTCCTACTACGTCTCTTGAGGTCCTCTACTTTCAATTCTAGTTTACTGAGACGCTGTCTGTATGAGGTCAGTTCGGGATGAATCCTTTCTTGTTTCTTCTCCAGAGAAAAAAGCCTAGCTGAATTATCTGAAGCTCTTCATGCGACTTCATCTAATTTTAGATTCAGGGAGCTGAAGTCGGACGTCAGTTTGTGTAGGTCGTCCCGAAATGGTTTAAATTCTTCCAGAAACTGTAGTAAGGTTAGCAGCTCATTATCTGATATAGCAGAGCTGGTAGAGAGATTAGTACTCAAACTGGAAGCCCGTTGCTTCTTTGGGGCCTTCTCAGGAGTTACTGGTGATGTGCAATTAGGCAGTATGTTTTTCACATCTATGTCCATACTGAGCCAGGAAATGTCTCTCCAGCTGTTCCGTGATATTCCAACATTGGTCAGTATAAGTTGAGCTGCTCAATTCATGTCAATTGCAACCTAATGAGTAATTTATTGAAGCGGGTGGCTGTAGCTCTACAGGGAAGCTGCTATTCAGCATGGTGCATTGCCAGAAGTCCTCCACCTTAGTTTTTGACAAATAGGACACTCACCTAACTTCCTCGGAGTGCTCATGAACACCAGAGCTCCACAACTATGACATACTACTACTACCCTCCCTCCTCCTCCAAATCCCCTGCTGCCCTTCATTCTTTGGTGATTCCCCCTTCCCCACCAATAAGACTTTATCTGCCACTCCCTGTTCCCCAGCCAGCCCCACCTACCATGAGTTTCCCTCCAGTCCAAGCTTACTCCTCCCTTGCCTTCCACATTTGTACCACTCTTCCTCTCACTAGTGATCAATTAGCAATGGTAACAATTCAGCACGAGAATCAGTTTGGGGCTGCCTTATCACCCTTTCTGACTAATCAAGCCCCTTAAGCAGCAGCCAGAAAGCTCCTCTGTACCAGTAGTTAAATTAGCTAAAGAGTCAGCTTGAACTCTTCTTGTCCCCCCCGACAAGAGATCCATCCTATTTAGGAAACAAAGACAGTCAAAGGCTAATAATAGAGACAGTTTGTGTCACAAACGCACTCCTCAGATCAGGCCCTCTGCTCCCACAGTACCAACCTCAGAGCGCAATAGTGTGAACAAGTAACAGACAGGGTAACCCTCCTGTCTGCTTTTGGGTCTGAATCATCTTTAGTCTCAAGTTCTGAGGGAATTCAAACTGTGAACCTTATGCTAGCGTAACCAATGTACAGGCTCAGATAAGTACCCTCTTCAGGGATTGAGGTACAATCTTTTGCTAGGAGCACTAAGCCAGACTTCCAAAATGAACCCTTAAAACTATATAAGAGACCTTAGGTATATTCTTACCTTTTTTACTTAAGCTCAATAGCAACATAAAGCTGTTGAACAATTGTCAGACTTAACCATCTACATGTCACATGCCAAAAAAATAAAGAACTGGCAGACAACCAGGCCATTTTTCAAAGAAAGGTACTTTACTAAAAGATGATAAAAATATGAAAAATGTAAACACAGAACAATATGTCAAAGAGCTCACAATCACATAAAAGAACAAGGGAAAAGTATAAAACAAAAACTCCTACCACAATACATTTGGACCTTTGCTGTCTAAGGTGTTATCTATGGAAGTGTTTATAGTTAGATCAGAGAGCTGTATCTCTCTGGAATCCCCAAATGATATGTCATTCATTTCAGACACAAGTATCAGTTTAAATTGTGTCTCCATGCCCCTTCTGTGAGTCATCTAGCTCCTTCTTTTAGAATATAAAATGACAAAAAATAATTTCCCATCAGGAGATATATTAAATAATGTGACGTCAGCAAAAGCTCATTTCCCAAATTATGAGTCTTTGATCAACCAGTTCCTTTGAGGTTTATAACCCTGCAGTCCATCACCCATGTGTGATATAGCCAACAGGAATCAGCTTAAATTATGTCCTGTTTCTGAAGTCATAAAGTCACATTTGATTTCCACTTCAAAAACATGAGGTCATAAAAAGGCGATAAAATGCAATTTCTCAAGGAAGTTAATTATATTACAGAGATCTCCTGGTCAGTTTACATATCCTGTAGCTTCACTGAAACCTGGGGGGGGGTACCCATGGAAGCACAGGCTGTCTTATATGAGACAATCACATACTATATTTTTATATTACAAATATTGTACAATAATCATAACCAGTTGGCCAAGCATCACACTCTTCCCCACCTAGACTGAATTTGGGGGCTCTATCCCCTGCAATGGGATGAGCTCCCTAAGACAGTTCTCTCCTCATATAGATGGAACAAGCCATCTGTTTTCTGATTGGTCAGTCCAACCTCATGTAAGATCATCATGTTATACCCTTCCAAGGCAAGTCTCCATCTTAATAGTCTACCATTAGTTTTTCCCATTTGTGTCAGCCAAACCAGGGGTTGTGGTCTGTTTGTACCTCAAAATGCTACCCGTATATATATGGCTCTAACTTATTTAGGGCCCACACTATGACAAGACACTCTTTTTCCACAATAGAGTAAGCCTGCTCCCTGGGAAGTAACTTTTTATTCAGGTACACTACAGGGTGATCTTTCCCTTGGTTGGATGTCTGACACAGTACTGCCCCAATACCCATGTCTGAGGCATCAGTCCGGACTATAAAGGGTCTGCTATAGTCAGAACTGGTCAATACAGGAGCACTCCACAGTGCCTCCTTTAGTCTGGTAAAGGCTTTTTCACAGGCTGGTTCCCAGGTAATTTTCTTAGGTATCTTTTTCTTTACCAGGTCAGATAAGAGAGCAGCCAGGGCACTGTAACTAGGTACAAATTTCCTATAGTAACCTGCTGTCCCTGGAAAACTCCTGACCTACTTCTGCATTTCTAGCCTGGGCCATGTTTTGAGCACCTCTATTTTTACTTGGTTAGGATGGAGCTGTCCCCGGACTACAACATGCCTGAGGTATGCCACTTCAGCCATTGCCACCTGGCACTTCTCAGGCTTGACAGTGAGTCTGGCCCTCTGTATCCTGCCCAGCACTTCCCTAAGGTAGGATAGGTGTTCCTCCCAGTTGGCAATAAAGATGGCAGTGTCATCCAGGTACATCAAGGCATACTTCTAAGCACCATTTACCACCTGGTTCACCAACCTTTGGAAAGTGGCCAGGGCATTCTTCATTCTGAAAGGCATTACTTTAAATTCAAATAAGCTTATTGGAGTGATGAAGGCTGACATCTCCCTAGCTCTGTCAGTTAACTCTACCTGCCAATACCCCTTTGTCAGGTCAATAGTCATAAGGTAGGTCACCCCTCCCAACTTGTACAGGAGTTCATCCGTTCAGGGCATCAGGTGGGTGTCTGACTTCGTGACTGCATTCAGTCCATGATAGTCCACATAGAAATGAGTAGAACCATCTGGCTTGGGCAAAAGGACTACAGGTGAGGCCCAAGGGCTGTGGGATCTCTGGATTACCCCTAAATCCAGCATTTCCTCCACCTTCTTCTGATGTCCTTTTGGACAGCCTCTGACACCCGATATGCTGTCCACCATATGGGCGTCTGTGTCCCTGTCTCCACATCATGCATTGCTTAGGGGGGTTAGTCCAGGCTTGGTGCTAAACAGTGGGGCAAAGTCTCCTAAAACCTCCCTTACTTTCTGGATCTTGTTCAGAGCCATCTAGAGTGACAGTTTAACTGCTTCCACAAAGGACTCCCACTTACTTTCTTCCAACAAGTCCAGAAGGGGGTCTTCTTCATCTGTCCCCTCCCCAGAACTACATACTGCAAACATCATATCAGCTCTATTAGCATATGGCTTCATCATGTTGACATGGTACCTTCTTTCTGTATGTCTTCTGTCAGGTAACTATATAATATAGTGATATAGTTAACGTTACCTTTCTAACTACATTGTATGGTCCTGACCACTCAGCCTGCAGCTTGGCTTTCTGGACCGGGATAATGATCATGATTTCCTGACCACCATGTACGAGTGAGCTCTGACTCTGCAGTCATGCCACACTTTTTGTTTCTGTTGGGCAGCTGCCAGGTTGCTCTGGACTGTCCCCATAAGCTGCTTCAGACTTTCCCTAAACCTAAGGATAAAATCCACTATGGGAGTTCCCTGGGTGGTGTGCTTGCCTTCCCAGTCCTCCAGGATCAAGTCTAGGGGCCCACGTACTCGGTGTCCATATAACAGCTCAAAGGAGGAAAATCCTGTCGACTCCTGGGTCACCTCCCAGTATGCAAACAACAGGTGGGGAAGGTATTTCTCCAAGTCCCTCCCATGCTGTTCAGCAAACACTTGGAGCATTGACTTCAAGGTACCATTAAATCTTTCTACAAGTCCATTGGCTTGCGAGTGATAAGGTGTCATGTGCCTCTGCACTATCCCACACATCTCCCATAAAAATGTCATCAGGTTCAACATGAAGGAACCCCATTGATTGGTGATAACCTCCTGTGGAAACCCAACATGGGAGAAAATCCCAAGTAAGGCATCTGCCACTTTGTTTGTCCTCAGTGCGGATAGGGTGACTACCTCTGGATACCAGGTGGCATAATCCACCACAGTCAGGATGAACCTCTTCCCAGAGAAGCTGAGGGTATTTAAAGGCCCCACAGTATCCATTCCCACCCTCTGGAATGGCTCCTTCACTATGGGCAATGGAATTAGGGCAGCTTGGGTTTTCTTACCTGCCTTCCCTATTTCTTGACACTGGTGGCAAGAACTGCAATACTCCTTTACCTGCTGGGTGAAGTTAAGCCAATAGAAATTTTGGTCCAGCCACTGCGTAGTGCACATGATTCCCAGATGACCAGACAAGGGAATATCATGTGCAATCTTGAGCAACTGCTCATGGTACTCCTGAGGAATGACAAGCTGCCTGCCTATTACCCCTCCCCCTGTCTTAGCATCCTGAGTATACATCAGTCCATTTTCCCAATAAACTATGTTTTCCATCACCTCCCTGTGCTCTGTCAGAGTCTTTGCAAGCTCTCAGTTTCTCTAGACTAGGGTCACTTTTCTGAGCAGCTGCAAACTACTTACACATTCTCAAGGCATGGGACAGGTCCCCTTCAGTCTCTAAACTTGGGTCCCTAGCACTAGCATCAGGGCACTCAGTTCACAGTCATTCCTAACCCTCAAACAATGGGACACACCTCCTTATTTGGAGTAAACTTCCGTAGCTGTGTGGTTAACTACTACTGGGGAAACTTCTGCCCTCTTTTCATTAGTCTTCATATCAGGAGACACAAGCTGGGGAACCAGCCTCCCAGTGGTTTCCACAGTGGCTTCTATGGGATCCAGGGAACTACAATTTCCCCTTTCTGCTCGGCTGTGGGTAACTGCACACACCATCCCCTCTTTGAGATTGTTACCAAGGATGATGTCAACTGCTAATGTTTTGGCTAAAGCCACCTGTTGCACAGTTCCCCATTTCGCCCCAGTCTAGGAGAACACTAGTGAGTGGTAATGTTGTCTCCTTACCAGTGAACCATTGTACAATTACAAATTTATTGGGTATAAGCTGACCAGACTCTACCAGATCCCCTTTAACCTGTGTCTCTTAACCCTTGTGTCTGTACACCATTCACAGTGACTGGGTGCATGTGTTCCCTCATAGTTACAGGAATGCTTCCAGGGACACACAAATAACCCACTTCTTTCCTAGCCCCATTTTGCATATTGCTCATTCTTTTGGGACACTGTCTGGCAATATGCCCAGTTTCTTTGCAAACCAAACATTCATTTCTTTTCTCAGAAAAATCTTTTCTTTGAAACCTGGGACTAACTGGTTTTGGTGGAGGCAGTGAGGGTTTTAGCAGCCCTGAAGGCATGCTTTCCCTTTCTGTGCTGCCACACCTACCTCATTTGCTTTCAGAGCAGGCCTGCTATTGGCATAATGGTCCAATAGTTCAGCAGTCTCCTGCACTGTTTTAGGATCTTGGTCCAGGTTTTCAGCTCTGCTGGGTATGCCCCAAAAAACTGTTCTAACTATATAGCTTTTAATTGTATCTACTGAGTTAGCTTCTATTCCTTCCCACCAACATTTTAAATACTGATGTCATTTCATGGCTAGCTCCTCATAGCTCATGTCAGATCTTCTCCTGAGTTTACGGAATTTAGCTTTGTATGCTTCTGCGGTTAAATCAAACTTTTTAAAAGTGCAGTTTTAAGTTTGCTGTAATCATTACTGTCCTCATTGTCCATTTGACCTAATGCATCCCAAGCTTTCCCAGTAAGTAGCGGGGCTAGTTAGAAGTTCCAGGACCCTTTAGGAATTTTTGCTTGAATACAAACTTTTTCAAAGGAATTTAAAAAGGCATCCACATCCTCACCCTCTTTAAATTCAGCTATCAATTTGGAATTTAATTTGTAACCCATTACTGTAGATCCAGTTATACCCAAGCCACTTAACTGCTCTGGTGCTGGTGGTTGGAGTTGTAGCTTCTCCAGTTCGTCACCTCTGGTGCTCATGCTCTTCATGGTCCACCTCTTGCTGTTCTCGCTCCCTCTTCTCCTCTGTAGCTCACTTCTCTCACTCAGCCTCTCTCTGTTCTTGCTCCCTCTTCTCCTCTACAGCTTGTTTCTCTTACTTCACTTCTCACTGTTCCCGCTCAGCCTTTCTCTGAACTCCATCTCCATTCTGCGCAATTCAATCTGCAGCCTGATTGCGTCTGGCTCCAGAATACTGGTGACTTTACCCTGCTGCTGTGGCCCTGGGCTTACACTGGCCCTGCTGTCCTTCTCACTGGATCTGGACACTGCACTGGCCGCTGGCCCCTCCATGCCCAAGGTTGGGTCCTTTACAGCCACAGTCTATGACTTGACACTCTGGGCATCAGTGGCTATAAGAGCATCCATGAGGTTCTGCTTGGTGGCTCTCCGATTGAGCAGGACTCCTGTCTCCTTGCACAACTGCTTCAGGTAGTCTGCAGTATCCTTACTGTAGTTGCAAGTCATCTTCTTCCCTAACTATGGCTACTTTAACTTACACTTTAGAAAAAAAATAAAATGGGTAGGAACTTGACTGTAAGCAAAATTATATAGTTCTGGTTCCTTCTTCAAAATAAATCACTGCCTTATTTTACAAGTGAGCTGTATAGTATTTAGCTAACACACTGAACAGTTAAAGCTTGTGTTACCAAATTTTTCACACCACTGCCAACCAAATGTGTCACAAACGCACTCAGCAGGTCAGGTCTTCTGTTCCCACAGTGCCAACCTCAGAGTACAGTAGTGTGAACAGGTACTGTAACAGACAGGGTAAGCCTCCTGTCTGCTTTAGGGTCTGAATCACCTTTAGTCTCAAGTTCTGGGGGAATTCAAACTGAGAACCTTATGCTAGCATACCCAATGTGTTGGCTCATATACATACCCTCTTTGCGGATTGTGGTACAATCTTTTCCCAGGGGCACCAAGCCAGGCTTCCAAAATGAACCCTTAAAACTATATAAGAGTCCTTAGGTATATTCTTACCTTTTTATTCAAGCTCAGTAACGCCATCAAACTGTTGAATAATTGTCAGACTTAACCATCTATACGTCACATGCAAAAAAAAAAAAAGAACTGGCAGACACCCAGGCAATCTTTCAAAGAAAGATACTTTACTAAAAGATGATAAAAATATGAAAAATGTCAACACAGAACAATATATCAAAGAGCTCACAATCACATAAAAGAACAAGGGAAAAGTATAAAACAAAAACTCCTACCACAATACATTTAGACCTTTGCTGTCTAAGGTATTATCTCTGGAAGTGCTTATAGTTAGATCAGAGAGCTGTGTCTCTCTGGAATCCAAAAATGATATGTCATTCATTTCAGACACAAATATCAGTTTAAATTGTGTCTGCACACCCCTTCTGTAAGTCATCTAGTTCCTCCTTTTAGAATATAAAATTAAAAAAAAATGATTTCCCATCAGGAGATATATTAAATAATGTGACATCAGAAAAATATCATTTCCCAAATTTTGAGTCTTTGATCAACTGGTTATTTTGAGGTTTGTAACCCTGCAGTCCACCACCCATGTGTGATATAGCCAACAGGAATCAGCTAAATGATGTTCTGTTTCTGAAGTCATAAAGTCACATTTGATTTCCACTTCAAAAACATGAGGTCATAAAAAGGCCATAAAATGCAATTTCTCAAGGAAGTTAATTACATTACAGAGATCTGGTCAGTTTACATATCCTGTAGCTTCACTGAAACCTGAGGAGGCACCAACGGAAGCACGGGCTGTCTTATGTGAGTCAATCACATACTATATTTTTATTTTACAAATATCATACAATAATCTTAACCAGCTGGCCAAGCATCACACTTTGGAACCCACTTATCCCCTCTCAAGTAGTCAATTAGCAATAGTCATAGATCTGTAAAGAAAGGAAAAGAAATAGAGTTAGTTTAAGACTGTCTTCCCTCCCCCCCCAGCCTAGTGGAGCACTTTAAGCAGCAAGCACTTTAGCAATGAAAGCAGTTTAGGGCTATCCTTCCACCCTCCCAGACTAATGGGGCCCTTTAAACAGTTATTAGCAAGCACCCTAGTCCCAGAAATGAATTGGCAATAGAATTAGACTATTTCTGAAGCTGGAACCCCTTCCTGTCCCTAGTCCAAATCCCATATAGTCTTTACCCTGTAGTTTGAGTCCCACCTGGTATTGGGAACTTTGCACCTCTTCCCCCATACTGCCATCTGTTTGCATTACACATTTAAAAAAGTCTCTATTCCTCCTCAGTTCATTATCCTCCTGGGGGTGGATAAGTTCGGGACTATTTCATTCTTCTGCTGCTACTTGCTTCTTTTGGCATTTTGTCCTCTGTGTAATGTTCCACCTCCCTCGAGTATTTAATAAAGGACAGAGCATATGGACAGGGACTGGTAAGTGGAAATATAAATCCCAAACTTACTATATAAATCACAAAATCAACTGTATTAAATTCAGGAACTACTATTAGGTGAAAGAACACAAAAGAATGTAAACACAGTTACCTGGAATTTGATCCTAGCTGAGGGTAACTCAGAAACTTCCAGAAGGCTATGAAGAAATGTATCAGTTAAAGCAGAAGGAAGCAGGGAAGGCAGTCAGAACAGCAAAGACCAAAACTGAGGAAAAGATAGCCAACTCAGTTAAGAAGAGGGATAAAACCTTTTATAGGTACGTCAGGGAGCAAAGGAAGACCAAGGGAGGGATAGTGAGGCTTAATAATGGGAGGGTGGGCAGAGGGTGACTGTGAAAAGGCAGAGATACTAAACAAATATTTTTGCTCAGTATTCACAAGAGAAGAGGGAGAGGTACCTAAACCAAACAATAGAAACACACTGGATTGGGGGGGTGGGGGTGATACCAGCCCATTCACAGAAGAAAGAGTTCTGAAAGAACTTTTAAAACTGAAGGTGGACAAAACAATGGGGCCTGATGGGATTCACCACAGAATTCTAAAATAACTAAGGGCAGAATAGTTACACTACTGACTACTCTCTGTAACAAATCATGGGAGGATAGGGTGGTACCTGAGGACTGGAGGAGGGCAGATGTTATTCCACTTCACAAAAATGGGAGTAGGGCAGAGGCAGGAAACTACAGACCTGTTAGTTTTACCTCAGTGACAGGGAAAATGATGGAGTCACTTCTAAAGGAAAGAACTATTCAGTACCTAGACGGCATAGGGGCACAGGGCCCAAGGCAGCATGGATTCACTGTGGGATGGTCATGTTAGAAGACTCTAGTAGATTTAATTGGCTGGATAATCAAAGTAGTAGATCAGGGAGGGGCTGTGGACATGGCCTACATTGACTTTAGCAAGGCATTTGACACAGTCCCTCACAAATGATTAAGATACAAGTTAGCCAGCCTTGGAGTGGGTCCCATGATGGTAGCATGGGTAAAACATTGGCTGGAGTACAGGACACAGAAGATAATAGTAAACAGAGTCCACTCTGAAGAAAGAGGGCTTACTAGTGGGGTACAGCAGGGTTCAATACTAGGACTGGTCCTCTTCAATGTCTTTATTAGTGATACTGCAGAGGGATTATAAGAAAAAGTATGTATCTTTGCAGACGACACAAAGCTCTGCAACAGGGTTGATACACATGGTGGGGTGGAAAGGATGAGAAGGGACTTGGCAAGGCTGGAGGAATCAAATGTATGGCAGCTTGGATTCAATGCTAAGAAGTGCAAAGTAATGCACCTGGGGAAACAAAAACCCAGGGGAAAAGTACACAGTGGGGGGTGAGATACTAACAAAAATAAAAATGGGAAGTGACCTGGGGGTAGTTATATCTGATGACCTAAAGGTGAGTAAGCAATGTGAGAGGGCAGTAAGAAGGGCTGCGCGGATACTGGGATACATAGGGAGAGGCATCATCAGTAGAAAACAGGAAGTTGTTATCCCTCTGTACAGACAGCTTGCAAGACCCCATCTTGAGTACTGTGTGCAGTTCTGGAGACCCAATCTCCACAAGGACATAGACAGAATGGAGGCAGTCCAGAGTAGGGCAACTAAAATGGTGCAGAGTCTGCACCAGAAGACATATGAAAAGAGACTTAAGGAGCTTAATATGTATGCAATCAAGGAAAGGAGAGAGAGGGGAGACATGATAGAAACTTTCAAGTACCTCAAGGGAATCAATAAAGTCCAAGAGGGTAGCATCTTTCAGAAAAAGAGGTGTGCAAGAACAAGAGGGTACAATTTGAAGATAGAGGAGGGATGGCTCAGAGGTAATGTGAGGAAGTATTTTTTTCATGGAGGATGTGGTGGATGCATGGAACAGCCTTCCTGAGGAGGGTGTGGAGTCAAAAACAGTGGGGGAATTCAAGAATGCATGGGACAGACATGAGGCAATTCTAGGGGGCAGGGGTAGGAGGAAGTAGGCTGTTGGTTAACTAGGATCTGCAGCTTATCCATTAGGTAGGGAAATGGGCAGACTAGGTGGGCCAAGTGGTCCTTATCTGCCATCAAATTCTATGTTTCTAGCAACAGAAAGGCAAAGCTACTACAGACAAGCTACTTCAGCACTGATGCAACAGGTAATTGAGAGAACACACAGGTATTTAAACATAATTAACTGTAAATTGATCCTAGCTTAGTGGGAAGCACAGAAACTTCTAGAAGGTTACTAGCAATGTATTTTGAAATATAAATCCCAAACTCACAATATAAATTACAAAATTAACTGTTGTATAAAACAAATGAAACAAATTCAAGAACTACTGCTAAGTGAAAGAACATTCAAGAACGTAAACACAAGTACCTGAAATGTGATCCTAGCTGAAGGTAGCTCAGAAATCTCAAGAAGGTTACTAGCAACAGAAAGGCAAAGCTACCCAATCCAAGATACTTTAGCACTGCTGCTAAGTGAGAGAACACCCCTGGCAACCCAAGACATAGGATACTGAAGTCAGAAGTTCACACTTTGGCCCTGTCCACACTCACAGGTCTGTACCATTACCGCGGGGTGCCACCGTTACAGAGCCTGATAAAAATGGTGCATGTCTGCATTGGTAATGGTACACAATGCGGTTTCGCTTCTGATCTTGAAACCTGGTGGAAGGTAGTCTTGAGATCGGTAGCAGGAATGTTTGGCAGCAGAAAATGGTTACATAGCAGTACACTCACCAGTGTGGATGGGCGAGTGCAAGTTCACCTAAGCCCCGGTCCTCCATAGCGATGTTAGACATCCCATGAGAGAGAATGGCAAACAGGAAGCAGTGACAGGCCAGCTAATGGCCAGTTGCCATAGGTGATAAGTGCTTCATGCCAGCCAGTCAGCCAGACATACAAGATACTTTTGGGAGAGCTAATGATAGCACTGAGTCATTGGTTCCATGGCATGCCATTCTGCTTGTTTCTAATTTACTGAGCCCATGGAAATAAGCGGCGGCATGCTAGGCTACGTTGAGAAGTGGCACACAGCATTCTGGCATTCTGTGTGTCACTTCTCTGAATACGGATGACGGCGGCTGTTGGAATCACTGCCAGAGGACTCCAGTGTGGATGCAACATGATGGAGAGTGCACCTTGGGGCAGAACGCTGAAGGGAGAGTGCGGGCACATAGTAATAGGAGTAAAACTGTTCTAGAAACCGGTACACTCTTGTGATTGAGAGTGTGGACAGGGCCTTTAATCCAGAGGTTAGGCCAGAGGGCTCTTTTGGCTGCTGGTCCCACACTGATGTCTTAGTCCCTTGGTATTCTAATAGTGTCACTTCAGTCCTTATTCTCAAAGAAAACCAGTGCAGCTGTAGATTTCCATAAAAACTACTGCAGGTGCGGCAATTTAGCTGCCGCAGGACTTGCGCAAGTTCTATGAAACTGCAGCTGTGGAGACTGTGAAGGCACAGCAATAGGGAACCACAGTAGCTTAAGCAGCAGACTGTAACAGTGCTGCTATAATATGAAGCTGACAGCACACACAGAGACCAGCAACCAGTCCCCAACTGGGACCACAGCAGCACCACAGGTACCAGCGATACCTTGGTACCACAGTGGCTGGCTGTCCCTGCTGGTCATCCTTCCCTGGGGTGTTTCTGTGGCCTGTGGGGGTAGCACTCTCTGCTGGTTGGTCAGGATCTACTGCTTGTGGGGCTCTGTCATAGGATACACTGGGTCTAGTGGTTGTTGCCTGTTGCCATATTATGGCAATGTGGGCTTTCAGTGCTGTAACATCAGCCACTGCTATATTGTCTGAGATGCTATTACCTGTGGTACACCTCCACCTTAATTGATGCCAATTGCTGGAGAACTACTGCAGTGTGCTGAGGGAGAGTTACACCTCATTCCACAGTGTGTAACTTTCATTCCTCAGCTGCGGAAAACAACTGGCTGTGAATAGCCTTTCTGGGGCTGTGCCTTAAATCTCACACCTTTTTGTCCTGAGGGACTTCCGCAGCTGCACTTTTTTCCACAGTCTATGGTGGTTTTTCCCACAGCTGTGGAGGGTTTTGTGAATAGCACTTGGAGCAAACTCCCCTGTTTTTCTGTAGCTGAGGAAGTTTTGGGGACTTAGGGAAGGTTTTGCCCCTTCTGAAAGCTTTGAGAATCCTGCCCATGGTCTCTGCAACATCATTGCCACATGAGACAGGGTGCATTGTAGAGCAAAGGAATACAATTAAGTTGTCGCAGATGGAGATCCCCAGGGGCTGTAAAACTACAATAAATCTAGCAGGCTAATTTAGAAAAAAACTCTTAATAGCAAACAAAGGGAAGGACACACTACAACTTTATATACAAATCAAAACACTCTGCACAACATGTTTTTTTGTAAATTTTGGGTGTACTCCTCCTTTAACTTTAGTTTTTTATTGGAAATGTTTTTGTACATACATACAAATACAAAAGAAACATCAAACACTTAAAATTTGGGCAACATATACTATCAAGAAAGATGTACAGTGATAACAGAGATGATGCCAAAAGGCACTTTATATATAAGGGCCCAGATATTCAAAAGAGTTGAGCCATGCACAATAGGGTTGCGCCTGCGCTAGTACAAAAATGCGCCATTCTGCGATATTCAGCAGGAGGCAGTTGCACCCCCAAATCACGTGAACAACAGCGCAATGATAATGAAGGCATGTGCAACTGAAGGGGGAGGAACCATGCATAAATGGTGCAGTGCGATATTCAACAATAGCTTGCATACATCTTAATAGAACAAGTAGAAGTTGTGCCATAGCAGAAATGAGCCAAAATAAAAGGGAGCAAGGCAGAGGTGCAAGAACACTACACGGAAGCCACATATGAGAGCAAAACACAGCAGGACACACTGGGCAGCAGGGACACACAGGGCCAGGGAGGAAAGGGCACCTGGAAGCAGTAGCCACAGGGGAAGATGTGGGGAGACATTGCAGAAGGTGGAGGTACACCACACAGCAGTGAGACAAGCACAGGCAGGTGTTCCCAGTGCAGGGGAAGTAGCAGTGAGGACAGCCGGGGGAATACAGTAACAGCTGCTGGGGGGGTGAACACAAGCCAGGGACATGGCCAATGCCACCTTCCAGATGGAGGCCGTTATGAGGGGGGTGAGAAGGTGGGCAGCAGGGGGGCATGGCCGTGGAAGGGTCCGTCGGCGGTATACCCCCAACAGGCAGTACCGAGCCCACACCAGCTTCGAGCAGTACAGTGATACCGAGATTGTGGGCCGGTACCGCCTGAATCAGGCAATTCTGAGGCGGCTCTGTGAGCTGTGCAGAGATGTGATGCAGGCACCCACACGACGGAGCCATGCCCTGTCAGTGGAGACCAAAGTGACAGCTTGCATGTGCTTGCTCACCACAGGTACCTTCCAGAGACCAACTGGGGACACCACAGGCATAACCCAGTCGGCCACGTCACGCCACCTCACCCAATTCCTCAGCGCACTGCTGCCACATGCTGCAGAGTACATCCATCTCCCCAGCACACTGGCAGAGTGCACAGCAAACATACAGCAGTTCCACAGGGTAGCACATATGCCTAGCATGCTGGGGCAATAGATTGCACCCATGTGGCCATCCACACACCACCTGGTCCCAAGGGGGCTGCATACATCAATCACAAGGGCTATGCCAGCATCAACTGCCAGGTGGTGTGCGATGCCAGGGGGCGCATAATCAATGTCTGTGCCACGCACCCAGGGGAGCACATGATGCCTTCATCTGGCACCAGTCAGCACTGTGCCACAGATTCGAGAGTGGGGATATCCCCACTGGCCACCTAGTGGGTGAGTATGCAAACCACATGGACAATCATAGGGTCTGGGAGGGCATGTTCAGAGTTGACATGGGTAGTGGCCAACATGGCCCGGGGCAGGGTGATGTTGATCACCAAACTAACCTTCACCCTCTACACACAGTTGACAGTGGATGCCAACTCCATCCCTGGCTGCTCACACCATACCGGTGGCCCTCGACCCCATCGCAGCAACACTACAATGAAGCACATGCCACCACACGTAATGTCATTGAGCAGGTGTTCGGGATGCTGAAGGCACATTTCCATTGCCTGGACACCTCCGGTGGTGCCCTACAGTACAGCCCCTCAAAGGCATGCGGGCTATTCCTGGCCTATTTCATGCTGCACAACATGGCCAATGAATGTGGGATAGCTGTACAGGTCGAAGAGGGGGACAGCGATGGGGATGATGAGGAAACTGGTGATGGGCAGCCCCCCTTGGGCGATGGGACCCCCGACTGCTCCGGCTGGCACAGCTGCACCAGGACACCATCACAGAGGAGCACTTCAGCCAACCTAGGTAAGTCATGGGGCCATGTGCAGCCAACAGTGGCTAATGTGCAACCCACAAACATGCATGGACACACACCAGGGGTGCATGCCATCAAGGGAAGTGGCAGGGCATGGAACCACACACACAAAAAGGGATGGGTGAGGTCTAACATGCCACGTGAATGGACACACACACACATGCACACACACACAACGCACCAAACTTGCACAAAGGGTAGGAGGCACACCGACCCAGAACGCCACCCCTTAGCCACACAGACCACCATGCCCACTGCCTGTCCATGTGCGTGTGTCAGATGCTGAGCACCATTGCACATTGGTGTACAGCACAATGCAGGCGTCATCATGCACACACAACTTTGGACAGCAGCTGGGAGGGTGTGCAGATGGACTGTGTGTCCGCGTGCAGGACCAGGAACCCAACCGTGCACTGCCCACTGAAAGACACAATACACACAGGGCAGTACCAGACAGTAGCCACATTGGGAGACAGGTCAGTCACGTGACACAGTGCCCCAGCCACCATGGATGCGTGGGCGGCCCCACTGAGACCCGCCAGTACTGACAGGCTGACCACTGGCCTCATGGGGTGGCACCGATGGTCCCCCAAGGGTTCCACTGCGTGAATGTGACTGTGCTCGCACAGGGGTCTGCAGCACACTGAACATGCCTGCGCCAGGTGTGCTCAGGATGCCCACAGCTGAACCCGGTGTTGACAGGGAGGGTGTCGCACGACGCCAAGAACGGGGGCTGGACAGTGCACTGCGTGGTGTCCGTGACTCATGGGCACATGACTGTGTGCCCATTGTGGCCATGACAACAGTGAATGCCTGTGCATGCTTGTCAATGGCAGCGGTCACATCCTCCCGCAACCAGTCCGTCCCTGCCAGGATCAGAACGGTGTCTCTGCTGTGACACTTCTCTGCCCGCTCCAGAGCCACATGCAGTGCATCCACCAACATCGCAAGCTGCATCTGCTGCTGGACTGATGCTTGCAGTAGGCGGGTGTGCTCGTCCAAGAGGTCATCTGCCTCCTTGGCATCCTGTCCCTCAGGGTGTGCGTGGCCCTGATGCTCAGCACCGCTTGAGGGTGGGCTCTGCACACCAGGACCAGGTCTGGACATGTCCACAGGTGGTACACAGATGCCGCCGCTGGACTCTATACCCCCAAGCCCATTGGCTGACTGCTGATGCTGCCCCTCCGGCTGCCACTCCCCAGGGCTCAGTGGTGCCACCACAGTGGCTGCAACAGTCCCACTGTCCTGAACAAACACCAGTGCTACCCCACTGGCGCTGACAGGCACAGGCTGGGACTGTGCTGACACACAGACCTCCACAGCAGCACCACCCACAGCCATGGCTGCAATGTTACCTGTCGTGTGGCCATCCCGTGGCACACATGTGTCACTGCCCATGCCGTTAGCGACATCATCATCGGTGATGGACTCAGCACCAGCCCGAGTCACAGCATGCTGGCATCCGTGGACTCTGTCACACTGGGACATGAGCAGGGCTTCCTCTGCACCTGTTACAACATCAGTGTGTACAGCCAGGCGGGCCCACTGTCGCACTGAGCCATGTATACCTGTGGAGGTGGATGGGCCCTCCTCCATCTCCAGCTGACTGTCCTCAGTGGACAGGCCCACCACCACTGACCCATGCAGATGCTCAGGATCTGTAAGGGAAAACAAAGTCGTGTTACTACATGTGACCTACCCTGCCCTTCCCCATAGAGAGACCATGACTTACCATGCAGTGATGGGCCACCACCCATCTGGAAACCACCACCTGGAACACCCTCAATGGCACAACACTGCATGCTTCCAGCAATCCTCTCCCCCTGTGGGGTCAGGTGTACCACCTCCGGCTGTCCCCCACCTGTCACAGACCGTGATGCCCTGATGGCAGCCACCTTCTCCTTTATCCTCCTCCTGTCTGTGCCCATCTTCTTCTTGCACTCCTGCATGGAGCGCTGGTGGCTGCCATGCAGGTTCACAGCACATCCCACCTCCTTCCATGCAGCAGCATGGGCTTGAGGTGTTCCCTGCCATCGGCTGAGAAGTGGCTCTTGATCCAGGTAGGCCCCAAACAGGGCTTCGGTCTTGGCCTTGGTAAAATTAGGCCTTCTCCTCCTCCTACCACTGTGTTCCTCCTCTCCCACAACTTGCTCTGTCATTTTTTAGCCTGTAAGAATGGCAGTTGTTACCTGTGACTGTGCAGTCCCATGCATGTCTCTAAATCCACAGTCCACACTCCCAAACAGCATGCAACTCACCAATAGACTGCAGTAACTGACTATGGCCACTGCAGCCCAATGTTGCACTTTTATAGCGTAACCCATGCAAATGAGACGAGGCACAACTTTCAGTGGATGCAAATTGCAGTGCTGCGCCATTGTATGGCTGATTAGCTGTTTTGCATATGACGACTGAATATCACGCTGTTGCACTTTGCGCAATTGTGTTGAATGTGTTGAGCCAAGAGCGCAGTTCTGTGACATGCGTAGTACACACCTCACTGCACATGCCCAGGTTGCTGACGCAGGCATTTGCTGTGCTGCTGACGTGCTCTGCACCGGAAGCAATGCAGGGCATGGCCATCATTGTGCCAGTGGCACTATAGTGACATTCACCTACATGGTGCTGTGGCACTGGGCCATCATAGGCGCACTGGGGCAATAGCGTAGTAGGCCGCTACTGGAAATAGCACACAGGCAGCCAATTGCACCACATGCATTGGGTTCCAATGGCGCTGTGTGTGTCCATGCGCCAGAGACCCTTGACCCTGTGCCCGACCTTTGCCCCTAGGCACCATGCATCAGGCATAGGTGCACCACTATCGCGTTGTTCGGTGACAGCGTGATAGGGAATGGCAGCGCTGTACCACGCAGCATCTGTACATGGGGAGCCACGCTGCAGAGCGCCATATTTGCAGACTGAGCTGAGAGAATGGCATGCAGGAGGGCTGCTCAATGGACACAGGTGGAACTGGCCAACCTAGTGGCCATAGTGGATCCACACCATGGACCACTGTTTGGGGAGGCATCCCTGGACAGGTCCAGGAGCCAGGTCTGGGAGGAGGTGGCCATTGCACTGGAGGAGGCCACTGGACATGGGAGAACAGCTGATCAGTGCTGCCATATGTATGGGGACCTGCGGCAGAGGGAGCAGGACCAGCTAGCCCACCTGCAGGCACGTGCAAGGAGGGGCATGGTGCCATGGCCAGGTAGGTGTTATGTCAACACACTTTTATCTTCCATATGAGTATCATGGTTGTATGTGTCCAGCACATGGGGGAGGTACTGTCTGGTGTTGGCTGTGGTCATGTAATCATGGTGTGGGGTGGGTGGGTCTGGCTGGGTGGGAGGGCACACACCTGGGGGCAGGGGGCTTTGCTATGGGATTGTACTGATGTTCCTCTCTCCATGTTTGCACCATAGGTCCAGAGGAGTGGCGCCGGGCCCATAAGCTGCAGTGCAATGAAGAGGAGAAGGAGGCCAGGCGGGGCGAGGGTCCACAGTGCCCAAGGGACCAGCCCGATGACGGTGAGTGCCATATCTCCATGATTACTATTGCATGCTGTGTAACAGGGTGGGCAGCGAGGCATGGCCACCATCCATTGACACCATTGACATGCTCACAACTTGTTACAGTCAGCACTGTCCAGTGGCAATGCATGTCTGGGAGTGCATTGATGGTGGTCCATGCGTGCACTGGGTACATGGCTGTGCCACTGCCTTTGCACCACATAGCCATGTCACTAAACGGCCATGGTGGTGCTGTGCGTGACTTGGCCAGTGGGTGTGTGCAGCATTCTGCATGGCTGTATGTACCTGGGTGGGCAGGTCATGTGGACGTGATCAATGTGGGTGGTCACACACCATCACAGAGGTATGTCCCACAGCCGTATGCCATGCACAGTGGGTGGGCTGTATGGGGGCTGTGCATTCACACCTATTGACTGTGCTCCCTTGTACTAGGTGTCCACCAGCTCAGTGACATCTGGGAGGCACTGCGGGAGATCCTGCATGTGGTGAGGTTGTCCCTGGATATCCTTCGCTGAATAGATGACATTGGGGTCCTCCAGAGGCACAGGCAGCGGAGAAGCCAGAGCGGGGAGTGGAGCTCCCATTGAAAGTCCCTCTAACCCTGATATCCCCTACCCCCCTTGACCCACCCTCACACCCCTCCTTTCCTGTCCCATTTGTCCACCCCTGCCCCTTACCCACCCCACCTTGTTTGTGGCCCCACCTTGTATATATTGTTGTACATAGTTAACTTTTATATGTTGTTTTAATACAGATATTTTGATATGAATACTGTGGTGGTCTCTGATTTGCAGTGGGCTATAGGTGCTCAGCTGCAGTGATGTGCATGGTGTCAGGGGTGGTGCAGTCATGGGTATGTGTGTGTGTCCATGTGGAGGTGACTGGTGTGGGGGTAGCTATCAGTCAGTGTCTGTGGTGTGTGTGTTGTGCCCTGTGCACTGGATGACTGTGTGCAGTGGTCCATGGTGCATGCTCTGTGTCCATGGTGCCCCTGTCAACCAGTCCATGGCCTGTGCAGCTGACACCCATGCATGTCTGTGATCTGCACAGTCTGCTGGCATGTCAGTGGTGGCTGTCCATGCAGGGCAGCCATTGTACCCGTCACAATGCTGGGTTGCCTCCTGTCACTGGTGTGGTGCATGTCTGCCTTGGGTGACACTGTGGCCTCCACAGTTGTTGACCCACCTCCTTGCTGTGGCTTGTGTGTGTTGCAGGAGACGTGCACCACTGTCTGTGACTTGTGCTCTGGGAAAATGCTGGTGGTGTACAGGTCCACAGTGCCGGCACAGGGTGGCTGGCACTCCTGTGCCATGGAGGACTGCAGGTTGTGTGTACACAGTTTACATGGGCCCACACTGGGGGCTTGGTTGCCCCGCTACTGCATCCCTGTGTTGTTGTGCCCTTGGGTATGGGTGGGTGTCTGTCCATGCACTGTGTAGCATCCGGTGTGGTGCATGCTTCCACACACCACTGTGGTTGCCTGCACTAGCTGTTTTGGCCAGTGCTGGGTCAGGGTGTGTCATTGGGAGAGTGTGCAGGGTGCTGTACCACTGGTGGTGGTGTCCGGGGCATGCCCTGTCCCATGTGGGGTACCTCGTGTGCCAACGCATGGTTGGTCTCTCAGCAGTACCTTGGGGGGGCTGTGCATAGTGGCACTGTGTATGCTGTTGTTGCATCGCTGTGTGCTGCCACCCACTGATGGGTGCTAGTGGTGGGGCTGCCTTGCATGGTTCTGTGGTGCACAGGGTTGCATTGTCACAGTGCGGGTGGTGGCATGCATGGAGTTTCCTGCAGTAGTGGACGCTGCTCCTGGGCAGGGTGTCTGGGGGTCACGGTGCAGGGTGTGCTCTGCATTGGGGGGATGGTGTGGCATGGGGTGGTCAGCCCTCCTTGTGTGCCAGTCACAGCTTGCCGGGGGGTGTGATGGGGTATCATGACCCAGCTGTGGGTTGGTTGCTGATCTCTATGGGCCAGTGGGTATTCCAGCCCTCCCCAGTTGTGCAGTGCATGGGGTGTGGGGAATGATGTCTGTTCTGCTGTGTGTTCCTCTGCCCTTCTGTGGCATGAGTGGTGGGCCCCTACCTCCTTGGTTGTGCAGTTGTATTGCCACCCTGCTGCTGGGGGGCATCCCTGGTTGCGCTATGGCACCTCTGGACTGCTCAGCTGCACATCCCTTGTTGCGCTATGGCGCATCATATCTGCTCAGCTTCCCCTCCCTAGTTGTGCTATGGTACAGGTGGTGCGATATTCAGTCATCAGCTGTAGGCGCAGTTTGGTTGGCTCAGTTTTTGAATATCGTGCCTCTTGCACATGGGCACAATGGACTTGCGCTTGCTGCTGCTATTGCGCACTTTTTGGGCGCAGTTTGAATATCTGGGCCAAGGATGCAAAAATACAGGTAAAAGCTATCATTTCTTTCATATTTATTATTGATTTACCCATTACTGGTTTTTAATTTGGAAAAGAAAGTAAACACTCTGCAATATAAATATGTCTTACTATACAATAGCAAAAAGAGTGTACACATTACAGTGAGATTATCTAAGCACAACCTAACACTCCAAATAATTACTTACCAAACTATAAAACAAACCACAACACCAATTACAAAGAGAATTTAAAATCTAGCAATTACATGTAAGCAAAATCTTTGTTTCATATAAAAACCTTATTTACTTATATTGTGGGGAGCAAACACTTTTGCCATGGCTAAAACATTTCATAATTAGGCAGAGAACAGGTGTCAGAACATCTCCTTTATAGTATGGGAACATCCCTTTTGTAGTATTAGATTTACAGTTTTATTTTTTTTTATGAGGAAACACACCACATATGAATGCACTGCATCTTGGGTATACAAGTACCCAATAGTCTGGTTTTGCATAACACACTACCATGATAAAACACAATTATTTGCATACCCATGATGCAGAGCTTTCACACGGGGAGTGTTTCCGAAAAAAAAAAAAAAATTAAAGTAATAAATAAAACAATAAAACTGTAAAACTAATACTATAAAATAGATGTCTCTATTCATAAAAGGGATGTTCCAGCACCTGTTCTCTGCCTAATAGTCATCTACATGTCCTCATTTGCGTCACCACAATATTAATAAATAACTGTCCTTGTATAATAGCAATAATGTATAGCAGAACTTGGCTTGTGCAGGGACTAGCATTGCTTTTGGGATGGTTGATGGGTGTTTGTCTGATCATCTCAGGTATGAGGTTATTGTAGCACAACCCACACGTTGTAGTATATGTGAAGATTATGTCTTTGACAGAGCCTGTTTTTTTGATGAAGAAGAAGGGGTTGGATTATGAGGCTGAAGACTGAGTGGTTCCACCCAACTATACATTAATCCCTGGGAGATCCATGCTCTGGAGTGGGTTAATTCACTTGTAACATAGAGTAGAAAAAGGGTTTGGCTTACTTTTGTGTATGTTTTTTTCCCCCCCTCTTGCAGGTTATTTTGGCACTGTTATTTGGTGCTTGTCAATTTCTGGTTGTTGGTCTCCTGCAGGAACATGAGTACATTTCTGATACTGTGTATTTTGCACATTACATTTTCGTGATTTAGATTCTTACCTTACATTTTAGGATCGGGTAATCCATGCTGCTAAGTGTTGTCTGTGGATCATCGCTCCTGTTTTTGCAGCAGTTGCTGTGCTGTGTCCCATCATGTGAAACATGCTGTGGTTTTACAATATGTCATTTTTTCCCCCATACACCTTTCAGTACCTGTTATTTGTGTGAGGTCGTGACCTCTGCCCTCTAACTTATGAAAGGATAGAACTTTATTTACACTATTTCTAATATGTAACTCAGAGACTTGCATTTTACTTTCTCTGTTTACTGCACCAGTATGTGTTGTGTTTCAATTACAGATGCAGACTCTACTGCTCAAGTCTGCTCTGTAAGGGGGTGGCACAATACCAGTCCAAAACCCATTCGGATAAGTGGGAAGATTTTATTTATTTATTTTTATTCATTTTAGTTTAGGATTAATACCTTTGAGTCAAGCGCTCGTTTTCAAAGGTTCCGAGTCAGTTAAACTAACAGATACAGACAACATAATATATAGCACAGCAGTGGATTACAAAATAAGGTTACAGAGGGTTGCACATGCTTTTAAGTTTAACTAATACATAGGAGTCTAGGTTTCACTAGTACATAGGAGTGAAACATTATAGGTTTCACTAGTACATAGGAGTCTAACATTGCAAATAACAGCACAAAGTGCAGGCATAGCAGTGTTAGAAACAGGATAGAGGGGGAGAGGCCAGGGATTGAGTCTCCACTGGGTGGTACAGGGGGCAAGTGAGGGTGGGGCATGGACAGTTGCCAGAGTGGTAGGCTGAGCTCACCAGTGGTGGTCAATGGTGAGAATGGGGGGGGGGATCAGCCAAGGCAAGCATTGTCAGATGTTCACGTAAGTAGTTGATGGAGTGGGAGATCTGTGACGGGGTTGACAGTTTATTGTAGTGTGGACTATACATGGTAGGTATTATGTGGGTAGGAGGATTTGTTGAAGAGAGTGGGGGGAAGGGTTCAGGGAGCAGTAGTTGGGTGGTTAGAGCCAAGGGGTGGGTGGGATAGCCTGGGACCCTGAGCATGGTCTAAGTGCGTAGACACAGATTTGTTTTAGTTCTAGCTGGGAACAAAGCCCAATTTTGAATTGTCTGAGCTTGGTGCATTCTAACAGTGTGGTAGGCAGCTCATTGAACCACTTTGGGCCCAGGAAGGTGAGTGATCTCTGTGCCAGTTTAGTATGCTTGAATTGCACGTGGGGTCCCTCTTTTGCAGTGCTCCTAATCTGCTTAAGGGGTAACACCTTTGTGAAAAGCCTATTATTAGACTTGGGCATAAGCCCTAGCAAGGCTTTTTTGATACGCATACAAGTTTGGAGTTGAACTCTGACATAGAGTGGGAGCCACCCTGTCTCATTGAAGAGGGTGCACGTGTGGATAGAGAGATCAGCAGCCAAGGTTAAGTGGCAGGCCTTGCTTAGGAGAGTGATGACTCTTTTGAGGGCAGTGTCAGAGCCTGTTCCATAGATTGGGAGCCCATAGTCAATGGTGGCCAGTACCAAGCTATTTATGGCTAATTTCAAAGCTGCAGGTGGTAGGGAGTGCTCGTGGTGGTACAGAATGCCCAGCTGCATGTTGGAGGTCTTGGTGACATGGTCGATAAAACTGGAGAACTTGAGAGTCGTCGAGGTAAGTTCCTAGATATTTAAATACAGAGCCCCCTTAGGGCTCAGGATTTGCAGTAGGCTGTACTTCTTTTTGTTTTTGAGAACTGTGAACAGCATGGTCTTGTTTTTTTTGTGGCTGAGCAGGGTCTTGTTCTTGCAGAACCAGGATTCGAGCTTATGGTAGCTGTTCTGCAGTTCAGTAGTGATGGTATGCAGGTCTCTGCCTGGGACAGATATGACAGAGTCATCAGCATACAGCACAGTGTGTGCAGAGCAGGCAGAGGGAAGGATATTTATGAACAGACTAAAGAGTAGAGGACTGAGGATAGACCCCTAGGGGACTCCTAGGCTCACCTCCTTTGGCTCCGAGTATGTGTCTCCTATTCTGACTCATTGAGTTCTATGGGAGAGATAGCTTCCAAACTAAGTCACTATGCTTGGAGATAGGCCAGTTGATGACAGGATGCTGAAGAGAAGGTGGTGGTTCGCTGAGTCAAAGGCCTTTGTGAGGTCTATGAATATAGATCCCACTGCCATCCCTCTATCCAAAGCGTCATAGACTGGGAGGTGTATATGACTAGTGCTGAAAGTGTTGCGTGTTTTTTATGGAAACCATGTTGTTGAGGGCCGAGCAGATAATATTTCTCCATGTACTCAGTAAGCTGATCTGAGACCATCCTTTCTAAAGCTTTCAAGGGTGGGGGATTGAGATTGGCCTCTAGTTAGATGTGTTAGTTCTGTCTCCAGTTTTGAAGACAGGGGTAACTAGTGCCAGCTTCCAGTCATCTGGGAACACACTCGATCAGAGGGAGGAGTCAAAAACCTTACTGAGGGGGTCAGCTATCTCCTCCAGGATTAGGGTGACCAGCTTCCAGGCATCTGGTAACACACTCGACCCAAAAGAAAAGTAAAAACCTTAGTGAGGGGGTCAGCTATCTCCTCCAGGGTTAGAGCTACCAGTTCCAGGTATCTGGGAATGCACTCAATCAAAGGGAGGAGTTAAAAACCTTAGTGAGGGGGTCTGCTATCTCCTCCAGGGTTAGAGCAACCCACTTCAGGCATCTGGAAACACACACAACTTAAGGGAGGAGTTAAAACCCTTAGGGAGGGGGTCAGCTATCTCCTCCAGGTTAGGATGACCAGCTTCTAGGCATCTGGGAACACACTCAACTCAAAGGAGGAGTTAAAAACCTTAGTGAGGGGGACAGCTATCTTCTCCTGGGTTAGGGTGACCAGCTTCCAGGCATCTGGGAACACACTCGACTCAAAGGAGGAGTTAAAAACCTTAGTGAGAGGGTCAGATATCTCCTCCAGGGTTACGGTGACAAGTTTCATGCATCTGGGAACACCCTCAACCTAAGGGAGAAGTTAAAAACCTTAGTGAGGGGGTCAACTATCTCCCTCCAGGGTTAGGATAACCAGTTTCCAGGCATCTGGGAACACACTCGACCTAAGGGAGGAGTTAAAAACCTTAGTGAGGGGGTCAGCTATCTGCTCCAGGATTAAGGCAACTTGCTTCCAGGCATCTGGGAACACATTCAACCTAAGGGAGGAGTTAAAACCCTTAGTGAGGGAGACAGCTTTCTCCTCCAAGGTTAGGGTGACCAGCTTCCAGGCATCCGGGAACACACTCGACCTAAGGGAGGAGTTAAAACCTTAGCAAGGGGGTCAGCTTTCTCCTCCAGGGTTAGGGTGACCAGCTTCCAGGCATCTGGGAACACACTCGACCATAGGGAGGAGTTAAACACCTTAGTGAGGGGGTCAGCTATCTCCTCCAGGATTAGGGTGACCAGCTTCCAGGTATCTGGGAATACACTTGACCTAAGGGAGGAGTTGAAAACCTTAGTGAGAGGGTCGGCTATCTCCATCCAGGGTTAGGGTGACCAGTTTCATGCCTCTGTGAACACACTCACCCTAAGAGAGGAGTTAAAAACCTTAGTGAGGGGGTCAGCTATCTCCTCCAGGGTTAGGGTGACCAGCTTCCAGGCATCTAGGAACACACTCAACCCTAGGGAGGAGTTAAAAACCTTAGCGAGGGGGTTGGCCATCTCCTCCAGGGTTAGGGTGACCAGCTTCCAGGCATCTGGGAACACACTCAACCTAATGGAGGAGGTAAAAACCTTAGTGAAGGATTCAGCTATATCCTCCAGGGTTAGGGCAACCATCTTCAGGCATATGGGAACACACTCAACCTAAGGGATGAGTTAAAAACCTTAGTGAGGTGGTCAGCTATCTCCTCCAAGGTTAGGGTGACCATCTTCGGGCATCTGGGAAAACATTGACCTAAGGGAGGAGTTAAAAACCTTGGTGAGGGGGTCAGCTTTCTCCTCCAGGGTTAAGGTGACCAACTTCAAGCATCTGGGAACACACTCAGTCCAAGGGAGGAGTTAAAAACCTTAGTGAGGAGGTCAGCTTTCTCCTCCAGGGTTAGGGTGACCTGCTTCAGGCATCTGAGAACACACTCGACCCAAGGGAGGAGTTAAAAACCTTGATTAGGGGGGCAGCTATCTCTTCCAGGGTTAGCACAGCCAGCTTCCATGCATCTGGGAACACACTGGACCCAAGGGAGGAGTTAAAAGCCTTAGTGAGTGGGTCAGCTATCTCTGCCAGGGTTAGGGTGACCAGCTTCCAGGCATATGGGAACACAGTTGACCTAAGGGAGGTGTTAAAGACCTTGGTGAGTGGGTCAACTATCTCATCCATGGTTAGGGCGACCAGCTTCCAAGCATCTGGGAACACACTTGACCCAAGGGAGGAGTTAAAAAGCTTAGTGAGGGGGTCAACTATCTCCTCCAGGGTTAGGGCAACCAGCTTCCAGGCATCTGGGAACACACTTGACCTAAGGGAGGAGTCAAAAACCTTATTGTGGAGGTCAGCTATCTCCTCCAGGGTTAGGGCAACCAGCTTCAGGTTGATTAGGTCATTCCCCATCCTGTTCTTGCCTAGGTCCTGCTTGACATATTTGATTGTCTCAGTTCTTGAGATCTGCTTGAAATAGAAAGGCAGTAGCCCGTAACCTGTTGGGGTGAGTGTATCCAGTCCTGGGGGCTGTTCTGTTAGTGGCACAAGATATTCATCCAGTAATACACCAGTCAGATTCGTGAATGCTATATTGAAAGTGTTAGTGATATCAAGGGGCTCCTGGAACATCTCAGTATTTGAGGTAATCAGATCTGGTGGTGTTCTAGGGGCATTACCAGTTAGTGATTTAAAGGAGTGCCAAAAATCATTACCCAAGCCCCATAATTTGTTAAGTTGGTCCTTATAGTAGGTGGCTTTAACTTGGTGAACAAGCCTAGTGCAGTTGTTTCTGGCAGCCCTATAGGCAGACACATCAGCCTGCTTGCCTGTCACCTTGTCCATATGCCAGAGATTGTCTCTTTGGTGCAAGAGCACAAGTAATGAGCCTGAGAGCCAGGGGGTTGTAGTACCTTTAACCTTCTTGACTCTGATGGGAGTGAAGATGTCACAGACCTGGGTGAAGGTCCTGAGAAAGTAGTCCATGGCCTGGTTCCTATCCAAGGCTCTGTCTATTGGGGACCAATCAATCAGTTTTAGGTGCACTGTAGCTTGAAAGCTTCCAAGAGTCTGGTTTTTAGGGTGCAGTTACGGGATACTTTGGGATCAATGCTAGTATGATACTTTTTGGATTTTAAAAGATTGGTTACTGCTTTTAGACATGTGGGATTAATTATTGAGGGTTTTAAGGTCTGTAGCTTAGGGCTCCTACAGTATATCGGCTGGTGGGTGGAAAGGAGAAGACAGCTGTACAGATTCATAAAGTGAAGCAATCAGCACATGGAGTACATGTACTGTTGAAAATCTTTTATTCTAGTGGCATTCAACAGTTATTAATACAGTGATACTACAGCAAAATGATCATAAACCGTAAGGTAAGAAACTAAATCTTGACAATTTGTGCATTGGAATTCTACTCTTGTTCCTGCAGGTACATCTAGTGGCTACACTAAAAATGACACCATGCATTAATTCTAGCATGGGCATACATTAATTGAGAATTAATATATGGCCACACTCACCACATGTGATGATGTTTGTTTAATACAGCATAACCCTTTTTCTTCCCCATGTTATAACATTGCTTAATTAATGGCCAGATTTGAGAGTTGCTCCTTAAGTTCAGGAGAACTTTAACAAAATGATTAATTAGACACAGTCCAACTTGCAGTTTCTATTAGTGCTGTATTCTTCCTCCCCATTATTTATTATTGAGGTTATCTGTATGGAAACAGGATCTTTGCTCCTGGAGAGTTTGTCTACTCCTGCTGCTTTCTCCCTTCCTGAAGTCACAGAGCACTGCTTGTGATATCACAGTTACTCCCATGATAACAGATTGTGATGTCACAACAGAGGATTATGACTTAACGTAGGGAGTAAACTATAGAGGTGCATGGACTCTAAAGGAACTCTAAGGGGTAAAGATCATATATTCATGCACATTTTTCCTTCATAATAAATAATGGGGAGAAGAAATATATAAAATATAAATGGAATTCAGGCAGACTTGTACCTAATTATTATGCTTTTTAAAGTTTCCTTTGAAGTGTCATTAGCTCTTTAACACATTACAGTTTTGAGGTGTTTCCTCTGAATGATTCTCAAATCGATTTGCATGTCATCAACTCTCACGTTTTTGTGCAAGCTCAAAGTGGGCTTAACATAAAGGATAATGTATGGTTTTTGGTAAATAACCATGCTGTAAACACTTTGAGAGGTTGCCATGACAGCATTATAAACCTCGAGAGTGAACCTCAAAAGGTTTACAGATGTCATGGCAACCTCAAGAGGTGTTTTCAGCATGGTTGTTAACCAAAGACTGTACATGATATTTTATAGTGTATGGGCAACCAAGACTGTGTAATCACAGACTGAATTACTTTACAGAACATTGATTGTTGTGAGTGTTCGTTTTGTTATACCATTGATATGACATACTCAAGAAGGGTTAATAACAGAGTGATGTCATAACAGTGGCATAACATAGAGAATAATGTATGGTCATTGATTGTTAAGCATCAAGAGGTTGCCAGGGAGACCATGTAAACCTCAAGAGTGAAGCTCGAGAGGTTAACAATGCCATGGCAACTTCAAGTTGGGTTAAAAAACCGGTTGACGATTGATGTACCATACATTATATGTTATAGTGTATGTTTAAAAAATGAGAAAGCAGTTCCTTACTGCAGTTTTTTTTTGTGCCACCTCCACTCTGCTCTGGGTCATGCTCTCACCCCACGGCCATTTCATGGTTGTCCGATCAAGTTGCACACATGTGCAGTCTGTTCCCGGTTATTAACCCACCGATGTGACGTACCATTGATGGGTTAACAACAATGTGTGAGCTGGCTGGGGTTTAAACCTGACCCCTCGCTTGCCTTCTTAGGTTTACTCCATGTACATGGGATGATCTTTTGACCTCCTAAGAGCGGTGGGAGCAACCACCCCATTTAGAAATTTTGCTTAAATTAGGAAGTATAACTGGGTGTGCATGATACCATGCACTTGGCTGCATGTTCAATTAAAACCAAACTACCTCAATCATGGTCTAGTCTATTTGTTTGATTAAAATCACCTTATCCTAAACCTTAATAGTTGTTTCTCTTTTTCTATTCTGGTACAGCATATATATATATATATATACCAATAGTCACAAGTAAGATTTACCCCTGTATTATAAGTCAACAGCTATATAAGTAAAACTATTTAACCAAAAAGAAATAACAGGAAATGTCATATTGTCTTAATTCTTTACTTAAAAAGTGGTATACAGAATTAACATCATTTGGATCAGCAGTGCAAGCAAACAATGTTAAATTTAACTGGAGAGGAAGTCTCTCCTACTTTAGACACACTCATAGAAAAAATAAACATAAAATGCAAGCATCATCCCTCTCTGCTCATAATTAGAGATAATAGCAATTATAAACACACAGTGCCATACCTTGACGTCTGAAATGAAGTCCTAGGCAGAAGGACATGCTGTCACAGCTCCTTCCTCTCTTCTGCCCCCTTTTAGCTTAAATGAGTCTAAATTTATATATTTTTTGGATATACCTCGTGTCATACTTCTGGTAGAAGTGTGTCTCATGATGCACCGCTTGCAAAAGTATACCCCGTGACAGACTTCTTGTAGAAGTATGTCCCGCGACCATGACACATCTCTTGTAGAAGTGTGTTAATCATGCAAGGTGGCAACAAAAATATCTTATTTTAAAAGTGGAATGTCATCTTAGATTTTGCTTTACTGGAACATTATTTTGTAAGCTCTGTTTTTCGTTACTGAGGAAATTGTGGTTTAACTAGCATTCTGTCTAGCACTTCATCAAATCAAATTTCCCCATTTTATAGTTAATTTCAAAAAAGACATGCAGATTTATTTTTTCTTTTAAAACTGTAAACTGTTAACATCACAAAAAAGCTATAATCATTCTTATTTTAGATGTATCTTCAAACTGTTTATAAGGCACACTCAACAATAATGTTTGCAACTTACAAATGCTAATGATATAACTTATGTGCTATAGAGGAAACTGGCTTTGCCTGCTGCTTTCTTGAAGTGAGTTCTTCTTCACTTCTTCAAATACATTTTCCCCATTCTACAGCTAGTTTTAAAACAAGACATTTTCTTTAACCTGTAAAGTATTAATGTTACAACCAAATATTGCAAAGAAGCTATAATCATTTTTGATTTAAATGTATCTTTAAACTATTTTACAGTAGGACACCCTCAATTTATTGGCTAAACAGAATTATGCTTGGTAATAAGGATGTATTTAATTCAGTTCAGGAAAAGCAGAAGTAAAGCATTGTTTTCAATTGTCATTATTTAATTTAGAGAAAAGTCAAAAAGCCAGATCTATTTGTTGATTTGTCTCTGGGAAATAGTGGGTTCTTGCTCCATCATGTCCTCTAGTTCTAGGAAAAGCTATTTCTTTGGAATATTTGGATCAGGCAGTCCAAATAGGGACTCAAGGGGATTGCAGGTTCTGCTTCTTTGAAATATTTGGATCAGGCTGAGGCAGCCCAAATAGGGACTCAAGGGGACTGCAAGTTCTGTAGTGACATCACATCGATGGTAAAACATTGTTATAAAAAGGTAGAGTTCTACCTATAACAACTTTCTACCATTCATTATAAGGTTGTACTCTGCTTGATTTCAGTTAATAATAAGGGCTCCCCATACATTATAAAGGATGTACGACATTTCTTTCTGCAGTAAATTGTAATAAAAACGCCATTGAATGAATAAAATCCAAGCGTGACAGCAAGGCACTGCAAATAGAAAATAACCCATCCCAGACCAGATAACTGCTTATTTATATTGTAACTGTCTAGATTTATAGCATACTGTACACGTATGCCCTGAATGTTACAACTAGGTTAATGAATTCTAACATGTGCATATTTAACATATTAAGAAACATTTATTTTTTTCACTCGTGGTATGCATTGTTTCTGTAAATACAGCTTGTGACTGAATGTTGTTCCATTTTGTGATTAACTGTACAATTAATACAGACATGCACTCTGCAACCAGCACTTTTGAGATTTTCAGCTTCAAAATTTACTGCCAGTTTGTTTGGTTTCATAGAATGTGGCAACATCACTGAGATTTACTGGTCCAAACTTAATTGTACTGGTGCTTTATATCCATACAGTTCTGCTAGGAAACAGTTTACACACAGTACCATCGTTTCCTCTATGCTGTCTCTGTTATTGGGAAATATAGGTGACGTAAACTGGGGCAGATACTTCATGCAAACTCTTACCCTGAACTTCTTCCTTAAATATCGAATACTTGTAGTTACTGCCACTCCATAAGAGGTCTGGGTATCATTGAGTGGTGCAGGAACCCAGTCACTAAGGAGTTCACTTACTGTTACCCAAAGCTAATAAACATGAGTTTTACAACTATAATGGGGTTCATGTTACTGGCTGAACTGTCAGGTGTAGATCATATTGGTATAGTTACAGTAGGTTGACTTTAAACTGTGATGACAACAACTTTAAAAGCTGAATATAATGTATCCCTCTCTTTATTCTTTTCAAGGTGCCCTATCTCAGGTTGTCCTGTTGGAGTCTGGAGGAGACATTAAAGCACCAGGAGGGTCCCTCAAGCTGACCTGAAAAGCTTCTGGATTCACCTTTAGTGACTCTTTAATGGTCTGGATTTGGCCGGCTCCCGGGAAAGGACTGGAGTGGGTAGCCTATATCACCAACCTTGCTTCCACAAAGACTTACTCTCCATCTGTCCAGGGATGGCTTATCATTTCCCGAGACAACTTCAAAGGTCTATTATCCCTTGAAATGAATAGCTTGTGGACCGAGGACACCATCTTCCATTACTGTGCCTTAGAGACACAGTGACCGAAACTAACCTCGGACTCATTCAGAAACATAACAGAGAAATCTCATTCAATCATCCGGACCTAGGAATGTAGTCTGCATTAATGAACAGAAACTGTACTTTACCCTAGCACCTGATTGGAAAAAAATGAACAAAATTACAAATTACAATGTAGTGCAACCCCTGCCCCCACCCCGCACACAGGGTTGTGAAGCTACATTAAAGTTATGTCATGATGACTTGCGATGATTGCAATATGTAACACCCATAAATCGGCCACATGTGTAACAAGCGGGCTGCATTTTTGTAAGCTCTTCATGGCTGTATCTCTTTTGCCCAAACTTGAAATTAGGGCCAGTATCTATATATATTTATATATTATATGTAATAGATAAACCACTCTGAGGTGTGCGGTCACAGTCTGATATACGCACCCCTTGGTGTGTGTTGTTATGCACAAGGTCACAGGCCGAGTGCGTCAGCCACCCAAGACGTGCATATATCAGAGTGAGACTGCACACCTCAGAATGGTTTATCTATCTTATACCACATCAAAATTGTTTTGGAGGGGGTTAAAGTGCAGCTGTGTGATCCCACTCTGATATACGCACGGTCATGTGATGTATTTTATACAATCAGAACTTTGGATTTTGATTGTGATTTCTCCATCATTTTATTTTATATATATATATATATATATATATATATATATATATATATATACACACATATATATATATATATATATATATTTCAATTATTTAACCAGGTGAGACACTCTAAGCTGAAAGCTTGTTTAAAAGTGTGGCCTAGGAACACAGAGAAGTTAAGTGACTTGTTCAGGATCACACAGTATGCAAGTGGAAACTGTGGGATTCAAACACAGGTCTCCAGATTTCCAGCTCAGAGCTTTAAACCACTGCTCTGTGCTACCTGTTTAGAGTCAATAAGCTTATAAATTATTGATTGGGAAGTATTTGCCAAGACAAGCATATTGGAAAACTTCTCTTTCAAGTGACTGCTAGCGAGGTCAGGACCAAAAATAAAAGAAATTAAATACTGTGCCTACTTTCATATTGGGGGACGGATATTCAAACTGAGCTATTTTGTGGTGCAAGCCCTTGCGCTGCACAAAATAGTTGCGCAGGGGTGTGGCCGGGGCGATATTCAAAGGAATTGCGCTATTGAGCAACTCCTTTGAATATCACCCCCCAGCCACAGCCACTGTGCATGGCACAGTAGAACTTGTGCCACTGCAAGTGGTCAGAGTGGAGCATTCAACTTGCGGTGCCGCAAGTACCATTGCACCATGCGTAAATTTCCGATATTCAAAAGGTGACATGCAAATGGGGCCTTAAATCATGCAAGGCACGAGGGGGCCATTTGCATCTGTTTATGGTGCCATTTGCATGCTATTAGCATGCAGGTGCACCGATCCCCGAGGAATTGCACCTGGCACCCTGCCAGGCAGCAGCCATCGGGGACCAATGCCCCCTGCAGCCTGATCGCAGGCAAAAGTGTAAGAAATCCCCCCACCCGCCGACTGGCCTGATCGTGGGCTGAATAAGTTTAAGACAACTCCCCTGAACATATCCCTGGTGGTCCAGTGGACCACTAAGCCCAATCATGGGCTGAATATGTGTAAAACAACCCCCCCGAACATATCCCTGGTGGTCCAGTGGGCCGCTAAGCCCGATCGCGGGCTGAATATGTGTAAAACAACCCCCCCAAACATATCCCTGGTGGTCCAGTGGACCCCTAAGCCTGATTGCAGGCTGAATATGTTTATAACAACCCCCCCAAGAATGTAGCCCTGGTGGTCCAGTGGACCTAAGCCTGATCACATTGCAGCATTATGTGGCACACCCCAAGACCATATCCCTGGTGATCTAGTGTCCCCACCCCACCCCACCCACCGAAGCCCCACCACCCGGTCCCCCAGCGGCGGCGGCATCATCCTACCCACCTGCCACCCGCCGCCCGCCCGGCTGACTGCCGGTAGGCCTGCATGCCCATTGGTGCATAGCAAGAGCACGATGCAGCCCATACTGTACAAGGCAGTCCAGATATGTGAATGAATGAATATCGGGCTGTGCAGTTTATGCATGATTCCGCCCCCTCCAGTTCAGCATGCATTCATTTGCATTGTGCTGTTGCTCAGCATGTTTTCAGTGGTGCAACTGCCTCCTGCTGAATATAGCAGAATGGCACAATTTCGGACTTGCGCAGACGCAACCCTATTGCGCATGGCGCAACCCTTTTTGAATATCCCACCCATGATGTTTAAAGAAGAACAGATAAAATATTGTTACAAATAAATCTAATAAGTTATGGGTTAAGTGGGAGCATTGTGATACACCCTAAGTTATATAAGAGATCATGGGAAACCCCATGGAAAGGCTATCTTTTGTAACCAATGTGCCTGCTCATTTTTTGACCCTTTGGGTGGAAGACTCAAAAGGAGCTAGGACAGGGAAAGAGACAGGATCAAGGTGTGTGTGGAGGGGGGGGGGATGAATAGGGCTGCTAGCAACAAAATCGAACAGACTCGATAGACCAAATTGCCTTTTTATGCTGGCAGATTTCCTATGTTCATCTCCTACAGTATGTGTGTGCAGCCTTGGGTGGCAAGAAAAAAGACCCACCTACACAATGTCAGTCATATAATGGATATACCTTTTATTGTCAATAAACACTGCAAGACATGAATACTATCATACTCAATGTAAAGCATAAATACACATTTAACACAATGCAAACAAATACAGTATTACACAATATGAACCACGACTGTGCAGTCTAAGTATATAATGTGCAAGCAACAATACCTGACAGAGTGGGCAATATTGGGTAATTCTGGACCTCCCATGAGTGCAATGAGGCCCAACACTGCAGGTAAAGGGACTTATAGTCCCTGGAAGGTCTGGTATAGCTTACACCACACACCATGGAGGGTATTCTTGCACTTAGAAAATAGGCTCTGGACTGCATTTTATATGAAATAAAAGCTTAAAACTGGGCACTCACCACCTCACTACAGCTCATAAGCAACACTCATAACATTATATTGGTAAAAATCATATCAAAGGCCTTTGAAAAAGGAATAAAGTTCTGAAATGCATCAGGCGTACTTGACGCTAAATAAATATTATTTTACCAATTTAATGTTCTTAGTGGTGCTTATGAGCTATAGTGAGGTGGTCAGTGCACAATTTTAAAAGTTTTATTTTTGCATTTTATCATGAGCACCCCATCCTGGTGTGGTTCATTTTTGTGTTCTAAATTTTAAAGTAGCAGTGCAACAAAAATGTTTTTTCCAAAAAATTTACTTTCAGCTCTGATTAAAAAAATATTAGTATACCTGTCAAATGAACTTGCCTTGGTGCCTTCAGTGCTGCACAGCATAAGTCCTTTTTGGTTTTTCTAAACCTAAACCTTTCCAGGCCTGCAATGATATTTCTATGGAAGATGTGGCAGTCATCTTTTTTTCTTGAGAAAAAAATGCAATTAAAACATTTATGAAATAGTCAAATTTTGGTTGAATTAGAAAATTGTACCAGCAAATAAAACTGGAAGATTGCCAGCCCAGTGGCGCTCAGGGTTGAGGCGCGGGATACCACAACTTGCGCCATGACGGTGACCCAGGTTCAGTAGTGGACTCAGGCCGCTGGGGGTCAGCCAGGGGAGCTAGGCTAGAGTGTCTAATGACAGCTTGCCTTCTCTGGGGGGAGGGACATGGATTCATCCCAGCGTGTGTGCTGACCCCTGGGGGAGGCTGGGGGCATGCTAGCACATCTGCACCCCAGGAGCTTGATTGGTAACAGGCCTGTCTATGGACCAGTTAGTTCCAGGGGTTGCACCATTGGGAGCAGATGCTTTGGAGGTAGGCGTTCATGCCTAGACGTCGGGGCATGCAGCTTCCACATAGAAAAAGAGGAAAAATCACCCTCAGGAGCTGGGAGGATGGAGCGCCGACCCAGTCCTAATGTGCCACCATCTGCCACTGCCTCTGGGACCTGATGCGATGGAGAGATTTGGGGGTGTCCCACCCCATCCCTCCCCCACCTGGGAGGCAAACAACAGCAGGATGGAGGAACCTGAGCAGTAGGCAAGAGGTGGCAGGGATGGGTTCATGGGTGACTCCTGATGAGGTGGCTCCTGTGGGATGTAGGGGGAATAAAAAAGTAGTATAAAAAAACCTGGAAGATGCCTGGAATCTTTTCCATTGTTAAAAAAAGACTAGGGTCAATTGTTTGCCCAGTTTCATTGCACTGCTGCTTTAAGTGAAATATTCAGAAATATTTAATTAAAATGTAGACATTAAAATAAAACTATATAACAAAGTTATTTGCAAAGAAGTCTATCCACTTTTAGAGTTGCCAGCAAAGGGTGCTAATATGTTTAAGTGGGAGAGCCAAGAGATTGTGAGTTGCTGCCATTGTGATGCAAGTGTAACCCCCAGGTGGCACTATCCCAAGGGCTACTACCCCTGCATGCTTGACTACTGACAGGTTGAGGGGCCTAGGTTCTATGGCAGGTACCTCCACCCAGAGGTCAGGGTTTGTAATGATTGGTCTAGTTTGGTCACAGCCCTCTGGGACACTGAGACCCCCATCTAATCCCTCTAATGGCCCACACAATGCACAGGAGTTACAGTACTAATACCCCACATGTACACACTGATCATTCTTAAGGTGCCACTTACCCTTGAGACTGATTCTCAGGTTCATCTCTGAGGACCCCCTGAAAAATAAGGTTAAGCAGCATACACAAACCAATACAGTGCTTGGCATGAAGGTACTGACACTTCAGACAGTTTAAAGTTTAACAACAACAAATCTGATTTATTTAGGGAACAGAAACATGGGAGGTGGAAATCAGGTTAATTAGTGGCATTAAATCACAGTACTGTGCACACATACAGGGTCTGAAAAGTCACACTCTGGGTACTCAGGTTGGGGGGGGCGCTAGCCAGGTCTGTTGCCCGGGATTGGCTAGCAGGTGCATATTGATAGGGCCCTATATAAGAAAATATATGCGCAACACCTAACTGTAATCCGGAGCCTGATGGCTCAGTCCATGAAGCAAAGAAACAACAAGAATTAGATGACACACTTGTGATTGAAAACAGGCTGCAGGGGAATAGCCTGACTTGTACTCACAATACCCAAGCTGAGAAACGGATGGTGGATGTTTCTTCTGGATTGTCAGAAACAGCAGGGCATGGAGATAAGGTCCTTGTGACTGGACCCCACTGCAGTTTATAGCAAACAGATTTAGTTCGAGACAAGCTGGGGTTTGCTTCCAGCTTCAACACAAGCACATCACACAGGGGACTGGAAATAGTGATTCCCCACATTCATATGTAAAAGGAAAGTACTATACCAGTCAGGCTGCTCCTCGACCCCGATCGCAATTACTGCAAGATGCCCGGGAGCACACACAGCAGCTTCAGTTCCTGACAGACCAAGCGTGATTCAGCAATTTCTCCAGTCTTCTACAGGGTGAGCCTGGTTTCCACACTTTCTGGTGCTTCTTTCTCCTCATAACTCAGATTCAGTCCAAACTGGCACTCAGAAAGACTGCAGACCAAAACTCAGAGCCTCACACGTGCTTCCTGCACTAAACTACACACCACAGAAGCACACAGCTCCTTCTCTCTTCACTACCACAACTGATCTGATCTTTCCAGTCACAGAGCAGGGCATTTCCTTTAGCTCTACTCTATTCTGTTGGCTGATTCAGCTGTCACTCACAATAAGACTCCCTCTGTTGGTAGAAAAAGGCACCAAGGTTAAAACTACATTTCCCAGAGTCACTGCCCATACAATTCCCTTGTGGCTGGCTCAAAATTGAGAGTCCAAGTTCCGATTCGTCCACAGGTTCCATTTTAGGGTCTCCCTGTAATCCTGATTGGTCCAAGTCAGCTATTCAGAACCAAAATGAAAGAGCTACACTGAAACAGTTTGTGCTGAAATGAAGACAGGTTAGACAAATTACATTTTCTCAGTCACTCTAAGATTTCTGGCAAACAGTTATATCTTTCAACAAGGCTCATAGAAACAGAAACATAGACTTTGACAGCAGATAAGGACCATTTGGCCCACACAGTCTGCCAATTTCCCTACCTACTGGATAAGCTGTAGATTCTACTTAACCAACAGCCTACTTCCTGCCACCCCCCCGCTACAATTGTCTTATGTCTGTCCCATGCATGTTTGAATTCCCCCACTGTTTTAGGCCCAATGACCTTCCCAGGAAGGCGGTTCCATGCATCCACCACTCTCTCCATGAAAAAAAATTTCCTCACATTACCCCTGAGCTGTCCCCCCTCTATCTTTAAATTGTGCCTCCTTATTCTTACACATCTCTTTTCCTGAAAGATACTACCCTCCAGGACTTTGTTGATTCCCTTCAGGTAATTGAATGTTTCTATCATGTCTCCCCATCCCCCCTTTCATCAAGGGTATACATATTAAGCTCTCTCAGTCTCTCTTTATATGATTTCTGATGCAGACCCTGCACCATTTTAGTTGCCTCCTCTGGACTGCTTCCATCCTGTCTATGTCCTTGCGTAGATGAGGTTTCCAAAACTGCACAGAGTACTCTAGATGGGGTCTCACCAACTGCCTGTACAGAGGGATAGCCACTTCCCTTTTTCTACTTGTGATACCCCTTCCTATGCATCCCAGTTTCCCCCTGGCACTCTTTACTGACTTCTCACATTGCTTACCAACCTTTAGATCATCTGATATGACTACCCCCAGGTCCCGTTCCATTTTTGTTGTTGTTAGTACCTCCCCTGCTACTGTGTACTCTTCTCCTGGGTTTTGTTTCCAGGGCATTACTTGCACTTCTTTGCATTGAATCTAAGTTGCCATGTGTCTGACCATTCCTCCAACCCTGCCAAGTCCCTTCTCATCCTTTCTACCCCCCTTGTGTATCAACTCTGTTACAGATCTTTGTGTCATCTGCAAAGAGGCATACTTTTCCCTCCAGACCCTCTGCAATGTCACCTATAAAGATGTTAAAGAGGACTGGACCCAGTACTGAGCCCTGTGGTACTCCACTAGTGACCCCCTTTCTTCAGAATGTATTACACTCACTATTACCTTCTGTGTCCTGTTGTGCAGCCAGTTTGCTACCCAGGCTACCACCCTGGGACCCACTCCTAGGCTGGCTAACTTGATTATTAATCTTTTGTGCGGGACTGTGTCTTCTGTTCCCAGGTCACTCCTGTAAAAAAGCTTTCAGCTTAGTGTGCTATACCTGGTTAAACAACTAAATAAAAAAAAATGCCTGGCTAAAGTCTAGGTATGCCATATCCACAGCCCCTCCCTGGTCTATTACTTTGGACACCCAGTCAAAGAAATCTATTAGATTCATCTGACATGAACTTCCTGCTGTAAATCCATGCTGCTGTGGGTCCTGTGCCCCGCTGGCCTCCAGGAACTCAACAATTCTTTCTTTCAGAAGTGATTCCATCATTTTCCTACCACTGAGGTCAAACTTACAGGTCTGTAGTTTCCTGCTTCTGCCTTGCTCCCACTTTTGTGAAGGGGAATCTGCCCTCCTCCAGTCCTTAGGTACCACCCCATCCTCCCATGATTTGCTAAAAAGTGTGGTCAGTAGTGTCACTAGGTCCTCCCTTAGTTTTTTTAGGATTCTAGGGTGAATCCCATCAGGCCCCATTGCTTTGTCCACCTTGAGTTTTAGGAGCTCTTTTAGGACTCTTTCTTCTGTAAATGGACTGGTGTAAAACCCCTACCCAGAGTGCTTCTATTGTCTGGTTTAGGTAACTACTCCTCATCTTCTTTTGTGAATACTGAGCAAAAATCAGGGGTGTCGGCAGGCATACGCACTGTACACAGCAGAGTACAGTAAAAAAAAATCAAGCAGGGGAAACAAATCAGACAGGGGCAAAAAAAGATGAAAGCAAGGACATTGTGAGTCACGTTGTGTCCGTGTCACACTGAGCCCTTTTGCCTTTGTTGTTGTTTGCTATGGGGCATTGATGACACCAGCCAAATACACAAACAAGAACAACTTACCAGTCAGGCAAAAAAACAAAGGAAGGAGGATTACAGGAGGAAACTGATTACTTGAACTCAGAGATGGCAAACTGGGGGGGGCAATGGTGTGGTGTGGCAGTGCATATTTTGGTTTATGTTTACATAATGGGGGGGCAACAGGGCATCAGTTCTGAGTACAAGTTTAAATTTTCTGGCTACACCCCTGGCAAAAATATTCATTCAGTATCTCTGCCTTTTCACTGTCTCCCTCTGCCCACCTCCCCTCTCCCTTATTAATCTTCAGTATTCCTCCCTTAACCTTTCTATGCTCCCTAATGTAACTATAAAAGGTTTTGCCCCCCTTCTTAACTGAATTGGCTAGTTTTTCCTCGGTTTGGGCTTTTGCTATTCTGACTGCCTTCCCCACTTCTTTCTGCTTTAATTGCTACAGTTCCCTGTCGTGCTCCTTCTGTGATGCCTTATGCTTTTTGAATGCAGCCTTTTTCTCCTTAACCTTCCCTGCCACCTCTTTTGAGAACCATAGTGGTTTTTTACTCCACTTTGTTTTCTTTATCTGTTTCACACAAAGGCTTTTTGCCTCTGTGATGGCAATTTTGATTTTTCTCCATTGTTCTTCCACCCCTCCTTTTTGGCCATTTGCTAGTGTATTCCTCAGGTATTCACCCATTTTGCCAAAGTCAGCCCTTCTAAAGTCTAGTATGCTTGTTTTTGTATGGCTTGTCTCCATGGTTGTGCTTACTATGAAGTACACTGTGCAGTGGTCGTTTGTTCCCAGATGTCTACTGACTTCTAAATTTGTGATCCTCTCTCCATTTGAGAGTACCAGGTCTAGTATTGCTCCCTCCCAAGTGGGTTCCAACACTAGCTGTCTAATGCCTGCCCCCTGCAGGGTATCTAGAATGACCCTGCTCTTGGATGTTGCTGCAGTACATGTCATCCAGTTAACATCTGGCATATTCAGGTCCCCCATCAACAGTATCTCCCCTTTTTCAATCATTTTGAGAATGTCGTGTATCATTTTCTTGTCCATTTCCTCCCCTTGAAATGGGGGTCTGTATACAACCCCTGTGCAGATTGTGATGCCATTCCCTGTCTCCAAGGTGACCCAGAGTGCCTCTTGTCCTCCCCCTTTACTTTTTAGTTCGGTAGCTTTGATCCCTTCGCTTATGTATAGAGCTACTCCACCTCCTCTTTTCCCCCTCCCTGTCCCTTTTGTAGATTGTGTACCCTGGTATGTTGACATCCCAGTCATGGTTCTCTGTGTATCATGTTTCTGTGACTGCCACAATATCCAATTGTTCATCTTCTATCAAGGCTACTAGCTCGGGAAGCTTGTTTCCCAGACTACGGGCATTGGTACTCATTGCCCTCCATTTAATCTTGGCTTTATCCTTTTTTCCCCCATGCCTGCTCTTTTTGCCCTTATCTATTTTTTCATTTACCTGCCCTTTGTTGAGCACTGTACCTCAGTGTTTACCTTACTACCCATCATGTTTTGTGGGGGGAAGGCTTGAAATGTCCTGCCTCTTATTAGCACCTCCCCTGATGGCTAGTTTAAAAGCTTGCCAAGGAAACATTTGAACCTGTCACTTAGGATCTTGGTTCCCTTTGTGGACAGATGCAGACCATTGTGCCAGTATAGACCTTCATCTCTCCAGGTGTACCCCCAGTCCCCAATGAAGCCAAAGCCCTGTGCTCTGCACCAGTTTTGCAACCATTCATTAAACTGCATGGTGTGTTGTACCCTAGCCTCACCCCTGCCATGGACTGGCAGCACCTCTGAGAAGGTAACCATGCTTGCTACCTGTCTGAGGCCCCTCCCAACTCCACAATTTCATCCTGCGCTACATTGATCCCATGCCTAGCTAGGTCATTTGTCCCAAGGTGGACAGTGATATCTAGTTCTCTCCTGTGATGCTGCTTCTGCAATCCTGAGGATTCACTTCTTGTCCCTCCAAGCCATGGCACCAGGCAGGCACCTTACATCCCTCTCCTCTCCCTTCCCCAGGTCTAACCCTCTAACAATTGAGTCCCCTATCAGAAGCTGTTTTCTTCCCCTGTGGTGTCCCTTGCCACCCTTCTGTGGGTCTCCCTTGTGGGTGTCCTCAGCATTCTTCTTGGTCTCCACTGAGGATGCCATCATTGAGGAACCTTGCTCTGCCAGACTGGTGTATGGTTTGTGTAGAGGTACAACTAGGGGGCTTCACCTCTGTTCCACCACCTGCACCCTCCCAGAACCCACTGTGGTCCAACTGCTCTTCATACTTGGCAGCGGTTGTGGCAGTGGTGCTCTTTGGGTGGGAGAGGCCTCCTTAGTCCTTGCCAGTTCAGCCTGGAGGTGGGCAACCTCCTCCCTCAGAGCTGACAGTTGCCTGCAAATAGGACAGCAATGCAGTTTCCAGAATGTCTCCTGGAAAACTGCTGCCCCACAGCCAATGCATTGCACCACTCCCCACATGTCCCTCTCCCTTATAATATACAATATGTAATAAATATATATAAATATTTTTTTTCTTCCTTTTTATGCTGTGTACTTACCCTTCATGCACTGTGCTGGGTTATTAAGAATATGACAGTTCTGCCCCAAGACCTGTTGAGGAAGTGATGTCAGAACATTGGCTATAAAGGAATAGTCACGCCGTGGGAGGAGGGGGCTGGGTGGGTAGTCCACAACCACTGGTGACTGTTAGAAACAATCATATACACCACTGCTCCACCACCCTGGTGAGTACTGCCCTTTATAGTAATTCAACTAACCTCCAGTAACTGATTTGTCAACTATTTAAAAGTAATTTGATGCAAACTGTTACAGAATACTAGTAGACTGTCCAGTTACCCACAAAGGAAATTCAAATATGCAGCTATTTCAACCCTTTTGAAATTGCTCACAAGATAAGCAGTTTTGAAAACCCCCTTCCTGATTTAAAAATGAAAATAATTAAACACAAAGCAATACCAATGTAAGACTGTAAAGTAAGGAAAACTTCCCTTAGATGTAAGTAAGAGAGATTTGTTGCAAATTTCTAGTCCGATATTGCATGTCCCATGCAGCTTCTCAGTTGTTTCAAAGCACACCGTTACACAACTTGAAGAGATGGGCTTCTGTCTGAAACAGGATCACACCAGTAGTTTATAGTAATTGATCAATGTTGGAATGTTCCACCCGAAACAATTGGCTATGATGCAAGAATTCCCTGACTAGTGAAGAAAATTTCCCCCACCTGAGGCTCTGTCTGGCATCAAATTACAAACTGCAGCCTTTGCTATTAGAAGTACACAGCCACCACTAGTAAATCATTTCAAAATATATTGATGCAAACTGTCACAGAATACTAGCAGACAGTCCAGTTACCCACAAAGGAAAATCAAATATGCAGTTATTTCAACCCTTAAAATCTCCTTCCTGATTTAAAAACAAAAATAATTAAACACAAAGCAATACCAATGTAAGACTGTAAAGTAAGAAAAACTTCCCTCAGATGTAAGTAAGAGAGATTTGTTGCAGATTTCTAGTCCAATATAGTATATCCCATGCAGCTTCTCAGTTGTTTCAAAGCACACCCTGTTACACAACAGCTCCCTCTGCACATGTAGCAACAGCAGAAACGGAACAAACTGACAGCAGCCAGGGTGGGATTCAGGCATTAGAACACACAGTCCCCCCATATAAACTAATTAAGTCTTCAAGCAGATAACTCTTAAAGAGACAGTACATGGAGGCTCAAATAGCACTCACCTGGAACCACATTCAAATAGCTCAGAAGCCGAACACCGCCCAGTCTTGGAGCATTCATGCAAGCTCCTGGAAGACATTTAAGAACCCCCATTTGCAGGGGGGTTACACCCTTCCTGGCCTGGAAAAACTTGGCGTTCGAGTCAAGTAAGTACCCCCATAAATTTCAACACAACCATGTACATTTACATCAATATCACATTAGGCTTATACATGTAATCATCAGTCAACATATAACCTTATCAGAAACACATTTCTGAAACTTTTCAGTACATCACATTTTACACAGTGTTATACACACATTGTACTATAACTCAGGTTATTACCTCTTGTACATGAAACCTGAAGAGAGGGAGCTCTTCTCTATCAGCTACCTTGGGGCTGGATGGAGCAGGGGCACCATACCTAGAGGGCAGCACAATTAACTTAGAGTTAGCACTGATGTACAGTTTTGGCAATGAGCTTGGAGACACATACACTCCTTTATGGACAACATTGAGAGGCAAGTCCAGAGGCCTCCCAAGGGAATCATAACTGAGGTGCACCACAGGCTTTACAGCTCGACCAGTCTTTCTAAAGGGAACTGTTACAGTCTCTGCACTCTGAGCCTCATTTTCAGCATTGTCCTCACTTGTCAGGGTAGTCTCCATTGGACTACAAAGGCTAGAAATTGGGGCACTTTCAGCTCCAGGAGTTACAATCTCTGAGTCCACAACACTTGGCTCACATGGAGAGCTTTTGGACACTGGCCATGGACCATCAGGGCACTCAAAATACTCTTCTTGTTCTGGTATATCACCAGTCTGTTCCAGTCCATCATTTTCCTCCTCTGAAAGCTCAAACAGTTCAACCATACACAATGATTCCATATTATCTGACTTGATGCTTTGCACTTCACTTTCTGGGAGCATTAGCTCCAGGGACAAAGCTGGAAGCTTAGACAGTCCAAAAGGCCCAGCTGCATCACCAGGATTGACTAGGGGATTGCCCCGAAACAATTGACTCAGTTCATAATAAGGGTAGTATTCAAAGTCACACTCACTTTCCTCTGTCATGGACTGACAGTCATGTTCAACTGGGACTTGTGGAGGAGAACACTTTAACTCAGCTTCTGTAGGTGCAGACTTTCTTAATTGTTTCTTAGCAGCAGCTCTAGTCACTGGTCCAAAGGGGGCATTTTCAGGGGGCTCAGACTCAATCAAGATTTGTCCCATGAGCAGTAAATGATTTCTATGCATTGTGTTAACATCTTTTAAATTATTCTCAGGCCTTACTTTGTACATAGGCAGATTATCTAGTTTGCCCACTACAATGTGAAGGAGATGGTGCCATCTGTCAGCAATCTTATACTTGCCATGCAATCCCAGATTTCTTAGCAATACCCGATCTCCCTCCTGGAGTTCCTGTGCTTTCACCTTTTTATCTTACCTTTCTTTTTTGGCCAGATTTCTTTTGGCAGCCATGGTTTGAGCCAGTTGGTACGCATGATTTAGCTGGGCCTTTAACTTTTGCACATACTGCAAATAGTTGTCAGCTTTAACCCCATCAGGAGAGACTCCAAAGCACACATCTACCATCAGTCAAGCTTCTCTTCCAAACATCACGCTGTAGGGGGAGAACCCAGTGGCATTACTTTTGGTACAGTTGTAGGCATGTGCCAGGGTGCTAATTGGTTGGCTCCATCTAGGCTTGTCCTTTGGGTGGAGGGTGCCTAGTATATCTAGCAAAGTGCGGTTGAAATGTTCAGGCTTTGGGTCCCACTGGGGGTGGTAAGGGGTGGTTCTGGACTTTCGCACTCCCCACAGAGAAAGCATCTCTTTGATCAGACGACTCTCAAAGTCTCTCTCCCTTGATCAGAATGGATTCTTTGTGGAGCCCCATAGTGAACAAAAATGTTTTCTACAAGCACTTTTGCCACCATAGATGCCTTCTGGTCCTTGGTGGGGAAAGCTTGGGCAAATCTCATAAAATGGTCAGTGACCAGCACATTACTAATATTTCTTCGATCTGACTCCAAACTCAGAAAATCAATACAGACCAGCTCCATGGGTGCACTGGTGGTGATGTTAACAAGGGGGTCAGCCCTCTGGGGCAAAGCTTTCCTCCGTAAGCAGTGACTAGAAAGTGTGAATGTGTTGCTCAACATCAGCCCCCATCTTAGGCCAATAGAATCTGGATCTCACCAAGTCAAGTGTTCTGTTTATACCAAGGTACCCTATGTGGCTGTGTAAGGACCTCAGTACTGAGTCTCGAAAAGGCAGTGGGCAGCACTAGTTGTTGTTTGTCTATTTGTCTCCCTCTGTCTACTGTTTCTCTGTATAACAGCCTATTGATCAGTTTCAACTTAGGGCTTTCCTTGTATAACAATGCAGTTCTCAAATCAGTGGAGTGCAATTTGGACACATCTTTCCCTGCATAGAGGGCTTCTAAAGCTGATTTGATCATGGGATCTCGGGATTGAGCCCGCTGAATACTGTCATTGTCCAGCTAAGGCAGTGCACCAATGTCTATTGCAGAAAAGTGGCAATAAGCAGCAGGTATGCAATTCTCAGATGGTCCCAAACAATCCACCATACAGTCCACTGCGTCCGTGGACATCTGTTCCTCCCTGTCAAACTTCTGACAGAGTGCTTGAATATCAGATTCTGACAGTCTGACCCAGTCATTCCGGGGAACAGACCTCTGGGAGAAAGCATCAGCATTTAATTGGTTCAGGCCTACTCTGTATTCAACAGCACAGTTGTATGTAGGTAATGCAGAAAGCCACCTATGGCCAGTGGCATCCAACTTAGCTGAAGTTTGCACATAGGTCAAAGGATTATTATCAGTTTTTACTAGTATCTTAGGCCCATACAAGTACTCATGGAACTGGTTGACAATAGCCCACTTCAAAGCTAGGAACTCTAAATTATGTACAGGATAGTTCTTTTCAGATGGGATCAGGCTTCTACTGGCAAAGGCCACTGGTCTCAGGCCATTCTCATGCTCTTGGTACAATACAGCCCCAAAAGTGTGCAAGACATAGGGCTTTGCTGGATCTGCATAGGCAAGGACAGGAGAGTGGGTAACATAGAAACATATAAACATAGACTTTGACAGCAGATAAGGACCACTTGGCCCACCCAGTCTGCCCATTTCCCTACCTATTGGATAAGCTGCAGATTCTAGTTAACCAACAGCCTACTTCCTGCAACCCCCCACTATAATTTGCCTTTTGTCTGTCCCATGCATGTTTGAATTCAACCACTGTTTAAGACCCCACAACCTCTCTAGGAAGGCGGTTCCATGTGTCCACCACTCTCTCCGTGAAAAAAAATTTCCTCACATTACCCCTGAGCCGTCCTCCCTCTAACTTTAAATTGTGCCCCCTTGTTCTTACACATCTCTTTTTCTGAAAGATGCTACCCTCCTGGACTTTGTTGATTCCCTTGAGGTACTTAAAAGTTTCTATCATGTCTCCCCTGTCCATCCTTTCATCAAGTGTATACATATTAAGCTCTCTCAGTCTCTCTTCATATGGTTTCTTATGTAGACCCTACACCATTTTAGTTGCCCTCCTCTGGACTGCTTCCATTCTGTCTATGTCCTTGCATAGATGAGGTCTCCAAAACTGCACGCAGTATTCCAGATGGGGTCTCACCAACTGTCTGTACAGAGGGATAGCCACTTCCCTTTTTCTACTTGTGATGCCCCTCCCTGTGCATCCCAGTATCCCCCGGCTCTCCTTACTGACTTCTCACATTGCTTACCTACCTTTAGGTCATCTGATATGACTACACCCAGATCCCTTTCCATTATTGTTGTTGTTAGTACCTCCCCTGCTATTGTGTACTCTTCTGGAATTTTATTTCCCAGGTGCATTACTTTGCACTTCTTTGCATTGAATCTAAGTTACCATATGTCCGACCATTCCTCCAACCCTGCCAAGTCCCTTCTCATCCTTTCTACTCCCACTTGTGTATCAACTCTGTTACAGATCTTTGTGTCATCTGCAAAGAGGCATACCTTTCCTTCCAGACCCTCTGCAATGTCACCTATAAAGGCGTTAAAGAGGACTGGACCCAGTACTGAGCCCTGAGGTACTCCACTAGTAACCCCCCTTTCTTCAGAATGTGTTTCATTCACTATTACCTTCTGTGTCCTGTTGTGCAGCCAGTTCACTACCTAGGCTACCACCCTGGGACCCACTCCCAGGCTGGCTAACTTGATTATTAATCTTTTGTGTGGGACTGTGTCAAATGCCTTACTAAAGTCTAGGTAGGCAATATCCACAGCCCTTCCCTGGTCTATTACTTTGGTCACCCAGTCAAAGAACTTAATTAGATTCATCTGACATGACCTTCCTGCTGTAAATCCATGCTGCTTTGGGTCCTGTGCCCTGCTGGCCTCTAGGTACTGAACAATTCTTTCTTTCAGAAGTGATTCCATCATTTTCCCCACCACTGAGGTCAAACTAACAGGTCTGTAGTTTCCTGCTTCTGCCTTGGTCCCACTTTTGGTTGTCATTGATTTGTCATATTAACTGCTTTCCCTTCCCCTTCTACTCCTGGCTTTATCTTTACTTACACTCCACTGCTACTCTATCAAATCTCTCCTCCCCCCCCATATCAGTTGTAGACTGTTGTTTGTTCTAGCTGCCAAAAAACTGTATATGTATTGCACACACCAGTCATCATGTTTAATTTATCAGTATGCAACCTGTAAGTCACTTCCCTGTCTCATATCAATGTTTACCACCTGCGGTCACCCTATGTGGTACCCTTGTATGTATATCCAGCCTGTATCATGTAACGTGCATTTCATGTATATACTGTTATTACCTATCTGTGTTTGTACTTTAAGTGTTTATGTCACAGGACCTCCTTGTGAATGAGCTTACTCAATGGAGTTTTCCTGCAATAAACTTGAACTTGAACTTGAAAACACTTGAACTTTTGTGAAGGGGGATCACATCCGCCTTCCTCCAGTCCTCAGGTACCACACCAGTCCTCCCATGATTTGTTAAAAAGAGTAGTCAGTGGTTTCACTAGTTCTCCCCTTAATTCTTTTAGAATTCTGGGGTGAATTCCATCAGGCCCCATTGCTTTGTCCACCTTCAGTTTTAGGAGTTCTTTCAGAACCCTTTCTTCTGTGAAAGGACTGCGATCAACTCCCCTATCAAGAGTGCTTCTGTTAATTGGATTAGGCACTTCCCCCTCCTCTTTTGTGAATACTGAGCAGAAATATTTGTTTGGTATCCCTGCTTTTTCACTGTCTCCCTCTGCCCACCCACCGTTCATTCTATTCAGCCTCACTATCCCTCCCTTTGTCTTTCTATGCTCTCTAATGTACCTATAAAAGGTTTTATTCCCCTTCTTAACTGAGTTGGCTATCTTTTCCTCAGTTTGGGCCTTTGCTATTCTGACTTCCCTCCCTGCTTTGTTCTGCCTTAACTGGTACAGCTCTCTGTTCTGCTCCTTCTGTGTTTCCTTATTCTTCCTGAATGATGTCTTTTTCTCCCTGACTTTCCCCGACACGTCATTTGAGAACCATAGTGACTTTTTCTTTCATTTTGATTTGTTCATTTGCTTCATACAAAGACTTGTTGCCTCTGTGATGGCAGTTTTGATGTTTCCCCATTGTTGCTCCACCCCTCCTTCTAGCCTGTTTACTAGAGCTTTTCTGAGGCACTCTCCCATCTTGCCAAAGTCAACCCTCCTGTAGTCCAGTACCCTCACTTTTGTGTGGTTTGACTTTGTAGCTGAGTTTAACATGAACCACACTGTTTGATGGTCACTTGTTCCCAGATGGCAACCCACTTCTAGATCTGAGATCTTCTCACTGTCCCCATTTGAGAGTATGAAGTCTAAGATTGCTCCCTCATGAGTGGGTTCCAATACTAGCTGTCTGAGGCCTGCCACCTGCAGGGCATCGAGAATGGCCCTGCTCTTGGATGTGGCTGCAGCAAATGTGCTCCAGTTAACATCTGGCATATTCAGATCTCTTATCAACAGTATCTCCCCTTTCTCTGCCATCCTAAGAATGCCTTCTATCATATCCTTGTCCATTCCCTTCCCCTGACCTGGGGGTCTGTACACAACCCCTGTGCAGATTGTGGTGCCCTTTCCAGTCTCCAAGGTGACCCACAGTGCCTCATTCTCATCCCTGTTTACTCTTTCGTTCAGTTGCTTTTATCCTTTCCTTTACATAGAGAGCTACTCCTCCCCCTCTTCTCCCCTGCCTGTCTCTCCTGTAGGTTATGTACCGTTATGTTAACATCCCAGTAATGGTTCTCTGTGTACCATGTTTCTGTGACTGCTACAATATCCAGGCATCCATCTTCCATCAAGGCCAACCGTTCAGGGAGCTTGTTGCCCAGACTATGGGCATTGGTACTCATTACCCTCCATTTCCTGATGGCCTTACTCCTTTTTGCTCCATCTCTGTCCTTCTTGCCTTTGTCACTTTCCCCATTTACCCCGTCCTTCTTCCTATCAACACCTCTATGTTGGTGTTTACCTCACTTACTACCGTGACTTTTTTGGGGGGGCTAGGATTTCCCTGCTCCTTTCCAGTGCCTCCACCCTTGGCTAGTTTAAATGCTTGCCAATGAAGCATTTAAACCTATCACCTAGGATCCTGGTTTCCCTCCTGGACAGATGCAGCCCATCATGCCAGTATAGGCTTTCATCCCTCCAGGTGGACCCCCAGTCCCCAATGAAGCCAAATCCCTGAGTTCTGCACCAGTTTTTCAACTACTGATTGAATCCCAAGGAATGGAACACCCTAGCCTCTCCTACGCCATAGATGGGCAGCACCTCCGAAAAGGTTACTGTGCATGCTACTTGTCTAAGGCCCCTCTCCAATTCCACAAACTTTTCCTGCACTGCTCTAATCTCTTTCTTAGTCAGGTCATTTGTCCTTAGGTGGACAATGACAACCAGCTCCCTTGCCTGTGCAGCTGCTCCAGAGATACTGAGGATTCACTCCCTGTCTCTCCAAGCCATGATGCCAGACAGGCACCTCACCTCCCTCTCCCCTTCTTCCCCCAGTTCTACCTTCCAAACAATGGAGTCCCCCACCAGGAGTTGTTTCCTTCCCCTGTGGGGTCCCATGCCACCCTCCTGTGGGTCTCCTTTGTGGAGGTTCCCAGCATCCTCCTTGTTTTCCACTGTGGGTGCCTCCATAGAGGAACCGCACTTTGCCAGAATGGCATAGGAATTGTGCAGAGGTACAACTGGAGGGATGCACCTCTGTCCCTCCACTCTCACCCTCCCTGAGCCCACTGTGGTCCAACTGCTCCTTTTTCTTGGCAACCTCTGAAGCAACGGCATCTAACCTTGAAACCTGTTAGCAGTTACTCAGGGATTTAGGGTGGCCATAGCAGGTCCTTGGACTGGGTACTAAGCAAAGGGGGGGGGACCCTAACGTGAACTGAAAAAATGGGCCCAGATGTTTTGGTAATTTTTTATGTTGTGCATAAAGAAATGGGACAGCCTTGAGTTAGAGGCCAATGTGACCAGAGATGTTTCCCATTCCTAGAAGGATGGTATATCCTTAGTCCTCCATCTCAGGAGCAGGAGTCGTTTAACTTCAGTGGAGGCTTGCAATAGCCATGTCTACTGTGAGGATGAGAGCTATGAAGGTGGGTCAGGCATCCCAAGCAGAAACATAGAAACATAGAAACATAGACTTTGATGGCAGATAAGGACTGCTTGGCTCACCTAATCTGCCCATTTTCCTACCTAGAGGATAAGCTGCAGATTCTATTTAACCAACAGCCTATTTCTTCCTACCCCCCACAAAAATTGCCTTATGTCTGTCCCATTCATTCTTGAATTCTCCCACAGTTTTAAACCCCACAACCTCCTCAGGAAGGCTGTTCCATGCATCCACCACCCTCTCTGTGAAAAAATACTTCCTCACATTGCCCCTGAGCCGTCCCCCCTCTATCTTCAAATTGTGTCCCCTTGTTCTTGCATGTCTCTTCTTCTGAAAGATGTTACCCTCTTGGACTTTGTTGATTCCACTGAGGTACTTAAATGTTTCTATCATGTCCCCCCCCCTTTCCTCAAGGTTATACATATTAAGCTCATTTAGCCTTCCCTTGTATGGCTTCTCTTGCAGACCCTGCACAATTTTAGTTGCCCTCCTCTGAACTGCCTCCATCCTGTCTATGTCCTTGTGGAGATGGGGTCTCCATAACTGGACACAGTACTACAGATGGGGTCTCACCAACTGTCTATACAGGGGGATAACAACTTCCTGTTTTCTGCTGGTGATGCAGGATCAGTGTGGGTGTATCTGGGACTGGGGTCTGGAGAATTTAATAACAGTGACCCAAAATGCTAGTCCAATTGTTTTGGTTCAAGAGGACCACACGATATGAAGCAGGTCAGATGTTGGTGAGTTGCATCTCAACCAGTTGTTGTGCGACATAAGGCCCATTTTGTTTCAGCGTTAATGGGGACACCGGTGATGCATGATCTTGTTTTGGATGAGCAAACTACATTGGCCTAAGCATGCACGATGAGTGAATTTCCAAGCTTGGGACCAGACCAAATCCAGGATAGACATTTTAAGTGTTTTCTCCCATTTATTTTTAGAGGGATTAATGAGTCATGGATAGAATCTCATAAGGATCTGTAAATAAATCCTGCTAGTCTGGGTTGGGCTTTGAGCCATGTTAGAATTGGCGCAGCAGGTAGGCATAAGTCTGATTTGTTAGTGCAAGTAGAAGAGTCACATTGCTGCCTACCCTTGAGGGAACAGAGACTCTGTATTTGTTGGTATCCCCAAAAGTCTGCCTTAGGTATCCTGAGTCTATTCTACAAGGCCTGAAAGGAGTCCATCATGTTAGATGAGGGAGTAGTGAGATTGCCCAGAAAGTGTATCTGCTTAGCCTTCAATGAAGGCCAGTTAATGGGGCATAGGCCAATAGCACAGTGTGGGTTATCCCATACTGGGGTGAAGGGCCTCAGCTTGGTGCAGTGTTTGGCTATATTTCCAACCTTTCTGCAGGCCTCATGGCCTGTAAGTATGGTGTGCCATTTTTGATATGTTTTGGGCAGGACCTGACCTAAGTAAGTTGATTTGCAGTTTTCTCTAAAAAATTCTGCTTCAGTTTCTATCCAAGCATGCAATTGTGGCCCTGGGTGTCAGAACAGATTACAACTTTGAGCTACGAGGAATGCATAATGATATTCTAGAAAGTGAGGGAGACCCCCAACCTCAGCTTGACCAGTGGGTACACATCTTAACTCAGCTGTACCATGGGGATGATCCCGCCTATAAATAATTCCCATTTAGGTTATTTTTTTAAACCATTAGGGCCCAATAAGGATCGATAAGTGGACTAAAACATGAAGGACCCATGGGGCTGTGACCATTTTAATGGTGTTCACTTTCCATGTGAGGAAGGGCTTTAATAGTTCCCATGCCGACAGTTTGCTCCTTAGTTGATCGATTAGGGGCTGTAGATTGGCAGTGGCTAAATGAGTGACATTAGGAGTTTAATGTATTCCATGATATTTATCAGATTTGAAAGCCCAAGCAAGTCCAAACTTTGACACCTGCACCTGGTTGGCAAGGGAGTTGAGAAGGAGTATCTCCTTCTTAGAAAGATTGATCCGGAGCATGGATATAGCTGTGAATGACTATAAGATGTTTACTGAGATAGAGATAGCCTTAGTGATATCCACACAAAAGACTAAGCAGTCATCTGCATATAACTTTACCCAGAATTCTTTACATCCAATTTGGATGACTTGTGTATCGGGGTTCTGTCTAAGTGCAGCAGTCAATCGCTCCAAGACTTTGACAAAAAGAAGTGGTGACAAGAGGCATCCCTCTCTTGTTCCTCTAAATAGGGGGAATAGGTCAGATTGGGTTTTATTCATGAGGACATGGGCTATGGGGTTATTATAGAGAGTCTGCACCCATTTTATGGAATGAGTTAAAGTTCAAAAGACTGAGGGCTGCTACAAGGTAATCCCACTCTACCAAATCAAAAGCTCTTTCTAAATCTATAGCAATGACTGCTGCAGGGGTGGGGATATCTGTGACTGCCTGGAGTATGGAAACTAATACTCACAAATGATCCGAGCTTACCCTATGATGAAACCCATCTGAAATGGGTGGATGAAGTCTTGGAGGATGTTCTTCAGATGCATGTCTATTATTTTTGCTATGTTTTTTGCATCAGAATTAATTAGGGAAATAGGGTAGTAGCTTGCAGGTGGGGAAAGTTATTTGCTCTCTTTCAGTAGAACTGTGATGATTGCCTCTTTCAGAGTGCCTGGAAGGGAGTCATTACTATGTGACTCCTGCACCATGTGTAACAATGGTCAGGTCACTTTTTCACATAGTATTTGATAGAAGCAATAGGTAAACCATCATGAGATGGGACTTTATGCAGAGCTACAGCTTTAATGGCTCTGGAGATTTTTTTTGTAGTGATGGGGGCTTCTAGTGCGACTTATTGAATGTGAGAAATTGTTGGTAGGGTGAGACTAGCCATGAATTCCTTCAATGAAGATTCATTACACTATGTTTGAGAACTATATAAAGTTTGATAGAATGTTTTCATTATGTTATTAATGACCTTTTTGGAGGTCTGCACCTGACTGGCATTATCCTTACGATGCGGTATGAATCAATCTGCCTGCTGTTTGCAGAGTCTGTAGGCTAGTAGCCTTCCTGCTTTTTCTCTCTGAGCCCAGTGTTTGTGTTTAGTCCTAGAAATCTAGATTTCAGCCGACCTTGTGGCCAGAAGGTTCAACTGAATGCAGATGGTCATGATTTTGGCTCTCAAATTATTATCACTTAATCTCACAGGGTTCCATTTATAAATGTCCTCTTTGGCCTTAAGTGGTGATTCTAATCTTTGAGACTCCTTATTGTGAGTGTGCCTTCTATGGGCAGCATAGCTTATTATTTCCCCCTCAGGATAGCTTTGAATGCTTCCTTTATCATAGAAGAACTGGTAGGGTTATCTTGGAAGTATAAAGTTTTCTTTTTTAAGCCATTTTTTGAAATCCTTATCCTGAGTGAGTAATGGGTCAAGTCTCTACATGTGTGATTTTTCAGGGGTGGAATATGGGGTATATGATAAAGTCACTGGGGCATGGTTGGAGGTATACATGAGTTAAATAAAGTTGTTCATCACCGCAGAGGTAACATTTGGGGAAGTCAGCCAAAAATACAGTCTGCTAGTCATATGATGTTGATTAGAGAAAAACGTTTACTCGTTGCCTGATGGGTTCAGCACCCTCCAGGTGTCAGGCAATTGATGTTGCAGAATTAGATCCCATTATGTGTGGAGGGCCTGTGCATAGGGCTTTGGTCTGCAATTGGGGCAGTCAAGGTAATAGTATAGTACAAGGTTAAAGTTGCCCCCCTGCTAGTACATCTGGATTGTGAAAAGAGAGGTCCCGGAGGGTTTGGGAGAGTTTTTCACATAGCCAATTGGTGGTTGCTAGTCTGGCTATGATCCATCTACCTTCTGGGTCACGTAGTTGGGTTATGGGAGTCCAGTTTCTATGTAGTCCCCCAGGTGGCGCTATCCCAAGGGCTACTACCCCTGCCTGCTTAACCACTAACAGGTTGAGGGGCCTAGGTCCAATGGCGGGTGCCTGCACCCAGAGGTCAGGGTTAATACGGTCTGGTATGACTTGGTCACAGCCCTCTGGGACATTGCAACCCCCCTTTCTTCCCACTAGTGGCCCACACAATATATCAGGAGTACCTTCACAGTATACACTTACCCCCAGGACTGGTTCAATCAGCTTGACTCTGGGGACCCCCTGTAAAGCATGATGATGTAATACAATAGCCACTGTATGATATTTCAACACAAACACATATCTTAGTCAGTGTAACTTTGCTGAAACAACCAGATCTGATTTATTTAGGGGACGGCAACAAGGACAGGGGGGAAATCAGGTTAATTAAATCAATCACACTAATATTCAGAGCACTGTGCATAATGTCAGAGTCCCTATTTGTCACTGTCACTGGGTACCCAGGATGGAGGGTGGCTAACCAGGATCGGTGCAGCTGGTTGGGGCCCTGAGGATGGAAAATACTTGCACAATACCCAATTTGTAATCCGGAGCTGGTTGGCTCAGTTCATGTATCATGTATCAAGAAAGAAAATCAAATGCAACACTTGCAATTCAACGGTACAGTTGTCAGGGAGTTACCCTGATTTTCAGCCACTACTTTCGGCTGGATACCTTTCACATGGCAGGGGAACACAGATCTGAGAACAGGACACACCCCACACATGTATATGTAAAAGAAGATTACCATACCAGGCAGCTGCTATCATATCCCATTCACACTTACTGCCAACCCGGGAGCTCATGATGCAGCTTCTCTCTCCTGACAGACCGAGCGCAATGAAGCAGTTTCTACAGTCCTCTTCAGGGTAAGCCTGGTTCCTGGCTACTCAGCCTCTCCTTTCTTTCTCACAGTGGATTCAGTCCGAATCATCATGGCAAATGCACCACTCGACTTTAGGGCCTCCACATGTGCTTCCCACATGAAAACTCTGCAGCGCAGAAGCCCGGAGCTCCTTCCTCAGTCACGACCACAACAGATATGCCTTCTCATCCACTTAGGCAGGGAATTACAATCAGGTGCCACCCAACCCAATTGGAGGGCTTCAGATGTCAGTCACTCACAACTTCCCCTATTGGTATAAAAAGGTGCCACAATCCAGAACTTCACTTCCCAGAATTACTGGCTATATCCCCCATTGGTAGCCAGCTCCCGAGAGAGTCCTAATCCCGGCAGGTGGCGCAATACTCCATTTTAAGTGCCCCTCCCTCCTGATTGGATCCAGTTTACAGTTCTAATCCAAAATGGAGGAGCAGAGCACACAAAGTCCCAGCTGCAAGAAAGACAGGTTAGACAAATTACATTTTTACTACTACGCTAACAGATCACTAGCAAACCGTTACATCCCTGGATAGTGCTCACTCTGCCCACTTAGCGACAGCAGAAACGGAGTACTTTGTCAGCAGCTCGAGCAGGACTTGAGCAGGGAACCACACAGTACCCCCAGGTCCCAATCCTACCTGCAAGCAGACAACTCTTAAAGAGACAGTACCAAAGGCTCTAAAAGCACTCACAAATAAGCAGCTTAAATGCCGAACACCGTCCAGGTTGGAGTCTTTAGGCAAGCTATTAGGAGTCCTTTGGTAACCCCCATTTGCAGGGGGGTTACATGTATTTTTATGTACCAGGAGAAACAACCCATGTTTAGCAGATATAGAGGAGTGATTATCTTCCCACTCCACCCATTCCCTTTTCCATTTGAGTGCTTCAATATGATCCAGCTTAGTCTCTTGAAGAAAGGTGTCCTACATCTTCAACTTTTTCAAGTGGGCATTACTTGTTTCCGTTTTATGGGGTGAGTGTGATAGGGTTAGCCATGGCAAAGGGTATACAAATACTTATATCTTTTGATGGCAGAGGGCCAGTCATCGAAGGGGAGTGGGCCAGGCATGTTATTCTTGTTCCACCTGCCTTGGGGATAGGCTTTCCAGTAGGCAATTGTATGGAAGTAACACCAGAAAATGATGATTATACCTTTATATTGTGAAGGTGGCTGCATTTTTGCAAACTCCATTTTGTCTAACACAACACTGTATGTGAACAGCTTGTAAGAGCTTTAATAGTATCTGAAAAGCAAGTACCATGGAATAACATTTGAACTGTTATTTCTTTCCAGAAAACAGAAAAAACTGTCTAATAAATGTTTTCCTTTTTTTCATTTTGAAAAACAGAGAACTAATAGTGCAAGTCCTTGCTGCTATGCTTTCACTGTGTGATAAACCAGACAGTGAAAACTGGGGTAACATCTTGGATTCAGTAGGTGAACAGTAGCACTCTCCAAAGGAACTCATGCCCCTTCTTTGGGGGAGGTGGTATTCTTGGAGGCAGCTGGAATAATTGCCAATCAGGTGCTATATAACTAAGTTGTTAGAGGGAACAACAAGCACATATGATTGGGACCTTGAATGAGAGTCGGGCAGGAAAGCTTTATAATGAGAGCAGTACCTGGGAGTCTACCTGGATCATCTAGCTGGGGACCCAGCATTCCCTGACTGCTGGAAGCTGTTGCTCAGCTAGGTATTCTGTGCTGTTGGGGGGGTAATAAGGGCCGATTGTTATTTTCAATGGTGCATAGTCATTAGCCCTAATAAGCTGAGAGCCTGTAAGAGTTGGGACAGAAGAGAAAACCATGCTTTAAGTGTCAATCTCCCTATGTGTCAGGTATTTGACTAGGGAGGTTGGCTCTACATCAACACACATATGCTTGGTGAGGGTAGAATGACTAACTGGGAATTTATTTTTATTTTGCCCATGCATGTTCACAAATAAAAAATGTGGGTGCCTAATTTCTGTTGCCTACTTCTCACTGAGCCAGTCTGTGAGAACACTGCATATGAACATACGAAATTTGCCAGTAGATAAAGGCCTAGAGGTCTATCAAGTCTGCTCGAATGTGCAACTAGCATCCCCTATTCTGCAGCTGCCCCTCCTTTCCACCCTTCCCCTTCATTGACCCTCCCCCTTGTCCTGTTCCATCCCCTTTTGAAGCAGTCCACAGTTCTACTGGATACTACTTCCGCAGGTAACACATTCCACCCAGCCGCCACCCTCTCTGTAAAAAAGTGTCTCCTCCTCATCTCCCTCCTGAACCTTCCTCCCTCCAGTCTCATATCATGGCGCCTGGTGTCCCTCCCCTCCCTCCCTACAGTTGCTGCTATTAGCATGCTACTAATGAAAGGATGTACATTGGGAGATGATACACTTCAAGCAGTGCTACACAGACTTCCCAAGGATGTAACAGCCCTGGCTAGGATCAGACAGGTTAAGAAGGATTCTGAGCTCTGAAATGCATGAGAGAGCCCAGAGTATACATATTTATTATTTATCCACCGAAGCTCAGTCTTATGGCAGTCACAGGGTAAGAGTTATCTCCTGTCCACTTGCCAAGGGAAAGCTGCAGCCATGCACAACGGTGCCCTGGACCATGACAGAGGAGTCCAGTCCTCTCCCAGCACATTATTATAGAGATCAGCAGCACTTAACATATAATTAAAAATCCATTCAGACTTCCAGGGTATAGAACTGACACAAGGAGCCTGGAAGATAGCTGTAATTAAACACAACGTAAGGGCTGTGTAAACCACCAGCCTATTGGGGAAACCGCTGAAACCTAATGCCACAAGGGTGTTGGATGTGAACCTAGTCCCTCACTCCTGTGAGAGGCATAGGCAGGTTGTATCCTATACTCTTACCTCATCTTGCCTGCCAATACATATGAAAAACAAATACAATATAACCTTGATTATCTGACCCCCATTATCCGAACCTCTGGATTATCTGAACTCGTACCAAGACCCTCAAGCTAATAGGAACAAGTTGAAAGAGACCATTGATTTTACAAACCCCTCAATTATCCAAACTAATCTTATGTTCCCCAGTGAGTTCAGATAATCGAGGCTGTACTGCATAGACAATTAGTCCATTTATCTGACCCATTGATCATGGCTGCACAAGGTTATCTTCTTTGCTGCTTCATGGAGATTGATTCACAGCTGCAATTACTTCAGCACTTCCTTCATGCTCAGTTATGCACTCTGCCCAGATAGGAACCCAGTCCATGGCAGAGTGTGGAGGGGTAGCTGGTGTATCTTTTTTGAAGCTGGTTAACCTCTGGCACCATGATGGAAGCAGGTGTTAAGTCTCTTAGAGGTGTGTATCAGTTAGTGGTTTTAACCAGGGTCCTGAATGTGGAGCCACTACTTGCATCAGGTGGGACATAGCTTCTCTGTCAGCTTCTTGACTGAGCCCTGGAAGGGAAAGTTTTTTTTGAGGTAGGCTCTCTGTTTTTCTTTTTTTTTGCCTACCCTGACTGACTTGTTGCCATTGTCCAACTAGATCATGGCCTTTGCTAATGTGGTTGGTTTGGGGTTATATAGGTGATGAGGGCTGCATTAGATCCATAGGTAGGGCCTCCTGGCCATGCAGTTTGGATGGCGGCTGCACTGGTATGGCATTATCAAAATCTGCCGACCATAGATAGAGCTCAACTTCTCTGGTGGTTTGGAAAGTTGGAAAAATCCCATTCAACTGGATGGGGAGTATTGCTAGGTACAGCAGTGATGTTGGAATGTTATGTTGATAAAACCTTTCCATACCCCAGCAAATGATCTTTCATCTGTGTGGTAAGTCCTGGGAGAAGTCCTGAAAAACTTGAACTTGATGTCCTTCCCAGTGCAGCAGCCCTCTCTCCCATGCCAGCTGTAACATAGCTTCTTTGACAAGGACCAAAGTATCTTACATAAGATGGAGTGAGGTTTGCCCCCTGTTCTGGGTCAGAGGGCAAGAGAGGGATGGGCCTATCTATGTCAGGAGGCGGATAGTCATAAGCTTCAAGAATGGTTGGTAATGCTCCCCCTCAGAAAGGCCACCATGTAAAAGCCCTCTGCGCCCTTCAGTATGACCACTATGCAGAGCTTGTTCTGGTGGGATGTTTTCTAAATCATCCTCTTTGTCTGTCAGAAATTGTAATTGTTCATGGTGGTCTCTTAGTATCCATTCATGATGATTGGTTATGGGTTCTATTGATGTGTGCCTTTCAGGCATCAAGACGTAATACAATAAGATAATAAAATACAATAAAGTCAACATCATAAAACCAAAACAGAGTCAGATCAGTAAACAATACAGTCATAGGCTTTTTTCCAAAGGAAAGAGTTCAAAGCCTGTTTAAAACTCCCCATGGTTGTGCATTCCCTAATCTGATGGGGTAGAGAATTCCAAAGGGAAGGGGCCACAAACATAAAGGCATGGGCCCCAGCAGATTTTAAGGTCACCCTTGGAATCTCTAGCAACCCCTCATCAGCTGAGCAGGGTGATCTCATAGGGTGGTAAGGGATCAGGAGTTCTTTCAGGTAATCAGAGCCCAGTTCATGCAGGGCTTTAAAGGTCAGTAATCCAACTTTGAAGGTGATCTGCCACTGAACTGGTAGCCAGTGCAGTTCCCGCAGCACCGGTGTAATATGGGAAGATCTAGGAGTACCCACCAACAACCATGCTGCGGAATTCTGCACCAGCTGCAGGCAGCGGATATCAACCCCCGGAATCCCAAAGTAAAGTGAGTTGCAGTAGTCTAGGCATGAGGTCACACAGACATGGATTAAAGTTGGCAGATCACCAAACAGAACAAGATGCTTGATCCTAGCAATGTTTCTTAGATGTTAGAAAGATGACTTAACCACCGCTGACACCTGGGACCAAAATGTCAGCCCCGCATCTAATATCACCCCCAGATCTTGCACCCATTCAGAAACCTGTAGCTTGGCATCCCCAAAAAATAATCCAGATGGTGAGCCGGCCCCAGGTCCCCCTATCCGGTGATCTGGATCCAAAACCAACACCTCCATCTTCCCAGAGTTCAACTTCAGCCAACTGGACCTCATCCAATCCTGGATTTCATTGAGACAGCTATTAAATACTGAGATGGCTCCTTCTTGGTTGGGGGCAAAGGACAGGTATAGCTGAGTATCATCGGCATAACAATGAAACGTCAGCCCATACCATCTCATAATGTCTCCGAGGGGAAGCATGTACACCACAAACAACATGGGGGACAGTATAGAGCCCTGAGGAACCCCACAAAACAGAGAGATGGGATCAGAGGAAAAAAAACCTGAAACCACCCTCTGAGTTCTTCTGATGAGGTATGAAGTGAACCATCTGAGGACAACCCCAGAAAGCCCACAAATACATCTCAGGCGCTCAAGTAGGACCCAATGGTCAACGGTGTCAAATGCTGATGACAGATCTAATAGTACCAAAATGGACCGTTTTCTCTGGTCTCTCACCATCAGGAGATCATTGAGCACCCGAACCAGTGCAGTCTCGGTACTATGCTTCTTTTGAAAACCTGATTGGAGAGGTTCATAGATGCTGTGGATGGTCAGGTGGTTCTCCAACTGGGCTGCCACTACTTTCTCGATCACCTTCCCCACAAAGGGGAGGTTCGCGATAGGCCTGTAGTTAGCAAAACAATCTGGGTCCAAGGAACCTTTCTTCAACAAGGGTGTCACTACTGCCTCTTTCAAGGAACAGGAATATTCACCCGAGTCGAGGGAACACTAAACTATCCAGGCTCGAACCAGAAGAAAGGAATCCCCACACCCCAATATTGGGGATCTGATAATGGCGATCGCCCTTATGGTGAATGTACATCTCTGAAAATCAGTTTTGTCGATGTACACCAAAAGGGTGCTGGGGACTCACATTTTTAATGTTTATGCAGGGGGACTGTGCCCCTCCACACCCCCTACTAAAGGATTCTCAACTCCAGGCAGGTGCATGCCGGGGGGTTGCAAATTCACCCCAAAATAAATTTGGGTCGGGTGCAACAAAATGTATGCATGCCCAGACCAGAACCCAGTACCCTCACAGCTGAAGCCTGCGACCCAAACACCACACCACACTATGGGGCAGCTCAGTAGCCCACTGCTGTAAGACACCACACAAATCCTCCCTCACATTCCTCCTTGATTTTTCCCCATCCACACGCACATGTATATATAGTGACAGGATGTCACTATCTCTGCAGTCGCTCACCCCATCTAGTAGCCATCTGAAAAGGCACCACTATTGAGTTGCCCTTTTTTGTGTACGCTCAATAGTGGGTACCCTTATCACTGGATACCTTGATGGTGTCTTGTTTCCTAAAAGACTGCTCTGTGTTTGAGACTTGGGATGCCAGAGCTGCTAGATTCTCATTTGTTTGGCAGGTTGTGGTTTTTAACTTGGTGGTGTCCTGAAGGATTCAAGTCAGCATGTTTGTGATTTTTATCATGTAAATGGCAGAGTTCTTTTCCTGGTGTGCCCATTTTATAGTTTGTAGCAGTATAATTTTAATAAGTTTCAGTTGGGTAAGTTCAAATGGGATCCCAGCTTTTGACAGGTCTGAATGCTGTGTAGTCTTGGTTCTGCAGATTTATCTCTGTACTATTGGTGGATTTTACAGTGAATTCACAATATTTTATTTACTTATTTTCATTTTTATTTTAGTTTTTGTTGACTGGGTAAGCTTACTAGATAAATTCTGTCTATTTTCAGGCACAACCGGGGGGAAGGGGATATAGATGAATGCCAACTGGCCTTGAACTAGATTAAGTTACTGGTGGCATTTGTAGTGACTGGGAGGAAATTTGACCAGGGCACCAGGTAAATTCCCCTACTCTTGTGGTAGTGGGAGCTGTTGCACCCAAGGCTGAAAATCCTGTTTCTCAGTCTGCTGGCATACCTGTAGGTGAGATGATCTCCCTTCCTAAAGGTCCAGCGAATGTGGAGATTCTTAATGCTACAGCTGAGGAGCCACTGCAACCTTCAGATCTGTTGGTGAACAGACAGCAGACAAAATGAAAAGAAAAATGATTTGGAAACTAGTTACAGAAGAGCATGAAAAAATTTGGGCAGCATTAAATACAACCCCAAGCAACAAGTATCTCAAACAGTAAGTGATACAGGAATTTTGCAAATGGATGCGAACAAGAAAACAACATAAAACTGCAGTACCTGAAGTGCTAGAGAAGTGCAAGTTGAAGTCTCCGCACCAGGAGTGTCAAAGCAGGCTGAGAACACTGAGAAGCTTTCACATACTAATGACATAGTATCATCAAAGGAAAGGGCAACGTCCAGTGAGTCAGCATCTGCTGATGGCTCAGGAGCTAGTACTGACAAAAGGTTTGTGAACCAAGACACAAACAAATACTTTAAACAGCAACACATCCAGCCTAAAGCTGGTAAAACTGTGTGTACTGATTGTTACAAACACCTTGTACCACAAAAACGGCAAACAGATCACTGGGATTGCAGGAAGGAAGAAAGACAGTGATGAAACCACCAGTACATTTAAAAACCTGTCAAACACTTGAGCACTCCCTAAAAAATTCTGGGTGGAAACAGACTGATACGGGACAGTGGGTGCCAGATCCCAGTAATAGCCCCATTTCAGGCAATGCCCAAATGAAGCTTTTGTTATTTTAGATACCATGGGAGAAAACACCACATATGCTGCATTTTATTACTGAATCAGATGGGGACCTGAATGCACAAGATATGCAGGTGGATCTACCAGAACTAGAGACTGTACAAGATATTTCCTTTTCAGACAGTACTGATTCAGGTGATGAAGAGGCTAGCGCTAGGCCAAAAATAAAGGGAGAACAAATGGATGAGGCTTCAACCTTGAATACCACAGGGTCCAACTGAAATGAAAAAGCAAAGAATACCTGGGAAAAGTTCAGAAAAAGAGATTATTTTTTCAGCAACCACCTTCTTTACAGCATAGAAACGCAGTAAGAATACAATACTTAGGTGGACTTGATATGACACCAGACAGAATTTACGTGGGCTGCAGACTGACAATGGAATCCATTTTTTTTTTTTTACCAGTGAAATATTAATCCATGTGCCTGGTGACACTCTCTGTGATATCAGCTTCAAGACTCCCCAGGGCCTGGATAGGTTCTGGGCAAAATACGATTCTCATTGCTATTCAAGGCCTCTGGTTGTCCTTCAGGGCCATCACTCTTAGCAAGCCATCCATCAAACTGGTGACAATCTTGTTTCAAAATGAAAATATATCTGTCCATGATATAACTCATTGCTTACAACAAAGATGTGAATTACTGGGATTGCCTCAACCAATATTTGATGAGGAACATTTTTGGATGGGGGTGGAAATACAGAGTATGATTGATAAACAATGCATCAGGTCCAGTCCCTTTACCTAGCAGCTAGTTTTTAGGAAGAGAAAGGGGCCATTGTTTTATGTGGGACAGCCAAAGACATGCTTTAAATGTGGTTCACTGTTACATTTGAGTTCAGTATGTGACAGAATTAAATGCAATTTATGCTTTGATTTTGGGCACACTAGCACTGATTGTAAAAATGAGCTTAAATGTAACTTGTGTGATGAATCAGGACATGCCTATCGCACTTGTCCATGGGCAACTAACAATAGGACAGATCATCCAGATCAAGAAGTTTTATTACTATCAGCTGAAAAGAAAGACATTGCTGCAATTAAAGAACAAGACACAAACAGAAGTACAGGGACCAGTGAGGGAGATTTAGCCCTCCCCCACCTTACAGTCCCTCCAGGTAAGCCTTACTCTAATTTCAGACCCTAACCCAACCACTGCGACACTACTTAGTAAAGACCCAGTAGTTATTCAAGTTTCACCCCCCAGGGTTTACAGAAGATCCCCCCCCCACTGTGACAAATACCCAAACTATGGTTGCCCCCCAAGTAAAGGATAACATTGTACACAGAGATATGTCTACCCCCAGCTCTGTCTGTGGATTCTAAGAAAAGAACTTTGAGACAGAAAAGATCTAGATCCAAGATAGCTAAAGCTTCATCACCCCACCCCCCCACAAGTAACAGATATGATCCTTTGGTACTTGAAACCCAGGAATCAGAACAAGGTGGGGAATCTGAAACATCTTCATAACCTATACTTTCTTCTGACTCAGAGGGTGACACTTTAGCCCTAGAGCAACCAAAAGAAAAACAGACAAGTTTAGGGGTAAGGCCTAGGAGAAGTACTAAAAGGGGGGGGAACTGGACATTTAGCTCAGGATGAATCACTCTTCCCTACCCTTGTATGACTGAAATTTTTACTTTAAAGGTAGCCACTTTAAATGTCAATAACATTAAAAACCCAAAGCATAGATTACTTACCCTATCTATCCTAAAAGATTTTAAGTTTGATATCTGTTTCCTTCAAGATGCCAGATTCAACAATGCTTCTTTAGTACATGCAGCAAAGCAACTATAATATAGGGGCCCATCTTACTACTCATTTGGGACTGACACACGTGATGAAGTGGGGATTCTGTTTCGTGGTGACGAGTACGAGGTGACAAGGATAAATGAGATATTGGAGGGTAGAGCATTATAAATTGGCTTCACAGTACACAATTCAAAATGAGGAGCAATAAATATTCATGCCCCCACAACAAAGAAAGAAAGGGTGGAGTTGTTCAATGTTATAAAACCCTTCCTTTTCACAACAAAAAATGTAATATGAGGTGGAGATTTTAATTGTGTGATAGCAAAACAAGATAATAATAGTAAAACTTTATTTTTATGGTGCCTTTCCAAAACCAAGGCACCAAATAGAGTTTAAAAATGTATCAAATATTACAGCAGTTGAGTTAAATAAGACAGAGAGCATCTAAAATTAAAATAAATACATCCAATCAGTCACCAAATGCTTATTGCCAAAAATGGGTTTCAAAGCTGGTTTAAATCCCTCCACGGTCGCACACTCATGTAACTGGTGGGGTAGAGAATTCCAGAGGGATGGGGCTGCATGCCCCATCCCTCTGGAGGATAGGGGAACATGAATGGAAACACTTTTTTGTGATACAATTTGTCTGGCGACTGTTGTCAAATAACTAGGGTTACAAGATATGTATCGTGTACTACATGAACAGGGTGACCATACTTTGTTAAAGGAACACTAGCCACAAGAATCGATTTTCTCTTTATCTCTAGAACAATTAAGGTGCAAGAAACTCTAACTCTACCTGTAGAAACATCAGACCATGTAATACAGTCAGGTAAATTAGGTGTACAGGGCAGTACTGTATTTGGTAAAGGATACTGGAAATTAAATAATTTACAGTTGGAGAAACCACACACTGATGATCAAGTAGGACATTTACATAATGCCCAAATGATGCTGGCAGGCCTTACTGATAATCTGAGTACATGGTAGAGGGACACAAAAAATTATTTTAAAAGTTTTCTCATTCATTCAATTAAGCATAATAGTACAAATAAATATAAAAAGTACTTAATGATAAGAAGTCAATTAAGGAGACTGTATTCAGTGGTTAACATGCAGGGTATTACTCTAACCTCTCAAATTAAGAATATTAGACAGGAGATGATACACATTCAATACTCTAGGACATCAGCTATGCTGCCACAACATAACATCTGTACCCCGGGAAAATAGCTTTAGGAGATACTTTTGAAAATTGCTGTAAAAGAGCTAATGCTAAAACAATGAGTTCTATTTTTACTAGTGAAGATAAAGTGGTTTTTCAAATGCCAGAAATTTTAAAGGAGGTGCAGAAGTATCTAAAGGATATGTATATGGTGCCAGATTTAGGAGAACAGGAAATTATAAAATTACTTAAAAAGTGTATATTTACCAGTTCCCCCTGATAATAAAATACAGAACTTAACATATCCAATCACAAAATTTAAAATAGAGCAAGAAATAAAACAATTGACAAAATAATGTAGCACCGGGACTGGATGGTTTGACATCTGAATTAAAAAAAAAATATCCTTCTGAACTGAGAGATCTGCTTCATGAGGTTTTTAATTGGATAGTAACAACAGGAACCACAGACTTTCATTTAAACACTACTATAAAGATCTTTTTACATAAAAAAAAGACAGATGAGATTTGAAAAATTGCAAACCATTGAATGTCATAAATACAGACTTAAAAATCTTGATGAAGATTTTGGTACAGAGGTTAATTAAACTATCCCATTACCTATTAATATTACACAAACATGTTTATTGTACAGGGAACTAATAGAACAGAGACAAGGAAGACCAAATCAAAGGATATCTTATGTCAATTGACCAAGAAAAAGCATTCAATAAAATATTGCATAGTTACATTGTACAAATTGTATTAGCTTATGGCATACTACAAACCTTCTGTGACTGGATAAGCAGACTCTATAGTGAAGCCACAACCATTCCATTAGTTAATGAATATCTTGGATCATACATCCAAATACAAAGAGGCATACGACATGAATACCCAATGAGTCCTATATTATACATGTTTTGTTTGGACCATTTTTACATATGAAACAACAAGATAATTTGATTAAAGGGGTGCAGCCAGTACAGAGTAGAATTTAAATTAAAACTGTGACTTATGCAGATGATGTGTGTTTTTTAATAAAGGACCTAGAATCAGGAGAAAAGGTTTTGGATTCAATACAACATTATTCACAAGTCACAGGAGCATCTATTAATATTGCAAAAGTATAATATAACTGCTTAGTCCCACTACATCCCCAGTTAATGACCTACAAGGTATTAAAGGGACAGTAGAACAATTAAAACTATTGGGAATCACCTTAGGGGCAGGGGACAATAGTTCTCTAAACTGGACAGAGAATTAGGCTATGCTAAATATAAAGTACAAATATGGAAAAACTGGCAACAAACAAAGACAAAAAAGTAATTATAGTTAAAATGTTCCTCCTTCCCATATTCACATATCTAAGAGTGGTTCATCTCATCCCAGCACACTTAGAAATTACATTATTAAGCTTAGTTTTTCAGGTTATTTGCGGGAGCTGATTAAACCCCATTAAAAGAAAAGTTTTATACCTCCCAGTGAAACAAGGAGGCATGAATTTATTAAATCCCATAGTATTTTTTTTTTAGGTTCTTTTCGTTTTATAACTTAAAAGACCCTAGAACACCAGGACCATCGCTGTGGAGTTTGTTTGCACATCACTGGCTAAAAACTATGTTTGATTCATGGTTAGGACCAACTGGAATAACTAATTCATTTAGAGCTGGTCCTGTTTTTTTTTTTTAGACCAGTATTGAAAAAAATTAAGTAAATGGTGTTTGGATCCACCCCATATGGTTGATAAACCTAGGAAACAGATTTATGACATTATTCAAGAAAAGGCGTTTTCTGTTACACCAGTATTTAAAGGAATACTAGATGGAAATGGGGAGGGGGGTTAACAGTACATTATGTGACCCCAGAATCCCTCTAAAAATGTGGGATGTACTTTGGTTGTGCTCACAGGGGAGGCATAATGTAAAGGCAAATGCCAAGCATAAATGTCAAGAAGAAAGAATTTGTCCCAGACAGATATATATAGCTGCGGAAGAAACCATGGAACATTTTTTATTCTTATGCCCTAAAACTTTTTGGCAGCTGGTAATACAAAATTAGAAAAGCCACATGTGGGGATCATGGTCCTGTGAAGCAGTAGTAGGGGATATTACTTACCAGCCCTTGCAGATAGAAAAAGGCACTTTACGGTTGATATTTACTTGTATAAAGTATTTCTTATGGCAAGTTAGATGTAAATTTGTACTGCAACAACTTATGTTAGAGCCAGAACATCTGTTAAGAATGGTAGAGCATGAATTAACCACTATCTGCTATCAAGAACAAACAAAGATACCTAAAAATGTATGGCTTGGAAGATGGCAAAAAGTTCCATTTCTGAAAGTTAAAATAGGTTAATGGAGGTCTGTCTCTGAGCAAGTAAGTGGTGTACTGCGAAATATAGGATATTCTTGTCTCAGAACAGGACAATCAGGAGCTTAAAGGGCACACAGGCAGAAAGTAAGGAGAGAGAGAAAGAAAAAACAGAGGAAAGAGTAAGGATTGCAAACAGTTAAGGGGCCAGAAATAAGACATGATTGGAGTGGTGCAGTGCAGTGGCTGTGGAGCAGCAGTCTTCCGGGAGATGTTCTGAGGATGCGGTGTTGTCCCATCTGCAGGCACCGCTCTGGGCTGAGGGAGAAGGTTGCTCATCTCCAGGCTGAGTTGGCCAGGATTTGTGGGACCTCCTCTTCCATCCAGGGACCACCAGTGCCACTGCCGTTGCCTCAGAGGTTGCCAAGAAAGTGGAGCAGTTGGACCACAGTGGGCTCAGGGAGGGTGAGAGTGGTGGAACAGAGGTGCATCCCTCCCATTGTACCTCTCCACAATTCCTATGCCATTCTGGCAAAGTGTGGTTCCTCTATGGAGGCACCCACAGTGGAGACCAAGGAGGATGCTGGGAACCTCCACAAAGGAGACCCACAGGAGGGTGGCAGGGGACCCTGCAGGGGAAGAAAACAACTCCTGGTGGGGGACTCCATTGTTAGGAAGGTAAAACTGGGGGAGGAAGGGGAGAGGGAGGTAAGGTGCCTGCCTGGTGCCATGGCTTGCAGGGACAGGAAGCGAATCCTCAGGATTGCCAGACCAGCTGCACAGGGGAAGGAGATGGATGTCATTGTCCACCTAGGGACAAATGACCTGGCTAAGAAAGGGATTAGAGAAGTGCAGGAAGAGTTTGTGGAATTGGGGAGGGGCCTTAGTCAAGTAGCACGCAAAGTAATGTTCTCGGAGGTGCTACCCATCTATGGCATAGGAAAGGCTAGGCTGTTCTGCACCATGGGATTCAATCAGTGGTTGAAAAACTGGTGTGGAGCTCAGGGATTTGGCTTCCTTGGGGACTGAGGGTCCACCTGGAGTGATGCAAGCCTATACTGGCATGATGGGCTGCATCTGTCCGGGAGGGGAACCAGAATCCTAGGTGATAGGTATAAATGCTTCATTGGCAAGCTTTTAAACTAGCCAAGGGTGGAGGCACTGGAAAGGAGCAGGAAAATCCTAGCCCCCCCAAATAATCATGGTAGTAAGGCGGCAAACACCAACATAGAGGTGTCGATAGGGAGAAGGGCAGGGGTAAATGGAGAAAGTGACAAAGGCAAGAAGGACAGGATGGGGCAAAAGGAGTAAGGCCATCAGGAAATGGAGGGTAATGAGTACCAATGCCCATAGTCTGGGCAACAAGCTCTCTGAGCTGATGGCCTTAATGGAAGAGGGATGCCTGGATATTGTAGCAGTCACAGAAACATGGTACACAGAGAACCATGACTGGGATGTTAACATACTAGGGTACATAACCTACAGGAGAGACAGGCAGGGGAGAAGAGGGGGAAGAGTAGCTCTCTATGTAAAGGAAGGGATAAAAGCAACTGAACAAAAGAGTAAACAGGGAGGAGAGGAGGCACGGTGGGTCACCTTGGAGACTGGAAAGGGCACCACAATCCGCACAGGGGTTGTGTACAGACCCCTATGTCAGGGAGAAGGAATGGACAAGGATATGATAGAAGGCATTCTTAGAATGGCAGAGAAAGGGGAGATACTGTTGAAGGGAGACCTGAATATGCCAGATGTTAACTGGAGCACATTTGCTGCAGCCACATCCAAGAGCAGGGCCATTCTTGATGCCCTACATGTGGCAGGTATTAGACAGCTAGTTTCGGAACCCACTCATGAGGGAGCAATCTTAGACCTCGTACTCTCAAATGGTGGCAGTGAGAGGATCTCAGATCTAGAAGTGGGTTGCCATCTGGGGACAAGTGACCATCAAACAGTGTGGTTCACGTTAAACTCAGCTACAGAGTCAAGCCATACAAAAGTGAGGGTACTGGACTTTGGGAGGGCTGACTTTGGCAAGATGGGAGAGTGCCTCAGAAAAGCACTAGCAAACAGGCTAGAAGGAGGTGTGGAGCAACAATGGGGAATTATCAAAACTGCCAACACAGAGGCAACAAGCCTTTGTGTGAAGCAAATGAACAAATCAAAATGAAAGAAAAAGCCACTATGGTTCTCAAAAGAGGTGGCTGTGAAAGTCAGGAAGAAAAAGATAGCATTCCGGAAGTAGAAGGAAACACAGGAGGAGCAGGACAGAGAGCTGTACCAGTTAAGGCAGAAGGAAGCAGGGAGGGAAGTCAGAATAGCAAAGGCCCAAACTGAGGAAAAGATAGCCAACTCAGTTAAGAAGGGGGATAAAACCTTTTATAGGTACATCAGCGAGCGTACAAAGACAAAAGGAGGGATAGTGAGGCTGAATAGAATGAACAGTGGGTGGGCAGAGGGGGACAGTGAAAAAGCAGGAATACTGAATGAATATTTCTGCTCAGTATTCATAAAAGAGGAGGGGGAAGTGCCTAATCCAATTAACAGAAGCACTCTTGATAGAGGGGTCGATCCCAGTCCTTTCACAGAAGAAAGGGTTCTGCAAGAACTCCAAAAACTGAAGGTGGACAAAGGAAATGGGTCCTGATGGAATTCACCCCAGAATTCTAAAAGAATTAAGGGAGGAACTAGTGAAACCACTGGCTACTCTTTTTAATAAATCATGGGAGGATGGTGTAGTACCTGAGGACTGGAGGAAGGTGGATGTGATTCCCCTTCACAAAAGTGGGTCTAAGACAGAGGCAGGAAACTACAGACCTGTCAGTCTGACCTCTGTGGTAGGGAAAGTGATGCAGTCACTTCTGAAGGAAAGAATAGTCGAGTATCTAGGTTTAGGAAACTGGGGAGGGGTCTCAAGCAAGTAGCTACTTCTGTCACTTTCTCAGAAGTACTACCTGTGAGAGGCAAGGGAGAGCATAGGAGTGCATGGCCCAGGAACTTTAACTCATGGTTGAAAAACTGGTGCTGTGAGAAAGGGTTTGGATTCATTGGTGACTGGGGACCCTCCTGGAGGGATGGAGGTTTGTTCAAGCCTGACGGCCTGCATCCATCCTGGAGGGGAATTCAAGCACTCAATGATAAGTTTAAATGCTACATTGACAGGCATTTAAACTAGCAAAGGGGTGGCAGGCCAGCAAGGAGGGTACCTACTATCTCACCCCCACAGCTAGCAGTGGAACCAGCGAACCAGAGGAGTGGCTATCTGCAAAGCAGTGTGCAAAAGATGGAGATAGTGCCCAAGAGGTGGATAAGCAGAAAAGGCAAAATTCAGCAGAAGGGCAGACAGCAAGGAGAACCAGGGATAAATGACAACCAAGGAAGGGGCTGGAGTAGAACAATGAAACAGTCTAGGGAGGTCAAATCATGGAAAGCCATGTGTGCAAATGCCAGGAGCCTTAGCAACAAGATGGAAGATCTGGAGGCTGTCATGGTGCAGTCAGACCTGGACATTGTGGCCATCACTGAAACCTGGTGTAATGATAACCACGACTGGGAGATGGCCATACCTGGCTACATCATATTCAGAAGAGACAGAGCAGGCAGGAAGGGAGGAGGAGTGGCACTGTATGAAAAATGACATAAGGGCCACAGAGATCCAGGAGGAACAAAATGGGGGAGATACTGTGGGTTAGCTGGAAAGGAAATGGGGACAGCCATCCGCACAGGTGTGGTCTATAGACCACCAGCCCAGGAGGAAGAAACAGATAGGGAGCTGATGCTAGCCATCCAAAGGATGACAGACATGGGTGAGGTAGTACTGGTTGGAGACTTCAATATTCCAGACGTGGACTGGAGCATCCCAGCAGCAGCATCAGCTAGGAGCAGATTTATCCTGGACTCCCTTCAGGGTGCCTTCCTCAAGCAACTGGTCATGGAACCAACTCGGCAGAAGGCAATACTGGACCTTGTGCTCACAAACAGGGACAGTGTGATGGGGGTAACAGTGGGAGAGCACCTGGGAAACAGTGACCACCAGTCATTGTGGTTTGAAATCACAGAAAGAGCAGAACCAAACCACACAAAAAGACGTATCCTGGATTTTAGGGGGGCAGACTTTGGGAAAATGGAGAGATACTTGAAAGAGGCATTAAGGGGAATGGGACAGCATCAGGGGTTGAGGAACAGTGGGCAGTATTTAAAATGGGGATTACAAGAACAACAGAATTATGCATTAAGCAGGTTAGCAAGAGGAAAAGGAAGAGGAGACCATTATGGTTTTCCAAAGAGGTAGCAAAGAAAGTGAAAGCCAAAAAGATTGCATTCAGGCAATACAAAAAGACACAGGCAGAAGGGATAGGGAAGTACCAGGAGAAGCAAAGGGAGGCAGGGAGGTCAGTAAGAAACCAAAGTTCAGACAGAAGAGCACATTGCAAAATCAGTGGGTAGAGGACCAAAACCTTTTACAGGTACATAAGTGAAAAAAGAAAGACAAAGGGAGGGATAATGAGACTGAAGGGGGAGGATGGGTGCCTCGTGGAGGATGACAACAGTAAAGCTGACATATTGAACAGGTATTTCTGCTCAGTCTTTACTGAGGAAGAGGATGGTAATGGGTCTGAAGGGAGTACAAGGGGTGAGAATGGTGCAGAAATGGACAAAAGTCCCTTTACACAAGAAAGGGTCCTGAAGGAACTGGAAGTAATATGAGTTGATAAAGCAATGGGGCCAGATGGGGTGCACCCCAAGGTCCTTAAAGAACTAAGAGAGGTGGTGGCTGAACTTCTGGCTATCCTGTTTAGCCGATCACTGGAAACAGGGGAGGTACCCAAAGACTGGAGGACAGCAGATGTAGTCCCCTTATACAAAAGTGGGAACAAAGAGGAAGCAGGGAACTACAGACCAGTCAGCCTCACCTCGGTAGTGGGGAAGACTATAGAAGCACTACTGAAGGAGAGATTGGTGGAACATCTGGTTGTCAATGGACTACAGGACCCAAGGCAGCATGATTTCACCAGGGGAGGTCATGTCAGACCAACCTTGTTGAATTTTTGACTGGGTGACTAGGGAGGTGGATCAGGGGAGGCAGTGGACATGGCCTATCTGGACTTCAGCAAGGCCTTTGACACTGTGCCACATAGAAGACTATTACACAAACTGGGGAATATGGGTGTGGGCAGGACAGTAGTGTGGTGGGTAGGTAACTGGCTGGGTGGCAGGACACAGAGGGTGGTGGTAAATGGCTGTCACTCCACAGAGGAACAGTGACCAGTGGGGTACCACAGGGATCAGTGCTGGGACTGGTCCTATTCAACATCTTCATCAGTGACATACGCGCAGGACCTAGAAGGCAGAATTTCACTGTTCGCTGATGACACTAAGCTCTGTAACAGAGTAGACACACCAGAGGGTGTAGACAGAATGAGAAGCGACCTGCAGAAACTTGAAGAATGGTCAGGAGTTTGGCAGTTGAAATTCAATGCAAAGAAGTGCAAGATAATGCATATGGGGCACAAAACCCTGGCACAATATATCAGTTGGGGGTGAGGATATAGCATGCACCAAGCAGGAAGGGATCTTGGGGTTATCATCTCTGATGACCTCAAGGTAGGGAAACAGTGTGACAAGGCAGCAGGTAAAGCAAATAGAATGCTGGGATGCATAGGCAGGGGCATCAGCAGCAGGAAAAGGGAGGTCATAATTCCACTATACAAGACACTAGTGAGGCCCCACCTGGAGTACAGTGTACAGTTCTGGAGACCATACCTACGTAAGGACATAGACAGGGTAGAGAAGGTTCAGAGGAGGGCAACAAAGATGGTGCATGGATTGCATCACAAGTCCTATGAAGACAGGTTGAAGGAACTGAACATGTACTCCCTGGAGGAGAGGAGGGAGAGAGGGGGATATGATAGAGACATACAAGTATCTTACAGGGAGGAACAGGGTGCAGGAAAACACTGTTGTTAAACGAAAAAGATGTTCCAGGACTAGAGGGCATGGGATGAAGTTGGAGGGAGGATGATTCAGAGGAAACATAAGAAAGAATTTCTTCACAGAACTGGTGGTGGACAAGTGGAAAACCCTGCAGAGGAAGTGGTGGGGGCTGAAACAATCATGGCATTTAAGAATGCATGGGGATAGACATAAAGGAATTCTGGAGGTCAGGGGTAAGGGGCAACAGACTTCTAGGAAAACAAACTGAACTTACAAGCTCAAATGGGCAGACTGGGTGGGCCATAGGCCCTTATCTGACGACACTGTCTATGTATATATGTAGAGGCCAGAGGAGCACAGGACCCAAGGCAGCATGGGTTCACAGCGGGAAGGTCATGTCAGACGAATCTAATAGATTTCTTTGACTGGATGACCAAAGTAGTAGACCAGGGAGGGGCTGTGGACATGGCCTAACTAGACTTTAGCAAGGCATTTGACACAGTCCCACAAAGATTAATAGTCAAATTAACCAGCCTGGGAGTGGGACCCAGGGTGGTAGCCTGGATAAAACATTGGCTGGACAACAGGACACAGAAGGTAATAGTAAATGGAGTCCATTCTGAAGAAGGGGGTTACTAGTGGGGTACCTGAGGTTCAGTATTGGGTCCAGTCCTTTTAATGTCTTCATCAGTGACATTGCAGAGGGACTGGAAGGAAAGTATGCCTTTGCAGATGACACAAAAATCTGCAACAGGGTTGATACACAGGAAGCGTGGAAAGGATGAAAAGGGACTTGGCAAGGTTGGAGGAATGGTCAGAAGTATGGCATCTAGGGCTCAATGCAAAGAAGTGCAAAATAATGCACCTGGGAAACAAGAACCCAGGGGAAGAATACACAATGGGTGGGGAGGTAGTAACAACAACAAAAAAGGAAAGGGGCCTGGGGGTAATCATATCAGATGACCTTAAGGTTAGCAAGCAATGTGAGAAGGCAGTAGGGAGGGCTGGGGGTATAATGGGATGTATAGGGAGAGGCATCAGCAGCAGAAAACAGGAAGTTGTTATCCCTCTGTACAGACAGTTGGTGAGACCCCATCTGGAGTACTGTGTCCAGTTCTGGAGACCCCATCTCTGCAAGGACATAGACAGGATAGAGGCAGTCAGAGGAGGGCAACTAAAATGGTGCAGGGTCTGCAAGAGAAGCCGTATGAGGAGAGACTAAAGGAGCTTAATATGTATACCCTTGAGGAAAGAAGGGAGAGGGGGACATGATAGAAACTTTAAGTACCTCAGTGGAATCAACAAAGTCCAAGAGGTAGCATCTTTCACAAAAGAGACTTGCAAGAACAAGGGACACAATTTAAAGATAGAAGGAGGTTCAGGGGCAATGTGAGAAGTATTATTTCACAGAGGAGTAGTGGATGCATGGAACAGCCTTCCTGAGGAGGTTGTGGGTCTAAAACTGTGGGAGAATTCAAGAATGCATGGGACAGACATAAAGGCAATTCTTGTGGAGGTAGGAAGAAATAGGCTGTTGGTTAACTAGGATCTACGGCCTATCCTGTAGGTAGGGAAATGGGCAGACTAGATGGGCCTAGCGGTCCTTATCTGCCGTCAAAGTCTATGTTTCTATGTTTCTATGTAATGGATCCTTGAAATCTGCTGATTAATTTGTTACTATAATTTAAAACAAGTCTCATCAACTGTTGAATGATTGTTGGAATTATAGGAAGGTCTGTGGTGGTTATCTCTTTTTTTGTTGTTGTTGTAATAAGTACCACCAGAGGAAATGTAATTTCTATTTCGTTATGGCACTGTACTGTTTATTTTCAGTAAATATTCCCCAACTATTTTTGAGATGTGCCATAGGATCTTTTACATCCATCTGAAACAGACAGATGGGAGCTCGGTTTAGCATCTCGTCCTAAAGATGGCACCTCAGGAGTGCAGCACCCCTCTCATGCTGCACTGCAGTGTCAGTATTGGGAATAGTAACCCAAGTGCCTGATGTGGGGATAGAACCCACAGCCTTCTGATCTCACAGCCTCAGAGGTGAGTGTGCTACCTACTGAGCCACTAACACTGATATATATAGTGGCATTGTCTGATAGCTCTAGGTGCCAGCTCTTCATTCAGTATTCTAAATATTGTTTTCCTAGCAGCAGTTTGTTGGATGGCATGAAATTCTCCCTCAGTCGATCTGTCTAAATACATTAAGCTGCCAATATGCTTCATGGCAAGCTCTGTCCCCCAACTTGGCACTCTTAGAATACACCAAAAATGTTAAAGAGGCCCTTGACAATGGTGGCCTAGTCAGATCTAATACAGATGGACAATGTCAGTGTGCTGCTCTACATTAAAGGAGAAATCCACCCAGAATGTGCAAAAACATATGTTATGTAGAGTGTTTTGATATGTATGTTAAGTCCTAGTGTGTCCTTCCCTCTGTCTGCTATTAGGAGTTTTTCATAAATTAGTCTGCTAGCTGTATGGTAATTTTATGACCCCTGGGGATCTCCATCACAAATAGGTTTATTGGCTTTCTTTCTCCTTCGATGCACCTTGGCTCATGTGACAGTGATGTAGCTATACTCTTAGATTTAGCAGGGTCTGTCACAGCTCAGCCACAAAAATAATACTTCTTTCAGAAAAGTCACACTGCTAGATTTTGGGTGAGTGTAATCATTATTATTTTTTGATATTAGTACCTTGTCCTGCTATGTTACAATCTGTGAGGTGATGCTCAATTTTTTATTATTTTCTCTTTGGCTTAGCTGTGGCAGACCCTGTAACAAGACACTGGCTTCCTGCAGGGTTAATTAGATATCACACCAAAGAGCACTCTGGGAAGACTAGAGACCATAACAGAAACCAGAATGGCAACCTCCAAAGGCAATAAAACAGTTAGGGAAAGTTAGAAAAAACATCTCTCACAGCCAGAGGAAAAGAAAATGCTGGGAACTGGTAAGAACACAGATTTTAACATGGAGTTTTCCTTTAACAAAGAAAGGGGTGTGCTTTCCTATCCATTGTGCAGGGAAGTGATGAGGATTTGGTACTGGGCTCTGGAACATAGCTTAGATCTATTAGAAGTACATGTTCCAGGCACTCAAAACATCTTGAAAGAAAGGCTAAACAGGTCACAGTCCAAGATGCATGAGTGGGAACGTTTAACCTAAATGGTCGATGACCTATTTGAATGGTGGGGCCACACAGAGTTGGGCAGGTTTGTGCCACCACACAATGTAAAATTGTCACTTTTCTGCTCGCTCACTCCAAGGCCTGGAGTTTTCTGGTGAGACTCATTCCTCTATTGGAAAGAGAGGCTCCAATATGCCTTCCCTCCCTTCTCTCTAATTCAGAGTGTGCTACTCAAGTTACATATGGAAGAGGCATCACTGATACTAATTGCTCCCCTATGGTTTTGACAGATCTTTCTCCCCCTTACTGCAACAGCTAGTGATGGAACCCCCACTGCCACTGCCCCTGTGCAAGGATCTTCTGTCACAGATGCAGGGAATCCTGGTCCATGTTGACCTGCTATTTCTCCATCTGCATGCAAGGTTCCCGAAGACATAGCCATAGCTCATTTTGGCATTTTGCAAAATATGGCTGATGTTCTGGTGGCTGCTAGAAAACCTTACACCAGATCCACTTACTCGACGAAGTGGAACCATTCACCTGTTTGGTTAATCGGGTTCAAGAGTACCTGCTGTCCATATTGGATTTATGCCTGCAGCATTCTATCGAAGTGCACCTGGCTGCAATATCAAATTTCTATGTGCCTATCTAGGGTTGTATGGTTGCCTAGCTGGAGGAAGTCTGTACGTTCTTGAGAGGCAATCTACATATGAAGACTCCCATCTGAAATCCAGACCTGGCTTAGGACCCGAATTGTATTTTGAAAAACCTTTCTTCGTCTCCTTTTGAGGCACTGTGACTTGTGGCTTATGCTTTCTCTATTGGGAAGCATTGCCTCTAGCTGCAATGACTTCTGCTAGAAGGATTGCTGAGCTACAGTCTCTAATAAGTGAGCCTTCTTATTTGATTTTTTACAAAGAGAGGGTGTCCTTGCAAATTAATCCTATGTAACACCAGCTGCCATTTGTCCATACTCACTGTGCTCAAGGGACTCCCTTTCTTTGTCCCTTCCCACAATTTTCTCATTCACTGGCAAATCCACCTTCACCTAAAGACTCCCCTCTTTATGGAACCAACTTCCACCTCTCCTAAGAAATTTGTTCTCTCACAACTGCTTCAAATACCAAATCTGACAACTTCCACTCTTCTCCTTCACCTGCTCCTAGCTGGATCTACGACCAGCTGTCAACAAAATGTTTGTCGAACAACCGGACAGTGAAACCATCATCTTGACCGCATTTGTGGTCAGCAGATGTTTTTCAAGTTCTAGGCATGTTTTCTTTGGGGAGCTTTGTCCCCCATCCCCTTTTGGGGGGGGCTGTGCCCCTGCACCCCCCCCCCACTATTAATAATCAATTCTGAGTCAGAGCTGATTGGTGGGGGGTGCAAATCCCATGAATCCCATGCCTGGGTCTAGCAGCCATCCATACAGTGACCTGGCACTGTAGTTGCTGCAGTGACGGTCACTGTAAATGTGCCACTGTCAGTGGTGCATACCCTCCTGGTCACTTGCAGGCCAAGCCTCATGCCATATGTTTTTTGTGGACAGTAATCTAATCGTCAGAATTGTATGATACTATTTGTACATAGTCCATCTGAATGTACATTACTTCGCTGTATAACTTATGCATTTGTATATTTATCTCATGTATCTACTGTATCATGTATTTTCTGCTTTATATCCCTTTCACCTTCCCCAGGTCACACCTGGAAATGAGCCTCAGCTCAGTGTGCCTTTTCCAGTTATCAAATGCTTAAATAAAATAAAAAAAATAATCTTCCAAAGTGAAGTCTGAGTTTACTTTAAATCAAGCCATCCACCTGCCAGTTTATTTCCCAGTCCATGTCTATCCAGGGGAAGCATTTCTCCATACTTTAGACTTAGTAGGATACTCAGGTGCTATAAACTCTGTACCAAAGATTGCAGAATGTCTTCACAACCTTTTGTTTTATTTCCCACTGGAAAGCCCCCAGTTTCTAAACAGTGCTTTTCCAAATGGCTAGGAAATTCTGTTACTTTTTGTTACAAGATGTACGGCAAGGACCCTCCTGGGGTGGTTTGTGGTCATTCCATTAGAGGTATGGCCACCTTTGTTACTTGTTTCAAAAATGTGTCTGCTGCAGAGATCTGTGCAGCTGCTATGCAGAATACTGTCCACACCTTCACAAAGCATTACAGACTGGACATTGTCTCATAGATTGCCTAGCTTTGGCTTAACTGCACTATAAGGCCTACTTTAATAATCCTATAGGCTCCAGCTTCCAAGATTGTTCACTGTCAGTACTGCTCAGTACTCGTCCCATGAGTGTGGCATGATAAAAGAGATATCCTGAAACAAAGAACAGTTACGCACTGACTGTAACAGTAGATCTTTGAGAGCATCTCTTTCATCAGTCCATGCCGTCCCACCCTCCTTCCCCCTTGAATGTCTACAGCTCTTGATTTGCTGCTCCTACAGTAAATCCACAATTACATTTTCCAGACTTTTGCCTTTTCTGGCATGATCTCTAGTGGGGAACTAAAGAGAGGAGAGCAGGGGCCACCCACATTTATGTATACATTGACATTGTTGCAAAACTCTGGCTAACTGCTTGCAAAACACTTTTCATGGACATGTCTCACTACACCTTGTCCTTTGCTTCATCTCCCACAACATCTCAGCCTTACTGCACACCCATGAGATCTGCATCTGGTGCTGACCACTGCAAACTACCTACTACCACCCACTTTCTTCTTTAAAGCTATATTGAGGTCTGAGGTCCAAAGACTATTGCAAACCATATCTGACTACACTAGCCCTCGCTCCGATTCACTCAAGTCACGACTTCGGAAGCTAGCGGCACCATTGATTGCCTCACCTTTTACCAAGATTTTCACTCTGTCTCTCTCTCTCTCTCTCTGGGCATTGTCCCTGATCTCTGAAAGATTGCCCGAGTTGCACCCATCCTGAAAAAAGGTGACCTAAAGGATATAAACAACTACAGGCCCATAGCTGTTCTCTCTGTGCTAAGCAAGCTACTGGAAAAAGCTTGTTGCAACCCAAACAATTGCCTGTCTTACAAAGAACAAGCTTCTCTCAGACACTCTGCATGGTTTCAGGAAAGGGTACAGTACCTCAACTGCCCTTTTCAAATTCACTACTGGTGTCCTCTGCAACATGGACAAAGGCCTACTCACTGGAGCAGTATTTATTGACCTTACCAAGGCTTTCGATCTCATTGATCATCCCCTGCTTCTCTCAACCCTGCATAGACTTAACTTCTCATCCCAAGTAGTTTACTGGTTCAACGGCTACTTATCAAACAGATTACAACTTGTTAAATTCAACTCTGCTCTATTGGATGTGACCAGTACTGACATCGGAGTACCCCAGTGGTCCATCCTGGGGCCCCTTCTCTTCTCGCTTTACATTAACAACATAGATTCTACCATACTCTCCTGCTTAGCTATCCTATACACTGATGATCTTGTCCTCTACTACAGTGCTGACAAAGTCAACATCATCAACGAAAACCTCTCCTTGGATTTCAGGAATGTGCAAACATGGCTAAATAAAAACAAGGTCATCCTCAACACAAAAAAGACACGAGCCATGCTACTTGGCACTGCCCCCAAACTTAGAGCCTGTAAGGAATCCCTCCTAGTCCATGACTCTGGGGGGGTCTCTCATCAACTGTGTCACATCCTTCAAATACCAGGGAGTCCTCCTTGATAAATCCCTTGATTTCAGTCTGCACATCCAGTCAACATGCAAAGCTACAAATGCCAAACTTGGAATCGCCTACAAGACTAGTCACCTGCTAACACCATCTGCTAAACTGGCTATTGCCAAGGGTATTCTGCTGCCAGTGCTGACATTTGGTGTCTCCACTTTTGCTAATGCCCATAAGACTGCTCTCCATAAATGGGATGTCGCATATAACAACATATGTTGGTATGCCTCCTCTTCACATCGCCTGAAGCACCAATGCACACTGTATAATGAACTGGGCTAGCTCTCCCCTTCTGCCTACTGACTTTACTCCCTAGGGACCCTCACAGACTCTGTAATCTGAAACCAAACACCCTCCTCCCTTACAGCTCTACTTGTTCCACTGACACCTGCTCGTGGACTATGCTCGACAAATAAATTTCTACTTACCGTACCCAGGTGTCTTACTTCTAAAGGTTCTGGAGCATTTCACTGCACTTCCCCGGCCACTTGGAACTCCCTCCTATCCGCCCTAAGACAGGCAAACTCCCACCCAATATTCAAAAAAGAACTATATCGCCACCTATCCCGGCACCCTTACACATGCTTTGATCCCACTTGAGGCCTCACAGCCAGCCACCCTACCTCGCCCAGGACACTGCTGTACTTCTGAACAATCTTTGTCTTATTTGTGTCTTAATAGCTGCCACTTAGCCCAGTCTCAGTTGTTATTTGCTTGTACTACTGCCACCTTGTGTCATCTCTGCCTAGCCATATGTATAATCTCTAGTACTGTCTGAATTGATCTGTATTCTTACCTACATGTACTATATACTATGTAACCATATACTATGTAATTGTATAATCTCATCTCTTTTATGTATGTATTCTTCCGGGTCGTGCCTGAAAATAGTCAACTCTTGGCTAACGCACCTAACCCAGTTAACAAAAACTAAATAAATAAATCAAAGTTTCTGAGTGGCCCTAGTGCCTGGTAGCTATAAGTTCCATAGCTGTGGCCTGATGGAAGAGATTCTCTTGAAGATATAATATTATGGTAAGTACAAAAATGTTCTATATTGTCCTTTCTAAAGACTTCAACCCAGTCAACCATAAGTTCCTACTTAACAAACTCCTTTCCCTGGGTTTGTCACAGAACACAGTTGATCGATTCCTTAGCTAGCTCACCAATCACTCTCAGCGGGTAAAGATCAATAAACGTTTGTCGCACATTAGGGGAGTATCTTGGGCCCACTCCATTTTAGCCTCTTCGGAAATCAACTGCCTGATGCTTGTCAGACAGCCAACCTACTCCTCTGTGCCAGTGATGCAGTCATCTGTTCCAACAATTCTGGCCTTGACAGCCTTACCGCTGCTCTCCAATGTAACTTTAGGTCACTTGAAAGATGGTTCTCCAGCACTGAGCTGGTCCTCAATTACAAAAAACAAAAACCACGGTCTTCTGTTGTCTCCCACAGAATAGCAAAGGTCTACCCTTTTTCATCAGAAATGGCAAAGGTCAAAACCTTGAGCACTTGGAGATCTTCAAATAACTTGCAGTAGCTCTGAATTACACTTTATCTTTTGCATCTCAGGTTGAAAGTCTAGTGGTCATAGTTAACAGAAGACTGTGTGCCTTGTACCATAACAAGAAGAACATCACTGGGGACGCTAGATGCCTTATTGTGGCCAGCTCCATTCTGTCAGTTATTGACTATGGGCTCCTTGTCTATGCTGCTGCCTGTGACACAGGTGACTTCTTGACTATGGCAATGTAATTTACTCTTCCACTACTCTCACAAACCTAAGCAAACTGGACATCCTTTACCACCGTGCGGTAGAGTTTATTACCAACTCCCCTTACCGTTCGCACCACTGTGACCTGTACGCAGCTGTTGGCTGGACATCTCTCACCACTAGATGCTTGCTTCATGCTGGTCTCTGGACCCTGAAGTTGCTCCTGCACAAACTATCGAGTTACCTATCATCTCTCATCTGCATTTCTCACAGTGCATACTCTCTCAGGAAATCTGACTTCATTCTGCTGAACATACCTAGGACACGGACCTCCTTGGGTAAACGTGCTGTTGCACATGCTCTTCCCTCTATTCAGAACCAACTCCAAACCAAGCTGAAACTAACTAGCATAGTTTCAATTAACTTCTACAAAGTGCTAAGTGCAGCTAAGATAAAAGATATCTGCAACTGTTATCAAGCCCCTTCCCATCCCCATGTGTGCCTTATACATTTATGTGTAAGATCTTCATCACCCTTATGCATGCTGCTTACTTTCTGTTTGTGCTATCATTTAACCAAGACACAACTACACTCTCTTAGCTTCTGATTTCCAAGCTGTGACCACTACTGCAAGCATCCACATCTACTCCCCTTCCCCGCACCATTCCTGGCTCTCTATATATATATTACTTCTCTCACTCTTGCATGCCTCATTCCAGTTAGTTTACAAAGACCCTCCCTATCCACCTTATTTGTCCCTTTCAAGTATTTGACTGACTCAGTCATTTCCCTTCTCTCTCTCCTATCCTCCAGGGAATAAATGTTCAGGCCTCCCACCTCTCTTCATCCTTTATCCTGCTGGGCTGTGATCATCTTTGTTGCCCTTCTTTGGACTGCCACCAGCAGGTTAATGTCCTTCTTAAGGTAGGGGCACCAGCACTGTACACCGTTCTGTCTTTGTGGCCTCACTAATGATCTGTACGGGGCAGTATAACTTCTTGCCTACTGCTGATCCCCTGGCATCACAGCCCAACATTTTATTTGCCCTTGCAGCTGCTTTCCTTCTCTGTGTAGAGTGTGTCAGGTCACTTGTGATTATCACTCCCAGATCCTTATCCTCCTCTGTTGCAGAAACCCAGTTTCCTCCCAGGCTGTACTCAGTCCTCAGGTTCTTGTCTCCAATGTGCATAGCTTTGCATTTATTTGCATTGAAGCCTAGCTGTAAAATGCTAGACCACCTCTCTAGTTTTTCCTGATCCTCCTTTAGGTCCTGTATCCACCATTCCACAAAGCTTGGTGTCTTTCATGAGTAGACACATTTTGCCCTTAATGTCATCCCTAGTATCAACGATAAAGACATGGGACAACACCGGTCCTAGCACAGATCCCTGTGGGACACCACTGGTGAACTCCCTAGTGCTAAACAACTCAGCCCCACAGCTACTCTCTGGCTCATGCTTCCAAGTCAGTTTTCCACTGATCTGGTCAACTTCTCACCAACCCTAGATCTACCAATATCCTAATCAACCTCTTGTGGGATAGAGAGTCCAATGCCTTGTTGAAGTTCAGGTAAAGGATTAGCACATCTTGGTCCCTGTCTACTGTTTTAGTAACCCAGTTATAGAAGTCAATCAGAATCATTTGACACAACCTCCCTCCCATGAACACATGCTACCCCACATCCTGGAGAGCATGCATGACTAGATAATCTACAGATCTTTCCTTAACCTCAAACAGATTCACCTCACTGAAAAATGAAGTAAATTCAGTTCAGACATATGAAGGTACTAACCATCCTGAGAGACTGGTTGTCAGAGAATCAATAATCAGATTTACTGACAACCATCTATATAAAGATGATAGAGAAAATAGTACTGTCACAAGCCTACCGGTAGCAAGAGTAAAAGATATTTCAGAAACCATGGAAAAAATAAGATTACCCAATAAATCGGTCATTATTCTTTGTGTAGGGACTAATGACATTGGAAAGGGACATGCCAATTATATGTATGATTCTTATGGAACCAGAAAAAAGGACTCAAAAGAAAATGCCACCAGGTGGCCATATCATATATTTTACTTGTACCCAGGGCACATTTGGAAAAGAGTCTTACAAGTGAAAGAATGAATAATAGATTATTAAATTGGTACAAAAGTGAAGATTTGTCATTTATAGACAACTGGGAATTAGGAACAGAAACAAACTTTACTCAAGAGATAGACTACATCTGAATAAAAATGGGGCTAGGATTCTTGCTGAAAAATTAAAGCAGTGTATAAATCAATTCAGTTTAAACTAAACAAGTTGGGGAAACACTAATAAGTAGTAGTCAACAAAAAGAAACAACAAAAAATAATTTCAAGGGCAAAAAAAAATGCAATGCTGAGTGGACTAAGTGCCATACTGCTGAATGCTAGAAGTATGAACAATAAAGTTGACGAACTCTGTACTTATAAACATTAATCTCTATGATAGCATTGCTATTACAGAGACATGATTTAGACAACATCAATATAAAAAACTGTGAAACTGGACCTACATTAAGTAACAGTGACCACCGATCTCTAACATTCCTAATAAAATGTTAGCTACTTGTGCAAAATGGATTTACTGAAATATATTTATAGAATAAAGTTGATATTTCTAAAATAAAAAAATAAGTTGAGTACCACAGAGCGGGAAGTAAACTGGCAATGAAATCAATGGAAGAAATGTGGGACATTATAAAAACCACTGTCCCACAAATCAATAATGAATTCATACCTAGAATAAAAAAGTAAAAATAATAAAAAAAGACCAACATTGTTCAATAAAAGAATAAAAAAATTAATAAACAAAAAAGACAAAATATATTGATACCAATTGTTGCTTGGTATGAGAATAACACTGAAAGCATAACAAAAAAAAATCCAAAGGAGGGGTAAAATAGAAATAAGAAGAGCGAAAAAAAAGAAAGAAACAAATATAACTCACAACAGTGTTGTTTTCTGACTTTAACAGGTAAGCAAAAGAAAGTGCTTGTTGAGCCATATATTGAGTTAAACTTATGGAACATTGTATGAATAGGCTCACATAAAGCACTGCTTATGGTATGAAATGTTTAAAAAATTAAGAACAATTAAAAATTATAAAAATCTGTAGAATAAAGAAAAAGACATAAACTTGTAATTAAATGCAATTTAAAATGTGTGTATTCACAGAAATACTTGACACAAGATTACCCCATGAACAAACTCAATAGATGAACAAAACACAGTGGAAAATAAAAGATTGCAAGCACACTTGAAAGTGTTTTGGCATTTTTTGAAAGGCCCCCTACCCCACACCTGTTTGCTCTTCGCAAAAAATAAAACAAAAACAACCTGGCACACAATGCCAAAAAGCAGAACTACAACACCTTTTATGCTTATATTGTCTTTAAGGAAACCTCAAAATAATGTGGGACCGCATACATAATAAAGATCTTGTAAAAGATTATGCAGAAATGGATACCATATTTAAAGATTATTTTCATGTGGTTTATGGACACAAAATAAAGTTGACTGACAAATTAGAAATTGTCAACAGAAGCAGAATTAATATTACAACAAATTAAATCAAAAGTTAAGATAAGCAAATAAAAAAGAATGCTTCCCCAAGACCAGACAAGATCTCAGAAAACATGTTACAGATATTGTCCATTTTAACTCTCCCTTTAAAACTTCTATTAGAAGAATCATTAACTATGGGAAAGTTACCTCAAGACTAGAAAATGGCACATGTGGTTCCAATTTATAACAAACTAGTTAGAGCCAATATGGCTGCAAAAGGATGGTATTGGTTTCTATCTTGCCATATTACTTTCTTTTAACTCCTAGTGTCACAGATCCAGTCACTCCATAGTATTGAAGGGACACATTCATGACTAGTGGGCATCACAGTCTGAAAGCCCACAAAAGCTCTTTCAAATGAGGTAGTGGGCTCATCTATAGCTGGAAGCAGCCCAGAGATACAGATGACTGAGTCTGTTTAGTATTAATACGAGATAACAGCCAGTTTTCGAACATTATGATGTTTATGTTTATGTACAGTGCCTTAGTTTTGAAAGGCACTATAAAAATAAAGTTGATTTGAAGTTGATTTGATGTCACTGATGAACAAACTGTGCCTAACAGCACTGACTTAAGCACAGATTGTTCATCACTGACATCACAAGATTATGTCCTGATGTCCATGGGGTGGGGATTTGCAATGATGACTAGTGCCCCCCCTACATTCTGGTGCTGGCTGCATAGCACCCCCAGTCTCTGCCAGGGGTCAACAAAGCACTGGATACATTTCCCCCCAAAAGAAGGAGAACAGTCCTGAGGACACTCAGTCCTTTTCCTCCTGACCAGTCCTCCATTCCTGAACCTGGGCTGTCGGCATTGGAAGGGGAATTCCAACTGCTGTGCCAGTGGGCTGGTTTTAGAAACTTATTTTTTTATTCTTGGATGGGACCCTACACCAGGGAAAACATTTTATTTTTACAATACAGTGCAGTAATCAGTGGAGGGGGAGGGACATTATGTTACAGAAAAGGGGGTATAATTTTATTACAGTGCAGCGATCAGTCATGTGGAGAGGAAGGGACACTGCAGTATGGAATATTATTTTATCATTAACAGGTGGGAGATCAAGTGATCGGGGACCTGGGTGGGACCCTACACTATGGAAAATCAATTTTATTATTAATGCATGGGACAGCATGAGATCAAGGATAGGGGAGTGACCCTACACTATGGAATAGTTAGTACAACTGTGGCCAGAGATCAGCAGGGATTGGGGACCACTAGACATGAAGGATTTCATAAAAAATACACACACACACACATATATATATATATATATATATATATATATATATATAAATTGAAGCTGAATTGTTGGTGATCAGAAAGGGGGGTGGACCATTAGAGACCAGGGATTTATATATTTTTTCTTACATTTTGGCCAAAGTTTGTGTGCAAAGTGTGGAATTTCACACACAAAACGCCACACTTCCCATTCAATCTGGCGCTCCATGAACTGGTGAATTTTACAAATTGTGCTTCACGAATTAAGCATAATTTGTGAAATATTTTGCAGAGTGAAGTCTGTGGACTTTGCACATCACTTATTACTGGACTACATGAAGAGACTTTGGGGACCAGAACACTAAGGGTGCATACATAAGAAAAAAATAAGGGGATGAGAGGATATGCAAAATACAAAGGTAGTAGCAAAGTACAATCTGGGGTCAGATGGAAGGCGGTATGACTTAATACCAGGAGCCTTGGAAACAAAATCAGTGGGCTCCAGACACTGATAACAGACACTGAGGTGGACCTTGTGGCTGTAATGGAAATGTGGACTTTGGATAATAATGACTGGGAACTGATGGTACCTGGCTACTCAGCGTTCAGAAGGGATAGAGGAACTGGTAGAGGGAGAAGTCTAGCCCTTTTTGTCAAGGAGGGCATCGAGATGATGAAAGATGGGGTCATTAAGGGTAGCAAGGGGGAGACGGAGGCTCTGTGGGTGCAACTAATGGCTGCCTCAGGTAAGAAACTGAAGCTGAGGATAATCTATGAACTGCCAGGACAAAGGGTGGATAGAGACAAAGCGCTCACAGAAGAATGACAGAAAGGGGTAGCTAAGGTAGAAGTAGTAGTGGTGGTTGGTGATCTGAACCTACTGGAAATCAATTGGACTATTCCTTTGGCTAGGAAAACAAGAAGTAAGGCCTTGCTGGATGCATTCCTGGACTCTTTGCTGGTATATTTAGTTAAAGAGTCCACCAGGCAGACCGCAGTTCTTGATGTGGTGCTCAGCAACTCAGAACTGGTAGGAGCAGTGGGGATAGGGGAGCCACTAGGGAAAAGTGACCATAACTTTGTTTGGTTTGAACTGGCCCTCAGGTCTGGTAAACCACAGTTGAGAGCTGAAGTCCTTCATTTTAGAAATAAGGACTTCAATAAGCTGAGGAAACTGGTCAGGAATAAATTAGTAGAGGTGAACAACATAGATGGGATGGAAGAAATATGACAGGAAATTAAAGGTGCCATCCTTTGGGTATCTGAGGTTCGCATGAGAACAATATCCAAGAAGAACAGGTTGAAGAGACTGCTATGGTTCTCAGCAATGGTTAAGGAAGTAGGGAGGGCCAAGAAAAAAACCTTCTACAGATTAAAAGCAGGAGGAGAAAGAATATGACAAATGTTTGGGGTGCTGAAAAATCAGGAGGCAAAAGCAAACTCAGGACTGCATATTGTGGCAGGAGTCAGGAGCTAAGAAAAACAGTTCCTCGGGTACTGTACATTAGTGAAAAAAGGAAGAAAAGGGTAATTGTAAAGCTAACCACAGGGGATAGGGTGATTCAGGAGGACAGGCAAAAGGCCATTCTCTTAAAAGATTACTTCTGCTCAGTTTTAAATAGGGTGGGCAGTGGGTCCTTGCTAGAGAGTGGCATCTAAGCAACCACCAAGGTGGGTGGGTCCCAGAGATCAGGCATTCAACATTCACTAGCAAAAGGGTCATGGAAGGTCTGGCAGCCCTTAAGAGTGATAAGGCCCAAGAACTAAGTGGGTTGCATCCAAGGATACTCAGAGAATTTGCAGTAGAACTGGTGGATACCCTGGTAGGTCTAATCAACAGATCTCTAAGGACAGGTGAAGTCCTGAAGGAGTGGAAGGTGGTGGATGTAGTTCTACTCCATGAGGGGGAGGCAAGGAACAAGCAGGGAACTGCAGACCTGTCAGTCTTAGCTCTATTGTAAGGGAGTGGATGGAGACTCTGATCAAAGAGGATCTCATGGACTACTTGGAGAGTAATGGTCTCCAGGACAGTGAACGGCATGGATTCTTAGCCTGGAGGTCTTGTCTGACTGACCTGATAGTTTTCTTTGACTGAGTGATGAGGGAGTTCTTTGATTGGACGATGAAGGAATTAGGTAAGGGGCCACACTCTCTTGAAGATGCAATTTTACCATTCCGTGGGCACAATTTTGCATTTCAAGGGCAAAAGTTCACGCTCCGTAGGTGACATTTTGCATTTTGTACACGTAAAATATTACGCAAAAATTCGTGAATCTTGTGAAATGTTTTGTGTAATGAAATTTTGTAATTTCGCACATCTCTAACTGTGGATGTTCTCTGCTTCCATTTCAACAATGCTTTCAACTTAGTACCTCACAGACACTTGCTGAAGAAAATGGAGGATCTGAGTGTGGCTAAGGTCACTGTAAACTGGATAGATAACTGGCTAAAGGGGAGGAAGCAGAGGGTAGCGGCCGACAGGGTTAGATCAGAAGAGAGGGAGGTCACAAGCAGGGTTCCACAAGAATCTGTTCTAAGGTAAGGTATCTTCAACATGTTCATCAATGACATTGGTAAGAGGATCCAGAGCAGATTGTGCCTCTTCACAGATGACACTAAGCTCTGTGGGATGGTGGATAATGATGGGGGAATAATATGAAATGAAGATAGAGTTGTAGAAGATGAAGGGGTGGTTAAGAGTTTGGCAGCTGAAATTCAACATCAAAAAGGTGCAAGGCGATGCACCTAGGGAACAGTAACCCTAGCATGGAGTACTGGATAGGAGGGGTGACAGTACCATGACTGAAGAACGAGACCTTGGAGTTATAAGTGACTCTCAAAGGCAATGATATCAGTTAACTCCCAAAAGCAATAAAGTCAGTGCAACAAGGCATATAGCAAAGCAAGTAGGATGCTTGGTCATATCAGGAGGGATATTGACAGCACAAAAGAGAGAGAGAGAGAGAGGTAATCCCCCCCCCCCCACCGTATAAATCCTTGGTGAGGTCACAAATAACTGGTGACAATGCAGTGCTGTGTAACCAGAATAGTCCAGGGCAAGTAGGGCAGGTCCTATGGGGAGCACTTCAAGGCACTGAACACATACTCGCTAGAGACCAGAAAGCATAGGGAAGATATGATAGAGGCCATCAAATCCCTAAAAGGAATTAACATGGTGAACTCTAGGGAACTACTTAATTTGACTACTGACATGTGGTCATGTGGTCATGAATGGATGTCAAAAGGAAGAAGGTTCATAAGGGACATGAGGAAGTACTATGTTACAGAAAGGGTAGTAGAGGCTTGAAACAGGCTGACAACTGAGGTGATGGGCGCAAAAACTGTTGGTGGTTTTAAGCACAGCTGGGCTGGAATTAATGGTATTTTGGTAGCTTAGGGCATCAGAAAAGAAGTGGAGAATGGGGGTGAGGATAGGAGGGCCAGCACCCTGGTGGATCAGTAGGTTTCACAGTTAAACAGAGAACTCGGGCAGACTAGATGGACCTTTGGTCTTCTGTCATCATTGTCTATGTTTTTATGCTTCTATATATAACACTACCATTTTCATTTCTCAGGCATCATAGTATCCATTGTTAGATGAACTATCACAACATCCTATTTTTTTAAACATTCCAACAAATTAATTACTGGTCTTTTCTGGTCCATGCATCTAACCGTCTGTGTGATATATGTCAATTAACACACATGGTTGGAATGGGTAGTGCCTTCCTGATGTCACTGAACTAACATGGGGTTGAGAAATTGGTGAGTTCTCAAAAGAGTGGGCTTATGTTTTTTTTTTTCTAATACATAGAAACATAGACTTTGATGGCAGATAAGGACTGCTTGACCCACCTAGTCTGCCCATTTCCCCTACATACTGGATAAACTGCAGATTCTAGTTAACCAACAGTCTACTTCTTATCCCCCACTATAATTGCATTATGTCTGTCCCATGCATTCTTGAATTCGTTTTTGACCCCATGATCACCTCAGAAAGGCAGTTCCATGCGTCCACCACCTTGTCCATGAAAAAAATACTTCCTGACGTTGCCCCTGAGCCATCCCCCCATCTTCAAACTGTGCCCTCTTGTTCTTGAACATCTCTTTTTCTGAAAGATGCTCTCTTCTTGGACTTTGCTGATTCCCTTGAGGAACTTGAAAGTTTCTATCATGTCCCCCCTCTCTCTCTTTTCCACAAGGGTATATATATTAAGTTTTTTCAGTCTCTCTTCATGTGACTTCTGTTGCAGACTGTGCACCACTTTAGCTGGTCTCCTTCAGACTGCCTCCATCCTGTCTATGTCTTTTCAGAGATGGGGTCTCCAGAACTGCATGCATACTCCAGATGGGGTCTCACCAACTGTCTGTACAGAGGGATAACAACTTCCTGTTTTCTACTGGTGATACCTGTCCTAGTGCATCCCAGTATCCCCCCAGCCCTCCCTATTACCTTCTCACATTGCTTGCCTACCTTAAGGCCATCTGATCTGACTACCCCAAGGTCTCTTTCCATGTTTGTTGTTGTTAGTAACCCCTCCCCATTGTGTACTCTTCCCTGTTTTTTTTTTTCACAGTTGAATTACTTTGCACTTTTTTGTGTTGAATCTATGCTGCCATCTTTTCGATCATTCCTCCAACCTTGCTAAGTCCCTTTTCATCCTTTCCACCCCCCATGTATCAACCTTATTGCAGATCTGTCATCTGCAAAGAGGCATGTGTTTCCTTCCAGCCCTCTGCAATGTCTCCTATAAAGATATTAAAGAGGACCGGTTCCAGTACTGAACCCTGTGATACCCCACTGGTAACCCCCCTTTCTTCTGAGTGGACTGTACTTACTATTACCTGCTGTGTCTTTTTGGCCAGCCAATTTGTTACCCAGGCTGCCACTCTAGGACCCACCCCCAAGGCTGGCTAACTTATTTATTAATAAGTTGTGTGTGAATGTGTCAAATGCCTTGCTAAAGGCCAGGTAGGCCATATCTACAGCCTCTCCCTGGCCTACTACTTTGGTCACCCAGTCAAAGAAATCTATTAGATTCCTCTGATATACCTTCCCACCATGAATCCATAATGCCTCAGGTCCTGTGCACTGCTGGCCTCTAGGTACTCAATAATTCTTTCCTTCAGAAGTGATTCCATCATTTTCCCTGCCACTGAGGTCAAACTAACAGGTCTGTAGTTTCCTGCCTCTGCCTTGCTCCCATTTTTGTGAAGGAGAATCACATCTGCCCTCCTCGAATCCTTAGGTAACACACCATCCTCCCATGAGTTGTTAAAAAGGTTTGTCAGTGATGTCACTAGGTTTCTCCTTAGTTCTTTTAGAATTCTGGGGTGAATCCCATCAGGCCCCATTACTTTGTCCACCTTGAGTTTTAGGAGTTCATTCATGGCCCTTTATTTTGTGAATGGACTGGTATCAACCCCCAGTCCAGAGTTCTTCTATCTTTTGGTTTAGGTACCTCCCACTCCTCTTCTTTTGTGAATACTGAGCAAAAGTATTCATTCAGTATCTCTGCCTTTTCACTGTCATCCTCTGCCCACTCCCCCTCCCCTTTATTGAGCCTAAGTATCCCTCCCTTGGTCTTCCTTCACTCCCTGATGTACCTGTAAATGGTTTTATCCCTTCTTAACTGAGTTGGCTATTTTTTCCTTGGTTTGGACCTTCACTATTCTGACTGCCTTCCCCACTTCCTTCTGCTTTAACTGATACAGTTTTCTTTTTTTTTTCAATTTAAAGTTTATTAAAGTATTTTTTTACCATTACACAAAAGGCAGATAGATATACATGTATGTGGTATGGGATACATAAGACATCATATCCCCATGAATCTGCCCCTCCCTCCCTTTACAACCCCTCCTTCCTTCCCCCTTCCCCTTTTTCATCCCTCTCCTTCCCAATACAGCAACAACATTTTCAATACCATTACATCCCAAGCATGTTAAAATCATTAGTTCACAGATTAAGCCAGTATGTACCATACAAACAGTTAATACCTAATATGGAGTATAGGGTATATAGTCCTTTTAAATAATACAATACAACACACATTTGAGAAGTCTCTGGGTCCATAGTGCCAAATCTTTGACAAAGAGTGCCCTCTTGCGATAGCTTATCACCAGCACCATTCCTTCTTATAAGACAAATGATACCAGATGACAGAATCTTTGTGATTGACTCTGATATGTCAGAACATATCTCCTAGACTATCAAACTTAGTGAAGTAAATAAAAAGAGTCAGGTACTTGCTTTGCACCCTAAATTCCACACTGTTACAGTCCAGTTATTGCAGTCATTATGAAATGGCAGGATCAGTTTTATCAGTTTATCGAAGCTGGTTAACCCCCCCCCCGACAAAAATGACTTCCTGGCAAATCCAAGCCTTACTGTGCCCTTGTTTCTCTCTTCCAAGAGAAGATGTCCCCAACTGGAAATCTTCATGCAGCTACAGCCCCTACTAATCCATTCAACGGGCATGGAACAGATCTGGGAAGGCCTTCTGCAAGGCTGTTAGTGCAGGTTCCACTTCTTCAAATGTGGCCCAAGCTCCAGATGTCAAAACCTGCAGACGTGCAGGATAACCCATCTGAAATTTTATGTCTGCAGCTATGAGCTTTGTTTCTATGGGCTGGAACTATGTTATCCATTACTTTACAGTTGCTGGCATGTCCTGAGTTATACAGATTGTTTTCCCCTCCCAGTGCACCTCCTGTAGTACTTTCATCTTCCCCAAAAAGAGTTGCTTTTCCTGGTAATTCAAAAATTTGAATATTAATGGTCGGGATGTGAACCAGGTGCTGGCATCAGTCTTACAGTTCTGTGGGCCCTCTCTATAGTGTAGGAAGTTCCAAAAGAAGAAGGGCCTGCCAGTTTCTCAATAAGCTTTTGGATAAATAGAATCGCATTATTGCCTTCTTTTTCTGGTATCCCTATTAGCACCACATTATTTCTGTTACTCCTCCCCCCTAAATCCTCAATGTTTTGTTCTAATATCTTAATTCTGTGTCTATTTTCAACCTTTTCATTATCTGCCTGGTCCGCTCTTTTCTCTAAGGAGATAAGACGAGACTCACTGTTCCCCATTCTAATAGAGAGATCCTTAAGTGCAGACACTATCAGTTTCATTTCTGAAACAACCAATCTCAAGTCTTCTCGATACGGTTTGAGCTCTCGTAGAAATTGTTCCATGGTGAGGGGGGTCGCTTTGGGAACAGAATTAGGGGAGGCATCTACAGTATTTTGCTTGACGTTACCGGTCAGCTGGGCCATGGATCACTTGCTGGCTTTATCCAGAGAGACGGGGGGGGGTGCCTTGGTAATGCAAGATGCATTTCGGCATCCAAACTGATGGGTTTTGTCCTCAGGTGGTTCAGCGATTACTTAGCTTCAGAAAATGGGCTTAAAACTTTGTTGAGATATTAAAATTAGCAATAAATAGCACTGGGCGATGGGAGCCAGATTGAGAAGCTGCTGCACAGTCTGCTGCATCACGTGCTCTCCACTGATACAGTTTTCTGTCCTGCTCCCTCTGTATTTCCTTATATTTCCTGAATGTTATCCTTTTCTCCCTAGCATTCCCTGTCATCTCTTTTGAGAACCATAGTGTTTTTTTGCTTCTTTTTGTTTTGTTTATTTGCTTCACACAAAGGCTTGTTACCTCTGTGATAGCAGTTTTGAATTTTTCCCATTGTTCTTCAAATATAGTGCAGTGGGTTAAGGCTCTGAGCTGCAGATTGGGAGACCTGGGTTTGAATCCCCCAGCCACCTAGGTGCATACTGTGTGATCCTGAGCAAGTCACTTAACTTCCTTGCGCTCCCAGGTCGCATCTGGAAATGAGCTTCAGCTTAGTGTGCTACTACTGGTGAAACAATTTCCCCCCTCCACCTCATTTGAGACTATTTTTTTCAACATTGATACAGCTCTTTCAGAACAATTCAAATACTCCTCTGTTACACATGTATTACACATGGATGGTAGGTTTTGATGGAAATGTATGAGAAAGGTTCAAACTGCCCATTTTGCATCAGGATGCTATGCTTTTGCCAAGACAGCTGGAATGGCTACACAGCATTACTGGTGATTGCTATTGCAATTGGTTTAGGGAGCAACCTTGCTCTTTGCATTCCAAGATGTTAAGAACAGCAGGGTCTACATTTCAAAACATGAAGAACAGGGTTCTAAAAACGCCAGAAAAACAGTCTCAAAGTGTATTTCATGTTGATTATAAATGATGTTTCATATTCTCTTATCTCCACATTGTAACACCTTAAAAACAACCATAGAGTAGATTAGTTGAGGCGAGAAGGCAAAAGTTTTGTTTTTATAATTAATCAACCAAAAGAGAAATGCAGTCAATTGAAGGGCAGGGAAGGAGAATAGTTATAATTAGTGCCAAAATATTTTCAAACTGGGACTTGTCATTCAGACAGAAAATCAAATAAGATAATATACAGTACAAATACTGGTGGTAGTTTGCAGACAAGCCATTTTTCAAGAGAAAGTACCAGTTCGGCATACTATTTTAACCTTTTGTTGCTTGTTTCCTCATCCTAATAACACCATTTATAAAGGGGCTTGAAATGAAGTCTGTTGTTAAGTCCTTTCTTATGGTAACAGGGTTCTCTTCTCATGGAATGTGAATGGATCTCATATGTTCTTGTGCCTGCACTTTTAGTAGATGGATAATTCTGCCAGTGTCTTATTTATTACATGGACACAGAATGCAATAAATCACAAATGGAGCAATGCAATCAATAAATTACCTCATCTAAAATTCCTGCTCTAATTCTTCATGTACAAATATCTTACTTGGCCTGCAATATGAACACACACTGCAGTTGCTATATTAAAAGAATCCTTTTGGTGGTGGCAACCAATTATCACCCCTTCTCTCTGTCTCTCTCACATATGTTATAACCTGTCAGCAGAAAAACACAAATGTTATATTGGTTAATCCCTATGATATTTCTAAAGGAATAATGATAGAAGTTAATAGCAAAAAAAAAAAAAAAAAAAACAGCATTTAAGCAAATTGGCCCCCTTATTGTGAATAACTCTACAGTTACTTTGGATAAGGAAACTGATGATATTTTCAATGACTATTTCTGTTCTGTCTTTTCCAACAAAGAAATATTCCAACTCTCTAATACCCTAGCATATATTAAACCTAACATAATCTCAGTAGCAGACACTATTCAAGTTTTATAAACATTAAAAACAAATACAAGTCCGGTGCCTGATAATATCAACCCCACATTCTTAAAAGAAACTTCTGAAGCTTTAGCTATCCCTTTGACAATTACCTTTAATAAATCTCTATCCCAAGGTATGGTCTATCAGGACTGGCAAACAGCCACGGTTATACCCATCTTCAAAAAGGGTTCCTGATCAAATACTGAGAACTATCACCCTATTAGTCTGACCTTGGTCATCTGCAAATTAATGGAAAAGATAATTAAATCCCTATTTGAAAAAGAAATGGAAATCCTTAACATCTTACATTTGTCCCACCATGGCTTCAAACAAGGTTACTCATGTACTTCTAAAACGTATAGCATTTTACAGTCATATAAGGCAAAGTCTCAACCCTCAAACCCCCACAGATGTAATCTTGCTACATTACAGTCATGCTTTTGACAGGGTATCGCATGGCAAACTTATTGCCAAACTTAACTCATTTGTTTTTTCTTCCCATTTAGTGCACGGGGTTAACAGCTGGTTGTTGAATAGATACCACCAAGTAAAAATCAATGGAATGCAATCAGATAAGAGATTTGTGAGTAGTGGGGTTCCACAGGGTTTGGTCCTTGGCCCCACTCTGTTCAACCTATTTATCAATGATATGCAGCTACGCCCCTGTTATACATTATCAAAATTTGCTGATGACACTAAATTAGGAGGGAGAGTTGACTGTATTGAAAACAGGATTACATTATTAGACCTACAGGTTATTAAACAATGGGCCCACACCAATGGTATGTCATTCAATATAGATAAATGTACTGTTCTACACTTCAGTAGACATAACCCCAAGCTGACTTACACCCTAAACAACATCCCCTTGAAGTCATCAGATAGTGAGAGAGAGATCTGGGCATAATTGTTAATAAACTTTCCTTCACAGATCAATGCACAAAAATTGCCAAACTTTCCAATGGACTTCTTAAACGTATAAACTCTACCTTTATCTCTAAGATGGAGGAATGTCTAATGCCCTTGTATAGGATGCATGTTTGACCCTATTCCAATTATGGTTTTCCCTTTTGGAGTCCCTACCTTATCAAGGACATTGAAAGGATCGAGCATATATAGAGACAGGCAACCAGGATGGTCCCGCATTTAGCAACAAAATATTACACCAAGAAACTCCATGCTGCTGGCCTCCATTCCCTGCAACAAAGGAGATACAGAGCTGATCTCCTATTTCTTTTTAAAATACAAGGTTTACCCACACCACTGCAGCAGTGTGGACTAACTTTTTCGAAGAGAAAAATAGAGCCCAGACTACACAACAAACAACTTGAAGTTAGTAAGGCAAAAACTAATAAAAGACTGAACTTCTTCACAGTTACAGCACCTAGAGTTTGGAATAAGCTTCTGAAAGAACTGATAGACCTAAATCCCTTCGATGTCTTTAAAAAAGGCATTGAAAGCTGGCTAACTGTTAACCATATTTGGGAATAATGACCCACACTGTAATGGGGACAGTCTCAATGGGCTTTGTCCTTCTTTTGTCCTATCCTACCAAGTAACCAAGAAAGGATTAGCTGGAGCTGAATCAAAAATAGAGAAATGGGACTTTATAGTACAACATCTCAGAAGGGTTATAAACTGTGTGCTGTGTGTGCTGGGTTCATAGTAAATGCTATGTTGAAGACATGTTGTATTGGTTACCCTGTCCTCTGCACATTCCATAAAATCATTGGGGTGCAAATACTTTTACATTCATTAATGAAAGGGATCAATATGAGGGAAACACCAACCTTGCTTCAATCAAATATGAAGCAACTGGGTTGTCAGTATAGCCTAAATGTTAGAATAATGAGGTACAAATGAGCTTGGCGCATCCAGCAGTTCTGCGTTTGATTCCCACAACCTCCACTTGCATACTATATGACCCTGAGAAAGTCAATCAAATGTTTTATTGCTTGATTAAAAACATTTCAATATTAAATCACAGTCTACAGAGATAAGTTCATACAGATAAAATAATAAATGACAATACAAAAACATCAAAACAGTTCTATTTTATCCACAATATTTCGGATAAAGAGTTAAAATACTACAAACAAGTTATAATCTTTGTCAGCTCATAGCAACTTGTTAAGTCTTTTAGATGCTTCTCTTATATCTCTATCACAAACTTTATAACCAAATGTTAGCACAACCATTTCTGAGCGTGTCTATTCAGTAAGCGCTCTTACTGAATGCAGTCAGCAGCTGGCCATGAAGATGAGAGGTGGGCTGTGCCAGTCACCAGCTGGGGATGGGTGGAGGGTGCTGGGTGGACTGGCATGGCTGGGTGGGGGGCCACTAGACACCAGGTGTATGTACTGGATGAGGGATGTATGTCTGTACTGTAAATACTGTACAGTATGCAGGCAATGGTATGATTTGAGAACATCACGACAGTGGGTATGGGACCTCTAACGGGGTGCCAGCAGTGAGTGGTCAATGGGGAAGGAGCACTTGTAACCTACGGTTGTGGCTTGCAACTTCCTCACCAGGTACACCCTCTGTTTGGCGTACCTGGCTGCATGTCACAAGTCACAGGACTTAGATGCAGAGACCCTGCCCCTTCTAGAATAGGGCACAAGGTTCATGTCGCAATGGCGATTGGCGCAAGTCGTGTTTGGTAGCGACTTGTGCCAACCTTCTTGAATTGGGGCCAGTATTCTTATTTATATAGATTTCCATTAATATAATAGACACATTCATAAATGTACTGTTTTCAAAAAAGAAGCAACTTTCTCCATAACACAGTGGTTATTTGTGTTTAACAGGTATGTTAACATATCTTCTGGAGGGAGGACGAGACTTGCCAAGATGCTACCCAGATACTTTTCCTGTTGTTTTGTGTATAGAAGACAAATTAAGATAATATGTTTTGCATCATCCTCCATATGTCTACCACATTTACAATAGGGAGAGTTTATATTTTCCCTCTTTTGTCTGTGATATATATAGTTAGTTTTATAGGTCTCAAATCTAAATTGAGTTATTAATCTTCTTTTTGAGGGATAGGATAATTTTAACAAATATGGTTCAATCCCATGTTCATGTTTAATGTATTTGTACCATATAAAGAATTTTAAATTATTTATTTTCTCCTTCAAATCTGATCTCTCTATAGCTCAGAGTCTATTTTTAATCAAATTAATAATTTCATCCCATGGGTATGAATAAATATCCCATAGGATGTGACCCAGACCATTAGGGAATGAGAGGTTCTTAATTATTTTAATTAATATTGCCTTGAAGCCCAGGGAGGAATAAGCAACCTCTTCTTCCATAAATCATCTTGGCAATCTGTTTTCTTCCAAGTAAAGTGTTTTAATAACAGCTATTACTTGTCTTTCTGCTACTAATGTGGAGATTGAAAATTGTCCTGTTTCAAGTTTAAGAATTACCTCTGGGACTGACTAAGGGGTCATTAGAATGTATCTAATTAATTTATTCATAATCACCTGTAGCTTTTTTAAACTTGAAAAGCCCCAGATTCTGCTGCGTATAGCAGACTTGACTTTATCTTAGCATCAAGAACCCTCATTACACCTCTTACAGAAGTTTGACCCATTTTAGCATTAAATATTTTAAATGCATTAAATGCTGTTTTGAGTTTGTTGCATATCATAGTTACAAGAGCAGTCCATTTAAGGTTTTCTGAGAATCTAACACCCAAATAAACATAACATTTTACCTGCTCCACCTTCTCTGTGCTAATCCATACTGGATATTTTTTTAGTCTGGTTTCCTAACACTAGGTTTTGTTTTTGTCATATTAATTTTCAGTTAATATTCTTTACACAGATCATTTAAACAATTAAGTTTTCTTCATAATCCAAGAGTTGAGGTTGATATCAGCACTAGGTCATCAGCGTAAGCTAAACTATCTACCTGGTGTTACCTATCTTGAGTGCATGAAAATCAGGGTGTTGAAGTTTTATAAGTATCTCATTAATGTAAATGTTGAATAAAGTTGGAGCAAGAAGGCAGCCCTGCCGTACCCCTATATTAGTATGTAAAAGTGATGTTATATTTCCTAAATGATTTTATTGAACCTTAGCCCAAGTGTAGCTATGTAATCTTAAGGACATTCAGTAAGTCAGGGCATGTATTCAGTTTATACAGTTTCTCCCAGAGAATACATCTGCTGATGCTGTCGAATGCAGATGTAAAATCTATAAAGCAACAATAAAGTTTTCCCTTTGTAATTTGAACATATTTCCAGGCTATATGTACATAACAATGTTGCATAGTGGATCTTGATTTCCTAAAACCATTTTGAGTTCCATCAAGAATGGAATTCTTTTCCACCCAATCATTCAGCCTGTTAAGAATAATTCTTGTAAATATTTTTTGCGATATATCAATAAGACTGATTTGCTTGTACATCTTGGGATTTTTTGGGTTTTCTTTCTTATATATTGGGTAAGTAGTGGATCCCTGCCAACTTTGCAGAACATCATGTCCCTGTACTATAGAGTTAAATACCTTATATAGTATTGGGTTCCACCAATCAATAAAATACTTGTATATGTCCCCAATGATCATATCGGGTCCTGGGGCTTTATTAGCCTTCAGTCTTAATATCTTAATATGGACCTTGTTATCTCTTCTGGGATTATGTATAGAGAGGTGGGGTAATACAAATTGTTGTATTTGTATGTAATTTCTTGAGCTAAGTAATTGTCTTCATTTGAAAAATAAAGTTCTGAGAAATAAGCTTTCCATGTATCTGGGAGAATGTGTGCTTCAACCTTTGTAGAATATCTGTTGTAACCCTGACTTGTCAGTTTCCAGAATTTCTTAGTGTCTTTATTGTAGCATTCCTAAATTTTTCCCAAAGCATTATGGTATGTTGTGACTTTTCCTGATGTCAATTTTTTTTGTATTTCTTCTTTCTTCGATAATATTAATGAGCACATTCATGTTCTCAACCAGATTTTGAGCGTTGTGTTTTTTATATTCCCTCAAAACTTTAGTTAAGTCTTTTTTAGCTTTCCTACATCTGGAATTAAATCATGTTTTACCTGTAGTTGTTTTGGTTTCTATTTTGTTTGTTATGCAATATGGTTTAATTAGAATATTATTAAACTGCCATTTACCTAAAAGAGTATTATAGTCAGTTTCAAATGTCATAAGGGATCGTAGTTCCATTACCAGTGTTCCCTATAAAAAAATATTAAAAAGATCAATATTACTGGGGGTCCACTGTATCCTTTTTTGGTTTATTATTTCAACTGCTTCCCTTCTGGTTTGGTCTAATTTTCCTTTTTATCATTTAGTCCATTTGTAATGTTAAGCTCACTGGACCATGATTGGACTCCACTCTGTCTATAACCACAAGGTCATATATAAGTCTGATAGCTTCAAAATGTCCCCATATCAGATCTATTGTGGATGTACCCTGCTGGCTACTATAAGTTATTTCTCCTAACCTGTCTCCTGGCTTTTGTCCATTTATTAAGAGAAAATTATTGCCTGTTAATTGAGAGGCCAATAGCCTTCCTCTGCTGTTTATCTTTAAATTGCTTACAGCTCTTTAGTTACTGGTTCTAGGGTTGGGCTCTGGTAAGATGAGATTGAAATCAGTAGTGTTTAAATCAGACTGTATCATTGCATTAAAATCACTTAATAAAAGGATTGGCACATCAGGGTCTGTGTCCATAATAGATCTTAAGAAGAGGTTAAGTAGAGATATAAGTTTATCTGATTGTTGGTTGGATGGCTGTAAGTATTCATTAGCTATAGTTAGCTTGTTTTGGATGCAAACTTCTATTTGAAATGCAAGGATATTGTCATGACTATTATATTCTTTATTAATGATACAGTTTGTCTGTTTTTAAGAAAATAGAATGACCTCCCATTTTCCTTCCAAGCTTTTTTAATCTGAAGGTTGATTTGGATAGGTTTGTATATCCAGGCAATCTAGGGGTTTCCTCAGTCAGGTTTCCTGGAGACATAAAATATCGTAGGTCCACAGGAACTGGATTAATTCTGGGTCCATGATCTTTAAATGAATCCCCTCTGTGTTCCAGGACAGTATTTTACATTTCTTGACCTCAGAAAGGGAAGGCTCTTCTCTGGTTCTGATATGCTTTAGTCACTGATCATTACCATGTGTCTCCTACCTATCTGTAGGGGCAATATTCTCTGCTCTCTTCAAGACTAAATCTTCTCTTTCAATAAATTTACTTGAACTGACTATATCTGAGGCATTTTCTAGTTTTGAAGCCTTCCATTCCTCTGCTGCCATAACATATATCCCCAATCTCATTAAGTACTTGTAGTTGATTGATTATATTGTGCACAGTCCTATAGTTTTTGGAAGTAATATCTATCTATGAAGTATTATCTAAACGTTTGTATATTTTAATATACTCTATAGCCTTCAGTGAAATAATTGTGTGCTGTATTCTAGTAAGGAAAGCTGTTATTTCTCTTTTGATATACCCCAGGGTGTCTTGTTGTTTGGTTCCTGGACAAATACTGTTATAGTTTTATTATTCCATCCTTTGCTTTCCCCAATTCTGCTTTTTATTAACTTATAGTTAAAATCCTCAAGGTCTTTTTGGTTAGAGTTGATCTTTCCTCTCTGAGCTTCTATATTAATATTATCCTTTATATTATCTGTAAATCTTTCTTCAGTATTTCTCTCCATCTCTGAATCATTTTGAGCGGTACAATTCAGACTGTCATCAAAACAATGCCCATAAGGTTTAGTATCTTTTGTTGACTCTAGATGGTATCCACCACAGATCCCAATTTAGTATATAATATTATATATTCCTTATGTACTGCAGTTGGAGGTCTAAGAACATCTATTTTATCATCCACATCTCTCACATGAAGGGTATGTAATTCTAGATCCCTTAACTTTTCACCTGTTTCTTTGTGTATTTTATTTATCCCATAGATTTCCATGAGATATTCCATTTCTGTGCCTTGAAAATAAAAAAAAACATGTTTGAATTAGTGGATCCACATTTATTTTCCAGCTTTCCATTTCTGGGTTTCTTAGTGTGCAGCTTATCACTAGGTGGCATCTGGCTAGTCGTGGCCTTCCTTCCATCTAACTCCAAACTTCCCCATCTATATTTAATACTTCATTATCCATTGTTGAATGTCGATCTTGACCATCCCATTTCTTTTAGGTGATAAATGTGGCTTCTTATTTTCCATATCCCTCACAATTTCTCTTTCCTCCACTGTTACAGGCTCCTTCTGTTCAGCATTCTCTGGGGGATGTTTTACTGTAATACCATTAGGCAGTTTCTCTTTATTATTCCTTACTTTACCTATGTTTTGTTTTCTGACTGTAGAATAATTTCTAATATCTCCTGAAGTCTTCTGTTTACCCTTCTTCTGGTCCTTAGTTCCCATAGAACTTTGTAACTTACACAAACAAGGTTGATTTCTGTCAAAAGGGGGAGGCAAATTCACTTGAGTGGCTTTGTTCTCTCCAACTACCCTGTCTCTAGTTTCCCTGTGGTCATTATGGGAATGGTAAGATTGATACATTTAACTAGTATCTCATTGGTTTAATTTATCCAGTATAATCCTATTTAGGAATAGATGATTTTTGATATTACCCATCTCTTCCTTAATTGCAGTGGGATTCTCCAAAATTACCACATTAGCAAAATAAGGGTTCTTTATCATTTCTAAAAGCTGTTTAGGCAGGGAGTTGGAAGAGCCAAAGTCACCATAAACTGTAAAATATTCTTGATCATACTAACATACTAAAATGCCAGCAGAATAGGCCTAACAGTCTTTCATGTCTGCTCATTTGGTCAGCCCCCACCCTGGGTGCTGACCTTGCTGCCTCCCTCGCCTTCTCTGGCTTCTCCCGTCCCAGTTCTGTATATTCTTGCTGCATTAGATTTTGCTTCCAGAACCCTTCCCCTGTACCTGTCCCACCCCCTCTTGAACCCCTCCACTGTCTCTGCCTCCACCAGCCCCCTAGGCAGCGCATTCCATGGCTCCACCACCCTCTCAGTGAAGTGGTGCCTCCTCCTTTCTCACCTGAATCTTCCTCCCTCCAGCTTCCACTCATGTCCTCTAGTGGCCCCCTCCTCCTTCCTTCGAAGTGCCCTGACTGTTTCTCCCCTATTTACCCTCTTCATGTACCTGAAGACCTCTCTGTGTCTGATCATAGTTAATGTCATTTTTAGCACTTGTATTCTCCATAGGTTTTGTCTAAGTTCTTCAAACCTTCAATAACTTTACTTAAATTGTGTGCAGTACATTTCATTTCTGCCTCTTTGAAAGTCATATAAAGATTTTCCCTATCTTTCTGATTTGTTAAATTTGGGACCTTATTTCTTCTTTACAATGCAAATTTTCATCTGATCGTATTTCTACTGATGTGTTTTTCCAAGGAGAAATAACAATTATCTCTACTGTCACTGCTATACTGATCATATGTTTCTAAACTAATCTCCTGCAGGTCTCTCTGGGATGAGTGGTCAGTGGCTAAATAAGGCTCAAAGGATTCATAGGAGATCCCTCGATGTGAGTTTGTAAAAGGTCTTTCTATAGAAGGTTCTAGGAAGGAGTTGTTTACTATGTTGTGACTCTCTTTACTATGTTTGCTAGAGAATATACAGTGAGTGGGATATTCAGACTGCACCAGGCTGTGGCGCAAGCCTGGGCACAGCACACCTGGGATGTGCCAGGGCGCTGACAGGGTGATATTCAATGGTGCTGCGCCATGGCACAGCACCGTTGAATATCACTCTGTGGCCACCCACATTGTGCATGGCTCAGTGACACTGCACCAGCGCAAGTGGCCAGAGATGGGCAGAGGGATGCGCTAGTGTAAGTGCCATTGCACTAGGTACATCAACTGTGATATTCAAAAGTGCACATGCAAATGGGGCCATAATGCATGCAAGGTGCAAATGGGGCCATTTGTATACCATTATGGCCCCATTTGTATGCAGGTGCACCAATCCCCAGTTACTTGCACCTGGCGTCCCGTGAGGCTGCTGAGGCTGCAGCCATCGGGACTGATGCCCCCTGCACAAGTGGCAAAGTTCCCCACTGCCCAATCATGGGCATGTGTATTGAAGTAAAGTCCTATATCCCTTGTGGTCCAGTGGACTGCTCCCAGCCTGATCACAGGCATTAGTATTAATATAAAGGTCCAATATCCCTGGTGGTCCAGTGGACTGTTCCCAGCCCGATCACGGGTGTCAGTTATAAGATATTAAAACCAATCCATCCCTGGTGGTATAGTGGTACCCCCTCCCCACCCACCCACTGATCCCCACCACCCTGCCCCCCGGTCAGCGGTGGGAGCAGCTCCCCACCCGCAAGCTGCCCCTCTGCCCGCTGACTGACTGTGTACAGTAGGGCTGCATGCCCTTTTGTCCACAGTGTGGGCCAATGAGCGTGTAACCTGTACCATACTACACAGTCCAGAAATGTGAATGGCTACTACTGCACACGATTCGGCATGGGGGGCGCTACCACAAAGGTACCGCCAGAGCTTGGGTGACCACCCACAGATGGCAGCTGCTGTGCTTCGCTCTGCAATATGGCAGCACACCTGTGGGTGGCCAGCTGTTGCTCCTTTTTTTGTTTGCTCAACTGTGTGCGGCGCAGGTATGGGTTGTGCCTGCATCTGCTCAGCACATCCTGTGCTGAATATCAGGATGTGCAGAGTATGCATGTGCACCCCCCCACTTGTGCCGCATACATTACTGATGTGCTCCAGTGCATCAGGATTTGTGCCATTCACATTCCCCTTTTGAATATCGCACCAGGTCACAACCCTTCTGAATATCCCACCCAGTGTATGCTATGTATGCTATCTGTGTTCCAGCTGTCCTTATTAAAGTTCCTCCCTATCTCATTTCTTTCTTTACTCCCAAGAACTAATTGGCTTGGAGTACAATCAATGTACTGTTGTTGTTAGGCTTTATAAATTGGCTAGTATCTCTCTGCCATAGTTCTATGAGTGTAACATAGAAACATAGACTTTGATGGCAGATAACGACCACTTGGCCCACCCAGTCTGCCCATTTCCTACCTATTGGATATTTATTTATTTTATTTATTTGCTTTTGTTAACCATGTTAGCACAATAGACAGCAACGTGCCTATTTTCAGGAGCGACCCCGGAGAGTTACAGGGTATCCATAGAGACAAACAATTTTGAATAGAGGAGCCACATGCTCCAACAGTTGGTAAATACAGTAGGGTTAACATACAGGAGCAATATGCTCCACCGTAGGGTTATACAGAGGTAACAACAGATAATCAGCTTAGGAATATGAAGGACATGGGATGTACATCCAACAGAAGGTTGGGAGTATACAGCAAGAGCAGCATCAAATGGGAGAGAAGCAGTAGAGTAGTTAGGAGGTTAGGAGAACATGGGTAAGTAGAGGCCCAGCCTAGGTGCCTGTAAAGAGAGGGAGGTAGGCACTGGCATGGGTGAGTAAGGGATTAAGAGAGATAACGCCGCTCCAACTGGAGTGGTAAGTGCCTGAGGAGGGTAGTCTGCAGCAGAGATAATCACTGGGATAGACTGTGCACTGAGGGGGCAGGTGGGTGCTTAACACAGGCAGGTGGATGTGGTTTTTAGAAAGTTCCACAAGGAGTATTAGAAGCATAGGTGGGAAGGGGAGGCACAAACATGAGAAGGGAGGAAGTTCCACAGTTTTGGTGCGTGGATGGTCAAGGCCTGATCACCTGTGAGGGTGCAGGTCTTGGGGATCTGACGGGCCTTAGCTGCGCAGGACCTAAGGTTATAGACAGGGGAGTCATGTTTTAGCAGAAGGGCGAGTGAAGCAGGAGTATCCGTTCTGACTGTATTGTCAATGAAGTTGCCAAGGGTGTAGGTCAGGAACTTCTCAGGGGGTAGCCATTTCAGACAAGAATAAAGCTCGCAATGGTGCATGAGGTGGGGGGCCTAGAGTGCGAAGCGACAAGCGTTATTGTATGTGGTGTCCCATTTGGTGAGGCTGGAGGACAGGACAGGGGCAAAGGCAATGAGCCCATAGGAGATTGTGGGGAGGAGAATCCCCTTAGCTATGGCAAGCTGAGCTGCGGGGGTGAGGCAGTCTTTAGCCCTGTAGGCTAGGCCCAGCTTGGCATTAGTAGCCTTACAGATGGTCCGTATGTGCATGGTGAGATCCAGTTGGGGATCGAGAGTGACCCCCAAGTATTTTACAGAGTCGAATTCTACTTAACCAACAGCCTACTTCCTGCAACCCCCCCCCACTATAACTGCCTTATGTCTGTCCCATGCATATTTGAATTCCCCCACTGTTTTAGACCCAACAACCTGCCCAGGAAGGTGGTTCCATGCATCCACCACTCTCTCCATGAAAAAAAATTCCTCAGATTACCCCTGAGCAGTCCCCCCATCTTTAAATTGTGCCCCCTTGTTAAGTTGAAGAGGATCTCTTAACTTCAGTGTTCCTCATTTGTTCCCATTCTTTCTTTATTCTCCTTACATGTATTTTAATTTAACTTTTTCTGATGGATTTTTTATTCTTTCTGTCCATTTTAGTTTTATTGCCTTTGTTTGAAATTAGCTTCCCACTCCTTGTTTGCACCATTTAAAAATCAATATTTACTGGCTTTTCCCTTCTATATGTGAGAAGCTCATTTTAATTTCAGTGGATATTCTTACAATTTAATTAAATATAGGTGACAACTCAGCTAATTAACATCAGCAAACATCAGCAAGGTAGTTATTTATGAAACACATCTGCTCATTAGCACTTGTCACTTATTGCTTACTTGCTGAGTAAGGCTAAGTGGAGCTATCAGTTAACTTCAGATTACCTTCTCAATATGTCAGAGGTAAATAATAAATAAAGATATCCACCAGCCCTAAAACCAGTGCAATATCAATATTGCTAGATGCTCAGTAAGTATGAATTGCTAAGTGCAATGTGCATAGTGCAGCAGCGTAATGAATCAGCAAACAATTCAATATTTTAAAAGACCACAGTCTATAGACTATAAAATTTGTTTAGTCAGACCAAACCAAATATAAAAATATGATAGATAAGATTGTTTAGATACGGGGGAATTTCAGCAAAGTTCAAAGTTCTTAGCTTACTACCACGGTATCACCTCCTTTCCAAGCTATTTTGCAGTTTCTTCTGTTTTCTTCCATATTAACTCTGTTAATTTAGACATTCCTGCCAGTTCACTCATTTTCAACAGTCCAGTATCTTTTGCTCCTAATAATTATAGTAAAACAAGTATGTTTTGGACTTTTTGATATTACTGGATAGAGATGTATAGCCTCTGGATGTAACAGGGTGGCAGACGAAAACAGTTCCCGGATAATCATTTGAGTTCTGCTCGTATCAGCATTACACAATTAATTACTGGGTAATTGGGCTCTCTTAGTTCTCTTCGCTGATTAATGCAAGCCACTGAAAGGATATAAAATAAGAATCTGTAAGTATGAATAGAAAAGAGATATTTCCTACCCGCTATGCTTTTCACATTTAAGCTAAGTAAATAAAGCTATAACATAAACGTATGATCAAATACTGCCCTTCAGCCTGAGCAAAGCTAGCAAGCAAGCAGGGGAGTAAAAGCTATACTGCAGTGGTAATTTAATCTGTAGTGCAATGTTTGATTTACTTTATTTTAACTGTGTTTATCTCAAATTACTTGCTTTAGTTTAGTGTGCTTTTCCAAGTTCTAAATAGACAGAAAAATGTCACTCGCTCTAGATGGAATGAGCACAACTTCTGGGACTTCACAACTTTCACTAACAGCTCCTATTACAGGAGAAGTGCTGCCAAACAAGACAGAGAATAACCCCTTCACAGCTCTTTCTCTTCTGCCTGTACTTTGCACCGCAACGCTAGTTAGAACAAAATCCAAGTGACAAGTTCTGTGTAAGTGCAAATTACAGGAGCCCGATGTGTAGATTTTATAGATGGAATTTCATGTGTGGAATTGAATCAGGGTGAATGGGAATAAATAGGAATCAATCTGATTCTGATAAGAGGCTATAATTTTAAGTCATGAGACATCTATTTAAACAATTGGAAATCATTAAACTATTTGGGTTTCATCTGGCTCAAGGGTTCACCCTGATATAATTTATCCAATTATTACTGAACTGGCAGAAATCTCGGAAAATTGAATAGTAAACTCACAACAAAAGTTTTAGCCATTTTTAACAGTTTTAGTGATTCAGTCAACAGGGCAATATAATTAATTTATGTTGGACATCAATTCTAGTCAGAGAAAGTTGAAGAACAGTAGACAGCAAAGCAAATAATTTAGAACTATCAAACTGAAGTAAATAAAGAGGCAGGTAAAGGAACTTAAATCAGAAAAAAGAAAATATATTAAAACATGACAGCACAAAACCCAAAGGAAAAGGAAACATGGTTACACATATGCAGGCCACAAAAATAGCCTTAGGTATCACAAATTTCCCTAAGCTACAAACTTAAGCAGAGTGAGTTTCAGATGAGCCATTCTCTGTCGCCATTCATAGCATACAAATCTCAATTGCTAAGACTTTCAAACACAAACATGAACACTTTTAGTATATCTTAAAAACTATTAAAAAGGTTTTAAAAATTTTCTGCAGCTGAGGGCTTGAAAGCTTTAAACTTAAGCTGCTTTCCAGGTCTCCAGTATACAGTACAGTACAGTACAAGAAGGCCCTCAAAATTGTAGTTATCAGTTCTAACACTTACATCCCAGGAGGCTGAAGCACAAATCTTCTTTTTTGAGGGAACTTCTCCTCAATAGTTTCTTGTGGCCATCTGGAATGGCCGTTCTGTCTCTCACAGGGCCATGGTCCCAAGTCCAATTCAAACACCTTTGAAGAGGGGGGACCTTTACGCCAACTACCTCTCCCTCACTTGTTGTCTATTGAAAGCACTTGCTTCTCAAGGACTATGGCTGGCTCCTGTGGAAACAAAATAAAACTTGAGGAGAGAACCTTGGTGTGGAGCATATAAGAAACTCTGGAAAGAGAGCTAACATCCAGGCAATGATGGCATACTTTTTATAAAATTAAAACTCGCAAAGCTCTCCTGTTTCTCTGTCTTTCTCTATGAAGCAGAGAGTATCGTGCAGCACAGCCTCCTCCTTCAAACTCAGTCAATGTCACCAGTTCTGACCCATCTACTTTATATGCCACCAGAGAAAGTCATTTAACTGCCACAATGCTCCCAGGTCACCCCTGAAAATAGGAACTGTGAGTTAAGTAGCATAACACTGTCATGTCCTAGTGTTTGTATCTGTATACTTCTAATTGATGTCATAGTTCATTTTTTTTTGCATTTGATAATTAGACTCTTGCATGAAAGACTTAAGCAATATACCACAACAGGGTGTGGGTGATGGCTGGATTTACCCATGCCTGGTGGTCATGATGCTGCAGGCTGGGTGAGAAAAACACACCAGGCATGGGTAAATACTGGCATTACCCACATCCTGGTGTAGGATATTGTGATTATACAATGTCCCCTGTCACATTTTGCTTTAAAAAGTTACAGAAAATACATTTTTGTGCCATTTTTAATATTAATTGTATTCATTGTTACATCAGCAAAATTAACTCCCTGTTGCTAGGTGTGTAGAAGATGCCCCATCCCCAACTGAAATAGTCTTATGTTTTCAACAAGGGGTCCAGGAAAAGTATAGGGGTGGTCCAGCAGCCATATGTAGTGGGGAGGGAGAGAGGAGAAAGCAATGATAGATGAGAGGCCACCTGACTCTTGGTAGAGCTACTGCTGACAGTTACTTCGGCATTGCTATTTCTGGAGGTTAAATGAATGGGGTGGGTTCTTGAAGACAGCAAGGTGAGGGTAATTAGGTTGGACAAAACACATTGAGAATCAGAAATAATGTAATGGAGTCATGGTCCATGTAAAGTACAGGGGCAGTCTAGCAGCAATGTGTAGCAGGGAGGGAGAGAGGAGAAAGCCATGGTCTGTATTGGCTTTTTTCTTTTAAACCAGTCAGGAGAATGGGAGCCGAATGGTTAGAAGAGTGGCAGTTTATATGGTGGGCATTGGGAAAGAGTTTACATGATGGAGGAGACATGTGGCAGGTGAGTTTGTTTACTCTCCAAGGGGTGGTGGGCATCCTGGAGCCGCAGATATGGAGAAGACAAAGAAATACAGTCCCAGCTCCTGTTTGCACTTTTTTTGTGAGGTAGTGTGATATATGTTGTGATAGGCTGCTGCAGTGATTGAGTAGCTTCCATGTAATAGGAAGCAGTATAGGATGCTCAGTGAAGTTTCACCATCAAAACAGGAGATCGGGTATTTTAATGGAACTGTTCTGCTGACTTTTCTGTTTTTGCATTTTAACTTATGGCCTAGGAGACAGACAGAAAGAGTGGGAGTGTATGGAGATGGAGTGTCAGGATTTGTACCATATCCATTGAACCAAAGAAGTTCTTAAGCCCTCCTATAATGCTTAATTGGGGAAGGTGTTTATTACTAAAAACTGAGGGCTCAAAGGTGCAGAAATTGGCCCAGATTTTCAAACTGCGCCATTCTGAGGTGCAAGCCCCTGCGCTGCTCAAAATAGTTGCGCAGGGGTGTGGCTGGGGTGATATTCAAAGGAGTTGTGCTATTGAGCGACTCCTTTGAATATCACCCCCCAGCCACAGCACTCATGGCAAGATGGCGCAGTGGAACTTGCGCCACCGCGAGTTGCCAGAGTTGAACATTAAACTTGGTGCTGGCACAAGTACCATTGCGCCATGCTCAAATTCCAATATTCAGTAGATAAATGGGGCCAATTTATGCAAGGTGCAGGAAGACCATTTGCATCTATTTATGGCCCCATTTGCATGCCATTTGCATGTAGGTGCGCCTATCCCCGAGGACTTTGCTCCCTGGCCACCCTGCCAGGCAGCAGCCATCGGGGACCGACAATACAGCCTGATCACGGGCATCACAGTTACATAGACCCCCCTCACACATCCACAGCCCGATCGCGGGCATCACAGTTACATGAACCCCCACACACATATATCCCACAGCCCGATCCGGGCATCACAGTCAGATGAACCCCCACACACTAGACACCAGGGAGATGTTTGGGGGTTGTGATGTGACATTCTGCCCGCGATCGGGCTTTACGGTCCACTGGACCACCAGGGAGATATTCGGGTTGGGGAAGGTTACATCTCTGCCCGTGATCGGGCACTGGGGGTTCATACACGCTCTGCCCGCGATCGGGCTGTGGGATGTGGGGGATTCATGTAATCGTGATGCCCGCGATCGGGCTGTGGGATATGTGTGGGGGTTCATGTAACTGTGATGCCCACGATCGGGCTTCAGGAGATGTGTGGGTGGGAGGTTGTTTTACGCTCTGCCCGTGATCGGGCTGGTGGGGGCACAGGGACCGAGTTGGGGCCAGCCAGTGGTGGCAGCTGCTGTGTTGCCCTGCAAACAGCAGCTCACCTGTGGGTGGCCTCAACTTGATCCTTTTTTTTTTTGGCCTGTTGTGCAGGCGCAGGTTGGCCGCGATGCATAACTTCGCACAACCCGGACTGAATATCGGGTTGCGTGAGGTTATGCATGGTTCCCCCCCCTTCCTGTTGAGCATGCATTCATTTGCATTGCTCTTTTGCGCAACCTGTTGTCAGTGGCGTAACTGCCTCCTGCTGAATATCGCAGAATGGCACATTTTTGGACTTGCGCATGCGCAACCCTGTTGCGCATGGTGCAACCCTTTTGAATATCTGGGCCATCATGTCCAAAAAACTGAGCTGTGATACTGGACATGCTGCTATAGCCATATGTCCAGTATAATGGCATGGTTTTTTGGTGTGATTTCTACAACTTTTAGCCCTCAGTTTTCAGTAATAAACACTTTCCCCAGCTGAGCATTGCAGGAAGACTTAAAATATCTCTTTAGCTCGATGGGGATGGTAGGAAGCTGACTTGAACTGGCTGCCACACTTTGCAGGTCTTGGACAGTCTTGTGTTTGGTGATGCTCAGAGTGATTTCAGGGGGAATTTTTGATGTGGCTGACTGGTGGCTGGCACCTTTTTCTGTTGGGTGATATTAGGGTTTACAATGGCTAGAAGGTGCCTGCCCATCAATGAGAATCTTTTTTTGGAGGCATTGTGTAATTTACTTTCTTCAGTGTAGAAAATAGAGGATAATGTATGGGCATCGGTGGTTAATCACACTATGCTAGCATCGAGTGGTTACTTTGGCAACTTTAGTCAACCTCGAGAGCGCAGCTTGAGAGGTTAATCAAAAGTTGCCATGGTAATCATGAGACCTAGCAGAGTGTGGTTGATCACCGATGCCCATACATTGTCTTTTATAGTGTATGGGCATTGTTTTTTGGCACATTCCTCAGCATAAGCAGCACTCTGAATAAGAATCAGTCTCTTACCTTGTTAAGATGATGAGATAGTCAGTATCATGTGACAAAAAATCAATATTTATTTACTTAACATCTTTACTGTTTCACATGTCATCTATAAGGAATCAGGATGTTAAAAAAACACTTTCAAGTTAACACTAAACCATCGGAGAAAAAAAATCAGTTCTGGTATTTTTTTTTACATCACCACCTCTCCGCTGTCACTGCCATGGCTGTTTCAAGGCCATCCAATCCAGTTGTGTGCATGCCCTGACTGTTGCCGGTTGTTAACCTATCAATGTGACATACCGTCGATGGGTTAACAACATTGTGACATCACATTGATGCTAAAACATTGTTTTAAAAAGGTAAATTTCTACCTATAACACCATTCTACCATACATTATAAAGTTGTAATCTGCTTGATTTCAGTTAATAATAAGGGTCCCCCGGACATTATAAATTATTACAAAACAATTATTACAAGACAAGTTTTACAAAAACAGCATTGACACAGTTAAAAAAAGAATGTAAGGATAAATGAAGTGAATTAAATCATTTACATTCAGACCTTGGCATCAGATAATTTTTTAAGTGCCTCTTAAATATGGAAATACTGGCTGCATTAACTATATGGTTTGGAAGCTCATTATACAGTTTTACTGCCTGATAATTCATAGAATTTCTGGCAAACATTATATGAAACCAAGGAATTTGAAAAACATTTTTACATCGTGATCTTGTGTTAACATTACTGGCACCTAAAGGAAATAAACTTATAATACTGTCAGGTAAGAGTTCAAGGTAAACCTTATGTGAAAGATAAGTGATTTATAATAACTAGAAACTAACAAAGATAAAGAATGAAATGACTCATAAAGTGTGCAATGATGAGTCATACGGGGAGCCAATAGCAAAACGAATGATGTTGTTAAAGGTGGTTATAAGTTTTTAGAGCATTTTTACTGATGAACATGAATATATTATAGACCCATATTCCAAAACAGATATTAACAAACTGCGAGTTAATACTAATCTAATTTCCATAGTAAGACATCTATTAATCCTATACAGCAAACCTAATTGTTTGTGGAGCTTCCCAATGACCTGAGTTATATGTGTCTCAAATATGAAATTAGAAACAAGAAACGAGCCCAGGTATTTAAATACCTTAACTTGTTCAATGTAATTGCCAAAGCTCGCTGTCAGCAGAATGTCCATAGATGGAGAATTCCTTATATTAGAAAAAAACATAGCTTTAGTTTTTGAAGAATTCAAAACCAGCTTGTGAACATCAAACCATGTACGAAGACTTCTTGTTGTAAACTATGCATCTTAGACCCAGAACAGAACAGAAAAGCATCTGTGTTCATGACTTAATCTGTGATATTTCTTTCTTTTTATGCAATTGGGACACTTCTGTATTAAATTAGTAACTTTCTAGAATTATTGGATGTACTACCAAAACTGAAATAGTTTAAGAGGCTCTCCTACAGTGCATTTCAATGTAGCTGGTTGGTGTTTGTACCACATAATTAAGAAATTTAGAAAGCACACAATGTGGAGTTTTAAACATTTATCTGGTAAGTACCAAAATTTATGGAATGCATGATACCCTCATTTCATTTTCAAGGAAAAATAGATTGGTTTAGCTGTTGATCTATAATAAGGAACATAAAATCATGCAGTTTATGGCTTCCCAAAGCAACACTGAAAGTTTTCTATTGAATGTGGTTTATTATTTCACCTCCTGAAAGCCAGTCTTTTCTCTCTTATCTTCCCAGCCACTTCCTGCAAGAACCACAGTGGGTTTTTCTTTTTTTTTGCTTTTTGCATCCACAGTATGGTGGGGTGAGAGAAGAGCACCCAGTCCAGGACAGTGAGGTTCAAGGATTTATGATCAAGATGGTTGTCGTTCTAAATTAGCTGGGATAACTGGAGGGATTTCACATTTTGACAAAGTTTATGCAGTGTGGTAGAGCCAATTACAATTGAAATCCCCAAGGATCAGAAACTCACCAGATGTGGTGTGGGAACAGATGGAGGTGAGGAGTTCAGTGACCAAAGTATGGGGCAGCAACAGGTGAGTCAAATACCTTGGATAAAATCAGAAGACCTGCATGGTGCTACTGTTGGAAAGGCAAACTGAATTTAAAAAATCAAATAGGTCATTTAAAATAACTTTTCATGAGCTTTCAGGATGTGCCTGTACTAGTAATGTGTACCAGTCCTTTAAGCCACACCACAAGAAGAATATGAGGGAAATGGGACAGAGGGATCAGAGAAGGCAGGACTGGACCCCTGGGGTTCCGTATTCTGTTATCTCTTCTGACCCCAATTATTAATACTACTAGAGCAACTCTTGGATGAGAAAATGTTAAGAGTAACATTCTTTCTAAGGATTCAATTTCTGAAGTGAAAAATTCTAAATGAGGGCACTTCCCCATATACAGTTACACATTTTTATGTTCGTTCTGAGCGTAAGCACAGACCTGTTGATACTGGAGTTGCTAAAGAGAGGTGTGAGGGGTGCCAGTCCAATGGCCAGAAGTGCTGCAGAGGCAGGTCTGTGGCCAGCAAATCAGCAGGCAGTATCCTGATGACACTGATTTGCTGAGGGGGTATGTCTTAGCAAACATTTCAAAGGACAGATCTGACGCTGTTCGCGGCTCTGTCCTTTGAAATGCGAGCCCTTCAGTTGAGACTTAATGTGTCTTTTCTTGTTAAACAATGTCCCCTGTCCATGCTGCCACTTAGTGTGTCTTTCCTGGTTAAACAATTTCCCCTTTCTGACACTGGGATGCCCACTCCCGGTGTTGGATGTGCCCCATCAACCTGTCTATATCCCTAGCCAACATTGGGTGCCCAATCCCCTTGTCGGCATTCCACCACCACCACTATTGTGGCACACTGTAGGAGCCTACCCCAGTGTGCCTAAATTTATATTTACTTTTTTTTACCTGCAAATGAAGAAAACTGGATTGTGGATTCTAGCACTTTTAATTCATTTAAAAAGAAACTAGACATCTGGCTTATTAGTAATTCACCAAAGGTCTGAAGCCCCACAGCATGTGGGGAACAATCTTGATGGGTTCAGGCCTTATTTTGTTCTTTCAAATTCAGTAAACCTTCCCTCGCTGTCTTTTTTTTTCACCTGCAAAAACCAAAAACGTCCATCACTGTCTCCCTCATCCTCCTCCCCCATCCTTACCCTCCCTCTGTGCACCCACCTCCCCGCACCCCCTCCTTACCCCATACTTACCATCCGAGGTCGGCGGACACGATCATCTGTGGGGCAGGACATGTCTGCACTCTTCAAAGCTGACGAGCAAATGGAAAGAATGAAAAGTAAGCCGTATAATGGAGTTAAAGGGGGGGGTTCAACTTATGTTGATATGTCAGCCTTTTTTAGGTATTTTGGCTCCAAATTTTCAACATGGGGTTCTTGGAATCCCACCTCAAGAACATGTCACTGTCATTTCATTCCTTGGTCATGTTTGCTGTGTGAAATCACCTTTTGGGACTGACTAATGAAATGACAGTGCCACTGTTCATAAGGTGGGGTCCCAAAAAGCCCATGTTGCAAATTTGGTGAAAAAATTCCAAAAAAATGACCGCATTAAGAGTGTGCATTGTGCAGTTTCTATGCACACTACTAATTTCACCAATTTGTAATATTTTCACTCCAGATTTACAACATTGCCATTTTTCTTACCTCCTCATGAACAGTATAGCTATCATTTTTCATATCCTACCTGAAATGTGTTTTTGTACCAGTTGAGCAGAATGGTACTGTCACTGTGCAAAATCAACTTTCAGGATGGAGAAACAAAATCACAGTGCCACTGTTCATAAGGATAGGTCCAAAAAAGCCCACATTAAAAATTTGGTGAAAAGATTCCCAAAAATGACTGTGTTACGGGCATGCGTTGCACAGTTTCTATGCATGCTTATAACTTTGCCAAATTCTCATATTTTCACTCCAGATTTTCAACATTACCATTTTTGTACACCTCCTCATGAGCAGTACAACTGTAATTTTTCACATCCGGACCAAAATGTGTTTAGCACCTGTGGCACCGAATGGCATAGTCACTACACAAAATCACCTTTTGGGATTGAGTAACGAAATGATAGTGCCACTGTTCATGAAGTGGTGTCTCAAAAAGACCATGTTGAAAATTTGGAGTAAAATTACCAACAAACATCTGAGGTGTTAGAGTTTCCAACTGAAATGCCCAACCCCCCACCCTGTACAGACTGACAGGCGTTGGGCGTGTGCCTTGGGGTTGATGGCCATAATGCTTACACCATGCCACCCCCACCTTGCAGCCAGTGACTGGCATCAGGGTGTGCCTTGGAGTCTTTGACCCAAAGGCTCATCCCATTCTCTTATACTGCACCCATCTCAACTTATTTCATTATGCAATGGGGTGAGTGTTAGAGCCGAAGACCTCAAGGCACACCGTGATGCCTATCAGTGTCTGCAGGGTGGGGGTGAAATGACATGAGCATTAAGGCTGATGATCCAAAGGGACACCCCCATGCCTGAATATCTCTGCAGGATGGGGGTGGGGCATTAGGGTTTGAAACCCTAATGCCTCATAAGGAAGTAAATCAGGGAGATGTCACCTATCTTGATTTCAGCAAAGCCTTCCACAATGTCCAACATAGAAGGCTGATTAACAAGATGAGTAGTCTGGCAACAGGGCACAAGTTTATAAACTGAGTTAAAAACTGACTGACAGACAGGAGGCAGAGGGTAATGGTAATGGGATCCAATCCGGGAGAGGGATGACCAGCAGGGTACCTCAGGAATAAATCCTTTGACCAGTCCTGTTCAATGTCTTCATTATTAGACATTGTGGAAGGGCTAGAAGGAACGGTCTATCTTCCTGTTTGCAGATGACACCAACATCTGTAACAGAGTGAATACTCCAGAAGGGGTGGAGAAAATGAGCAGGGACATGGGGAGGCTTGAAAAATGGTCTGAGGAGTGGCAACTGAGGTTCAATACAAAGAAGCCCAAATAATGCACCTGAGAAGAGGGAAACCTGTGGAGAGTTACAGGATGGGGTGAATGTGCTGATAATCACCAAGGAAGAAAGGGACCTAGGAGTTATCAGTTCTGATGACCTAAAGGTGTCAAAGCAGAACACAAATGTTGCAAGGACAGCCAGTGGCATGCTGGGATGCATAGGCAGAGGTATCACTAGCAGAAGGCAGGAGGTGGTGATGCTATTGTATAATGCACTAGTGAGGCCTCACCTACAGTACTGTGTGCAGTTCTGTAGGGTGCAATGCCCAATGCGCAAGGCCATTGACAGGGTGGAGGTAGTCCACAGAAAGGCAGCCAAGATGGCACATGGCTTGCAACACAGAATATATCAGAAGAGATTATAAGCATCTCAATATGTACTTATTGGAGGAAAGGAGGGAGTGGGGGAACATGCTAGAGATGTTGAAGTACCTCAGGGGCATAAACAAGGCGCAGTGGTGGACATCATTCAATACATCAAATGTTGGGCTTTGATAAATATTTGTTTTTTATTCTAAAACAAAGAAAATTGTCCATCATTGTCCACTGTATAAGCCCTCTCCCCTAAACAGTATACAGATACTGGGTGTGCCCAATCTCACAGTGTTCTCATCTGTCCGTCCATTGTTGTGTGCTGTGTACCCCCCAAACAGTATGCAGACACTGGGGGTGCCAGTCCCCCAGAGTCATATGTCTGTCCATTGTTGTCTGCTGTGCAACCCCCCACCAAACAGTATACAGACACTGGGGTTGCCCAATCCCCTACAGTCATCTGTCTGTCCATTGTTGTCTGTTGTGTAACTCCCCACCACCACCACCACCAAACAGTATACAGACACTGGGGTTGCCCAATCTCTCAATGTCCTTCATCTGTTCAGCAAACTCCCTGAAAAAAGAAAACTGTCCCTCATTGTTTTTATTTCCTTGTAAAAAAGGAAAACGTCCATTGTTCATTTCACCATTATCCAACCCCCTAATCTCCCACTCAGGACCCACAACCCCACACCCCCGTACCCCATACTTACCCACCAGGGGTCTGTCACCATAATCTACCTTGGACTGCAGGCCGTCTTCACTCTTCCAAGCCCAACCGCAAACTGAGGCAAGTGCTTCAATGTACAGTATTTCAATAGAGTTTTCAACTTAGTGGCATAACTTCACCATTTTTAAATATTTTTGCACCAAATTTTCAAGATAAGTTTTTTGAGACCCCACCTCACACACCTGCTGAAGCAATTTTCAGACATCCCCTCCTCCATGACACCAGTGCACACAACGAACATTCAGCATTGACAAATGCTTGTTAGTTCTTGTCCTGCAATTAACAAGTTGACACCCATATAATGTCCAGCATCTGATACCATGAAGCATGAGAAAATTGTTCTTACTGAATCTCTGCTCAGGAAGTAGGAAGTGCTGTTCAAGTGCCTGTCAGAGCACAGTTAATGCATTTTAAATGACAAAGCTCGTAACCTCAGAAGACCTAAACTAGTCCATAATCTATAGATATGCAGGTGTTTCTTAGCAAAGTTTCCCACTGCCTTGGCTATTTGAGACAAGGCTTTATGAATCGGAAACAAGTAGAATTAGCCAACTATCCAAACATAGATACAGAAAACAAAGCTACTAGATGAGCAAGGGAATATTACTTATTTTCATACAACAGGGTGGACACTCCAGGTGGGGTGGAGAAAATGAGGCAGGATCTAGCCAGGCTGGAGAAGTGGGCAGAAAAGTGGCAACTGCAGTTCAATGCAAACAAGTGCAAAATAAGGCACATAGGACAGAATAATCCTGGGGCTAATTACTGCACGGGGCTGTGTGGAGGAGAATGCTACAGGCCACAGAGCAGTAAAAAGACCTGGGAATCTGGATCACTAGCAATCTCATGGTTAGGTACCAGTGTAAGCAAGCAGTTGGTAAAGTGACAAGAATGCTGGCATGCATTGGGAGGGGTTTTACAACTAGGAGGTGAGAGATGATCATGCCACTATACAAAACACTGATCAGACTATAGCTGAAATATGGGGTTCAGTTCTGGAGGCCCCACTTGCAAGGTGACAAGGGCAGATTGGAAAGAGTCCAAAGAAGGGCAACCAGAATGGTTCAGGGGATGCAAGGAAAGCCATATGTGGAGAGGCTGGAGGAGCTAGGTCTTTATTCGCTGGAGGTGAGAAGGGAGAGGGAAGACATGGTTGAAACCTTCAAGTACATGAAGGGAATAAGTAAAGGAAAGCAGGATAGCATCTTGACACTAAGTAAGAACAAAGCCACCATTGGTCATTTTCTCAAGCTGGATGGGGGCAAATTTCAGGGGGACATAAGGGGACATTACTTCTGACAAAGGATAGTGGGTCTGTGGAACAGGTTGCCAGAAAGGGCTGTGGAAGTGGATATGGTGGAATAATTCAAGAGCTCATGAAATATCTACATGGAACTTGGTGAAGGAGTGCAGATTGGTGGGAGATAAAAAAAAATATATATATATGTATATATATATATATATATATACACACACACACACACACACACACACACACACATATATATATAAAGGCAGGAGGGGGAAAATATCTATTTTGGGCAGACTAAATGAGTTGAATGGTCTTTTTCTGCTGGCAGAATTCAATGATTCTATGATACTAAAACAGCAAGTATGATTTTATGTGAACAAAATGTTATAGTTACACATAATTATATTCATGAATTATCTACCAAAGGTACATTAATTTAAATATATACATATGTGCTACATTTGCCCTTTGGATCTCTGTGTTTCATGAGAGGCAGATGAAATGGGGTGCTGTGTGCACTGCTACAGAGATGGTTTGTGTATTAGAATGCACCACTGTGCTACAGTATACGGGGGCACAGTGATATTAGTCATTACTGAAACTCATGACACAGGAAGGCAGGGTTGCATTGGGTTATTGAATTGAAGTGTATTACTGTGCCTACTATAGCTGGGACACTATGATAGAAGCTGTTACAAAAACCTACACGTGCAGGAAGACAGTGCTGAACAACTATAGCCCTTTCTTTCCATGTTCAGTAAAAAGAAGCAGCACCTTTGAAACAAAAGGTCTTAATACCGTTATATGATTCTTTACAAAAGAAAGACAGAAGGTGAGTTCTTTAAATGTTTTGTTTTGTTAGCTTCTGGCTAGGTTTCTGAAAGTAACCTGAAAGGATCAGCAGAGTCACCGTCTCTGTGCTATGAGAAGTGGAAAATAAAATAACTGGTTGGGACAGTCACCACGTTTACATGTCAGTAAGCAATCAGATATCTGAAGAAATCAGATAACTTGAAAACCTGATTGAGTTTTCTGCAGTGCTGTTTACATGCAGTCTCTCTTATTAATCTGATTCAGTGTATCTGTTTATATGTCTGAGAGTTATCTGGTTTGATTTACATGGGCTCCATTTGTAACATGGCTATTTTGTCTACATTATACTGTATAGTTAGATTTCAGACAAAAGACATTTTGTCTACAAAAAAAGTAAGAGTACAGTACTTACCTTCAACTACCTCACACCTCAACCTCTGCCCCACAGGTATTCCTCCTCTTGTAATACCCTACAGCTAACACCCAATATTCTGATGTGGAACTGCTCCACCCCAATATCTAACTCACAACTCCCCACTCCAGCATCCTCTCATAACTACCTAATATTCTGCCCTGTAACTACCCCACCCACATATCTGTCCACAGATACCCTAACTCTAGTGACATTCTCACAGCTTCCCAACATTCTGTCCTGCAACTATTCACACCGTTATCTGACAGACAACTACCCTCACTCTTCCAACACTAATGCATCAGCACAATATTCTGCCCTTCATCTGTCACATGCCACAATATCTACACCACAACTGCCCTAGTGTAAGATTGTCCAGCTACTCAATATTCTGCCCCACAATTACCACACACTACATTATCTGCCACACAGTTACCGACACCCTAGTAGCACTATAGAAGCCAACTAATATTTTGTCCTGTAACTGCCCCATTCCCCAATCCCTGTCCTACAACTACCACAACTCTAGCAAGACATTCTCAGTGACCCAGTATTTACCCTGCAACTACCCTACACCACACTATCTGCCCTACAACAACCCCACATAATAATTCTCACAGCTACCCAATATTCTACCCTGCAGTTACCTCTCACTATGATGTCTGAGTACAGCTATCCCCACTCTGGTCACAATTTTTGAACAACCCTATTTTGTGTCCTGCAACTTCCCCACATCTTAATATTTAACCCACAACAACCCTTACAGTAGTAACCTTTTTGTAGTTACCCAATATTCTGCCTTGCAAATACCCACTACCCAGCATCTGTTCCAGAACTACCACAAGTCTATTTATTACACAGTCTCAGTAACCCAATATTCTGCCCTGCAACTATCCTACAATACAATATCTGCCCCACAACTACCCAACAGTAGTAACACTCACACAAAAGCCCAATATACTGCCCTGCAACTACACCCAATACATTGTCTTCCCCACAGTTACCCTCACTCTATTCACACCATTGCAGCTACCAAATATTCTACCCTGCAACTACCACACCCCCCAATATTTCCCCACAACTACCCCCACCCTAGTAACACATATGCATTTACCCAGTATTCTGCCTTGCAAATACCCCACTACCCAATACTGATCCCACAACTACCCAGCCTCTAATAACACACTCACAGTAACCCAGTATTCTTTCCTGTAACTACCCCAAACCTAAAAATCAGCCCCATCAACCCCACTCTAGTAACACTCACAACTAGCCAATATTCTTCCCTGCTACTACCCCACACAATAATTTCTGCCCCACTGCTACCTTCACTTTAGTAACACTTCTGCAGCTACCATATATTCTGCCCTGCAACTACCCCACACCTTAATATATTCCTCACCTTCGGTTGGCCTGCCAGTGAAGTGTTAGCACTACTGCTTGTGATGTCGGTGATCCAGGTTCATGAACGAGCCCAGGGAGTTGGAGGGCTGGCTGGGGTAGAAGGCTTGAGCATCTGTGGGACTGCTTGCCTTCTACGGGTGCGGGGGGGAAATGGGGTAAGATTTTGCACTTGGCTGGCCTTTGGCAGAAGCTGGCGACACCTTGAGCAACAGTCCAGACTTGGAGGGGGAAAAAATGATGAACGTTGACATATGCACCCTGCCATCAAATCACTCATCATGCCTCCATAGAAAATCAGAAAAATGGCCCCAGCACACAAGGAAGACAGCATGCCCAGCACCGATCCAGAACTCCCCTGCCTGTCTCCATAACTGGCCCCAGCACACAAGGAAGACAGCGTGCCCGGCACCGATCCAGAACTCCCCTGCCTGTCCCCATAACTGGCCCCAGCACACAAGGAAGACAGCGTGCCCGGCACTGATCCAGAACTCCCCTGCCTGTCCCCATAACTGGCCCCAGCACACAAGGAAGACAGCGTGCCCGGCACCGATCCAGAACTCCCCTGCCTGTCCCCATAACTGGCCCCAGCACACAAGGAAGACAGCGTGCCCGGCACCGATCCAGAACTCCCTGCCTGTCCCTACAACTGGCCCCAGCACACAAGGAAGACAGCGTTGCCCGCACCGATCCAGAACTCCCCTGCCTGTCGCCATAACTGGCCCCAGCACACAAGGAAGACAGCGTGCCCAGCACCGATCCAGAACTCCCCTGCCTGTCCCCATAACTGGCCCCAGCACACAAGGAAAACAGCGTGACCGGCACCGATCCAGAACTCCCCTGCCTGTCCCCATAACTGGCCCCAGCACACAAAGAAGACAGCATGCCTGGCACCGATCCAGAACTCCCCTGCCTGTCCCAATGCCCAGCATCCCGACAAAACTGCAGAATTTTGAGGGCAAGACCTGCCCACCTCATCCATGCATGGGGGTACAGCCACAGCTCCACTGGGGATGACCTCAGTCACTGGGCTCCAGGTAAGGAGGGGACAACAGCTGTGGGGATGCCTTGGAGACTCACAATGTGTCGGTGTGCTGGTGGCAGGGGGGGAGCATATACATAAAGTAAAAAAATAAATATCTGCCCCCACCTACACCCCCAGTCTGGCAACACTCTTGCACATGAAGTTGTCTGTAGCTTTTCCATCACATTGGCACATCTGTGCCATCTCATTTTCAAGGGGGTCCCACCTTGGGACCAGCTTTCAAGGTACAAATAATGATCATTTACCTTCCCCTGGGAGGAACTACAATTCCCAAAATGAAGTGCTGAAGCCTCCATGCCTGTCTAGTTCATCCTCCCAGGGGAAGGTAACTGATCATTTCTTGTACCTTGAAAGCTGGGCTGCCGATGCTAATGCAGTATATGTGTTGCAGTAGTTCAATAAACCTTGTTTTGTGGTGTTCAGTTTCCCATTTTCAGTGTAATTGCTGGCTTGAATACCCAACATGCTTACCCAGTATTCTGCTTTACAACTACCCCACACCGGAGTATGTGCCCTGCAACTATCCCTTACTACTCTTTCTGCTCCATAACTAACCCCACACTGTGGTATCTGCCAAGTAACTATGGCTCACCCCTGTATCTGTCTCATAACTGCTCCATACACCATCATCTGCTCTAAACTAGTACACAACATACTAGTAAATAACCCAAAATGCAGTATCTTCTCATCTAATACCCACATTCCAGTATCAGGTTCAAAATTATACAGTATACTGTTACACCCCAGTAACTGTACTGTAATTAACCTGTCATTGTATTTACCAATAGCCTACATTCATCATTGTTTCTGCCCCATAATAGCCCTAACACCATGGTACTTCACTGGAAACCACCCTTCATCCATGTATCTGCCATACAACTGCACCACATCCTATTATCTGTGTAAACCATCCCATATATCTGCATCTGCCCGCACCTACCACCACAGCTCAGTATTTGCTCCATAATCACCTCATACCCATCATCCATTCCAGAGCAAATCCTCACTTCACTAAAGAGTAGTACAGAGTCAGCTACTGGGGTGTGGGTTGATTGCATATAGGTTCTGGGATGTAATAGATGTAAGTTGGAAAGTAGGTTAAGAAAATTTGTAGAGCAAATACTGAAGAATGATAGTGGTTGTGGGCAGTATATGGGGTCTGTCGTGGATCTGGTCAAATGTTGGGATGTGAGGTAGTTGTGAGGTAGATACTTGAGTGTGGGGGCTACCTTATATGTATACCTAATATCTAGCTGTCTGCCCCATGGTGGTCCCACTTCATGGTGAATGGCCACAAACATTCAGATATAGAATGAGGACTCCAGAAGCATGGAGTCTTGAGGGTCAGAGACTGGTAGAGGTCACAAGGACTTGCTTCCTTATGTACTGGGTTACTAAGGCATTTATTTCAGAATGATACAATGTGCATATACTGTATGTGACTTACAAACACACAGATGTGAGAACAAATTAAAGGCCATAGCTGGAATTTGAACCTAGGTTCCTCTGCATTTCATTCTGTTGCTCTACCAGTTATGCCACCCAAGCAGCTAGAAACCAGGGACCCATTTTTAAAATGATCAGGACTGGCACAAGGGGCTTGTGTAAAGGACACATGGTGCAAAGGGCTCTTTGAGCCACACCTTGTGTCATTCCTGTTTTTAGAGGGCACCCTGCACCACTGGGGAGACTGCCTGCACCAACTGGGCTTGCACCATTCTTGCAATAGCCACACCAGTGCACCATGGCAGAAGGGGGCTTGCAATTGGGAAGTGCTGCAATATCCTCTAAAGTGGGATTTTGTAAGCCTCCCCATGGGAGCACGGAGCCTGGGTCTGATGTAACCCACTGTGCGCCACTCCAGGAGACATCTCTGGGCAGGGGGTGATCCTGTGCCCCCACGAGGAAGGTGCCCTCAGAGCTCCAAATACCTGCCAGACCACTGCTGGAGGGCTGGTGGCCATGACAGGTATAAGCCTGGGACCCCTTGCCCCCAAAAGTGGTGCTTCTGCATCTGCACCCCCACAGACCTGCACTGCAGGTGGTAGTTATGTTTTTTTTCCCCAGTTGGGGGAAGATGCCACTCCCTCCCCTAATCAAGCCTCCTGTCACTCCCCCACCAATGAGCCAGGGCATGCCCCAGATGGCCCACCAGCCACCAAGGAGACTGGCCCCTGATGCTGCAACCAGTCCCTCATGCACTGGATTTGCAGTGCAGCTGTCAGCTTGCAACAAACCTGGGGACTTTGGCACTTGGACCCCACTTTTGTAAAATCAGGTGCAGGGTCCCTGTCCCACCTGGGTTTGTAACAGTCAGTGGTGTACAGTAACATGTGTTGAGCTAACAGTGCTTTTTAAAATCATGTCCCTAAGGCTGACCTGGTGGTGCTGAGTGCTGAGGTGCTGGACTCTACACCTTGTGCTATGCCGGCAACCCAGCAATCTTAGGTCACCGGGTTGCTGGCACTGGGAGAGGGGGAGTAGGACCAGGATCGAGTGTTGGCTCTCCTCTCCTGTATAAGGTGTGGGGTCATCTGCACGTAGTTCCACCATCACTGAATGGAGGTTCAGTACCAGCACAGGTGGTTAATGGTGAGACTGGATGGGAGGGGCATCCCGAATGGTCTGCATATGCACTATGTCGAAGATCCATGTGTGTAAGGGCCAGGAGAAAACCTGTAAATACCAAGAAACTGTATATGGAAAAAAAATCATGTCCTTGGCACTCTAAGAGACACCTCCTTCATTCTCATATGCACAGCCTGGTGTTACACAAATTTCAATAATTTTCAAGCCCCCAGCAGTGTGGCCCTGACGTACAACCCTCATTCTATTAGCCACAGAGGGGGAACCATAATAATAAAAGTGGTGGTTCTGTGGCATCAGTGGTAGGTGGATATTGGTACTGTTATACTCGCAGGAGTGATGGTTTTCAGACTTTTTACACTCCCAACTCACTGGCCAAAGACTATGCCCCTTGGCCAGGCACTTTAACTGGTGGATGGTGGCTAACATCTTGTGGTCACCCATGACATCAAGGACTTCACCGTTTCCCACTATAGGATGCACTCCACTCAAGCATCACCACCACCTGGATCAGGACAAGATGCTTACACATTGTGTCCCACTCTTACTGGCTCAGGACAGGGGATTCAGACTGAGGATATGAACCTGTGCCTCCCATTAGATGGGTCAGTGCAACACACATCACCCTCCCTGTGGATCAGGGCATGATGCTTCCACACTGCACCCCACACTCCACTGGCCAAGGACAGGGAAGTCAGGTTCAGGATACAAACCCATGTTTCCACGGGGTTGTGCAGTGGAGCATACATAGTCCTCCCTCAGGATCAGAACTTGATATATGACAGTTTGACCCAGAGCAAGGCATTTGGTTTACAAGCTTATGTTTCCCATGGGGTGGTGCAGGGGAGGACTCATCATACTTCCCCATTGGATCAGGATATGCTGCCTCTGTTTTGTGCCCACACCCACTGGCCAGGACAGGGGAGTCTGCTCAGGCTTCAAACCTGTGCATTGGAGCATGTATCATCCTCTCCCTGGGATCAGGATATGATGCCTCTGCATTGTGCCATACTGTGCTGGCCTAGGACAGGGCCAGGACAGGGGCATCTGCTCAAGCTGCAAACTTACGCATTGGAGCATGTATCATCCTCTGCCTGGGATCAGGTCAGGACAGGATGCCTCTGCATTGTGCCCCACACCCCACTGGCCCGCCCAGGAAAGGAGAGTCTAACTCAATATACTAACCTGTGTTTCCCTTGGAATGGTGCAGTGCACCACTAACTGGTGTCACCTGGACAGACAATAGCCTGGCTGTTGTGGTTGACACCTTGCAGCTACCCCTTACATTTGACTTGGTGTAAACTAAAGAAACAGCTCCTGGTGCAGCCTTACTTTCTGTATCTGTGCCCAGTAGTGCAGCCCTCCTTGGTAGTCCTGAATGATTTTTGCTTGCATGTTGCTTGCACCGTTCTTGCAATGGCCACACCAGTGCACCTGTCTCCTCTCAAGCTGGCTATGCGGGACCAGGGAGCATAAATCTAAGCTGCTGCTTGTTTCTTTTAAATCATCTCAGTGGCATGCCTGCATTCTGCCAGACATGCAGTGAAAGTTAATCATTTGCTTTCCCAGCCCCTGTGAAGTGGCCAAATGAATCTGACCAGTGTGACAGTAAAGTATGCCTCTTTTTTTTTAATTTTTTGTTGCTGGAGTCATACTTTTCAACCTTTTGCCACTGAAATGAGGGACAGGGACATTTTTGGACACTCAAAATGAAGGACTATCAGGGATACACACCCTGAGAAAAAAAATAGTGCTTCAACAGTGACAGCACCCAGAAACAGGCAGTTAGATACAGCAGTCATCCGTTCTGACGAAGCCCTCATGCTGAACTTCATTCCTCACTACACATTCACATTATAGTCCAAAATCTTACATCACCATAGAGAAAAATTAAAATCCTCAACGTTGTTAACACTTTTGTCTACTACAGCCCCCTACTAAAGTAAAACAAAGATTTCCAGATTCTGTGCCAGGTATCATTTACAAGATAGGGCTGAGTTGATGTTGCCTCTCAATACTATATACTGGATATTTTTTTTCCAGCTCAACACTAAATAAAAAGAAATGGTATAAAATGACAAACAAATGCACTTTTCTCTTTTTTTTTCAAAAACTGAAGGGGAACATTGCATAATCGCAAGATACCACTCCAGTGTGTGAGTATATGGCAGAATTTACCACTTCTGGTATGGTTTACTCACTCATTCTGTGGCCCTGTGACCAAACCACACAAGGTGTGGTAAATCCTGCCATATACCCACAACCTCTCATGGTATATTGCTTAAATCACCCCTCACAATGACTCCATTCACCCTTTCTCATAAGTGCACCAAACTGGTGTCAGTTCCTTGTGCCTCAACCTCTGCCATGTACCCACTTCTACTGGTATTACTATCCCCTCCAAACATTTTTACCTGGTAGTCCAGTGGTCCAACCAATTAAAACCAATTAGAATAATTACCTCCCCCCACCTTCTGCTTTAACTGTAACAATGGTCCTATTTTGTTATGCTTTGCTCCCCACCACTATTGCATGGTCCTTCTGGCAGACAGACATGGAGATTGAATGGTTCAAACTGAAGGCACAGCACCAGGACTTACTGGTTCAGGTTCTGTGCCTGACAGCTTCACAGACTGGGCTATCAGTACTGCTCCAGAAGTAGAAATTGGACATGCTAGCAGAATAAAAAGTAATTGCTTTCACGCTCCCCATCCCCATTTGAATACTTTATAGGGGCCAGGGCAGCAAACAATTTACATTATCAGTGTGGCTCTGGTCGCAGAGAAATAAAAAATAATGCAATTTGTTTTTCGTGCTTCTCAGCCCACTCTGTCCACTCTGCCTGGGGCCGGGAGACCAATTACGTTAGGATATCAGTGCAACTCCAGCCATACCTCTCAAGTGTCCCTCATTATAGGGACATCCCTCATTTTGCCCCTTAAAATTGCTCCATCCCTGATCCGTCCCTCATGAAAAAGGTGCTGTCCACACAGAGAATGTGCATGAATTCAGACTTTAAAGCATAAACTCTCAATATTCTAAAACACTAAATCCAAAATAAACTTTGGACAAGTGAAGCAAATAAACAAAACAAAATGATGTAAGAAACCACTATGGTTCTCAAAGTAAGTGGCAGTGAAGGTTCAAGAGAAAAAGAAAGCATTCAGGAAGTACAAGGAATCACAAAAGGAGCAGGACAGAGAACTGTATCAGCTAAAGCAAAAGGAAGCTGGGAAGTCAATCAGAATAGCAAAGGCCCAAACCGAGGAAAAGATAGCCAACTCAGTTAAGAAGGGGGATAAAACCTTTTATAGGTACATCAGGGAGCAAAGAAAGACCAAGGGAGGGATAGTGAGGCTTAATAAAGGGGAAGGGAGGTGGACAGAGGGTGAATGTGAAAAGGCAGAGATGCTAAACAAATATTTTTGCTCAGTATTTACAGATGAAGAGGGGGAGGTACCTAAAACAAACAATAGAATCACTCTGGATACAGAAGTTAATACCAGCCCATTTACAGAAGAAAGGGTTCTGAAAGAACTCTTAAAACTGAAGGTGGACAAAGCAATGGGGCCTGTTGGGATTAATCCCAGAATTCTAAAAGAACTAAGGGTAGAACTAGTGACACCACTGACTACCATCTTTAACAAATCATGGGAGGATGGGGTGGTACCTGAGGACTGGAGGAGGGCAGATGTGATTCTCCTTCACAAAAGTGGGAGCAAGGCAGAAGCAGGAAACTACAGACCTGTTAGTTTAACCTCAGTGATAGGGAAAATGATGGAATAACTTCTGAAGGAAAGAATTGTCGAGTATCTAGAGACCAGAGGGGCACAGGACCCAAGGCAGCATGGATTTACAACGGGAAGGTCATGCCAGACAAATCTGATAGATTTCTTTGACTGGGTGACCAAAGTAGTAGATCAGGGAGGGGCTGTGGACATGGCCTACCTAGACTTTAGCAAGGCATTTGACACAGTCCCACACAAAAGATTAATATACAAGTTAGCCAACCTGGGAGTGGGTCCCAAGACAACAGCCTGGGTAAAGAATTGGCTGGAGAATAGGACACAGAGAGTAATAGTAAATGGAGTCCACTCTGAAGAAAGGGGGTTACTATTGGGGTACCGCAGGGTTCAGTATTAGGACCGGTCCTCTTCAAAGTCTTTATAAGCAACATTGCAGAGGGACTAGAAGGGAAAGTATGTCTCTTTGCAGATGACACAAAGATCTGCAACAAAGTTGATGCACAAGGTGGGGTGGAAAGGATGAGAAGGGACTTGGCAAGGTTAGAGGAATGATCAAATGTATGGCAGCTTAGATTCAATGCCTAGAAGTGCAAGGTAATGCACCTGGGAAACAAAAACCCAGGGGAAGAGTACACAATGGGGGTAAGATACTAACAACAACAAAAATGGAAAGGGACCTGGGGGTTGAAATATCAGATGACCTAAAGGTAGGCAAGCAATGTGAGAGGGCAGCAAGGAGGGCTGGGGGGATACTGGGATGCATAGGGAAAGGCAACACTAGTAGAAAACAGGAAGTTATTATCCCTCTGTACAGACTGCTGGTGAGACCCCATCTGGAGTACTGTGTGCAGTTCTCGAGACCCAGCCTCCACAAAGACATAGACAGGATGGAAGCTGTCCAGACGAGGGCAACTAAAATGGTGCAGGGTCTGCACCGGAAGACATATGAAGAGAGACTTAAGGAGCTTAATATATATATCCTCGAGGAAAGGAGGGAGAGGGGGAACATGATAGGAACTTTCAAGTACCTCAAGGGAATCAACAAAGTCCAAGAGGGTATCATCTTTCAAAAAAGAGGTGTGCAAGAACAAAGGGGCACAATTTGAAGATAGAGGGTGGTGGCTCAGAGGTAATTTAAGGAAGTATTTTTTCACAGAGAGGGTCTGTGGATGCATGGAACGGCCTTCCGGAGGAGGTTGTGGAGTCAGGAACAGTGGGAGAATTCAAGAATGCATGGGACAGGCATAAGGCAATTCTAGTGGGGGGTAGGAGGAAGTAAGCTGTTGATTAACTAGAATCTGCAGCTTATCCATCAGGTAGGGAAATGGGTAGACTAGGTGGGCCAAGCGGTCCTTATCTGTGTCAAATTCTATGTTTCTATGTAAGATGTTTTGATGAAATACAAAAGAAAAGAATAACAGGAAGCAAAGGGGGTTATAAGAATTGAATTACGCAAAAGTATTTAAAGAGCAGGGACCCATTGTCAGACACCCAGCTCCTCTCAAACATATACAATATTAGATCTGATCTACTGTTGAGGGGCATTACAAATTTTATGTGCTTCCCTCTGATTAAAAAGTTATAGCACCCCAAATTTGCATCCCCATAAAATCAAAGCCTTGTCTGACACGTCTCTTTTTGTGATGTCAGAAAATGAATACTGAGGGTGCATGCTATTAGCCTGTATGTATGTGATATGTCTATGACTTTTAGTACTATTTAAAGGTGCCATGTAGAAAAATCAAAGCAACTACTGGAGAAACAATCCCTATTGACTGGAGCGGTCACTTTCATTGTTCCAAGTGGCAACTCTAAATAGTACTAAATGTCATTGATAAATGGCAGCAATATAGATCTATGGAGCACACACAAGCAGTCTTCATTTTCTGACATCACAAAAGGAGGCGTGTCAGACAAGGCTTTGTTTTGATGGAGATGCAAATTTTGGGTGCTATAACTTTTTAACCAGGGGGAAGTGCATAGAATTTTTATTGCCCCTCAACAGTAGAGCAGATCTACTATTATATATGTTTGAGGGGAGCTGAATGTCTGACAGTAGGTACCTGCTCTTTAAACTCAGTATTGTTCATATAGGTGAGAAACAATGGAAGGTACCAAAGAACCAGCCAATTTAGAAGGCAAACAAGCTCACCAACTTTTAACTCAAGGTATGAGAATTCAAATTAATTACTTTAATAAACTACTAAGTGGTGTATTGAACTAAAAGAAAGGAACATGGGAGACAAATCATGAATACTAGAGGGAATATTAACATGATGAACAAGAAACTACATCAATAGGATAATGAGGGGAAGGGTTCCAGAATGCTGAGTGAAAAAGTGGAGCAGGCTTACAGCAGTAGTAATTTGAGGCAGGGAGGGCAGAATGAAGCACTTTTGCTGATAAAGCTTTTTCTACAAAGTATAAATTTTAAAGAAAAAAGATTGAATATGCATAGAAAGCATCAATAGTGTTAACAAAACATGGTGGTAAGTGTTTATAATTGACATGACTGTATAAACGGTGAATCAAAATTAAATGTTAAATAATGAGATACAAATCTAAAAAAATATGTATATCCTTATACGAGGAGGAGCGAATCCTCTTGGACACTCAATCCTCCTCCACCCCAGCCAGCCATTGATAATCCAGGCTGCCTCCCTCCCTCACTGAAAGAGGAGCACATCCTCATGGAAACTCACTGTTCCTCCCCTCTAGCCAACCCCACATGACTCAGGCTGTAGACCCTCCTTCATTGGAAGAGGAGCACATCCTTTTGTACACTCAACACTACTCCCCCTGGCTGACTGCCTGTCACTCAAGTTCATACGCTGATGACCCAGGCTGCTGTCTTGCACTTATAAGAGGAGGAGTGAATCTTCTTGGACACTTAATCCTCCTCCCCTCCTCCCCACCCCCCAGCCAGCCACTGATGACCCAGGCTGCCTTCCTCCCTCACTGGGGGAGGAGCACATCTTGATGACACTCAATCCTTACCCCCCAGTTGCCCCCTGATGACTGAGGCTGACCTTCTTCCACATCCTCTTGGATGCTAAATCACCCTCCCTCTGGCACCTGATAAACCAGGCTGCACTCCCTCCCTCATTGGGGAGGAGCACATCCTCTTGGACACTCACTCCTTCCCCCCCCAGCCTTCCCCTGAAGGCCCAGGCTGCATTCCCTCCCTCCCTCATTGAAGGAGGTGTGCAATGTCTTGGGCACTCAATCCTTCGCCCCCCGCCGGCTGACTCCCCATGACCCAAGCTCGTTCCTTGGTGACCCACACTGCTGTCCCTCACTCAATGAAGGAGGAGCACATTGTGTTGGACACTCAATCCTCATCTCCCTGGATGGTCCCCAATGACCAAGGATGATCTCCCTCCCTCATTAGGGGAAGAGCACATCATCATGGACACTCACATCTCCACCTGGCCAGCCTCTGATGGCCCAGGCTGCCTCCTCTCCCTCATTGGGGTAGGAGCACATCTTCTTGGACACCTGCACATTGGAAGAGGAACATGTCCTCTTAAACACTCAATTACCCCCTTCCCCGGCCAGCCCCGATGACTCAGGCTGCCCTACATCTCTCACTGGAGGAGGAGAACATCCTCTTGGACACTCACTTCTCCTCCTGCTGGCCATCCCCTGATGACCCAGGCTGACCTCCCTTCCTCATTGGGGGAAGAGCACATCATCATGAACACTCACTCCTCCACACTGACCAGCCTCTGATTACCCAGGCTGCCCTCTCTCCCTCATTGGAGGAGGAGCACATCCTTTTATACACTCAACCCTCCCCCTCCTGGCTGACTTTCTGTCACTCAAGCTCTTACCTTGATGACTCAGGCTGCAGTCCCTCACTTACACGAGGAGGAGTGAATCCTCTTGGACACTTAATCCTCCTTCCTCCTCCTCCCAGCCAGCCAATGATGACCCAGTCTGCCCTTCCTACCTGCCTCATTGCATTGTCATTTTACTCAGACATGGAACCTTTGTAAAAGAGTCTCTAGCTCAAAGGTATTGTAATTCTGAGAAATAAATAAATTCACAAACCCAGGTTACCTTTGTTTGCAGTGGTAGTGCTATAGTGCTGCTGCTATGCTGCTGGGCTTGCCCAGACCAGGTTACATGTTATTACCATCACTGGGGCCGGGCTGGTCCACACCAGGCTGTATGTTAATACCATCACTGGGGCCGGGCTGGTCCACATCAGGCTGTGTGTTAATACCACCATTGGGGCCTGGTTGGTCCACGCCAGGCTGTATGTTAATAACATCACTTGGGCTGGGCTGGCCCACACTAGGCTGTATGTTAATAACATCACTGGGGCTGGGCTGGCCCACACTAGGCTGTATGTTAATACCATCGCTGGGGCTGGGTTGGTCCACACCATGCTCTATGTTAATACCATCACTGGGGCCGGGTTGGTCCACACCATGCTGTATGTTAATACCATCACTGGGGCCAGCCTGGCTACACCAGTCTGTATGTTAATATCATCCCTGGGGCCGGGCTGGTCCGCACCATGCTGTATGTTTACACCATCACTAGGGCCGGGCGGGCTACACCAGGTTGTATGATAATACCATCACTGGGGCCAGGCTGCCCACACCAGGCTGTATGTTAATACCATCACTTGGGCCAGGCTGGCTACACCAGGCTGTATGTTAGTACCATCACTGAGGCCATGGCTGGTCTACACCAGGCTGTATGTTAATAGCATCACTGGTGCCGGACTGGCCCACACCAGGCTGTTTGTTATTATTATCATCGAGGCTAGGCTGGCCCACACCAGGCTGTATGTTAATACCGTCATTGGGGCCAGACTGTATGTTAATACTACCGCTGGGGCCAGGCTGGCCACACCAGTCTGTATGTTAATATCATCACTGATGCCGTGATGGTCAACACCAGGCTGTATGTTACTATCATCACTGGCGTCGTGCTGGTCCACATCAGGCTGTATGTTAATATAATCACTGAGATCAGGCTGGCTATGCCAGGCTGTTTGATAATATCATCACTTGTGCTGGGTTGGTCCAAACCAGGCTGTATGATAATACCATCACTGGTACCTGGCTGGTCCACACCAGGCTGTGTATTAATGCCATTACTGGTGCCGGGCTGGCCCAAACCAGGCTGTATGATAATACCATCTCTGGTGCTGGGCTGGTCCACACCAAGCTGTATGTTAATACCATCACTGGGGCCGGGCTGGTCCAAAACATGCTGAATTTTAATATCATCACTGGTGCCAGGCTGGTCCACACCAGGCTATATGTTAATATCATCACTGGGATCAGGCTGGCTACACCAGGCTGTATGTTAATACCATTACTGGGGCCGGGCTGGACCACACCAGGCTGTATGTTAATATCATCACTAGGGCCAGGCTGGCTACACCAGGCTGTATGTTAATACTATCACCGGGGCAGGGCTGGTCCACACCAGCCAGTATGGTAATATCATAACTGAGGCTGGGCTGGTTAACACCATGCTGTATGTTTACACCATCACTGGGGCCGGGCTGGCTACACCAGGCTGTATGTTAATACTATCACTGAGGCCAGGCTGGCCCACACCATGCTGTATGTTTACACCATCACTGGGGCCGGGGTGGCTACATCAGGCTTTATGTTAATATTATCACTGAGGCCGGGCTGGCCCACTCCAGTCTGTATGTTAATATCATCACTGGGCTGGGATGGCTACACCAGGGTGTAAGTTAAAAACATCACTGGGGCCATGCTGGTCCACACCAGACTGTATGTTAATACCATCACTGGAGCCATGCTGGTCCACATCGGGCTGTATGTTAATATCATCACTGATGCCGTGATGGTCAACACCAGGCTGTATGTTACTATCATCACTGGCGTCGTGCTGGTCCACATCAGGCTGTATGTTAATATAATCACTGAGATCAGGCTGGCTATGCCAGGCTGTTTGATAATATCATCACTGGTGCTGGGCTGGTCCAAACCAGGCTGTATGATAATACCATCACTGGTACCTGGCTGGTCCACACCAGGCTGTATATTAATACCATTACTGGTGCCGGGCTGGCCCAAACCAGTCTGTATGATAATACCATCTCTGGTGCCGGGCTGGTCCACACCAAGCTGTATGTTAATACCATCACTGGGGCCGGGCTGGTCCAAAACATGCTGAATGTTAATATCATCACTGGTGCCAGGCTGGTCCACACCAGGCAATATGTTAATATCATCACTGGGGCCGAGCTGGCTCACACCAGGCTGTATATTAACACCATCACTGGGATCAGGCTGGCTACACCAGGCTATATGTTAATACCATTACTGGGGCCGGGCTGGACCACACCAGGCTGTATGTTAATATCATCACTAGGGCCAGGCTGGCCCACAGCAGGCTGTATGTTAATATCATCACTAGGGCTGGGCTGGCTACACCAGGCTGTATGTTAATACTATCACCGGGGCAGGGCTGGTCCACACCAGCCTGCATGGTAATATCATAACTGAGGCTGGGCTGGTTAACACCATGCTGTATGTTTACACCATCACTGGGGCCGGGCTGGCTACACCAGGCTGTATGTTAATACTATCACTGAGGCCAGGCTGGCCCACACCATGCTGTATGTTTACACCATCACTGGGGCCGGGGTGGCTACATCAGGCTTTATGTTAATATTATCACTGAGGCCGGGCTGGCCCACCCAGTCTGTATGTTAATATCATCACTGGGCTGGGATGGCTACACCAGGGTGTAAGTTAAAACATCACTGGGGCCATGCTGGTCCACACCAGACTGTATGTTAATACCATCACTGGGTGCATGCTGGTCCACATGGGCTGTATGTTAATATCATCACTGATGCCGTGATGGTCAACACCAGGCTGTATGTTACTATCATCACTGGCGCGTGCTGGTCCACATCAGGCTGTATGTTAATATAATCACTGAGATCAGGCTGGCTATGCCAGGCTGTTTGATAATATCATCACTGGTGCTGGGCTGGTCCAAACCAGGCTGTATGATAATACCATCACTGGTACCTGGCTGGTCCACACCAGGCTGTATATTAATACCATTACTGGTGCCGGGCTGGCCCAAACCAGTCTGTATGATAATACCATCTCTGGTGCCGGGCTGGTCCACACCAAGCTGTATGTTAATACCATCACTGGGGCCGGGCTGGTCCAAAACATGCTGAATGTTAATATCATCACTGGTGCCAGGCTGGTCCACACCAGGCAATATGTTAATATCATCACTGGGGCCGAGCTGGCTCACACCAGGCTGTATATTAACACCATCACTGGGATCAGGCTGGCTACACCAGGCTATATGTTAATACCATTACTGGGGCCGGGCTGGACCACACCAGGCTGTATGTTAATATCATCACTAGGGCCAGGCTGGCCCACAGCAGGCTGTATGTTAATATCATCACTAGGGCTGGGCTGGCTACACCAGGCTGTATGTTAATACTATCACCGGGGCAGGGCTGGTCCACACCAGCCTGCATGGTAATATCATAACTGAGGCTGGGCTGGTTAACACCATGCTGTATGTTTACACCATCACTGGGGCCGGGCTGGCTACACCAGGCTGTATGTTAATACTATCACTGAGGCCAGGCTGGCCCACACCATGCTGTATGTTTACACCATCACTGAGGCCGGGCTGGCTACATCAGGCTGTATGTTAATATTATCACTGAGGCCAGGCTGGCCCATTCCAGTCTGTATGTTAATATCATCACTGGGCTGGGCTGGCTACACCAGGGTGTAAGTTAAAAACATCACTGGGGCCATGCTGGTCCACACCAGGCTGTATGTTAATACCATCACTGGGGCCGGGTTGGTCGACACCATGCTGTATGTTAATACCATCACTGGGACAAGCCTGGCTACACCAGGCTGTATGTTAATACCATCACTGGGCTGGGCTGGCTACACCAGGGTGTAAGTTAAAAGCATCACTGGGGCCATGCTGGTCCACACCAGACTGTATGTTAATACCATCACTGGAGCCAGACTGGCCCACACCAGGCTGTACATTAATAACATCGCTGGGACCATGCTGGTCCACATCGGGCTGTATGTTAATATCATCACTGATGCCGTGATGGTCAACACCAGGCTGTATGTTACTATCATCACTGGCGCCGTGCTGGTCCACATCGGGCTGTATGTTAATATAATCATTGGGATCAGGCTGGCTATGCCAGGCTGTTTGTTAATATCATCACTGGTGCCGGGCTGGCCCAAACCAGGCTGTATGATAATACCATCTCTGGTGCCGGGCTGGTCCACACCAAGCTGTTTGTTAATACCATCATTGGGGCCGGGCTGGTCCAAAACATGCTGAATGTTAATATCAGTGGTGCCAGGCTGGTCCACACCAGGCTATATGTTAATATCATCACTGGGATCAGGCTGGCTACACCAGGCTGTATGTTAATACCATCATTGGGGCCGGGCTGGTCCAAAACATGCTGAATGTTAATATCATCACTGGTGCCAGGCAGGTCCACACCAGGCTATATGTTAATATCATCACTGGGGCCAAGCTGGCTCACTCCATACTGTATGTATCATCACTAGGGCCGGGCTGGCTACACCAGACTGTGTGTTAATACTATCACTGGGGCTGGGCTGGTCCACACCAGCCTGTATGGTAATATCATAACTGAGGCCGGGCTGGTTAACACCATGCTGTATGTTTACACCATCACTGGGGCCGGGCTGGCTACATCAGGCTGTATGTTAATATTATCACTGAGGCCAGGCTGGCCCACTCCAGTCTGTATGTTAATATCATCACTGGGCTGGGCTGGCTACACCAGGGTGTACATTAAAAACATCGCTGGGGCCATGCTGGTCCACACCAGACTGTATGTTAATACCATCACTGGAGCCAGACTGGCCCACACCAGGCTGTACGTTAATAACATCGCTGGGGCCATGCTGGTCCACATCAGGCTGTATGTTAATACCATCACTGGGGCCTGGCTGGCTACACCAGGATGTATGTTAATACCATCACTGATGTCATGCTGGTCAACACCAGGCTGTATGTTAATACCATCACTGGTGCTGTGATGGTCAACACCAGGCTGTGTGTTACTATCATCACTGATGCCGGGCTGGCACACACCAGGCTGTATGTTAATATCATAACTGGTGCTGGGCTGGTCCAAACCACACTGAATGTTAATACAATCACTGGGATCAGGCTGGCCCACACCAGTCTGTATGTTAATATCATCACTGGGATCAGGCTGGCCCACACCAGGCTGTATGTTAATATCATCACTGGGATCAGGCTGGTCCAAACCAGGCTGTATGATAATACCATTACTGGTGCCGGGCTGGTCCACACCAGGCTGTATGATAATGCCATCACTGGTGCCAGGCTGGTCCACACCAGGCTGTATGTTAATACCATCACTGGGGCTGGGCTGTTCCACACCAGGCTGTATGTTAATATCATTACTGGTGCTGGACTGGTCCACACCAGGCTGTGTGTTAATACCATCACTGGGGCCAGACTGGCTACACCAGGCTGTATGTTAATATTATCACTGGAGCCGGGTTGGCGCACACCAGTCTGTATGTTAATATCATCACTGGGGTCAGGCTGGCTACACCAGTCTGTATGTTAATACCATCACTGGTGCTGGGCTGGTCCACACCAGTCTGTATGTTAATACCATCACTGGGGCCAGGCTGATGTACACCAGGCTGTATCTTAATACTATCACTGGGAACAGGCAGGTTAATTCCAGGCTGTATGTTAATGCCATCAGTGGGGCCTGGCTGGCCCACACCCGTCTGCATGTTAATATTATCACTGAGGCCAGGCTGGCTACACCAGTCTGTATGTTAATACCATCACTGGTGCTGGGTTGGTCCACACCTGGCTGCATGTTAATACCATCACTGGTGCCGGGCTGGCCCATACCAGGCTGTAAGCAAATATCATCTCTGGTGCCGGGCTGGTCCACATCAGACAGTATGTTAATAACATCACTGGTGCTGTGCTGGTCCACACCAGACAGTATGTTAATTCCATCACTTGGGCTGGGCTCTCCCACACCAAGCTGTATAATAATACCATCACTGGTGCCGGGCTGGCCCACACCAGTCTGTATGTTAATGCCATCACTGTGGCCGGGCTGGCCCACACCAGGCTGTATGTTACTATCATCACTGGGGCCAGGCTGTCCCACACCGGCTGTATGACAAAACCATCACTGGGACCATTCTGGCCCACACCATGCTGGATGTTAATATCATCACTGGGGCCGGTGTGGCCCAGCCCCCCCCAAAAAAAAAGGACTCCTTTGGCATTCTGGGAGCCCACCCCAGTGTGCCTTGCCCTGCAAAAAAAAATCTTCCTGCGATGTCCTTTTTTTTACCTGTAGAAAAGGAAATGGTCCCTCGACGGTCTCCCTTCTACTCCTCCCACAACCCGCACCCATCCACTGCGCACCTTGCCTCCCTATACCGCCTCACCCCATACTTACCTCTGGAGTCTGGCGCGGCAATCTTTGGTGGATTGAGAAGATGTCTGCACTCTTCAAAGCCAACCATGAACTGATGAAATGCTGGTAAGCTGTATAATGGAATAAATAGGTTTTTTTTCCAACTTTAGTGCATATCTCAGGCATTTTTTGGAATTTTGCCACCAAATTTTCATCATGGGGTTCTTGGGAGCCCTCCTCATGAATTCTATTACTGCCATGGCGTTAATCGACCCTGAAAGTTGATTTTGCCGTCACTGTGCAGAATCACCTTTCGGGACTGATTAAGGAAACGACAGTGCCAGTGTTCATGAGGTGGGCTCTCAAAAAGTCTATGTTGCAAATTTGGTGGGAAAAATCCCCAAAATGACTGTGTGTTGCGTAACTGCTACGCATGCTTGTAACTTAGCAAATTTGTAATATTTTCACCCCAGATTTTCAACGCTGGTATTTTTTTCAGACCTCCTTGTGAACAGTATAGCTGTCATTTTTCACACCCTGGCCAAAATGTGTTTTCACTCTTCTGGTGCAGAAAAGCTTGGTTGGTGTGGCAAGTCAGTGTCATTAAGAAACTGACAGTGGCACTGTTCATGAGCAGAGGTCCTAAAATGCCTGTGTTGAAAATTTGGTGATGATACTCCATAAAATGACTGTGTTATGAGTGTGCATTGCACAGTTTGCATGCACGCTCATAAGTTCACAAATTTATATTTTCACTCCAGATTTTCAACATTGCCATTGTTCTGCACCTCCTTATGAACAGTACAGCTGTCATTTTTCACATCCTGGCCCGAAATGTGTTTTCGCAGTTCTGGCACAGAATAGAGTGGTTGCTGTGGGAAATCCGTGTTCAGGACACATTATGAAAATAACAGTGACACTGTTCATTAGCAGAGGTCCTAAAATGCCTATGTTGAAAATTTGGTGACAAAAGCCCATAAAATGGGTGTGTTACTAATGTGCATTGTGCAGTTTCCATGCATGGTTTTACCTTTGCAACTTTACAATATTTTCACTCCAGATTTTCAGCATTGCCATTTTGCCACACCTCCTTATGAACAGTGCAGCTGTCATTTTTCACATCCTGTCCAAAATGTGTTTTTACTCTTCCAGCGGTTTAGGACATATTAAGAAAATTGCACTGACACTGTTCATCAGCAGAGGTCCTAAAATGCCTATGTTAAAAATGTTGTTAGGAAACTCCAAGAAATGACTGTGTTACGAGTGTTTGTTGTACAGGTGCCACGCACCCATGTAAGTTTGCAAATTAGTAATATTTTCACACCAGATTTTCAACACTGGCATTTGTTCACACCTCCTTATGAACAGTACAGCTGTCATTTGTCGCATCCTGGCTGAAATGTGTTTCCGCGCATCCAGTGCAGAATACCATAGTCGCTGTCAGAAATCAGTGTTTGGGACAGATTAGGATCAAGCTACTGGGGAGGGGAGTGACTGAGCTCAACTGAGCTCTGTCAGGACTGCTGTGGATGTCTTTGTGGTGTCAGGAAAAGATAACACAGGCAGGAGCTCAGTACAAAAAGGCAGCCTGCAGTGCCGGGAGACACAGAACAAGCGAGTGATGGAGGAAGGGGGAGTGAGTGAGCTTAACGGAGCTCTGTTGGGACTGCTGCAGATTCGTTTGTGGGCAGGTAAAGGCAGCAATGCATGCAGGGGCCGAGTACAAAAGGGCAGCCTACAGTGGTGGGAGAAACAGCGAGTGAGAGAGGGGGAGTCAGCGAGCTCAACAGATCTGTATCATGACTGCTGTAGATTTGTTTGTGGCCAGAAAAGGGTGGCAATGCAGGCACGATCCCAGTACAGAAGGGCAGCCTGTAGCACAGGCATGAATGGAATGAGCGAGTGAGACAGGGGAAGTGAGTGAGGCCTACAGAGCTCTATTGGGACTGCTGCAGATTTTTTTGGTGGCAGACAAAGAGGCCAACATAAGCAGGAGCCCAGTACAAAAGGCCAGCATGCAGCGCCAGGAGAAACAAAATGAGCGAGTGAGACGAGGGGAGTGAGCGACCTCAATGAAGCTCTGTTGGGACAGCTGTGGATTTCTTTGTGGGCAGGAAAAGGTGCCAAAGCAGGCAGGAGCCCAGTACAAAACAGCAGCCTGCAGTGCCAGGAGAAATAGAATGAGTGACTAAGAGAGGGGGAGTGAGCAAGGTCAACAGAGGTCTATCATGACTGCTGCGAATTTCTTTGTGGGCAGGAAAAGGTGGCAATGCAGGTTGAAGCCCAGTGCAAAAGGCCAGCCTGCAGTGCTGCCAGAAATGCAACGAGTGAGTGAGAAAAGGGGAGTAAGCAACCTCAACAGAGCTGTGTAGGGACTGCTGCAGATATCTTTGTGGGCAGAAAAAGCCCCAGCACAGGCAAGAACCCAGTACAAAAGGGCAGCCTGAAGCAGTGGGAAACACAGAGCGAGCGAGTGAGGGAGGGAGAGTAAGTGAGCTCAACAGAGCTCTGTTGGGACTGCTGTGGATTTCTTTGAAGCCAAAAAAAGGCAGCAATGCATGCAGGGTCCCAGCACAAAGGTGCAGCCTGCAGCAGTAGGAGAAACAGAACCAACCACTGAGAGAGGGGGAGTTAGTGAGCGAGCTCGACGGAGCTGTATCATGACTGCTGCAGATGTATTTCTGGTCAGAAGGCAGAAACACAAGCAGGAGCCCAGCACAAAAGGGCAGCCTGCAGCACTGACAGAAATGGAATGAGTGAGTGACAGAGGGAGAGTGAGCAACCTCAACGGAGCTCTTTCGGGACTGATACATAGATACATAGACAGTGTCGGCAGATAAGGGCCTATGGCCCACCCAGTCTGCCCATTTGAGCTTGTAAGTTCAGTTTGTTTTCCTAGAAGTCTGTTTCCCCTTACCCCTGACCTCTAGAATTCCTTTATGTCTATCCCATGCATTCTTACAATACAAAAAGGTAGCCTGTACCACCGGGACAAACACAATGAGCGAGTGAGGAAGGGGGACTGAGCGAGCTGGGTTGTGACTGCTGCAGATTTCTTTGTGGACAGAAAAAGGCACCAACACAGGCAGGAAACCACTATAGAACGGCAACCTGCAGCGCCACCAGAAACAGAATGAGTGAGTGAGACAGGCAGAGTGAGTGACCTCAACAGTGATCTATCATGATGGCAGCAGATTTCTTTGTGGGCATAAAAAGGCAGAAACACAGGTAGGAGCTCAGTACAAAAGGCCAGCCTACACTGTTGGCACAAACGGAATGAGCGAGTGAGACAGGGTGAGTGAGCTACCTCAATGCACCTGTGTCAGGACTGCTGCAGATTTCTTTGTGGGCAGAAAAATGCCATCAGAGGCAGGAGCCCAGTACAAAAGGGCAGCCTGCAGCACCAGCAGAAACAGTATGAGCGAGTGAGAGAGGGGGGTTGACCCACCTCAACAGACCTGTCAGGACACCTGCAGATTTGTTTGGGGCCAACAAAATTTGCCAAAACAGGCAGAAGCCCAGTACAAAAGAGCAGCCTGCAGCACCAGGAGAAACAGAGTGAGTGAGTGAGACAGGCGCAGCCAGCAACCTCTACGGAGCTCTGTCAGGACACCTGCAGATATCTTTGAGGGCAGGAAAACATGCCAAAGCAGGCAGAAGCCCAATACAAAAAGGCAGCCTGTACCACCGGGAGAAACACAATGAGCGAGTGAGGAAGGGGGACTGAGCGAGCTGGGTTGTGACTGCTGAGGATTTGTTTTTGGGCAGAAAAAGACGGTGACGCAGGCAGGAGCCCCATACAAAAGGCCAGCCTGCAGTGCCAGCAGAAACGGACCCAGAAAATGAGATAGGGGGAGTGGCTACCTTAACAGACCTGTCATGACTGCTGCAGATTTCTTTGTGGGCAGAAAATGCCACCAACATAGGCAGAGACCAGTACAAAAGGGTAGCCTGCAGTGCCAGCACAAACAGAATGAGCGAGTTGTGGGGGGAAGGAGGTGACACCACAACACAGCTCTGTCATGACAGCTGCAGATTTCTTTCTTGGCAGAAAAACATGCCAACGCAGGCAACAGCCCCATACAAAACAGCACCCTGCAGCATGGGGAGAAACAGAATGAGTGACTGACACAGGGCCATTGAGCGACCTCAACGGACCAACACAATCGACATTCGGCATTGACAAATCCTTGTTTCTTTTTGTCACAACTTTGGCGATCATTTTCACGACACTCAGTGCCTCAGCGCAAACTTGACCATAAACAGGGAGTAACTGGGGGACAACAGACTGCTGAATGACAGACAGCACAGGTTAACTAGGGGCAAATTATTCCAGTACCATTTGATTGAATTTCAGGACATAGTGCCACAGGTAGTAGACCAGGGAGGTGTGATAGATGTTTCCGATCTGGATTTCAGAATATCCTTCGACACCATATTTCATCAGTGGTTGGTCAACAAATTGGAGAGCATAGGTGTAGGGCTCAAAATAACAGGATGGGTTGAAAATTTGTTGGCTGATATGAGTCAGAGGGTGGGGGTCATGAAGTGTGTGTACTCAGGGATGGGGCCGGTGAGGAATGGAGTGGCGTTCCCATGGATTAGTGCTGTGACCCAGATGGTTTTGGTATCTGTGTAGTAGACATTGTGGACAGACTACCAGGGAAGGTGGCCCTCTTTGCTGATGACACAAAAATGTGATAGAGTTGACTTCCCCGGAGGAATGGAGGGCATGAGACATTAGAAGGGACCTGCAATGACTGGAGGAGTGGGCATAGTCCTGGCCGCTAAAATTAAACATCAAGAAGTGTGCTGTTATGCACCTGAAGCAGAGTAAGCTAAAGGTTGAGTACAGACTGGGTGGGGAGAGAGTCATGGTGTCAGAATGAGAGTAATGTGGGGGCAGTTGTCACCAGAAACCTCAAGGTAGGAACAAAATGCCCTCGGGGGGGGCGGTGGAGGATGTATGGTACACAACAACAGTGCATGGACTGAGACTCGTGGGGATGTGGGGCTTCAAGAGCAATGTGATGGATTAATTTTGCACTCAGACGATGGTGGAGAATTGGAATGGGCTTCTGGAGTAGGTAGTGAATTCAGAGAATGTAGGGACAGACACATGAGGCTAAGGTAGGGTGGAGTGGGGGGGGCAGGTGATGACTAGTTGGGCCATAGTGTCCTTTTCTGCTGTCACATTCTGCAATTCTGGGAACCCTCCAATTAATTTTCCATGATAGGAGAATTGCAGTCAATGATAGTCCAATTCAAGTCAAAGAAAGTAAAATTTAATTAAAACATTAGGCACTATTGTATAGCATCGCAATTAGACTTCAAGCAAAACACCTGGACAACATGTACACTCAGAACACCTGGATTTGTGAACCACTAGCCCTGTCTGCATAGTACATGATCCAGGGCCATAGGATGACACAGAATATCAATGTTCCAATGAGAGACATTTGGAACTTGGAATGGGCTCTCCTATCAGCTGGCTCTACAGGAAGTCTGATCATTCTGGTATGAATGATAGGGCCTCCCCCCAACAAATGCACAACAGATGAGACAAGTAGTGGACAAAGTACTGCAGGTGCAGCCATTCATGATTCGCACCTAAAGTTATTCTCACTGTCAGGAACACCAAAGGGGGTCGGCCGGGGTCAGGGCTCTTTCAAGCTACCTCGCCACTTGGGATAACAGGGGAGTGGTAGACAAAGCAAAGGAAAATGTCTTATTTTCACCTGAACAAATCATTATAGCTGGAGGTGAGCTTCACAGTCAAGCAGAAAAAGCAAAGGAATAGGTCCTGCTTACACCTCAAATGTTAATCTGGTTACAGTCCCCAGAAGTCATCAGCTGTACTTAATACCTAATCAGGTAGGTGACATTTCCACAAAGAAATGGGTATATAGTAAGCATAGTAGGGGGATTGTTGGGGGAGGCCTACTGGCAGGTGGGGTAATAATGCTAGTGGCCCTCTTCATCCTCTCCACCTCAGTACCCTTCTCTGTATCTCTGACTCCTGGCTAATCCATCCGCATACTTTGCTTCTTGCTCGCTATCTTCCCATTAACGTCCTGCACATTCCGGCCTGTCGTGGCCACCTTTTCCATACACACAGCCTTCTTGTTCACCTGATACTCCTTTTCCTTCTCCCCCCACTCCCATTCCTCCATCCTATCCAGGCCCACTCTTTGTTATCTGCTCTAACTCGGTGCTAATGATTCCTTGTGGATTGACTGCATTAGCTGAAACACCAGATGGGTAAGACTGAGTGGCCTATAGTGTCATTGCCCATTCTGGGGCACCATGGTATGGTGTGCCATCATGCGCGCCACACTCACACACATGCTCATGCACACATGTGTAGTGGTGGTTTTTTTTTTCATATTCTGTCTCTGTGCCAATCCAGGGGAAACTCGGTTTGGCATCCTATAGCTTTCTGAGTTCTGCCTCCCACCTGAGACCCTCGTCCCTCTCCCTCACTACAACATTCACATACCCCAAACCTGAACCACTCCATGGAGGGTACACACTTTACAGCCATGGCACCATACCTTATACTGTAGAGTGAAGGCCTTTGCGTGCCGGGAAAGGGTAGGAGAGGGACCCGTTTTGGGACTGTGGTCTGGAGGAAGAGGTGCCTTCACCTATACACACACACGTGTGGATTTTCTGGATTTTACAGTGCTGTGACCGTGGATGTGCACAACACTAGCGTGCTAACACACCCACTTGTACGGCATCTGCTGATGCTCCCTACTCCTTGTACACAACACATGCATGCTGCAGCTACAAGTATCCATCAGGTGATGCTAATGGTGTGTAGAGTGGCAATGTCATTACACAGAACAGAAGAGAAGTCTTTCTGATGTTTGATCTGCTCATGCCCCCTGAGAAACAACAGCTGGTGAGTCCATTTAAGAACAATGGTCACTGCACAGTGTGGGGTTCAGCGGGCCAGTGCCTATTCCTTCATCTCCCAAAGGCTGGCCTTCCACAATGGTGTTGATCAGCTTATCATTTTGTATGACAGTAACAGAATCAGCAGCATAAATGTTGTAGGTTTATTTATATTTTTTTAACGTAAAAACCCGAGTTGGTCACCATTTGAATTCACATACTCACAGTACAACAGCACTGTAAGCACACCATATATAATCTTGTGCGCTGTTTCCAGTTGCTGTCAAGTAAGAAAAGTAATTAGGGAATAAAACATGCATATCAATGGATCACAGGAAGTGAAACATGACAGTAACAAAACAGCCTTTAATAAATTGGTAAAATGCGAAACACAAGTCTATGGAACATTAGGTATATCAGTTGTGTAAAGTGACCAGTGCTTTAATGACACAGCAATGTGTCAAACTAGGTGGTCAGGACAGAAACCAGTATAATGTCCATTAGGATCTGGGTATACATCATGTATGCGCCAAACACAGCAGCTTGAAACATGAGTTCGAATCCGTGCACCCAGTCTTCCAAGACACCACAAGATATATTGACGATATGTGGAATGACGCCAACAGCGGTTTGTATTGGCATCTTGTGGCAGAGTGAAAATGTCAGTATAATATGAAGCACTCAAAGTAAGCACTGCCGGGTCCAACACTAGCTGATCCATTTCCTGTAAAAGGAGAAAACAAAAATCAATACATGTTGAGACCGTAAGGAACGGATACAAGTCCACCAAATGAAGCAGTACAATGTCACAATGAGTAATTGCTGCTGTACATTTACAGCGTTAACATTAGAAGACTGACTAGATCAGGGGGCCTGCATGGGTCCCAATGTTTTTCCTCCATTGTCTCACCCATACCAATAAGCATGCAATGGGAGTAGCAGCTGTCTCCACCCCCATGACTCACCAACGCACAATGTGCCTGGGCTAAACCAGTCTTGCTGGGCTGATGCTCACTGCACAAACCACCACCCTGAGGAAGGAGAACAGTCCTAAGCAAACACTCAATCCTTAACTCACATGATGAGCACCAAATGACCATAGCCCAATAACGAAAACGTGTCAGTGTAGTGGCGTGACATTTGGCATCCCAAACCTCAACCATTGGCTCCACCGTACCAGCTGTAAAATTTTTCTTTAAGTGGCACTGTGGGCACACACTGGAGAACTTAACAGTTGAATATATTCAGTGGCTGGGACAGTCAAATACACTGTGGTGCCAGTGGATTTGACCAGCCAATAACACTTGTGGCTAGTGGATACAAAACTAAGTTTCGAACCACACACAAGAAAAAGAAATGTGTATACTGCACGTAGCAACATATATGTACAAAAAACAGTGCAATTGATGTACTTCCTTTAAAAATAAGCATCAACATGACACAGCGGTCTCAGAATGGATCTGGTCAACTGGAGTATGCTCACTGGTTGCAAAACTGATACATTCGCAAATTGAAACTGCAATCAGTGGAATGGAACTTATAAAGATTGGGCAAAATTATGGTAAAAGGAAGAACTGATCATTTGTATGGAACATAAAGACTAGCACTTACTCTAAGGTGTCTAAAAGTTTTTTGTTAATTAGCAACTTTGATGATACAATGAACATCGTGACGGGTCAAGTCACATAACCAAGAAAAGCAAACACATTGCACAGTGGAGTAAAGCTGGCTGCAAGTAATGTGCTCTTTCCTGTGTCGAGAATTACCGATAGTGCCTATTGATCACAATGCATACCAACTCCAATGCTTCTACTGTATACTTGGCTGCACGTAAACAAACACCGATCAGCTACCATAACTCTACCAGTATCACAAAGCAAATGTATAACCACGTAGAGTCCCATGTGAACAGCCACATTGGAAACATGTTTAGCAATGTACCATTAGTGAGTAATAGCTACAATGCTCATGTTGTATTTGGTCTGTGAGTCACCAACTAACTTGAGAGTTGTGCGGACATGAACCTCATCACTTACTGAGCTGTGTCATCACACGGAAACATAGATGTTGAGGCAGTGGAAAAAACGCAAAAACACAGAGTACAGAAAAAAATCACGTATCAGACACAATGCGTTTCAGGATCATTCAAGAGTGAATATCTGACCAAATTCTGCCAGGCAGTGCCAATGAGAACACCGAGTTTTATGAGTCATTATTACCTACTTGTAAATTGGAAATAGTTACCAGGGCGAAAACCACAGCAAACATTCTCTAATGCAGTCAGCGTCACAAGGCACTTTCTGCAGGTGCACCACTCTGGTGCATCATGGTTGTTACGTGCAGGTGTATTGTTCAGTTCAGGCTGTCTTCTCTCCAAAATATTGAATGCCAAACCGGGATTGTGTAGTGCAAAATCAAGGCACAGTTCGGTAAGTTCATCCATGGTCATATTATGAATTTTTGTCTGTAACACAAAGAGAAAATGGTGAGGTTAAATGTTATGCAGCTGTGAAGTAGCACATAAATGCACAACACATGTGACAAACACAATGCATGTCAATAACAGGCATGTATGCTGACAGGAACATGCAGTAACATGGCAAAGACTACATATTGTAGACTACTGCTGGTGGAAGGGGCATATTGATTGTGTATTACTGATTACTGCTGGGGGAGGGGGCAAATTGATTGTGTGCTGACTGTAGGATCTATTATTGATTGCAGGGGTCCAAATTGCTCACAGCCAAAATAAGGATGGTATCGAGAATCATAAGAGCCATTGTCTTTGGTAGGGTGGTAGGACGTATGTGGTGCAGTGTGGCCATAATATTGAATTGTGAACAGAGGTCCTCTCTGCCTCACTCCAAGTATGCACCCACCCTGATGCCAACATCCCCACAGATAACTGGCTTCTCTTTTCATTGGGTTACCCCACTAATTGTGCTGAAAGCCCTGAGGTCTCTCAATCCCTCTAAAGGCAAGTGCCCTACAGGGCTTGACTCAAAAATGTTACATCTATCTGCCCCAGCCATTGCCACTCTGCTGGCCGCGCTGTTCAGTCTCTCTTTTTCTCTTGCCAACATCCCATCGGATTAGAAACATTCAACAGTCATCCCCCTCCCAAAAGGGGGTGACCCCTCATCACTGGGTAACTATCGCCCACTCTCCCTTATCCCCATCCTTGCCAAACTACAGGAGCGCCTCATCCTTGACCAGCTCTCCTCCTTCTTGATTTTTCCTCTTTCTTTACACCCTTCCAATCAGGTTTCAGGAAATCTCACTCCACCATAACCTCCCTGCTAAGGCTCACCGACACCATCCTCACGAGTATGGATAAGGACATACCACCTCAGCCATTTTCATTGATCTTGCAAAAGCTTTCAACACAGTCTACCACTCTCTTCTGCTCTCCAAACTCTCTAGTGCCAGACTCTCAGATGTTGCCACCAGCTGGTTTCACTCTTATCTAGTAGGAAGAACTCAATCAGCGAGAATTGGACCCAACACCTCCTCCCCCCTACTCGTTACTACTGGGGTCCCACAAGGCTCAGTCCTCGGCCCATTACTCTTCTCAATTTTCCTAAATGACCTCCCCACAGTCTGTGCTCACACATCCATATACCTGTACACTGATGACACCGTACTATATGCAACAGGCCCCTGCCCCACTGATGTGGCTGCCACACAGCAGCAAGAGTTTAATGCAGTACAGCACTGGCTTTGCTCAAACCAACTTTTTCTTAATGCCAAGAAAACTGTCTCCCTAACCTTCGGGACAAGACAAAGTCTCTCCCGGCTCCAGTCTACCCCTACCTTCCTCACAACTGAGGGGTCTCCTATAGAGACCCGCACCACCTTCAAGTATCTTGGGTTCTGGCTTGACCAGCATCTTGACTTCTCCACTCACATCGACTCGATCCACAAAAAACTACACCCAAAACTAGGCACATTATATCGAAACAAGGATAGCTTACCTTTGGCAACCTGTAAGGAAATTGTCCAGAAAGTGATCCTCCTGATAACTGACTATGAGGATATAGTCTACAACACTACCCCCAAGTCTTCCCTTGCCAGCCTCGACCCTCTTTTCCACTCCATCTGTCATTTTGCCCTTGACTGCCCTCTCTCGACTCATCACTGCGACCTCTATAGCTCCCTCGATCTAACGTCACTCCAGGCTTGTAGACACGTCCACAGCATCAGGACCACAGCGAAATTCTGGCCACAGTCCCTTTCCCCCTACCTTGCATCTGCCCTCTCAGCCCCAGAATGACCCGCCTACTCCCTCAGAAGTGGTAACTCCCGGCTTCTAAGAGTTCCATGTATGTCCACAGCAAAGGGCCAAGCAACATTCAAATACCTCATGCCTAAACTCTGGAATACATTCCCAACAAGCATTCATGACTGCACTAACACCTCTCACCTAAATCTCCTCCTCAAAGCACACTTCTCCTCAACTTGTGCCTGCACACAAGGACGTCCAGGGGTTGGCCTCCTAAGTTGCTGCGCTCTTAGCACATCACTGCCTGTCTAGCTCACACATTTAAATTGAGTATAGCTAGGGGTTACACCTGGAGGCTCCTCACAGTAAAGTAATTACTTTTTGATGTTTTGAAGTTCTTCTATTACATGTACTAGTGTTCTTCATCTGATGTTTATACTATGTAATCTACACACATCTCCAACTACATTGTGTTTTTTCACATGATCTAGTTTTCCCTTGATGCGATCTTACCACAATATTCTGCTTAGTGCAAATATAATTATGATACAATACCCCTCTACTGTATGTAAATGTATATGCACCTGGTACACTCTTCTCAGTGCTTATGTTTTGTATGTTTCCACAATTTGCATTCTGTGCTCTCTCCCTGTGCTTATGATTTGTATGTGTCCAATTGCCACCTCCCTCAGGAGGGAACTGGAATCGAGAGCGGCCTGCTCGCAGGCTTCATTAGTTTGTATAGGGAGACCGTGTGTTTAATGCTCAAATCCCACCCTGAGCTGCTGTCTAATTGCTCTGTTTCTGCAGTTGCTAAGAGCACAGAGGGAGCCTAATTGAAAGGTGTAACTGTTTTCCAGAAATCATTTAGAGCATTAGTGAAAATGTAGTTTGTTTAACCTGTTTTCCTTTGCAGCACGAACTGTCTCTGTTGTGCACTTCATTTTGGTCCTGAACTGCTGAATTGGACCAATCAGTGTGGGGGGGTGGATCTTAAAATGAAGTCTCATGAGGCGAATCAGAACAGGGACTCTCATCTGGAGACAGCCACCCCTGTATTATATGGGCAGTGACTCCTGGGAAATGTAGTTTGGACCTTGGCACCTTTTTGCGCCAACAGAGAGCCCTACTGTGATTGACAGCAGAATCCACCAACCGAACTGGAGGGAACCCAAAAAGAAATGCCCTGCACTGTTACTGGAGAGCCAGATCAGTTGTGACAGTGAAGAGAAGGAGCTCGGTGCTTCTGTGGTATATAGTTCATGTGGGAAGCGCGTGTGAGGCCTTGAAGTCTGCCTGCAGCCGTTGTAAGCGATAGTTCGGATTGAATCCGAGTTCTAAAGAGAAGGAAGTCTGAAGAGTGGAAACCAGGCTCACCCTGTAGAAGACTGGAGATATTGCTGAATCACACTCAGTCTGTCAGGAACTGAAGCTGCTGTGTGTGCTCCCGGGTATTTTGCAGTAAGTGCGATTGGGATCGAGGCGCAGCCTGCCTGGTATAGTACTTTCCTTTTACATACGAATGTGTGTAGTGCTTGTGGGGAATCACTATTTCATGTCCCCTGTACTGTGAGCTGTGTGCTGAAGCTGGAAGCAGACCCCAGCTTGTGTCGGACTAATCCGTTTACTATCAACTGCAGTTGGGTCCAGTCACAAGGACCTTATCTCCATGCCGTGTTGTTTCTGGCAATCCAGAAAGAATATCCACTGGCACCATCCAGTTCTCAGCTTGGGTATTGTGAGTACAAATCAGGGTATTCCCCTGCAACCTGTTTTCAATCACAAGTGTATCATCTGATTATTGCCGATTCATTTTTTCACGACCTGAGCCCTCTGGCTCCGGATTACAACTGGATGTTGTGCATATATTTTCTTCCTACAGGGCCCCATCTATCTGCACCTGCTGGCCAACCCCAGGCAACGAACCTGGCTAGCCCTCCCCATCCTGGGCACCCAGAGAGTGACATTTTGGACTATATATATATGCACAGTACTGTGATTTGTACTTTGCCAAAACTAATCAACCTGATTGCCCCCTACTGTGTTACTGTACCCTAAATAAATCAGATTTGTTATTATACTATATACTGTCTGTGGTGTCAGTACATATAGAAACAGTATTGCATTTTGCTGTGTATGTTGTTTACCTTGTTTTACAGGGGGTCTTCAGAGGCGTGCTGCAGAATCAGTCTTGAGGGTAAGTGGTGTCTATATGCGTGACAAGTGTTCGTATGTGGGGTATTGGGAAGGTTACTCCCATGTACTGTGTGGGCCACTAGTGGGATCAAATGGGGGGTCACAGTGTCTCAGAGGGCTGTGCTCAAGTTAATTTAACCACTATCAACCCTGACCTCTGGGTGGAGGCACCTGTCATAGAACCTAGGCAACTTAACCTGTCGTAGCCATACAGGCAGAGGTAGTAGCCCTTGGGATAGCGCCACCTAGGGGTTACATAAATGAATTTATTAAGCAGCAATACAGAGACCATGAAGCAAACCTGAATCTAAAAAAAAGGTCTCTCTCTCTCTCTCTCTATATATATATATATATATATATATATACCTTATTAAAATTTGTGTTGGTGGAGGGTACGTGGGGTTGGATCACAACCATACATTCAAATAAATAAAAAAAATCTAACACAAAATACTGTAGGTCCATCAAAAGGTTAATTCTAAATAAGTAGCAAGAGACTGAAGTTTATAGCTGTGATGGAAAAAAGAACCACTATTACCGCCTGCTGTGCCATTCTTATAGTGTAGATGAGGACCTAACTGAGATGCTGCTGATGCACTTGGAAACCTGCGGTGAAGTAATTGATAACAGAGTGGCTGGCAGCATAATAAAGGGACACACAGCGGGGAAGGAATTAGTTACTGAGGCTGGTGTGTGAATGCACACCTTCCCTCCCCACATTCTTACACTCGTGTGGATGTGCACGCTGACTGTAAAGTGCCTCATGGATGAACAAAGAAGGTGAAGTGGGAAGCACAGAAAAAATATATATTTTAATTATTTCACTCGAAATGGAGAATTAAAATCATGATGGGATTAACAGGATCACATTACTTGTGGATAGTCATAGAAAGGAAGCTGGGTAAGTGAACTTCAATAACTTGTAAAATAATCTGACAGCGCCGCTTTAAATAAATTAGCCATTTCCAAGAGGTCATAAATTTGTGACTCATCAATCTGAATTGGCCCTACTTGACAAGTGGGTTTCTAGAGGGAATTAATGTATGCAAAGAAGGCCTTGCGATTGTCCTTCCTAGTGTTAGTAGCTAAATTAAGTTCCCATGCCTTTTTAGCTTTCCTTATGCTTTTTTTGCATTTCATCTGAATATTATGAAATGAATACCAGTCAGTAGGACACTGATTTCAAGTATGCCACATAATGTTTATTTTTCCTTTTTAATAGGCCCTTAGAGTTATTCATCCATTTAGGTGCATGTTGGTTAGAAGTCTTTTTTTATTTTGGTGGGAATAAAGAAATTTCTTAAGTCGATGATTGTTTTATAAAGATAGGAGAAATAATCTTTAATGCCAACAGAGTTTAAAAATGGAAAGCCAATCTATATTGTCCAAACTAGTTTTAATGCTGGAAATATCAGTTTTATCATAAAGATATACTATAGAATCATTCGTAAAAGGAACAACCATGTGTTCCAGCTGAAACCTAATTGAACAATGGTCATTGTTCCCAATAGGTGCAGTAATAGATAATACTTTATAGTAAGTTTGGAACCATTAAATCTAAATCTAAAATATTTTTCCCTTTAGTAGGCGAGAATACCCACTGGGTGAGGTTACACTGCTGGCAGGCATTAATTCACTTTTTGCCTGCACAAGAAGTAGCTGTTTGCCTGCTCCAGTCAACTTCACCCAGGTTAAAGTCCCATGTCAGCACAATATCCCCCAAAGTGGAGGCAGTTTCTGTTTCAGAAATCAAGCAATCAACATGGTCAGAGGATGCACTAGGGGGACGATAACAAACACCTAAGATAAAAGTAATTAAGTTTAATAGTAATTTAATCCATAAAGATCCAGAGACTTTCAGGGGATCTAATCTTGTCAGAGATATTAACAGACTTAAGAGATTCATTTAGAAAAATAACTACCCACCTCCCTTCCTATCATGTCTGTTATATTTAAAAAAAACTATACCCAGGAAATGGCGGATCCCAATTTACGTTCACTACCCCAAGTTTCAGTAACCATAATCACATCAGTCTTGTCGACTGCAATTAGAGCTTGTAATTCAACTAATTTGTTATTAAGGCTCTTGGCATTAAAATACTGGTATTTTAAATAATTTGACTATTTAATAGCATGATTCCTGTTCAGATGCCATTTGGGGGTAGAAATTAATCCCACCCCCCCCCCAAGTCAAACAGTTTAAATGTTCTTTTATAAGTATATGTTCTGCCAAAATACGATTACCTCTGGGACTTAAATGGAGATCATCTCTACAAAAAAGCTCCAGTCTGTTGAGAAATTACTACCAGTGAGTTACACAGACCTGGTCTTGCTTGAGACATCTAAGGTGAACCCAGTTATTAAAATTGTGTATTTTATTATTGAATGCCTCCAAAGCTTTAGGAACAGGTAGGATTTCAGAGAGGGCAATCTCACAACCCAGATCAACCAGAATATTGGATAAGGCCACAATATCTTTTTTTAATATCAAATAAATCTGAATGTAAGAAATCATTACATGGAAACAGACTTTGACGGCAGATAAGGACCGCTTGGCCTACCTGGTCTGCCCATTTCCCTACCTAGACGATAAGCTGCAGATCCTATTTAACCAACAGCCTATTTCTTCCTACCCCCCCACAAAAATTGCCTTGTGTCTGTCCCATGCATTCTTGAATTCTCCTACAGTTTTAGACCCCACAACCTCCTCAAAAAGGATGTTCCATGCATCCACAACCCTCTCTGGGAAAAATACTTCCTCACATTGCCCCTGAGCCATCCCCCCCATCTTCAAATTGTGTCCCCTTGTTCTTGCACATCTCTTTCTTAGTGCAAACATGGAGAACTGCTAAAGGATTAAGACCACTTTGATTTAAAATGTTATGAGCCATTTTAGAGATATTTGAGACCCTGGCACCACTGAAGTTAGAGCACATACGATTTGCTTTGTCAGGATCGCAAATTGCTCTATCCAAATGTTTAATAATAGAGTCTCCCTATACAAACACTTGCCTGGGGGCACTACAGGGCATCACAGGGATATCCATTTGGACAGTAACATTAGCTCCAGGAGTCACACTTTCAAGAACAGGATTGGGGGAGATGTATTTAAAGCAGTGAAAGGGATCAAAGAAGGGGGAGGATAAATCTGAGGGGGGCCTGGCAAACAGCAGGTAGGTTCAAGAGTAACACCATTAAAGTCAGCATCAGGTGCATCAGAGGGGACCTCAACTGAAAGAGAGGTCACATCCTCAGTAATGTTAGGCACAGACAGGGGCTCACAGCTGTTATGTGTGGGCAGAAAGAACTGAGTGGCTTTTCATCCTTTCTTATGTGCTCTATTTCCCTGTACCTCATACCAGTGAGCATCCATAATATTGGAGTACTCTTGCTCCCTAGGGCGCTTTTTAGTACCCCCACTATACTCTGTTTTGATATTGTCAGAGATGAAAGCCCTATCATTAGATACATCAGTAGACAGTTGGGTTTCACAAATGTCTGCCGGAAGGATAGATGTAGAAGAGCAAGTTTGGTCAAGTGCTTGAAACCTAGCTTTCATTTGACATTGACTTGCTTCCAGTTCTGAGAACCTTTCATTAAACATGGTCACTGTCTGTCTAAGGGACTCATTTTCTATGCATTTTTTCACAGATGAAACTCACACAGATGTTATTTCCATATTCATACAGCACATTAAACAACTGGTGCACTGGTTGTCAAGCATGCTTATAAGTTGTGTACCAGATTTTGCCATGATGAACACTACAAAAGGGATATGTACCACTACAAATGTATACAGTTAAAAATGGGTCTGCTTGCTCACCTGATCACACTGAACATGCAGAACATGTGCAGACACGTGTGTCTCTGCGTGCAACTCTGTGTGCGGCAACATGCTTCTTGCCCCTGCTCTAAGCAGGGTGAACTAAAATAGATGTCATGTGACCCGGAAGTGCCCCCAAGGTCGCGCAATGCTGAATAAAATAAAACGACCCAAAAGATATTTAAAACATCTAATACTGCCTGGGTCAGGAGTTTTTTAATGGAAATACATTCCCAAATGCCTGGAAACAGGTACATTCAAGGTTGCTGGCAAGTTTAGTTCTCAGATAAGGCTGAGAGAACTACACACCCTCTACCTGTTCCTGTGAACAGGGCTCCACACAATATACAGCAAGTTTAATTCAGCAGCACAAGTTATCACAATAAGTACATGCAGAGCACTTCACAAGAGGTAAGGCAAAGCCCTAGCAACTCAAATGTGACTTACAAACTGTTTGCTCACCACAGGGTGAACTAAAATGGATGTCATGAGACCTGGAAGTGCCCCCGAGGTCGCACAACGCTGAATAAAATAAAATGGGCTAAAATATATTTAAAACATCTAATACTGCATGGGTCAGAAGTTTTTAGTGAAATACATACCCAAATGCCTGGAAACAAGTAAATTCAAGGTCGCTGGCAAGTTGTAGTTCTCAGATAAGGCTAAGAGTACTACACGCCCTCTACCTGTTCCTGTGAACAGGGCTCCACACAATATACAGCACCCCGGAGGATAATCAACAAGTACATATTGGTCCCTGAATAGGTGCATGTGGCCATGATTCAATTACTTTTTGTATTGATTAAATACATCAATTAGGGGAAGTACAATACAGGTGTTATGTGATAAAGGTGATTACAGAACAATAAGGTAAAAGCTGGTAGGATATTATTGGAATAACATGATGAATGGATTAACAGCTAAAGAATCATGGGAATTATTTTCAAAGACTATAAATCAGATGGTAGATAGTTATAGTCCTAAAAGATAGGCGTATAATCGCAAAGGAAAAAAGCCACCGCGGATGAATAATAACATTATTACAATCTGTCATAAAACAAAGTGCTGTTTGTAAGAATGAAACACTTATAAACAAAGAAAAGTAAGCATAAATATAAGATGATACGGAGACAGCTAAAAAGTGAAATAAAAAAACAAAAAGGCAGCTAAAAGTCTGATTAGCTATGACAAAGAACGATGCTAAAAGCTTTTATGCGTACGCAAATAATAAAAAGGGGAAGAGATAAGATGGTGGGTCCCTTAAATATTAGTGGACAAATGAGTTCAAAACCAAATTAAATAGCTGAAGTGTTCAATAGATGCTTCAGTAAGATGTTCACCACACAAGATCATAATACAGAAGATAGGATGGATAATGTAGTAAATTCTAAATTAGGGGAAATAACAGCGGAAAAAGTGAAACGGAGCATAAAGCCATTAAAAGAGAATAAAGTGGCTGGACTGGATGGAATCCATCCAAGATTCATTAAGGAACTGGAATATGAGCTGACACCCATAATCACCCTACTGGGCCAGAAATCCTTGTTAGAAGGTTATGTACCAAATGAGTGAAGGACATGCTGTGCTGTACCGATATATAACAAGCATTTGTCAATACCGAATGCTGTCACGCTGGCATTGCTTTTGTGGAAACACATTTGGCAGGATGTGAAAAATGACAGCTGAACTGTTCATAAGGAGGTGTAAAAAAATGGCAGTGATAAAAATGTGGCATGTAAGTATTGCAAATATGCGAAGTTACAAGGGCGTGTGGGAAATACGCAACGCACACTTGTAACACAGGCATTTTATGGAGTTTTGACACCAGATTTTCAACATAGGCATTTTAGCACTTCTACTCATGTACAGTGTCACTGTCATGTCCTCAAGCTGTCTCAAAAAGTGATTTTGCACAGCGACTGTGCTATTCTTCACTGGATGTGCGAAAACACATTTTGGGTAGGATATGTAAAATGACAGTTTTACTGTTCATCAAGAGGTATGGAAAAATGCCAGCAGTGAAAATCCAGAGTGAAAATATTACAAATGCATGTTTCGAGCATCCATGCAAACTGCAAAACGTATGCTCATAACACAATCATTTTATGGAGTATCGTCACCAAATTTTCAACATAGGCATTGTAGGACCTCTGCTCATGAACAGTGTCATTGTCAGTTTTGCAATCTGGCCCAAACACTGATTTCTCACAATGACCGCGGTATTGTGCACCGGAAGTGTGGAAATGCATTTCGGCCAGGATGTGAAAAATGAAGGCTATACTTTTCACAAGGAGGTAGAAAAATGACAATGTTGAAAATCTGGCATGAAAATATTGTGAATTTGCCAAGTTACAACCTTGCATAGCAACTGCACAGTGCACGCTCATAAAACAGCCGTTCTTTTGATTTTTTCCACTAAATTTGCAACATAGGCTTTTTGAGAGCCCGCCTCATGAACACTGCCAATGTCCTTGCGTTAATCGTTTCCAAATGGTGATTGCACACATTGACTATGAAATCACCTTTCTGGACAGATTAATGTGAAAACGGTGACAGAATTCATGAGGAGGGGTCCCAAAAACCCCATGTTGAAAATTTGGTGCAAAAATTCAAAAAAATGCCCAAGATATGGAGCAAAGTTGAAAAAACCCTGTTTATTCCATCATACTGCCTACCGGCATTTCCTCAGTTCACAGTCGGCTTTGAAGAGTGCAGATGTGTTCCCAGTCCAGTGAAGATCATCGTAGCGGACTCCGGAGGTAAGTATGGGGAGGAGGGTGTGGGGAGGCATGATGTGCAGTGGGTGAGTGCTGGTGGTGTGTAGGAAGACTACGAGGGACCATTTTCAGTTTACAGGTACCGAGGGGGGAAAAAAAACAGATGGCTTTCTTTTTTACAAGTCGTTTCTTGTGTGGTGGATACAGTAGCTGATGGGGGATTGGGCACCCCCATCAGCACAGAAGAAGGGGGGGACATGATGCTGATGGGGAGTGGGCTTCCCTGTCGGCACAGTACAATGGGAAGGGGGGTGGATGCCGATGGGAATTTGGCACCCCCTTGGTAAACAACGAGGTGGGGGGCACATTCTGTCGACTGGGAGTGGGTTCCCCCATCGGCACAAACTTCACAGGGCAGGGCAAGCCGACCGAGGGATTGAGCACCCCGAAGTCGGCACTGTCAGCAGTGTAGCAGTCACTGTGCCGCCATGCTACCAGCTGGCGAGCACTTAGGAAGGGTCTGCTACGTGTGAAGAACTTTGCTCGGATTGCAGTGGACCTTTCCTTAGATGTGTTCGGCTGCTTAGTATGCATGGTGTGGCGTTGGCATGCAGGCTGATTGGGGAATGAGGGATGCACCTACTGGTGCGTGCCCTGCATTTGCCCAACAGCGACCGCATCTCCAAATCCCCACTGCTGCAAGATGTTGGCTGTGCAAGCATGCCAACATAAAAAGGGGGATTGGAGTAAGGTGGTTAACTATTGACCAGTGAGCCTGACCTCGGTCATTGCCAAGATAACGGAGGGGATTCTGAGCGAAGAGGTAACAAACTGTTAGGGAACACTAAACCCTCCTCAGATTCTGGATGATAATAAACCAGCAGAAGAAATGACAAGCAAGTGGCACAGCAGTAGTAACTTTTTTATTACTTACAAGGATTAGACTTACACCATAAACAGTATCTTCAGCCAAACTGATACTGGGAGCCGGAGTATATCAAGCCCCCGCTCATGACGGTCTCAGTGAGAATACCTAATACAACAGGTTTTATAGTAAGATAGTGACTATGGTAACAACCAGTTCATACGTATATTATAATTACTGTTAGAGTTATAGGCAGGCCCTACTGTGCAAAAGTGAGGAGGCTGCACAACTACAACTTCTAACACTCAAGGTGGACAAAACAATGGGGCCTGACGGGATTCACCCCAGATTCCTAAAAGAACTAAGGGAGGACCTAGTGACACCACTGACCACACTTTAACAAATAATGGGAGGATGGGGTGGTACCTGAGGACTGGAGGAGGGCAGATATGTTTCCCCTTCACAAAAGCGGGAGCAAGGCAGAAGCAGGAAACTACAGACCTGTCAGTTTGACCTCAGTGGTAGGAAAAATGATGGAATCAGTTTTGAAAGAAAGAATTGTTCAGTATCTAGAGGCCAGCGGGGCACAGGACCCAAAGCAGCATGGATTCACAGCAGGAAGGTCATGTCAGATGAATCTAATTGATTTCTTTGACTGGGTGATCAAAGTAATAGACCAGGGAGGGGCTGTGGATATGGCCTACCTAGACTTTAGCAAGGCATGTGACACAGTCACACACAATAAAATTAATAATCAAGTTAGCCAGCCTAGGAGTCGGTCCCAGAGTGGTAGCCTGGGTAGCAAACTGGCTGCACAACAGGACACAGAAGGTAATAGTGAATGGAACACATTCCGAAGAAAGGGGGGTTACTAGTGGAGTACCTCAGGGCTCAGTACTGGGTCCAGTCCTCCTTAACGTCTTTATAGGTGACATTGCAGAGGGTCTGGAGGGAAAGGTATGCCTGTTTGCAGATGACACAAAGATCTGTAACAGAGTTGATACACAAGGGGGGGTAGAAAGGACAAGAAGGGACTTGGCAAGGTTGGAGGAATGGTCAGACATATGGCAACTTAGATTCAATGCAAAGAAGTGCAAAGTAATGCACCTGGGAAACAAAAATCCAGGAGAAGAGCACACAATAGCTGGGGAGGTACTAACAACAACAAAAATAGAAAGGGACCTGGGGGTAGTCATATCAGATAACCTAAAGGTGGGTAAGCTTGTGCTGGTTTCTCCTGATTAGAACGGGCTCCTCCTTCCATACCTGCATTATTCTCATGTGCTGTCTACCTGTTTGCATCTGTCTGTCCATCTGCTGTCATCTGTCTAGAATTTGCAGTGTGTTTTGGTAGCGGTTTGCAAATAAAAATCCTGGATGGCAAAATCTGCATGTTTGTTATTCTTAGAAGCTCAAGGACAGTCAGTAAAGTTATGTCCAACCTCTTCATACAAATTACATCTATTGCCTTGAAAACAATGTGCGTTTGTGCCTTCCCACAATGTGTGCATATAAGTATTTCACAATTTGGGCTAATATGTCTGCTGGACCCACACTTAGAACAGGTTCTGGGCTGACCTGAGTAAAATAAAAACTCGTTGTCTTGCCCAATGTAGAAACAATTGGGGAGATGAACAATATTGTAACCCTGGGTGGCGCCACCCCCCAGTGTTACACCCCGCCTATTACCCTGGACATAGGCTAACAGGGTTTGGGTTCACTAACTTATAACAATTTTTAAAACCATTGCGCAGTGCCTCCACTCAGGGTGCTTTACGTGGGTGAGATGGTGCTGAGTGTAGCCCCCTGAGCTGCTACACCACCCATGATGACGTTATCTTCCCCAGACATGCCCCAATACACAGTTCCCCACATTTCCACATTTTGAATAAAAGGCTCTCTCTAATAATGTGCTCACACAGGATTTCAAACAACAAGATATTTATTTCGGGGAAATAAAGGAGCTAGGAAAGGGAAACCGGAGGAGTAGAGGTCATCTTACCGTATTTACACATGTACAGAGATCCTTTTGGATTTTGCTGGTGACCCCCCCAGCTGAGTGGCTACATATTAAGAGGCAGACATAAATCTCATTTTACCATTCAACTTAAGACATCCAGAGCCCTGGCTATCTAGCTGCTGATAAATCAGATGTTAAACATAATTATTAATATTACCCACACTGGTACCAGTCCCAGATACAGCAGAAACCCCACAATATCATACCATACTGGTTAAACAGATACCACAGTCCAAGATGTTGCAGGCCTGATGGAGTTGCAGCTAGTCGAGGTGGCCAACTATTAATTTGAGGGTGGGGGCAACTTGGAAACAGATTTTTGTAAAGTAGCAAATTACTATTTACATCCACAACAGGGATTGCCCTGCAATTTAGCAGACAAAGCAGGGATTGCCCTGCACTCTCAGACTTCTGAACATTCCAGAACAACTATGTGGATCTTACATCCAGAACATTCAGCACAATACTTGAAAGTCCCATCCAATGCCATGAGAGTGATGCTTCTGTCAAGCATCCTAAACGCAGTTTAAACACTGTCCCAACAACACTTTTATCAAGCATCCCATACTTCAGTCACAGGCAGTCACATCCAGTAGATTCTATATACCAAGAACATTATCCACAAGTGGAGTCCTATCCAGCACGTCTAGCCATTTAACACTTACACCAAGCGCTCTTAGACAAAATTCTGTGCAGACACAGGTACATTCTCTTTAAGGTCTCTTAGACATTAATATGCTCTAGGGCCTCATGTCTCATGAAGTGGCAAGTGCATCTTGGCAGACAGCTCCATGATGGCAGGACTCTAACCCATAGCTACACATTTATATGATTCACTAAGTCCAGCATCTTGTTGCACCTGCAACTTAGCCATTTGGGCCACAGACAAGATGCATCCATTACTTGAACTAGGCAGTATTTTATGGGGTTAGTAGCCCAGACTGATGACTTCAATACTTCACACTAACAGCACACATTTCTTGATGGGGCTTGGAGCCCCCAAGATTACTTGCTTAGCTTCTTCCTCGCACCTGGGGGTATGACAGTACTCACTCAGGTCCTCCACGGGTCTCATCCACAATCGAAGGCATCCTGAAGACTTCTTCAGCTCTCTCACCACTGAGGTACTTGGTCAGCGCTCTCACCACTGCATGATGTTATCTGGTCTGGTCAGCACTCTCACCGCTGCTGGACATCTGATTCTTCTGTCCACATCTTTCCCCGATGTGGGAGAGAAGGTTAGCTTCTGGAGGACAGTACTGGCAACCTCCAGACTAGCTGTTGCAGAAAGCCCAATTATTGTAACTAGTTAACCGTTAACTGAAGAAAACAACAAATGCCCTCTGAAGACTGAAAGGGCTTGAATTAAGTGGCCCAGGCCTGATGGCATGGCTGAAGCCTGAGCCCCTCCCCCCATGGGGCTCCCAGCAGGCTGGAGCCTGCTCTGCTGCTCTCTTTCTCAGCTCTGCATCTCTGAATCTCCCTCTGAATCTCCAGACAAACTGGCAACATTGTCTCTTTATAGAGCTCCTTGCTCAACTCCTGATTGGTAGCAGGGATGGGGTGACATGTCTCGAAGTTGCTGAAGGACTTGTCAGTCAGAACACTCGAGGCACAATTGAGTTGTGGAATTTGCACCTAAATAATGTCCCTGTAAGTCCCCATAAGCACTTGGGTGCTTACTCATGAGATGCAGTGAATGTCCCACAAGTCCTGGCTATCTACTGCTGCAATTCCAATTGGCTGTACTGCTGGCAATGGCTACTTAACCCACTGTTCCTTATAGCAGATTAGATATAGTCCTGAATAATGTCCTGGTGCAGCCAGAAAGAAGTAATTATTTGCCCCACAGTTCTATAGCTTAAAGGCTGTATTTGCAGTCGCTGCACAGATGAAAAACATGGCTGTTTTACTTTTCCTGTCACTACTGCACTTATGCAAGCTCCCCTTGCAGCAGCTGACAGAGTCCCAGATACTGGAACTGCCAGGGAAACAGTACTCATTTTAACTTTAAAAACTTTTCCCCACATGCACAGTATATTCCCAACAAGCAGCAACAGTTCCATAATGTAAAACATTTTAATTCTTTACTTTTTGGCTGGAGCTGAACATAGCTACCCTGGAGGCAGCCAGATACACTTATGCATTATTCAGATGACTGGGACCCAGCACAGGCACACTCAAATGAGCCCTGGTCAGAACTCCTTTAATTCCCATCTGAGCAGTCCCCCAGCAGGTTGTCCGGGGTCACCGGGTCCCAAATAGGTTGAAGGGATCCCAGGACCCATGGCACAGTCCCCGAGGTGACCACAAAACAAGCGGCTCCACATCAAAGGCATTTGCAAGCCAATGTGACTCCTGCTGCCCTGGAGGCAGCGCTTTTGCAGTGGGAGCCCGTGGTCAGCAGTTTAAGCCCTGAGGGGCTGGATTTTCATTTGACTGCAAGCTGGGGCACACACAAGGGCAAACAGGACTTGGGAAGCCAGAAAGATTAGAGGCCAAGTCAGGAGAAGCCCGAGAGACAGCAGGAGAAGGGCAGAACAAATCAGTCTAAGGTAAACCCAGACTGTTATTTCTAGGAACCCTCATTTGCAAGGGGGTTAAAATATTATTTCCATTTTGGTGCAATTTCACTTCTATCTTCCACCTCCCCTCCAAAATCCATCATCAAGGGTTGGAGTAGGATTCCCCTGCACCATGCAACGTTTTTCCGACCAATACAGAATGTCAGTGATGTTCACTCCCTCATTTCTAAATAGTATGGTAATTACTTTAAATGGCTGTTTCGTGATGGTATCACAATGAATTGGGACTACAGTGGGTATGTTTTCAGGTTGGCATATTGCATCAGAATCTTTACAGTATATCTGGTGTTCTCAAACTGATATATCTTGCCTCGCCTGGGGCATGTATAAGTGTGTATACCTCAGATGGGGTAAAACCTACAGACTGCTTCAGCAGGGTTTTACCAATAAAATATTTATTTGGCAGAGTGTCTCTGCTGCCAATATAGAATAGTCTCATAGCATTTCTGTGTTTTGCGAGGTCCACTAGTTTATGGAACAGACTGGAAAAACTGGGATCTGGGATTTCACCTTCTGCAGTAAACTGACTGGTATTTGGGGGGTTGGGGTGAGTCAGAATTATTTTCTGTAAACTCAATTTGTTCTTGATGTGGCATAACATTTCCACTAGGTATAGCATTAGAGGTAGAAGAGGGTACAGTACCGGGAATCTCCTGCGTGTTTTCATCCCTTGAGGTTTGTCTCTTTTTGCCTGGTTTGATTCACATGTTGCTTAGTTTTCCCCACTCCTGACAATGGGACGTTCAGATTTGGTACCAAGCACCAGCATTTGTCTCCGTCCATCATGCACTCCACAGAGCCACTCTGACCATTGTGATTGTGCTGCAGTGGCTCTCTGTGATGTTTGAGGTGTGATCTCTTGAGGTATGTCTGGACATTCACGGTTACCATCAGTGGCAAAACGTTTACTTGGACTTGCATTTTCTTGAGTTACTGGTGAGTGTGAAGATCGCTTTCTTTTTTTTTCCTCTTCCTGTTTTGCTTTGGTGATTTCGATTTCTCTATTAATTTTTCCAAGCTCCGCTGTTAGGCATTTTTGCTTATCCTGCAGTGTAAGTTCTTCAGCTGGAGTGTCATAAATTTCTTCCTCTCATGCGTCAGTTATATCTGGGTTTTTTTGCTGCACATGATCTTCTGGGTTAGAAGCGATGTGCTGGCCACCCACTGGGTGCATTACAGCTGTTGCAGCACTCCATCATCATGCAAGGCTTTCAGTGGATTGCTGGACTCCTCCATACTGGTACTTTGAAAAAGCACCCCAGAGTCCTCCCGCTCTTTGTTCAGAACATTCCTGCTCTTTCTCTGAATTCTGGCAGTGCAGATTTAACTTTGGGGTTCTGTGTGAGACATAAGTCTTATGAGAGCTCAAGTCCTGAAGTAGAATTTACTTTTCATTTTCTGGTACCTGTCCCATTTCAGCATTCATTATAATGAAAGTCGTTGCTGTCTCAGTAGACTGCATTACGTTCTTTTTTTGTGAGAATGATTGTGAATTAATGCTTACCCCTGGAATCTGAAGTGGGGGAAAAAACAGAAATCTGGGGCCCGATTCCAAAAGGCATGGCGCAACTCACAGGCGTATGTGAGTTGCACCATGCAGCGCTATGCCAGGGACCCTGCACCATATTCCAGAACAAATAGGGTCCCCAGCACATATGCCTGTGACTTGTGGCAGCCACAGGCTAGCATGAAACTCATGGCACAACGGACCTGGGTGCCGCAAGTCGTGGCATACATTCAAACATCCCCCATAGCCCAACCCACTCTGAAACACCACCACATTCACTAGGGGGCATGGGGGGCTGGCCTGGTGGCACTGGCATTTGGGGGGCACACTGCAGATCAGATCCCAGAGGTCCCCAACTTTTGGGAGGGTAGGGGACATGTCTGTGATGTGGAGGATATGGGGAGTTCGGCAATGTCTGTGCCATGGTGCTGTGAAGTGGCCATCCATGTATTGGCACAGACGGATGCCCCCTTAAACCATCTCCAATGTGGTCTAACTCCACTGTGCCATTGCGGCTTTTGGAATTGCATAAGTGGGTTACGGCAGCTGCCCTTTTGGAATAGGGCACAGTTGCTGCCATAGCCCACCCTTGCTCCATGCCACTGTGGGTTGCGGGTGTAGTGGGTTGCGTAACCCATATTTGGCACAACCCACATACAGCATGGTGCTAGGCACCTTTTGGAATTGCAGCCTATGTAATGCATGGCACAAGTTGCGATTTATGCCATGGGGTTTGGTATAAATTGCCTTGCGCCATGCGTTATGTGTCTTGGAATCGGGCTCCCAATGTCCTTTGTCAGGTTTGTGCATCCATCTAGGTGCTTTAAGAGAGTTCTCTACAGTCCAGGGCATTTTCTCTGGTTCTGCTAAGTCAGCCCATGATTTTCTGGAGGGGACAGTTTTTTTTGTTATTCATTCCTGCACTTATCCTCCTCTGGCTGAAAATGAAAAACTGTAGCTTTACCTTGGTCATCCTTCGAGGTATGAAAAATCACTCCATGTTCAGTCTGGCTGTTTCATTTTTATTTATTTATTTAGTTTTTGTTGACTGGGTAAGTGCACTAGACAAATCCTGCCTACTTTGGTTTAGTAGTACTTTGGTTTAGTAGTAACCGAGCAACTACCTCCAGCTATGGCTTGACTGCTGTGGAGGACCTCATTTTCTGCCATACTTTGTTCAGCATATTTAGCACAAAGCTCTTGTTTCCTTTTAAGGAATTTCTCTTCTTCTGCCCTTGTTAGGTCTTGCAAGGTTTGTTGCTTTTCAAAAAGATACAGTTTGTACCTTTTGTATTCCTGCTTCAGTCACTGCCTCATTTTGATATATTTTTTTAGAATCCTGTTGCAGAGATATAATTTCCATCTCCTCCTGTACATCTATCTAGCAGCTCTGTGGCATCAACAAATTCTTTAGTCTCATGGATTACTCCAGCTGGGGAGGAGACCAGCTCCACAACCACTTGCACATCTTGCTCCGTCTGTCTGCTCAGATACTGATCCAGCCATCCTCCAATCCTGCTCACAAGAAGCAGAATTCCCTGGTGAAGAGTTGGGGAATGTTTTATTATAATAGCATCAAAGACAAACAATTTACAACCAGTGTTAAGTCCCACAAGTCAATAAACATATCATAAGGTTAGAAAAAATCCAAATTAAAAAAACTACTACTGTGTTACATCACACATCGCATTTTATCACATGTATCACGGCAAATATCTTAAATCTAAAAGCCCACATTGTACCATATGCACTGTGATCCAAAGGATTTCATTAATGACTTTATATATTAGTTATATTATAACTTTAAATCCCATCTTATGATAAAACTTTAATACAAAAGCACTTGCTTTATGTCCATGTCATAATTTCTTCTAGCATTATTATGTGTGCTGTTAAGTTCATTCATCAAGCATCCATGCACATGCAGCCCAGTAGTTCTTATGTTCAGCTTTAGACAAAGGCCCCGATATTCAAAAGGGATGCGCCATGTGCAGCAGAGATGCACCAGTGCAAGTACAAAAATGCACCATTATGCGATATTCAGCGGGAGGCAGCTGCACCGAGCAAGTTGCAATGCAGAAGAGTGTAATAGCAATGAATCCATGTGCAACCATGGGGGAGGAACCATGAATAACATGCACAGTGCGATATTCAACAGCATGTGCCATCCACAATTGGGGAGCTAGTGGAAGTTGCACGATAGCGGAAATGATCCAAAATAAAAAGGAACAAGAGAGAGGTGCAAGAACACTACAGGGAAGCCAGAAGTGGGAGCGAGGTGACAGCAACCAGAAAGAGGGTAGCAGTGGGCAGGACTGTGCAGGAGAAGGACAGGGCATACTGGGAACACACAGGAACAGGACAGGAGTGGGGAGCCTGTGCTACTGTGCAGGAGAAGGACAGGGCATACTGGGAACACACAGGAACAGGACAGGAGTGGGGAGCCTGTGCTACTGTGCAGGAGAAGGACAGGGCATACTGGGAACACACAGGAACAGGACAGGAGTGGGGAGCCTGTGCTACTGTGTAGGAGAAGCACAGGGCATACTGGGAACACACAGGAACAGGACAGGAGTGGGGAGCCTGTGCTACTGTGCAGGAGAGGGACAGGGCATACTGGGAACACACAGGAACAGGACAGGAGTGGGGAGCCTGTGCTACTGTGCAGGAGAAGGACAGGGCATACTGGGAACACACAGGAACAGGACAGGAGTGGGGAGCCTGTGTTACTGTGCAGGAGAAGGACAGGGCATACTGGGAACACACAGGAACAGGACAGGAGTGGGGAGCCTGTGCTACTGTGCAGGAGAAGGACAGGGCATACTGGGAACACACAGGAACAGGACAGGAGTGGGGAGCCTGTGCTACTGTGCAGGAGAAGGACAGGGCATACTGGGAACACACAGGAACAGGACAGGAGTGGGGAGCCTGTGCTACTGTGCAGGAGAAGGACAGGGCATACTGGGAACACACAGGAACAGGACAGGAGTGGGAAGCCTGTGCTACTGTGCAGGAGAGACAGGGTAGTGCCACAGTGGATTGAGGGCAGTGGCAGTAGGCAGGACAGCCAAAGGCCGGAGGTGTACCCAGTGCAGGGGGAGCATCACAGAGGAAAGTGGGAGAATGAGGTAATAGCTTTCAGGGGGGGGGACACCAGATTGGAACATGGCCAGTGCCACCTTTCAGATGGAGGTGGTAATGAGGGGTATGAGAAGGCAGGCATCAGGGGGACGCATCCATGGAAGGGCCCGTTGGTGGTATGACCCCAACAGGTGGTACCGAGCCCGCACCATCTTCGAGCACTACACCGACACAGAGATTGTGGGCCAGTACCACCTGAACCAAATGATCCTGAGGCGGCTCTGTGAGCTGTGCAGTGATGAGATGCAGTCAGCCACACGACGGAGTCATGCTCTGTCAGTGGAGACAAAGGTGATAACTGTCATGTGCCTACTCACCATGGGCATCTTCCAGAGACCAACAGGGGACACAACAAGCATAACCCAGTCAGCCGCGTCATGCTTACTTACACAATTCCTCAGCGCACTGCTGCCACATGCTGCACAGTACATCCATTTCCCAAGCAAACATGTGGAGTGCATAGCACACATGCCAGAGTTCCACAGGGTAGCACATATGCCTGGAGTGCTTGGGGCCATTGACCGCACCCATGTGGCCATCCATATGCCACCTGGCCCAGAAGGTGTTGCATACATCAACCAGAAGGGTTTTTCCAGCATCAACTGCCAGGTGGTATGCAATGCCAGGGGGCACATAACCAATGTTTGTACCATGCACCCTGGGGGAGCACATGATGCCTTCATCTGGCACCAGTCCACACTGTGCCACAGGTTCGAGAGTGGGGACATCCCCATTGGCCACCTACTGGGTGAGTATGCACTTCACACAGGATGACAAGGGCAGCTGTGGGGGGGTGCATAGTCAGAGGTGCCATAGGTACTGGCCTTGACGGCCCATGGCAGAGCGACACAGACCACCATACTAATGTCCACCCTCTACACACAGGTGACAGTGGCTACCCACTCCATCCCTGGCTGCAAACACCATTTGGTACACCATGACCCCATCGCAGCAATGGTACAATGAGGCACATGCCACCACATGTAATGTCATTGAGCGGGTGTTCGGGATGCTGAAGGCATGTTTCCAGTGCTTGAAAACATCTGGCAGTGCCCTACAGAACAGCCACCCAAAGACCTGTGGGCTATCTCTGGCCTGTTGCATCCTGCACAACATGGCCAATGACTGCGGAATAGCTGTAGAGGTCGAAGAGAGGGACAGCGATGGGTACAATGAGGACACCGGTCCAGATGGTGATGGGCAGCCACCCCCTGGGCGAAGGGACCCCTGCCTGATCTGGATGGCACAACTGCACTGGTACACCATCACAGAGGAGCACTTTGGCCAACACAAGTAGGTCATGGGGCCATGTGCAACCACCAATGGCAAGGGCACAACCCACAGAGGCATGGATGAACCCCAGGGGTGGATGGCGGCAAGGGAATGGGTCTGAGTGTGGAACTGCACACCCCTTCATGGATGGGCAAGGCCAAACATGACATGCACTCACACACACACACACACACACACACACACACAAACCACAAGACATGCACAAGGGGTAGAAGGCATGCCAACCCCGACAGCAACCCCTAGCCACACAGGTCCACACAACCATGCCCAGTGTCTGTCACTGTGCATGTCTCAGATGCTGGGCACCATTGCACACTGGCGGACAGTGCAACACAGGCATCACCATTCACACACCATACTGGCCAGCAGCCAGGAGGGTGTGCACAGGGACCGTGTGTATGCAGGGCCAGGTATCCCACCAGTGCATCGCATGATACGCAACACACTGCACACAGGCCAGTGGCAGACAGCAGCCATGGTGGGAGACAGGTCAGTCATGCGGCACAGTGCCATGGCTACCACGGATGCATGGTCTGCCCCACTGAGACCTGCCAGCCTTACACGGCTGACCATTGGCCTCATGGGGTGGCATCAACAGTCCCCCAGAGGTGACGCTGTGGGAACGTGATGTGTTCGCGAGGGGTCTGCAGCTCATCAAACATGCCCACTCCAGGCATGCTTGGTATGCCCACAGCCAAACCCGGTGTCAGCATGGAAGGTGTCGTACGACGCCAGGAACAGGGGGTGGACATGACACTGCACGGTGTCTGAGGCACATGGGCAGTGAACTGGGTGCCCAAAGTGGCCATGACAGCAGTGATTGCATGTGTCTGCCTGTCAATGGCAGCGGTCACATCCTCCTGCTGCCAGGCCATCTCTGCCAGAAGCAGACTGTGGTCCCTGCTGCGCCGCTCCTCTGCCTGATGCAAAACCACACTGAGTGCATCCACCCCAGTCACAATCCACAACTGCTAATCCACTGAAGACTGGAGTAGGCAGCTGTGCTCTTCAAAGAGGTCATCCGCTGGTTCGGCATGCTGTCCCTCATGGTGTTCCTGGCCCTGCTGGGCAGCACCCTTTGATGTTGGGCGCTGCACACCAGAGTCATGCTGGGGCACATCCACATGCGGTGCACTGCCGCCGCCCCCGACACTGTCCCCCCTTCACCATTGGCCGACTGCTGGCACTGCCCCTCTGGCCGCCGATCACCAGGGCTCACTGGTGCCACTACGCAGCCACAACAGCCCCACTGGCCTGGATGCACACCAGTGCTGCCCCACTGGGATATACATGCACAGGTAGTTACTATGATGTCATGCAGACTTCCATAGTGGCAACACCCATGGCTATGCCCATGCCATTTCCTGCTGTGGGACCATCCTGCATCCCACATGTATCACTGTCCAGGATGTGTGATCCATCATAATTGGTGCCAGATCTGGCACCAGTCCATGTCCAAGCATGCTGGAGTCCATGGGCACTGTCACGCTGGGACACAGGCAGGGCCTCATCCACACCAGCACCACCATCCTCAGTCCAGACAGACAGGCAGGTATGTGGTGGTCCTGTCCCTCAGACACCTGTGGAGGTCGATGGGCGCTCCTCCGTGTCCAGGGCTTCACCCTTGGTAAACACTCCCACCACTGCTGACCCATGTAGACACTCAGGAGCTGTAAGGGAACACAGTAGCGTTAATATCTCTGCCCTACCCTGTGGCATTCCCCCCACCTCCCACACAGTGACAGCACAGGACCTACAATGCAGTAACAGGCTGTCACCCATCTGGAAGCTACCACCTGGAATGTCTTCTATGGCACAACACCACATGCTGCTTGCCACCCACTCCTCCTGTGGTGTCAGGCATGGCACATCCAGCTGTCCACCACTGGTTACAGCACATGCTGACCTGATGGCAGCCACCTTGTCCTTTATCCTCCTCTTGTCTGTTGTGACCTTCTTTTCACACTCCTGCATGGACTGCTGGTGGCTTCTATGCTATTTCACGGCACGCGCAACCTCACCCCATGCTGCAGCATGGGCCTGTGGTGTTCCACAGCATCCACTGAGCAGCAGTTCCCTGTTGAGATAGGCCTCAAACAGGGCATCTGATTCCACCCGGGTGAAGTTGTGCCTCCTTCTCCCCTGTCCCTGTTCCTCCTCTTCCTCACGTTCGGTCATTATAGAGCCTGTGGGAATGACAGGTGTTACCTTTAAATGTGCAGTCCCATGCATCTCACACACCACAGTCCACACTTCCAAACAGCATGTAACCCACCATAATAGACTGCAATACCAAACTATGTCCTCTGCAGCCCCATGTCACATTTATATAGAGCAAGGCATGCAAATGAGGCGAGACAACTTTAAGTGGATGCTAATGCAGTGGCTGCACCATGGAATTGCTGATGAGCTGATTTGCATATGGTGGCTAAATATTGTGCTTTTGCACCTTGAGCAATGTTGTTGAGCATGCTCAGGCAATGGCACAGCTCTGTGACGTGCGCAGTGAGCACCACATGGCACATGCCCAGGGTGCTGATGCTGATGTCTGCCACGCTGATGATGTGCTGAGTGTGGGAAGCAGTGCAGGGCACGGCCACCATTGTGCCAGTGACCCTAGTGCACTGTTCTTGCATGTGGTGCTCATGCCCAGGAGCGCCATAGGCGCCATGGTGCCACAGCGCAGTAGGCCACTGCAGGGCATCACACATGGGCACCCTACCATGCTACACACAGGGAGTCCCAATAGTGCTGTTACAGTCCGTGCGTGGCAGAACCTTGACCCTGCGGTCGACCTTTGCCCCCTAGGCACCATGTGTCTGCATGGGTGCTGTTCAGTGATAGTGCCATGGGAATGGCAGCACTGTACCGCACAGCATCTGCACGTGGGAGGAAGTGCACTACAGAGCACCATTTTGTTATCTAGCCTGCATGGAAAATGGCACGCAGGAGAGCCCCACAGTGGAGCGTGCTAGAGCTAGCCACCCTTGTAGCTATTGTTGAGCCCCATGCTGGGGCCCTGTTTGGAGAGGACCCACTAGATAGACCATGCAGTGCCTTGTGGGAGGAGGTGGCAGAGGCCATGGAGGAGGCCACAGGGATTGCTCGAAGTGCTGAGCAGTGTTGCCACTGGTATGGGGATATCCAGCAGAGGGACCCAGATAAGCTGGGGCGACTATGGGCACATGCCAGGCGAGGCACCATGCCACGGCCAGGTAGGTGCTCCATCCATACACTGGTCGCATCCGTCCATCCTGGTATTGCAGTGTGCATGTGTCCACCACATAGGGAGGTGGGGGCCATCCAGTATGGGCAATGGTGGTGAGGTTGCAGCATGGCTGGGCTGTGCGTGATCGCACACATGGGAGGGTGGGCTTTGCTACTGGCTTGTACTGATGTTCCCCTCTCCGTGTTTGCACCCTGGGCCCAGAGGAGCGACATAGAGCTAGGGAGGCCAGAGCTGAGTGGGAGAGGGCTGATGTGCAGCAGCAGAGATGTGGTGGAGGGACCATGGGACAGCAGCACCCAGCTGTTATGGATGCAGATGAGTGCCTTTTTTTCCAATCACATCTGTGCATGCTGTGTTGTAGGGTTGGCGGCGGGGCATGGCCACCAGCTCTTGGCCCCACTGCTGTGCATGCCATATGGTACAATCAGCACTGTCCTGTGGCATTGCATGTGTGGGTGGACGTTGCTGGTGGCCTGTGCATGCACTGGGTACATGACTGTGCCACTGCCTTTGCACCGCATAGCCATGTCACTGTACGGCCATGGTGGTGATGTGCAGGACATGGGCGGTGGGTGTGTGCAGCAGTCCACATGGCTGTGGGTGCCTGGGTAGGCAGGTGTTGTGGACATGGTCACTGTGGGTGGTCGCACACCATCACAGGGGGGTGGCTCATGGCTGAATGCCATTCACAATGGGTGGGCTGCAGGGGGATGGACAGTCACACGTATTGACTCTGCTCCCTTGTCCTAGGTGGACATTGCCAGACGGTAATGGAATGTGGAGTGCAGAAGCTGCTGCAGCCAGCGTGAGTCCCTGACAATTCTACAGCGGATGGAGTGGGATGGGGTCCGGCGCTGCAGTGGTTGGAGGTGCCACAGGAGTGGAGAGCGGGGCAGACAATAGGCCCTCCATGCCTCCTGAGTGACTTAACCCCCCTGGACCCACCTTCACACCCCTTCTTCCCTCTCCCATTTGTTCACCCTTGCCCCTTACCCACCCCTACCTGGTTTGTGGCCCTTTCCCTCCACCCTTGTATGTAATTATATATATGTTTTATTGTTTACACTGTTCAATACACACATTTTGTTATGACAACTGTGGTGGTCTCTGATTTGCAGCAAGCTACAGGTGCTTGGCTGCAGTGGTGTGCATGGCATCAGGGGTGGTGCAAGCATGGGCGTGTGTGTGTGTGTGTCCGGCAGGGACATGCCTATGGTGTGGGCGGAGACTCCGTCACTGTCTGTGGTATGTGTGTTCTCTGCACTGGACGCCTGTGTGCAGTGGTCCACGGTGCATGCACTGTGTCCATGGTGCCCCTGTTGGACTGTCCATGGCCTGTGCAGCTGACACCTTTGCATGTCTGCAGTGGGTGTCCATGCTGGCCACCCCCTGTACCCAGCGGAATGCTGGATTGCCTCCTGTCACCAGTATGGTGCACGTCTGCCTTGGGTGGCACTGTGGCCACCACTGTTGTCCCCCCTCCGTGCTGTTGCTTGTGTCTGTTGCAGGGAGTGTGCTCCAGTGTCCGTCACTTGTGCTCCGGCCTCATGCTGGTGGTGAACGGATTCATGGTGCATGAACAGGGTGGCTGGTACACCTGTGCCATGGAGGGGTGCTGGCTGTGGGTACATGGCTGCTGTGGCCACATGCCAGCGGGTTTGTTGCCCCTCTGTTGTGTCCCTGTGTTGGTGTGCCCTTGGGTATGGGTGAGTGTTTGTCCGTGTGCTGTGGTGCATGCTGTGTGGTGCATGCTTCCATGCATGACTGTGGGCATCTGTGCTGGCTGTTGGGGCCAGTGCTGGGACAGGGTGTGTGCTTGAGTGGGTGTGTGGGGTACTGTATCACTGGTGGTGGGGTCCAGTGACGGCCTGTCACATGCAGGGTACCTCGTGTGCCAACACAGGGTAGATCTCTCAGCTGTGCCTTGGGGGGGCATGCAGGGCAGCACTGTGTCTGCAGTTGTTGCATTGGTGGCTGCTGCCACCCGCTGCGGGGTGCTCACAGTGGGGCTACCTTGCATGGCTCCATGGTGCACAGGGTTGCATTGCTACAGTGGGGGTGGTGGCATGCATAGGATGAAATGCACTGTTGGGCACTGCTCCTGGGCAGGGTGTCTGGGGATCACTGTGTAGGGTGTGCTCTGCATTGGTGGGTTGGTGTAGCACAGGGTGGCCAGACCTCCTTGTGTTCAGGTCACAGCCTGCTAGAGGGTGTGCTGGGGCACCATGCCCCAGCTGTGGAATTGTTGCTGGTGTCCATGGGCTGGTGGTTCTTCCAGCTCACCTCAGGTTGTGTGGTTCATGGGGTATGGGGGGCACAGTCTGTTCTGCTGTGTGCTCCTATGCCCATGTCTTCCATGGGTGGTGAACCCCTGCATCCTGTTCCTGCGCATCCCTGGTTGTGCTGATGAGCTGCTACCCTGCTCCACTGTCCATCCCTGGTTGTGCTACTGCACTTCGGGCCTGCACCACTGCGCATCCCTTGTTGCACCATGGCACGGTTGGCATGATATTCAGTTGTGTTGTGCAAGTGCATCTTGGCCTGCGCTGTGTTTGAATATCATGCATATTGTGCATAGGCGCACTGCATTTGTGCCTTCTGCTATTGTGCTACTTTGTGGTGCAGTTTGAATATCTGGGCCAAAGAGTTTTGCTCAAAATTATGGGTGGACCTTCGGTCCATCAGAATCTGGTTTACTACTTGAGTGGCAGTACATAGTTTCTACTGTAAAAGTTGGACACATGTAGCCTGCCATACAAAATATCAATACAGAACAAATCCAAGTCTTAAAGTACTAGCATGATATTTGGAGAGAAGGAGGAAAAATACCTACACCAAGGTTTCATAAGTAATATGAGAAATGTGCTCATCTTTCCATTTGTGCAACAACTGAGTCCAAAATTCTATGCTAAAGGGACAATCTATAAAAAAAAGTGCTGCATTGTCTGATTCATTAGTACATGTGTTCCTAAAACACATTCTAGCTTCCAACAACTTATACCAGAGGTTACCTCTCACCCCTAGTCTCCCATGGCAGGAAAGCCAAGTGACATCCCATAATTTTAGTGGAAGCCTAGTGTCTGTAAATTGCAAAAATACTAAATCATCATCTAGTTCCATTCCACATGTATCTACAATTCTGGGAATGTCTGAGAAAAAAAGACTGAGATGCTACCAAATAGCTATTTTTGAGATGTAGCCTGGACTGCCTGAGAAGACAGCTTCCACTGTTTCATTTGAGGGAAAGAAAGAAACAAACTTGGGTATTTAATACGACCTAAAATTCCTAGGTATTTTAGAGGAAGGACTATTCCATCTCTCACAAAAGGGAGAAACTAATTCTGATAATACAAGCCCACTACAGGGAGGGGGAACTGTGCAGCAGTGATGGGAACAGAAATTTAAATAACAATGAAAAAAACACTACAGGATTTATCATTCTCACTCCACCCATGCTATAGTCAGGGTATAAATAAAACCTTATAGGGTCCAGCTGGCACCTCCAAAACCCTTGAAAGAAAATGTTATTAACTTTGGCCTCTAAAGGAAACGGTGGAGGAAAAATAGCGGCAGTGTGCAACAATATTGGTGTCACTAGGGTTTTTAGGAGCATCACACACGTCCTTTTTGCTGTTGTTTCACCTTTCCAAGAGGTAATGAGCTTACAGGCTTTATCTATTGCCAGGTTCCAGTTAAATAGTGGATCATCTGGGGTACCAAAAACATCCCTAAGATTTTTATTGGGTCTTGAGTTACAGGAATATCAACAATCTGTCCCATGACTTGGGAGTAGAGGTTAGGGATAAACTTAGCCTTACTTTTGTGATAGTTTAGTTTAGAACCAGACAGTTTCTCAAAGTCAGAAAGTAAAGTAATAAAATCTAAGGGGTTGTGCGGAGGAGTAGTGCAGATGCATAGATCATTTGCATATGCATGTATAGTTGGGACGTGTTATCCACAGGGAAGTAACTTAGGAAAGATGTGAAGTAAGCTTTCTTAATAAGGGGTCAATCTGAAAAGCATACAGTATCAGACTAAGGGGACAGCCTTGTCTCACTCCCCTTTTCCTAAAAAAAAACTTTACCCAGCGAGTTATTAATGTGAGGCATGATCCATGCAGTTTTATATAGAAGTTCAATCCAGGCAACAAATTGCGGAAGAATACAATATTGTGAAAATATTTGAAATAGAAAAGGGTGTTCCACTAGATCGAAAGTCTTTTCTTGATCTAATGTAAGGAAAAGAGCCATGTTGCTTTCTGAGCATGAATGCAACACATCTGTAATAAGTGACAGCATGTGTAGCATAGAGCTACCTGGTATAGCACAGGTCTGTTCCTTCGAGATGACCTGGGCAGCAACCGGCAATAATCAATTCAGGAGTATGACAGAATATCTTACAGTCCACATTAAGGAGGCTAAGGGGTCTCCAGTTCTTAATCTCAGCCCTCTCCCTTTTTTTTTGAAAATTAAAAGCATTATAGCATCTGAAACAGTTTTTGGGATAGAATGAGTGTGTAAGATGCTGTTAAATACCATAGTTAAGGTAGGGGCAAAGATATCAATAGACAAATGATATAGTTCAGCTGTCAGCCCATCCACACCAGGAGAAGTAGAATTGTTTTTGTTTTTTTAATAGCACCTAGTGCTGCCTCAGAGATTGGGTTCACACAGGTTCAAAGGCAATCTTCAGGACCCTCTGGTATTCCTAAGACTAGAAGAAAGGGACTGGGGTTAGGAACTCCTGATGTTGTTCCAATCATCCCTTCCACATAATGTTGTACTATCTATTTTAAGGATGAAAGTGATGTATGAACAGTGCCAGTTAGAAGGTCAATAAGTTGTTCAATAAATGTGGAGGAAATTCTGTCCAAACAGTTTTTATAAGGATCTGTGGAAGCCTTATTGGCTTGAGTGCCACACTGGACTTCCTGTTTCAAAGAAATTGCACAATCATACTGTAATTTTTCCATGTTACTTTTCAGTTCCTTAATTTGCAGAGAAAGGTCAGTCTTTGATTCATGGGCCCTAGATATTGTGCCTAAAAGCTGTTTATGTAAGTTACTGTATTTAAAATAGCTTGACTGTGACTTATAGCTAGTTACTTTTTAAAAAGTAGTTCTGTAGGTAAGCTTTGATGTCTTCCCACCATGCTATAGGAGAGTGATAGGCTACTAGTGCAGAAACCCTTGCCTGTAATAGGTTCAAACACCCCTTATGGACACCTGTATCTGCAAACACAGAACTATTTAATTTCCATCTAGAATTGGGGACTATTGGGAAGAGACCACCAGCTGGGGAGCATACTAAAGATACCATTAAGTGGCCAGATGTCTCACAAGGAGTCACTTCAGCTCAGGATACCTTAATATTTTTTTTGATTAGCAAATAATCTATGCAGGTGGCCAGTGTACCCCTATAATAGGTTTTGGCCCCTAAGGAGTGAACAGTACTGTATCCATCCACAAGTTGAGCACAGTGTAAAACCCTTAACAGTGCAGTAGTATCACTATAAGTTTTGTGAGCATTACTGCTCCTATCTGCAGGAGAAAGACCGCAATTAAAGTCTCCACCAAAATAGACCTGTCAAGTGGTAAATAGGTATGACTGGATTCTAAGAAATAGGGCAGACCTAGCTGCTATGCTTTGTGGGGCATATATGTTGCTTGGTAAATATGTTTCTTATTCCTTTGTGCCTCACAGAAGTGATCATAGACTGACACAATTTCATAGGTATTTCAAGCAAAAAGACAATGAGTCCGTAATGCTTGCCATTTAATCTCTTGCCTACATTTGTCCAAATTTGTCTGAATCTGACATCAATAGATCCAAATTAGATTTAAATAAATTCATATGTGGGCTCTCTACCACAAATGTAGGAAGAATGTTCCATATTGGGACTGCTCTCACACTAAACCAATTTTTTCTCCTTAGTGTATGCCATTTTCCAGTCAATAGCTATCTTATGTTTACGGCTAGTAAGTCTAAATTTGGATTCTATTAATCCCATTCCCTTGGTAAGGGTTGAATCCTGAATTAAACCATAAATAAGACAGATCTCCCCTTTGCCTTCTATTCCTCAAGGTGTATAAGTTTAAAGCTTTTAACCTATCCTCATAAGTTTTACATTTCATCCCTACTATAGCCCTAGTAAATCTACTCTGAACTCTTTCAATTTTATGTATATCATTCTTAATATAGGGGGACCATACCTGTATGCAATATTCAAGATGAGGTCTGACCAAAGCATTATATAATGGTAATAACACCTCCAATGACCGACTGGCCACATGTCTGAATATACAATTCAGATTCTGATTTGCCTTTTTTACTTGTCTGGTACAACGTGAATTAAATTTTAAATTGGGGTAATGAGTAGGCCAAGATCTTTTCCTTCAGAGGTTTGGTGTAGCATTTCCTTCCATAACTTATATTGAAAGTATTGGTTGTGTTTTCCCAAATGCGTTATTTTACATTTATCATTATTCAATGTTAACTTTCTCTCATGGGCCCAATTTGTAACTGTCTAGAAAGTTTTGTAGGATAATACTTTCATTCTTTTTATTGATAATAGAGCCTATGCGACAATCATCAGCAAAATTTTAATGGCCAAATATTATCTTCATTTGGTTTTAAAGATGAAATATAAACATTGAAGACAAGGAGCCAACACTGATCCCTGGGGAACACCACTAGCCACAAGTGCCCAACTCGAAAGTATCCCATTTATGACAACTCTGTTTCCTATTTCTGAGTCAATTTACAATCCAATTAACAATATTTATATCTAGTTTAGTTTCCCTTAGGACGTTGATATGCTCAAAATCCGGGATCTTATCAAAAGCCTTTGCAAAGTCAACATACACTAGATCCACTGAATTGCCATCAATTGCTCCAGTTACCTTATTATAAAAAGTCAGTAAGTTGGTTAAACATGATCTTGATTTGGTAAAGCTGTGTTGAAAACTATCAGTAAGTTCACTATGATTTATGTGTTCCAGAATGAAATCTTTAATAAACTGTTCCAAATTTTTCCCAATCAGTGATGTAAGGCTAATGGATCTAAAATTCTCAGGTTTGTTCATAGGGCCTTTTTTATGTATAGGGACAACCGTTGCCACCTTCCAATCATTTGGGACTTCCCCTGTATCTATGGAGTGCTGAAATATATTAGTCAAGGGTAGATAAATCTCACTTGCGAGTTCCTTCAATACCCTTGGGTGAATATCATCTGGGCCGGGGGATTTATTGATATTTATTCCTTTTAACTTATCCAAGACATCTTTAGGCTGAATCACAAGATGTCCAGGCATAGAACCCTCCAATTTTTTTTATTTCCCCTTGAGAAATAGTATTGAAAACTGAAGAGAAATATTGATTTTGTATATCTGCTATTTTGTGTTTATTTGCTACACAACCTGATATTGTAGTGAATGGGCCTATGGTTTTAGAATTGCCCTTAGTTTTATTTATGTAGGAAAATAATGTTTTCTTATTATCTTTCACCCTTGATGCCAACTTTAGCTCAAATTTAGTTTTTTCCTGTCTTAATTTTTATGGTTTTTAGTAGTTCCCTATATTTTAAATTAAGATGCTTGAATCCCTTTTTAATTTGCTTATATAGTTTATTATTTTTGTTAATTAGAGCTTTTATTCTAGGGAACATCCATCCTGGTGTAGGGTTATGTTTAAGATCATATTTATTTTTAGTTGGGATATTTATTTTAATTAAGTCCTTTAGTTTATTAACCAAAAGATGCCATTTAGCCTCTACTGGTTAATTACTAAATAATACCTGCCAATCCCAACAGTGTATGGTATTTTTCATATTTTCAAAGTTAGCCTTAGCAAGATTTAAAACTCTGGTTACCCCTGTAGTAGGTAAGGTTTTGCTTTCTGTAATTAGAAAGTTCACAGTATTATGGTCACTATTACCTAGTGGTGCTTTTACATCATTTTGAGTTACACAATGGGCAAAAATTGTTACTATGAGATTTAATATTTTATTACTCCTCGTATTGTGTTGGACCAGTTCTAATCCTATCTCATTGACTCATTCCACATAGCATCGATCTACTATAATAGATGCAGATGCATGGACCCAATTAACACTGTTTAAATTAAAATTCCCCATGATCGCATAATTTTTGGATGGATCAAGATTTCTAAGATAATGTAATAGTTTATCATCATTTTCTGGGGTCACAGAAGGAGGTCTAAATACTAAACTAAGAATAAATGGTGGGCCCATATGGGGGTTTTATTTAGCCCCAAAGGGTTTCAAGATCAGTACCATCAGAGATCTCTTCACTATCTATTTTTTGATGTACATATATGGTTACCCCACCACCTTTTCTATGTTCTCTATTTTTGAGATAGAGATTGTATCTCTGGATATTTTTGTCCCAAGAATCATTGGCAACCCACCAGGTCTCAGTAATAAAAGTAATATGAATGCTGTTAATCCCATTGAGAAGTTTGAACTCAGTCTTATTTGTTAAACTTCTGGCATTTAACAAAACCCCATTCCAACCATAATCTTTTATTTTATTGTAGTGTCTAAGATTATTTTTTATTTCAGAGGTAGAGTATTGCCCCTTCCATCCCCGGGCCCAGTTTAAATGAAATGCTATCACCTTGTTGATTTTGTTTGCCATCATCCTAATACCAATCCGGCTGAGGTGTAGGCCATCCCTTTTGTAGCAATTTATATTTTTGAAGGTTTGATTATTATCCATATACCCTATATTTTCAATCAGACAAAACTGTTTTAGCCAATAATTCAGTTTTTAGCTGGTTCATTTTTATATGCCTGAATTTCTAACATTGGCAGAATACCGGACAAAATGATATCCCCTCCTCTTTAATCATGTAAACAATTTTTTGAAATCTTCCTGGGTTTCTGTCAGAGAACATGTGGAGAGATTATTCACTCCAACATGTAAAATGACTAACGGTTTATTTGTATTTTCAAGTAACCTGTCTAGTAATCTGTCAATATTTCTAGTTTTAACCCCTTGAAGTGAGCTAACTGTCGTGTGTGTTTTTTGCCCTTCGCACACAATAGTATCAACTCCTCTTAGTATCGAATCTCCTATCACTACTATATCTATTTACTTCTGTAGTTTTATTACAGGTTTCAATTGCAGGGAAGACACTAATAGGAACATATTCAGTATCACATTCTCTAGGGGGTTGTATTTTATGAGAGTTGGTATCTTCATTTGCCAGTACTTCAAATTTGTTTTGTAAGCTAATAGGTTGTATGCTTGTGATATGCTTGTGCATATCATATGGAGTAGATGTATTAGGTACCTGTACCACATGAGTATGGGGGGGCTTATTTCTAGGAGTCTCTATTACAAATGTCAAAGTGCTTTACACTTGCTTCTTTGACTGCATCATCAATGAATTGTTCCAACTAGGTGATAATTGTTCACAGATGCATATTGACTAAGGCTACAAGCGGTGCAGTAGCATACATCAGAAGCACTGAAACAGCAGACGGTCAATAATAAGTGGATTATTCAATGGCTATGTAAAGAAGATCTAAAATATAATGTAATTATTTATTGGCTGATTTTGTAACATTGTAATAGTAGTGTTGCATCACTTATGTGTTGTCATGTTGAACATTGAGTACTTTTCATGCGTGTGCCACCCTTGACTGCGCAACACAAGCACACACATTTCCCTGTCCAACATCTTCTGAAACAGCAATATGGGTGGTCAGCTGGTATGCAGTGCCTTCAGTGATGGGTTCCAGATGAGCATACCCACCCAAGCTATAGGGAAGGACATTTAGGAATGAGTAAAAGGGTGGGTAAATCAGGGATGGGTAGGCAAAGGAGCAGGCTGGAGGGTAGCATCACTAAACACAGTGAGACATGGAAATTAAGCATCAAAGTGAAGTTAGTATCTTGGCAGTGTGGAAGGTGGACATTGCAGGACATTAGATTGTTTGGACAACCTATAAAAAAAAAATTCAGTGACGGTAAATTCTAGGTTCTGCACCTGTGAGAAAAAAGGCAGTTCCACAGGAAATGGATAGTATTTTCATTCACAAAAGTCACCTCTCCAAATGTGTTAATGATGCAAGAATAATCTCCAATGTAGAGCATGAGGTGCGAGGGCTCTTCAAAAGATTACACCTGTAGACAGTTCTTTAAGTTCTCAAATTGCTTTTTATTTGAAATGTGCAATCCTCAATGTTTCACCAGGTGTCTTGGTATTATCAAGAGATGCCTTCATAAAATCTAATTCATACAAAATCACTTTCTTTCACATGTACATAAATTCCCGGTCATGTATGAAAATTTTGTAGAATCTAATATGTGCCATTTAAATATGGCCTCATTCATTTTAAAACTTCATCATGTGTTTCTTCACATATCCTTCAAGGCTGCCATTCTTGAAAATCCAACCACAGATTTAATTTTCAAATGGTTCTAACCCTGATTCCATGAACCATCTCTCTGCGTGAAGACGCTGCACCTGTGAGTCAGAAATCCATGCCGAAAGTATACCCTGGGAGTATACAAAATTCAAGTCATGTAATATGATAGGGACCTGGGAGTAATGGTAAATGTTAAAATGAACAACTCAGAGACCAGTAGGATGGCAGTGGAAAGGACAAATAGGATGCGGGGATGCATCGCCAGTGGCATTACTTCCAGAAAGGCGGCAGTGGTTGTACCCCTGTACAACTGCTTGATTAGGACACACCTAGAGTACTGTGTTCAGTTTTGGTGTCCACATCTAAAGAGGGATGGTACACTGTTAGAGAGGATCCAAAGGAGGACAACCAAAATTATCCTGGGCCTGGGGGAGAGGAGAGGATATATGAGGGAAGGTTCAGGGAGCTCGACATGTACACCTTGGAGGAGATGAGGGACAGGGGGGATATGATAGAGGTCTTTTAGTACATAAAGGAGAAGAATACGGGGCAGGGCACAGTCAGGGTTATCCAAAGGAAGGAGGAGGGGACAAAGAGAGGGAACTGGCGTAAGCCTGAAGGGGACCGGTTCAGAGGGGAGAGTATGAGGTGTTATTTCCCTGAAAGGGTGGTGGTGCCATGGAATACGCTGCCCAGAGCACTGGTAGAGTCGGAGACTTTAGATGGGTTTAAGAGGTGATGGCGGGTACAGTGGGAGGGTAGATCTGAACAGGTTCAAAGCAGGTGGCACATCTGTGACTGGTGACAGTATAACCCATGGGGGAGTGGAGAACACCAAAATTGGCCCTCAGTGCAAGTGCTGAAAATCAAGCAGACTAGTTAGACCATAACACCTATTCTGCTGACTTCTTGGTATGTTAGTATGTACTGGGACAGGACCAACTACTGAGGTGAGAGTGACTGGTCTATAGACACTGCCTCCTCCCTGGTTCAACTGTTGTGGAATGGGATCACATGAGCCCTTCTTTGGTCTTCAGGTACCTTTCCTGTGCTCATAGAATCACTGAATAGTTCTGCTAATGGCTCTGCTAGTTCCAAACTCTGCTCCTTTAGTACCCTGGGATGTATGCCATGAGGGCCAGTTGCCTTGTGCTCCCCAAGCTTAGTGAGCTCTTGTAGGCCTTTTTCTTTCTTTATGAAGGGACTTGTGCACATCTCCCCCACCCCCTGTCCATGGTGCTGAGCTGTGGGCAGTACCCTTAGAAACATAGAAACAGAAGTTGGCGGCAGATAAGGACCGCAAGGCTCATCCAGTCAGCCCATTTCTTTTTCTACCTTATGAATGTGCCATAGGCCTTTGCTCTGTGAATGGTCTATCTAGTCATACTCATCTATATTGCTCTCTTAAGCCTATCCCATGCCTATTTGAAGCCCTGCACTGTATTCATATCCACCACTTCCTGAGGTAGGCCGTTCCATGCATCCACCACCCTTTCTGTGAAAAAGAACTTCCTCACCTTACCCCTTAATCGGCCTCCCTCTAATCTCATGCTGTGTCCTCTGTCCTGCTATTTTTCTTATATTGAAATGTTAGACTCTCACCTTGTTAATGTGCCTAAGGTGTTTAAATGTTTCAATCATATCTCCTCTCGCCCTCCTTTGCTCTAAGGTATTGTAACGGGGTTACAGAACTGGAAAGAGACCTTCTTTCATTTCAAAGTCTGTTGCAACAGCACTCCTATTCTTTGTCTTTTTACGCTTTGTTCCCCATTAGGCAGGAAGGCCACCTACCTAATGTCCTCACTATCCCTTTTGAGGTCTCTGTTAGAACATCCATAACTCCCATTCTATTCTCTCTTCGAATGTGCGCACACTCGCCTGCATGACTGTTCGCACAATGTCCTGCGCTAGTGTGCGAACATTGCAGTAGCGAGCTCGCGTCTGCAAATAACAAAGTAAACAGAAGACCCGCTGAATTTACTGAAAATCCAGTGGGAACTGTGCTGAATGATGAGGTTAAGTATCGCTGCAGTTCCCTTTCAATAATGAGCTTTCCTATCCCTTGTGAGGCATGTTAAACCTGTGTTGGTTTAAAACAAACAAGTCTAGAAACAAAGAAAACCTCAGCCCAACTTAAAGTCAATTATTGGAGCTTTGAAATGCTATAAATTACAGTGTTTTGGACAGGTTCCTTTTTTTTCTGCGCCCCCTCCCGAGAATACTTGAAAGAAATAAAAATATAAACAAAACTGTTTACTTTAGCAGCAAGCGATTTTTGTGCAGAGTTTCAGCTCAGCCCAAAGCTTCATTTACACTGCATTTGGAGATAGAGAAAGCCATTTATAAAGAATTGTACCTTTCAGCAGGATTTATTTGTTATACGTTATTGTAGCTTTTTGTCCCATGACTTCAAAACTCCCTCAGTGTTTCCCTGTACCCTATAGAGCCAGCCGTCTGAATCTGTACCTAATTTATTATAAGAATAAAGGGGAGGAGTCTGTAGGTGCCTGACAGCCCATATTTCCATCAGAAAATTGTTTAAACCAAGTAAAAATGTGTTTTAGGATCATTAATGTATTGAATATGTTTACCCTTAGTATATAGTTATAGGAGAATGAAATAAAGCTTAATAAATAGAGTTCTTATGTAATTATGCAAGAAGGGGAGGAGTTTCCTTTATCATATGATACTATAGCACTATAAATGAATGTAAAGTGCTGTTATTAGTCAGTTCGCTATAGGGCTCAGCAAGGAGCTGACCCCTGTTTTACACTAGTACTTTCTAGTGGTTGTTTTTTTCATTTTGTGCTTTGTAAAGTTATGCTCTTTGGCCCAGTTATTCAAAAGGGTTGCGCATGGCGCAACAGTGTTGTCACTATGCACAACCCACTAATCTTGCTCTGGTCGATATTCAAAGGTAAAAGTGCGCCGCACAAATCCTGATGCTCCAGAGCGCATCAGTAATGCATGCAGGCACTGGTGGGGGGGGCGTGACCATGCATAACCTGCACAGCCCGATATTCAGCCCGGGATGTGCAGAGCCATGCATGCGCAACCCCTACTTGTGCCTGCACAAAGTTAAGTCCAAAAAAAAGGAACAAATCATGGCCACCCGCAGGTGAGCTGCCGCATTGCAGGGCGCAACACAGCAGCTGCCACCTGTGGGTGGCCACCCGAGTTCCTGCCACACCTGGCGGCACCCCCCATGTAAATAAACCCTCCAATATCCCTGGTGGTCCAGTGGACTGAATGCTGCCTGGTCGCGGGCATCTGGTTAAATAACCCCCATCCTATATCCCTAGTGGTCCAGTGGACTGCTATGTGCCGATCAGCGTGCATTTGTCTAAAAAATCCTTGTCTAATATCCCTGGTGGTCCAGTGGACTGCACTCTGCCTGATCGCGGGCATCTGTAAAACATAAAAAAAGACCTGTTACCCTGGTGGTCTAGTGTACCCCCCTCCCCACCTGCCTACTGAGCCCCACCAGACTGTGTAGTATGGTATGGGCTGCACGCCCATTGGCTCACGCTGTGAACCAATGGGCGTGCAGCCCTACCGAGCTGTCAGTCGGCAGGTGGCGGGGCGGCAGGCAGGTGGGGTGCTGCCGACCACCGGCTGACCGCGGGGGAGGAGTGGGCGGTGGAGCTCAGTGGGCAGGTGGGGAGGGGGGTACACTAGACCACCAGGGTAATAGGTCATTCTTTATGTTTTACAGATGCCCGTGATCGGGCAGAGTGCGGTCCACTGGACCAGCAGGGATATTGGTGGGGGGATTATTATACCGATGCCCGCAATCGGGCACATAGTGGTCCACTTGATCACCTGGGATATTAGACGAGGATCTTGTTTTAGACAAATGCCGTGATTGGGCTACAGGGGGCATCGGTCACCGATGGCTGCTGCCTGGCAAGGCGCCAGGCGCAAGTCGTCAGGGATCGGCGCACCTGCTTGCTAATGGGATGCAAATGGGGTCATAATGACATGCAAATGGCCCCATGTGTGCCTTGCATAAATTATGGCCCCATTTGCATGTCCCCTTTTGAATATCTCAGGTGCTGTGAATGGCACAATGGCACTTGCGCTAACGCATCTCCATGCTCCACTCTGGCCACTTGTGCTGGCACAGTGCCACTGCGCCATGCACACTGAGGGTGGCCAGGGTGCGATATTCAAAGCTGCGCTGAGCGCAGCTCCGCTGAATATCGCCCAGGCTACACCCTCCCCTACGCAAACCAAGTTGAGCTGTGATACAGGCTTCGCGCCACAGCCTGCCGCAGTTTGAATATCCGGACCTTTATGTTTATTTGGATGAGCAAATCCTCTTTTTTTCTTTGTCGAACAGTTCGCTTATAATCATTTCTGTTTTCTTAGCTGAATAAAAGCTGATTTATATTTGTACTTCAACTGGTGTCTGAATCTGAATCCCATGCCTCTACTACAGGTATACTTATTGAGTTCAGTTAATCTATCCTCATATGTTTTCTGATGCAGTCCCTGCACCATTTTGGTTGCCCTTCTCTGGACTGGCTCAATTTGGTTAATGCCCTTGTGAAGGTGTGGCCTCCAGTGCTGCATACAGTACTCCAGCTGGGGCCTAACCAGTGTCTTGTAAAGAGGGATTATTACCTCCCTCTTCCTACTTGTGATACCCCTACTAATACTCTCCAATATCCCTTTAGCCTTACCTACTGCTTTAGAGGTCTGCTTGGATGATTTCAGGTAATCAGTGGTGCTGACGCCCAAGTCTCTTTCTTACCTTGTGACTGCCAGCAACTCCTCTCCCAGCCTATAGGAGGCTTCAGGGTTTCTCTTCCCTATGTGCATGATCTTGCACTTTTGTGTTAAACCCCAGTTGCCACTTTCCTGACCATTTTGCTAGTTTATCCAGATCTCTTCTCATTCTGCCCACACCATCTGGATCATCTACTCTGTTGCAGATCTTGGTGTCATCTGCAAACAGAAAAACCTTACCCTCTAGTCCATCTGCAATGTCACTGATGAAGATATTGAAGAGAACTGGCCTCAGGACTGATCCTTGAGGTACCCCACTTGTAAGTTGCATCTCTTCTGACTGTATACCATTTACCACCACTCTGTTTTCTGCCCATCAACCAGTTTGCCACCCAGTTTACCAACATCTGACCCACCTCAAGCCTACCCAGCATATTAATCAATCTTCTATGCGGAACAGTATTGAAAGTTTTGCTGAAGTCAAGGTAGGCAACATCAACTGCTCCCCCTTGGTCCACCATTCTGGTTACCCAGTCAAAGAAACCTATGAGATTAGTTTGGCAGGACCTTCCTTTTGTAAACCCATGCTGTCTTGGATCCTGTGCTCCAATGGATTCCAGGTGTTGCACTTTTCTTTCCTTAAGGAGTGTCTCCATAATCTTGCCCACTACTGAGGTAAGACTGACTGGTCAGTAGTTCCCTGCCTCCTCCCTGCTACCACTCTTGTGGAGCAGGATCACATGAGCCCTTCTCCAGTCTTCTGGGACCTCTTCTGTGCTCAGAGACTCACTAAACAGTTCTGATAATGGCTCTGCTAGTTCCACCCTTAGCTCCTTTAGTACTCTGGGATGTATGGTATCAGGTCCCATTGCCTTGTCCGTCCTGAGCTTATCGAGCTATTGTAGGTCCCTTTCTTTTGTTAAGGGACTAGTACACACCTCCCTCCCCCCTGTGTCCATGGTGCAGAGCTGTGGGCCCTGCCCTAACTTCTCTTCAGTAAATACTGAGCAGAAGTATCTGGCCCACACCAGGTTGTATGTTAATACCATTACTGGATCTGGGGTGGCCCACACCAGTCTGTATGTTAATATCATCACTGGGTCCATGCTGGTCCACACCAGGCTGTATGTTAATACCATCACTGGGACCGGGCTGGCTCACACCATGCTCTATGTTAATACCATCAATGGTGCCAGGCTGGCCCACACCAGTCTGTATGTTAATACCATCGCTGGGGCTGGGTTGGTCCACACCATGCTCTATGTTAATACCATCACTGGGGCTAGGCTGTCCCACACCTGGCTGTATGTTAATACCATCACTGGGGCCAGGCTGGTCCACACCATGCTGTATGTTAATACCATCACTGGGGCCAGGCTGGCCTACACCTGGCTGTATGTTAATACCATCACTGGGGCCAGGCTGGCCCACACCTGGCTGTATGTTAATATCATCACTGGGGCCAGAAAAGAAAAAAACACTATAGTTCTCAAAAGCAGTGGTGGGGAAGGCTAGGGAGAAAAAAAGATAGCATTTAGGAAGTATAAGGACACAGAGAAGGAGCAGGACAGAGAACTGTACTGGTTCAGGCAGAAAGAAACAGGGAAAGGCATTCAGAATAGCAAAGGCCAAAAATGAGAAATGATAACAAAGTCAGTTAAGAAGCTGGATAAAATCTTTTATAGGCACATTAGAGAGCATAGAAAAAAAGGAGGGATAGTGAGTCAGAAAGAAAAGACAGTGGGTAGTCATAGAGGGACGGAGGGATAGTGAAAAAGCATGAATAATGAACAAATAGTTTGGCTCAATATTCACAAAAAAGGAGGAGAAGGGACTGAATCCAATAGGCAGAAGCACTCTTGAAGGGTGAGGTCGATCCCAGTAGCAGTGTCAGTGGCTCAGTAGGTAGCACACTCGCCTCTGAGGCCAGGAGATCAGAGGGCTGTGGGTTCAGTTCCGACATCTGGCACTTGGGTTAATATCTCAGTACTGACACTGTAGTGCAGCATGAGAGGGGTACTGCACTTCTGAGGTGCAGTCTTTCCGATGAGATGTTAAACCGAGGTCCCATCTGCCTGGATTGGTGGTAGTTCAGGTGGATGTTAAAGATCCCATGGCACTTATCGAAAGAGTAGGGGAATTTCCCCGGTGACCTGGCCAAATTTCCCTCATTCACTAAAAATACCACCAACAGCTTAATCTGGTTCAAGGTCAGTTGGCATTCATCTGTATCCCCCTCCCCCGGGTCGTGCCTGAAAATAGGCGGGATTTGTCGAGTGCACTTACCTGGTCAAAAAAACTAAATAAATAAATAAAATAAATAAAACTTGCATAGAAGAAAGGGTCCTGAACAAACTCATAAAACTGATGGTGGACAAAGTAATGTGGACTGATGGGATTCACCTCATAATTCTAAAAGAATTAAGGGGAGAACTAGTGCCACCAATGGCTACCCTTTTAAACCAATGTTTGTATTCATTTATTAAAATGTTTCACCAGGAGGACACACTGAACAACAAGTTGCTCATCTCAAGGTGCTACCTCAGTGGAGGGACTTACATAGGGTTATGAATGATGATTAGTTACAATAGCATGTGGGTACTACAAACAATACAACATTGTAAGATTATGCAACAGTTGTAACACAAGCTATTGTATAATAAGCAGTAGTGAAACACTGGGTAAAGTACAACACATGTCCAAAATAGTACAAAAGAACCATATAGACATACAAAACAGCAATAATGAGACAAAACCATTTATTGTGCATGAGCATACCAGGATCTTGTTCGAGGTAGTATGATGTTGGAGTATGAAAGATGAAACATAGAAACATAGAATTTGACACCTGATAAGGACAACTTGGCCCACCCAGGCTGCCCATGCACCTACCTAATGGATAAGTAGCAGATCCTTGTGAAGTTGTGCACATGGTTGACCCAGAAAGGCCAGTAGAGAAGAGAGGGAGAGAAGAAAGAAATGAATGTGAGGAGAAGGGGTAGCCATTACCTGATTGCCCCATCAGGATGTTGAGAACCATGGCTGGGGAGTCAGGGAAGAAAAGCAGAAACTGGGGCTAGGAGTGTTACAGCCAGAACAGCAGAGGGAGAGGCAATTGTCTCAGGCAGAGTTAAGGGACTAGTTGGAGGCAGAGTGTCGTGGGAGGATGGTGTGGTACCCGAGGACTGGAGTAGGGTGAATGTGATTCCCCGTACCCTTTAAAAAATAAAAAAATTAAAAATAACACCTTTTCCGAGGTATTAAACATAGCATCAAGTGTACCATTACCTGGGTGTAATTTGCTTGACATCAGCTTCAGGATTGTTGAGCGAATGAGTACAGGCTATGCCGTCACCTAAGTATTGTCCTGATCATCATAGTAATCACTCCTGCAATTGCACAGAGGACAGTGTCAGTACATGCCAATCTAGATAAACCATTGGAAAGCAATGAACTACAATTGAAAGGAGAAAAAACCTGCAGAATGGACATTTGCTGAGATATGGGCATGTATAAAAATCCATCATGTTGCACCCTCGTTTCTGTGTATCCATAGTACGCCGCCAAGCTGCCTGTTAGATAACCATTGCCCTGTAACTTTTCAGAACAATTTTGATCCAATATCCTAAAGGAAAAACAAAGGATTTAAAAAAAAGGGAGAATAGAATGTAAGGGACAATTAAGAATTTTAAAGACTAACACATTACAAGGTTAATATGGGACCCCTGACTGTTGGACAAATGTTGTGTGGAATCACGATCCTCAGACATCACACACATCTCCGATGTCAGCATACATCTGCCCTTCAATTTAGTATGCTGTTGAGGAGTTGAATGAATAATGGGTGATGTAGGTATTGCTTTGTTTGTTGCATGAACTGTGTTATCATACCTGCAGGAAAGGAATGAAAAAAATTATATAGAACCATGAAAGGGGCGTAGCTGCAATCAAATTGCAGCAGATGAAGAAATGGACACACCAGTCTAGTAGAAAGCAAGCCACATCTGAGTGTGATGACAACTGTTTTTCTTGCTTAATAGACAGCCAATGTGACATTTGCAAACCAACTGATCCGTTTTTTCCACGTTGTGAATCATGTTTTTTCTTTTTTGCGCTTCTGTGCAGGATCCATGAATATGCATGGTGTGCCACGTCTCAGCAGTGTAGCAGCACTCATGAGAACTTGTTGCATGGTAGACATGAGAGTAACTCTGGAAACAGAGAAAAAAAGGTGTAAGTAGTGACAAGGTTGTTAGACCACTTAGACATATGGGTCCTGCTGAGCAGCAGATGGATCAAAGACGGCAACAACAGGCCATGAACCTGCATGAATTATAGCAAAGAATATTGTGTTACTGTTCATGGAATAGCATCATGATGGAGGAGAGAGGATGGGAAAGGAAACGTTTCTTAAACATGAGTTGCACACTAACCCAAAGCTTGTTTCTAGATGCACCTTGTGAGCACAAGGAAGTTAATTGACTGGCACAGGAACACACAGTATGCACCTCAGTGGTTGTGTGATACATGGTACACAGAGAACCATGACTGGGATGTTAACAAACCAGGGTACAACCTACAGATGGGACAGGTAGGGTAGAAGAGAGGGAAGAGTAGCTTTCTGTGTAAGGGAAGGGAGCAAAGCAACTGAAATAAAGGGTAAATAGGAATGAGAGGAGGCACTGTAGGTCACCTTGGAGAAATGCAATGGCACCACAATCCACACTGGGGTTGTATATAGACCACCATCTCAGGGGGGAGGAAATGGACAAGGAAATGATAGAATGCATCTTTAGAATGGGAGAAAAAGAGTTGATATTGTTCATGGCAGAACAGAATATGCCAGATGTTAAATGGAGCACCTTTGCTGCAGCCACTACAAAGAGCAGGGCCATTCTCCATGCCCTACAATGGGGATGTCTCAGATTGCCAGTGCTGGAACCCACTTGGGAGGGGAGCAATCTTAGACCTTGTCTGCTCAAATGTATGTAGAGGCCTGTGGGTCACAGGACACAAGGCACCATGGATTAATAGCAGGAAGGTAATGTAAGATGTATTGAATAGATTGCTGTGACTGGGTGAAAACAGTAATAGACATGGGAGACATTTGGATGACAGTGGGCTCAGGGATGGTTAGAGCAGTCAGGCAGAGGCACATCACAGATCCTATACCTCTCAAGAACTCATATGCCACACTGGCAAATGAGGACAACCAAATAGAGGTACCCAGGGAAGTGGAAGGAAAGGATGTGGAGGTTAGGCAAGGAGGTGACCTCAGTGGGGAAAGCAGTGGACCCCAGAGGAGGAGGAAGTGAATCCTGGTGGGGGGACTCCATCATAAGAGGGATCCAGCTAGGAACACAGGAGGGAGAGGACAGGGAGGTGAGGTGCCTACCAGGTGCCACGGCATGGAGGGATGGAAGGAAGATACCGGGGATCACTGGGAAGGCAAGACGGGAGGGTGAGCTGGATGTCATTATCCACCTAGGTACTAATGACTTGGCAAATGGGGAACCAAAGGAAGTTCAGGAAGAGTTTAGGAAACTGGGGAGGGGTCTCAAGCAAGTAGCTACTTCTGTCACTTCCTCAGAAGTACTACCTATGAGGCAAGGAGAGCATAGAGTGCATGCACCAGGAACTTTAACTCATGGTTGAAGAACTGGTGCTGTGAGGAAGGGTTTGATTCATTGGTGACTGGGGACCCACCTGGAGGGATGGAGGTTTGTTCAAGCCTGACGGCTCGTGACCCATCCTGGAGGGGAATCCAAGCACTCAATGATAAGTTTACATGCTACATTGACAAGCATTTAAACTAGCAAAGGGGGGTGGCAGGCCTGCAAGGATGGTACCTACTTGCTCACCCCCCACAGCTAGTAGTGGAACTAGTGAACCAGAGGAGTGGTTATCTCTGCAAAGCAGTGTGCAAAAGATGGAGATTAGTGTCCAAAAGGTGGATAAGCAGAAAAGGGGCAAAATTCAGCAGAAGGGCAGACAGCAAGGTGAACCAGGGATAAATGACAACCAAGGAAGGGGCTGGAGTAGAACAGTGAAGCAGTCTAGGAGGTCAAATCATGGAAAGCCATGTGTGCAAATGCCAGGAGCCTTAGCAACAAGATGGAAGATCTGAGGCTGTCATGGTACAGTCAGACCTGGACATTGTGGCCATCACTGAAACCTGGTGTAATGATAACCATGACTGGGAGATGGCCATACCTGGCTACAACATATTCAGAAGAGACAGAGCAGGCAGGAAGGGAGGAGGAGTGGCACTGTATGTGAAAAATGACATAAGGGCCACACAGATCCAGGAGGAACAAAATTGGGGAGAGATACTGGGGTTAAGCTGGAAAGGAAAATGGGGCCAGCCATCCGCACAGGTGTGGTCTATAGACCACCAGCCCAGGAGAAAGAAACAGATAGGGAGCTGATGCTAGCCATCCAAAGGATGGCAGACAAGGGTGAGGTAGTACTGGTTGGAGACTTCAATATACCAGACGTGGACTGGAGCATCCCAGCAGCAGCATCAACTAGGAGCAGATTTATCCTGGACTCCCTTCAGGGTGCCTTCCTCAAGCAACTGGTCATGGAACCAACTCAGCAGAAGGCAATACTGGACCTTGTGCTCACAAACAGGGACAGTGTGATGGGGTAACAGTGGGGAGCACCTGGGTAACAGTGACCACCAGTCATTGTGGTTTGAAATCACAGAAAGAGCAGAACCAAACCACACAAAAACACGTATCCTGGATTTTAGGGGGGCAGACTTTGGGAAAATGGGGAGATACTTGAAAGAGGCATTAAGGGGAATGGGACAGGAATCAGGGGTTGAGGAACAGTGGGCAGTATTTAAAATGGGGATTATAAGAACAACAGAATTATGCATTAAGCAGGTTAGCAAGAGGAAAAGGAAGAGGAGACCATTATGGTTGTCCAAAGAGGTAGCAAAGAAAGTGAAAGCCAAAAAGATTGCATTCAGGCAATACAAAAAGACACAGGCAGAAGGGGATAGGGAGAAGTACCAGGAGAAACAAAGGGAGGCAGGGAAGTCAGTAAGGGAAGCCAAAGCTCAGACAGAAGAACACATTGCAAAATCAGTGGGTAAAGGGACAAACCTTTACAGGTACATAAGTAAAAAAAGAAGACAAAGGGAGGGATAGTGAGACTGAAGGGGGAGGATGGGAGCGTGGAGGATGACAACAGTAAGCTGACATATTGAACAGGTATTTCTGCTCAGTCTTTACTAAGGAAGAGGGGTAATGGGTCTGAAGGGAGTACAAGGGTGAGAATGGTGCAGAATGGTCACAAGTCCCTTTACACGAGAAAGGGTCCTGAAGGAACTGGAAGTAATAAGAGCTGATAAAGCAATGGGGCCAGATGGGTGCACCCCAGGGTCCTTAAAGAACTAAGAGAGGTGTTGCTGAACCTCTGGCTATCCTGTTCAGCCAATCACTGGAAACAGGGAGGTACCCAAAGACTGGAGGACAGCAGATGTAGTCCCCTTATACAAAAGTGGGAACAAAGAGGAAGCAGGGAACTACAGGAACAAAGAGGAAGCAGGGAACTACAGACCAGTCAGCCTCACCTCGGTAGTGGGAAAGATCATGGAAGCACTACTGAAGGAGAGATTGGTGGAACATCTGGTTGTCAATGGACCACAGGACCCAAGGCAGCATGGTTTCACCAGGGGAGGTCATGTCAGACCAACCTCATTGAATTTTTGACTGGGTGACTAGGGAGGTGGATCAGGGGGCAGTGGACATGGCCTATCTGGACTTTGCAAGGCCTTTGACACTGTGCCACATGAAGACTATTACACAAACTGGGGAATATGGGTGTGGGCAGAACAGTAGTGTGGTGGGTAGGTAACTGGCTGGGTGGCAGGACACAGAGGGTGGTGGTAAATGGCTGTCACTCCACAGAGGGAAGAGTGACCAGTGGGGTACCACAGGGATCAGTGCTGGGACCGGTCCTATTCAACGTCTTCATCAGTGACATTGCACAGGATCTAGAAGGCAGAATTTCACTGTTCGCTGATGACACAAAGCTCTGTAACAGAGTAGACACACCAGAGGGTGTAGACAGAATGAGAAGGGACCTGCAGAAACTTGAAGAATGGTCAAGGGTTTGGCAGTTGAAATTCAATATAAAGAAGTGCAAGATAATGCATATGGAGCACAAAAACCCTGGCACAATATAACAGTTGGGGGGTGAGGATACAGCATGCACCAAGCAGGAAAGGGATCTTGGGGTTGTCATCTCTGATGACATCAAGGTAGGGAAACAGTGTGACAAGGCATCAGGTAAAGCAAATAGGATGCTGGGATGTATAGGCAGGGGCATCACCAGCAGGAAAAGGGAGGTCATAATTCCTCTATACAAGACACTAGTGAGGCCACACCTGGAGTACAGTGTACAGTTCTGGAGACCATACCTACGTAAGGACATAGACAGGGTAGAGAAGGTTCAGAGGAGGGCAACAAAGATGGTGCATGGGTTGCATCACAAGTCCTATGAAGACAGGTTGAAGGAACTGAACATGTACTCCTGGAGGAGAGAGGGAGAGAGGGATATGATAGAGACATACAGTATCTTACAGGAGGAACAGGGTGTAGGAAAACACTATTTTAAGCGAAAAGATGTTCCAGGACTAGAGGGCATGGGATGAAGTTGGAGGGAGGACGATTCAGAGGAAACATGAGAAAGAATTTCTTCACAGAACGGGTGGTGGACAAGTGGAACACCCTGCCAGAGGAAGTGGTGGGGGCTGAAACAATCACGGGATTTAAGAATGCATGGGATACACATAAAGGAATTCTAGAGGTCAGGGGTAAGGGGAAATAGACTTCTAGGAAAACAAACTGAACTTACAAGCTCAAATGGGCAGATTAGGTGGGCCATAGGCCCTTATCTGCCGACACTGTCTATGTATCTATGTATCTATGAGAGGATGTTTACATAGCATACCTAGACTTTATCAAGGCGTTGACATACTCCCACACAAAACAAATAAATTAGACAGCTATGCAGTGGGTAGCATGGGTACAAAAGGCGCTGGATAACAGGCAGAGAGGGTATTAGTAAAGGGAGGCCACTATCAGAAAAGGGGCATTACTAGTGGGGTACCACAGGGTTCGGTACTAGGTAAGTTACTTTTTTACTGTCTTTAAAAATAACATTGCAGACATACTGGAAGGAAATGCATGCCTCTTTTTAGACACACAGATTTGCAACAGGGTTGATACACGGGGGGGGGGTGACGAGAAGGGACTTGACAAGTTTGAAGGAATGGTCAAATGTATGGCCACTTGGAGCAAATGAAAGATGTTCAAAGTAATGCACATGGGAAACAAGAAACACTAGGGAAGAATACACAATGGGGGAAGGTAGATTAAAAGAAAAAAAAAAAATGCAACGGGACCTAGGGGTAGTCAAATCCGATGACCGAAAGGTAAGCAAGCAATGTGAGAAGGCAGAAAGGATGACTGTGGGGCATACTGGGATGTACAGGGAGAGGGAGTGGATGACACCACATCTGGAGGAATGCAACACCGTGTAGTTCTGGAGATCTCTCCTACACAAGGACATAAACAAAATATAGGCAGTCAAGAATAAGGCAAGTAAAATAGTTCAGAGTATGCAACTTGAAGTCATACAAAGAGAGAGACTAAAGGAGTTTAATATGTATACCCTTGAGGACCGGAGGGAAATGGGGGGTATAATGAGAGAAACTTTTAGGTACATCACAGGAATAAACAAAGTCCAAAAGGGTAGCATCTTTCAGAAAAAGATTTGAGCAAGAACAAGGGGACACTATTTAAAGACAGAGGATGGACAGGCACGGGGCAATGTGGGGAACGATTTCTGTACACGGAGATGGTGGTGGATGCATTGAAAGGCCTTATGAAGGAGGTCATGGGGTCAAAAATGGGTGGAGGGAAGACCGCATGGGACAGCAATAAGGCAATTCTGGTGTTGGTGTGGGAAAAGGTAGGCTAGTGGTTACCTAGGATTGGCAACGTATAAAAGATATGTTGTGGAGCGGGAACAACAGCGCAGCAGTAGGGCTACCTACCATTCACAGTGCCAACGACCCGGGTTCAGGAGTGGACTCAGGCAGTTGTAGGGTTGGCCAGGGAGCTTGAGAAAGAGAAGAATCGAATGCCAAGAGGCTGCTCTCCATCTCTGGGTGGGGTGGGCCACTTGTCATGCCACTATACCACCACCTGGGTGAACACAGGTGAAGGGGCAGTGGAATGGTGGAGAAAGGAGGGAGTGAGGTCATGAGGTGGGAGCCAGAACGTATGCACATCATGACATGCACCACCCCTTGGCTCTCCCAGAAAACAAATAACCTGAGGGAGGATGGACCAAGAAAACCAGGCAACACCCTGCCCCTCTCCCAGTAGATGGAGCTACGAGGCCCTGATCACCAGTGCCCCCACTGGCACTAAGGTCACAGCATACCACACTGAAATACAGAAACATTGGGCCAGACTGAGGGCCCCGTCCCGTCCCAGCATGTGGGATATAACCAAGGTTCCATGGGTGGCTGCTCAGCACCAGGTGTATGGTGAGCAAGCAGTGGCATACAAGGCTGTGTAGTTTCCAGAAAAAGGGGAAAGCAGCAAAGAGAAGGGGGAGTACAAATAGAGAAAAAAAAGTTGTGAAATGGGCAGACTAGGTAGGACAAATGGTCCTTGTCTGACATCACCATCTACGTTTCTTTGTCTTTGTTTCTGTGCATAACTTACATGATTAACATGTGAGCAATGTGATGTAATGATTCCAAGTCTGATCAAGATGAAATGTCAAAAGCATACAAAAGCACACAAGTTGTCTATGGGGAGTCAAAATTTATCACAGAGTTCAAATTGAGGCTGTAGAAGTTTCATGTGTGACCATGACAAACCATAGAAGAAAAATTTATATAAATCAATACAAGGTGTGAATGTGGTTTAAGTGGAATGACAATAGCCCCCAGTGGAGATGGAGAACACTTGCACACTTACACGTAGACAGATAGCACAGAAGAAAGAGAGGCACACTCAGACACATACAAAGAGTAGAGAAATGTGGACACACACACGAAAAATACAGCAAATGCAGACAATTTAGAATTCAGAATGAAACAAGTAATTAGGGTGGTGGGGTGGCGCCTAATTGATGGATTATATGTGATAACAGTGACTGCCAAATGGCGAACTGAGTTATTGCGATGTCAGGGCGGCGTTAACATTTTTGCCACCATGACATCCTCGGCACATAGGAATGGTGTCGAGGACTTACTGAATTTGCTTTCTGTGTGGGGGTCTGTGCTCCCAAAGCAACTAGCACCATGGGGGGGAGTTGGCCCCCTGCCCCTCACCCCCTACTAAAGGATTCTCAACTCCAGCAGGGGTGCATGTCGGGGGGGCAAAGCAAAAAAAGACAAGTTTTGGGCTGGGCACAACAAACAGTAGCACCCAGACCTGAACCCAGTAACTCACGCACCACAAGCGGAGGCCAACCCCACACACCATGGCACAGCTTGGCAGCTGCCCGCAATGCTACCCCCTACATCCCCTATGCCCCCTCCCAGCCCATGATTGCCATGCTTACTCCCCACCACTGCATGCATGTACCTATAGTGAAATCCTGTCACTGCAATCGCCCACCCCACCACATCCAGTCTCCCTAACCCCCTGCTTGCCATTCGTGCTTTAACCCACAAAGCATAGCCATTTTGGACGGCACTGTCATTCAGGCGCCAACTTCACAGGTTACTGATTAATGGAGCATGTACCTGAGAGAAGTGCGGTGCTGACGAAAAATAAACACACAGAATCACTGGCCACAAAAACAAGTGAGGCTCGGTGCAAAAAGTTGATTGTAGAAAAACTTCAGAAGATTAATCACAGTGCTGTGAAATATGAAGGACAGTACATGGATGTGGCCCCAAATAAAGGAGCACAAATGATGCAAGAGAGTGGTACACAAACAGGCAGAAAGCAGAAATGTAGTTTCACAAATCATGTTGGGATGACTTGTTGGTAAGTGAGATGAACAAGAAAAGCAAACGGTCAGTTTGTGGTGATCAGTCGTGCTCCAATATGAGACATCCCAGTGCCATGTAACCCATTCATAAGAGCAAACCAAACAATATTTTGTTACGGTGGATTTTTACTCTGGCCAAATCACAAACACCACTAGAACAGCAGCACTGTGGTGTGTTCTGACATAGAATGCACACAGCAGTAGTAGTTTTTGCCGTTGATTATAAATACACATCTCTTACTAAATAAATTCAAATAAAGAAACATCTTGTACTAAGGCAAGTAAAGGGATGTGAAACTGACACACAGGCTGGTGTCAGGTTAGGGCATTAGAGGGTAAAACAGATTGTGAAAATGAGCAGGAATTATACAACTTAAAAATGTTACCAGCAAATGACAGCACCAAACAAAAAGGGTAACAGGCCATTAATGCTATTTGATAACTTGCAGGGATGTACTAACAGTTCATTACCAAATTATACTCCCAGCTGCTGGAACAGAAATTCAAAAAAGACATTGATACACTGCTAGTGTACACCACAGCTGGCACAGCACCAGAATGTCCTGTCACACCCCCTCCTTCCCCCACCCCTTTTTATGCTACCCCCTATTTCTCTATCGTTCTTCTAGCTTGTTCTCCAACCTACTTCATACAAAAATGCCCACCCAAGTCCAACTACCCGAGCTTTATCCCTACTATACTGTTTGTTTCTTTCCTTTTAATATGACTTAGGTTTATTGTCATTTTGCCTTGTATATATGTAAATATTTGTATATCTGTCTCATTCATAAATCATTGTATTTGTGTTTATTCAGTACCATGTTTTTGTGTAAAATTTGTAACCTTATATTGTTATGACCACTCAGGTCCATCTTGTAAATGAGCTATGCTCAATGATGTTCGCCTGAATAAATAAAGATTTTGATTGATTGATTGATAGAATAGCTCTCCTGAGCCTAGGGTTCAGTTCCCACTGAGGTCACCTAATCACTACCCTTTGAGGTGCACTGAATTGCTCTTTTTACAGTCATCTTGAAAGCATTATTCAATACTTTATCCAACACTTGAGACAAAATGACATGGCATCTACATAAAATGTTTTATCTGTATGTGGATTTTATTGGAACAACAGTTCTAACAGAATGTAAAGATTAGCCACTCTGACCATGGACATGCTGTATGTGGCTTTGTATTCCTACAAACGTCTTTAAATTGCTAAGTTTTTGATTATATACTGTGGTGACTGAGCTGCTGTTGATCAAATATATCTCACAAAATAATTACAGTTAGAAGACTGAGGTTGCACAGCAACAAGAGGAATGTCTTTTTAACATATAAAAATGTGTCAACACTGTTGATCACAGAAACTGTACAGTGTGCGTTATATACTTTTCCATATGTGTGTTTTGGGGTATGTGACATGGTTTCTATGACTTCCATGGAATAAATATTATTGTCAGACCTATAGGACTTTGAAATCTAGCCAAAAAAGTACAGATGCAGAGCTTGTGAATTTTTATTAATTTCAGCACACATGACTACTGTTCGTGAACCATTGCCTAAGTGTGTTTCATGGCAATCAGTTTCATATACTATAACCTTTGTGGATACTCATTCTGGCATCAATAATATGTTACAATTAAATTTGTTTCACTAGCATTCAAGTTCGGGGTATTAATCTTACAAAGACAAATTAATATAAGGCTATTGCTGAATTACATTAGAGACATCTTACAGACATACCCTGATAAGCACAAGACAAAAACCCTGAACTCAAGCCTTCTAAATATTGAACAGATAGTAACATACTGTAATGGACTGTGACATATTTTTCTTTTGTGTGCATCGAATGCAAGCACTACATGTCGACTTTAGTTTTTACAATTCTTTACTTTTGTGGTCCTGCTATTTAGCAAGCCTAATTGTGAAATGTGTTTTATATTATTCGTAACTACAGTACAGTCAGTAAGATGATCACTCTATGTCAGAGACAACAATAACCTGTAGACTAGTATAATCTGGAATGCATCAGAATGCATAACCATGTTATACTTTGAGAATGTGTGTTTTAATAGTTGCTGCATCAGTCTGTTTAATCCAAACATAAAAACCACAATCCATTGATTTTCTATAAAAATATCACTTACAGTAAGACAAACAATTCTACATTCATGTCATTTGACAGCTCTTATTTAATACATGTTTGTGTCTTGTACCATTACTAGAGAGTTTGATATGTTAACATTTTTTTTTAAAGATTGCATCTTTTGATCTTTAAGGGAATCATTCTTGTATGTAATAAACTATTCATTTTATATTGAGGGGTCAACAAAAAAATGTAACGTCCTTAGCATTCTGAAATGTGAGACATCGGCATTAGAAAAGGCTGGATTTGAACATTAGTGGTGCATGTGCCTCATTTTGTTTAAATAACATCCCCAACTGGATAAATATTTAACACACACTTTTAGAAAACTGGACGAACAGAACTGCAGTTGGTCCATATATATGCAGGTTGAATATTATTTGTTAGAGGATTAAGGTTTAACTTTAGGTAGAAATGTGCAGCCATCAGAAAAGACGCTGTGTTATTTTATTGTTTCTGCCGAAAGTTAAACCTTAATCCTCTAACAAATAATATTCAGCCTGCATCTGTACGAACCATTTGCAGTTCTGTTCATCCAGTTTTCTAAAATAAATATAGATCCACTCGAGGATGTTATTTAAACAAAATGAGGAACATGCACCACTAATTTTTAAATCCAGCCTTTTCTAAAGCCAATGTCTCACCAAACAGAAGCAGTAAGCCCGAGACTTTCTCATAGGAAATGGTGGTGACATCACAGAGAAGGTGCTGTACAGATAGTCAATGAAATACAATGAAATTATGTTGCCACTGCTCAGTAGAAGTTCATTTTTGCTGTATTCTATTAGTTAAACTCTAATGGGATCGTTAGAATGACCAATACAGTCCAATGAAAAGCTGCTGAGCAGTAGCAATATCATTTCATTGTATTTCATTGTAATTTCAGTACAATGGCAACTGCTGTAACTGAAGAGTAGGTTCTTACTATCCCTCAGGGGAGATGACTGCCTCCACAAGCTGACTTGCTTTTTTATATAGCCAGCGATTTATTGGATTGCTTTGCTTTCAAGTGTTATAATAGAACTTATGATTAGCACGATTTGGAGACTTTCAGTGCATTAATATTTTATTCACACCAAATACCAGGGACACAGAAATAGGCAATCAGTCGGAACTCACTTGACTCACACACAGCTGGAACCAAATAGCTTGCTGCTATGCCGGGAACCTGTTTTCAGTGGAAATGCACGAGCACAAGTGCCTGGAATATTTATGTGCTCGCTGATGCACCTTGACTGCATTGTAAGTAAGCATCACTCCTGGGGGGGGGGGGCAGAACCACAACAGTAGACCATTACAGCTGGACCATAAGAAAACGAAAAAAGATTGAAATCAAGCGATCTGGAAAAAATTAAAAAGCATGAATACTTAGGCAGGTAAGATGTGGAAAGCTGAACATTACACCTAAAGAGTACAGAATACGTGGCGGTTCTGGAAACAAAGTAGAAACTGTGACAGTGCGCCTTTTTTTCTTGCTTTCTCTGGGCCCTCCCACAGGACATCTGCTAGGGGAGCCATGGAGCAATGCACGACCAGATGTGTGGGCACTCCGGCTCCCGGCTAACATCCCCCCTCCCTTCTACTTGCTGTCCCCTCTGCCCCTCCACCCGTGGTCACCCAGGTGGTGGTAGAGCAGTGGGGACATGCAAACTACCCTCCCCAAAGGAGGAGAGCAGCTTTGTGTGCACAATTTTCCTTCCCTGGCTGGCCCTCCAGCTGCTTGAGTCAGTTCCTGAACTCGAGTCGCTGGCACCGTGAGCGGTAGCCTTTCCGCTAAAATTGGAGGGCCGGGCGTGGAAACTCAGGTTGTCGCCAGATGATATTCCTGGCCATTTTCTGTATTTATTAGCCAATAGTTTGGCACTTCCACTCAAATTGCTTTTTGAATCATGCATTAATTATAATTTTGTGCCGGACTTTTGGAAAATTGCTCATGTGGTTCCTATCTATAATCAAGGCACCAAATATAGCCAGGAAAATTATAGACTGATTAGTCTTACTTCTCTGATGTGCAAAGTTCTGGAAAGCCTGATTAAGGATATTATTTCCCCTACATTGGTTATACTTGATGCAGAGTAACATGGCTTTAAAAAGGGTCATAGCTGTTTGACTAACCTGCTGTGTTTTTATGAGGAAGTTAGTCTACAGCTTGATAATAAGCTTCTATATGATGTGGTATACATTGAGTTTAGTAAGGCTTTTGATCTCCTCCCTCATTGGGCATTATTATGTAAACTTACCTCTATAAATATTGCTCCTATTATTGTTAGATGGATATTCAGTTAGTTAATAAATGGATATTTGTCTGGGATAGGACATATCACTAGTGGTGTACCACAGGGCTCAGTTCTGGGGCCTAGCCTTTTTCAGTTATTGATATCAGATATTACAGATAGTTGCTTTTCTAGCACTATTAAATATGCTGATATCAAAATTGGAGGATTATGTTCTAACTTTGAGCTGATAGCATCTGTCCAAAATGACCTGAATACAATTTCTAAATGGATTAACCTTCAGGGCATGAAACTCAATCATAACAAATGCAAAGTAATGCACTTTGGTACTTCTAATCCCTGTCATTCTTATATGTTGGACAATAGAGTGACAAAATTGTACTAGTACTGAGAAAGATTTGGGCATCTTGGTTACAGAAGATTTTCAGCCTGATTCCCAGATTAATGCCATCATTTTGAAAGCTAATAGGGTCATCCTGTCTATTCTGAGAATTATAAAATCTAGGGATATGAATGTGTTGATGCCATTATACAGAGCTTATGTTCATCCGCTTTTGGACTTCTCTTCCCCGTTGTGATCCCCTTTTAGGAAGTATGACATTTTATGTCTTGAGAAAGTCCAAAGACGATACACAAAATATGTTAGAGGGCTTCAACATGCTTCATATGACTCAAGGTTAGATAGTTTACATTTAATGTCTCTCAAAACAAGATGGTTAAGAGGAGATTTGCTTTTCATGTATGATATTATGAAAGATCATTATTTACTAACTCATCCTGGACTGATGTTCAAGGAGAATACTTTCAATCTTAGAGGTCACCCACTTCAGTAAAAATATAGGGCATATATGAGAGCAACACAGTTCTGGGAAGAGAAACTAGGTTCATCCCATCAGTTTAGAAGAATGGGAAGGCACCTAGAAACAAGCTTGCCAGAGTCACAAAGAACATCAAAGTAGGCTAATTCAATTTAAATACTGCATGTTTTTTAACTATTCCCTACTTAAACTGTACAATGTGGTGTGGTATCAAACTCCAGTTGTTGGTGCTGTGATATAATCCAATACCTAGAATTTTTTTTATACCTTATGCATTATAAAACCTTCAAATTATTTACCAATGGATGATATTTCTAGTAGCTCCAAAATCATGTTTAAATCTCATTTGGACAGCTTGATACAGTCTGGTTTTATTCTTTGTTACTATTAAATATAAGGAAGCACCTATGGGCCTTATGGCTCTCTTGCTTCTTTACTACCTTAGTATGAACCTTGGTATGAACATTTGGGTTTGGAGAGAAATGTCTCCTCTCCTCTCCTCTCCTCTCCTCTCCTCTTAACCTGCACTGTGGGTCATGACAAGAGTGTCCCTTATCCCCTTATCTGTTTATTTTAGCCTTTGAACCACTCATTCGAGCCATTGACTGAGATCAATGTATACTGGGTATTAAATTAGGGAAGGATGTTCATAAAATCCTAACCTTTGCTGATGACTTGTTACTGACCTTAACAAGGCTGGTCAACTCATGTAAAGCCCTTCATGAACTTTTAGTCGTGTTTGCTGAAACTTCAGGTTTGGTAATTAACTGGGATAAAACACAAGTTTGCATAGGCATCTCACCTATCATTAAAGATGAACCAGGAAAAATATTAGATACCAAATGGTTCAGGGATTCCACCATGTAGTTGGGACTTAATGTTTCCACCAACCTGTTTTCCATTGTAGAACTAAATTATACTCCTTTTCTAAAGGAAGTTGCTGTTGATTTGGCATGGTGATCTAAACTCAACCTATCACTATGTGGGAAGTTGATGCAGTTAAAATTATCATAGCCCCCAAATTGTATTATTTCTTTCAAAATATCCCAATGCACCTTTAGAAATGTGTTTAAGACCCTTGAGAGAAACAAGACAGTTTCTGTGGAATGGGTCTCCCCCTAGACTGGGTGTAAACAAGCTGAAAGCACCCAAATAAATGGAAGGGTTATCACTACCATGGTGAGAGATCATTTGGTAAAACAGATTCTACTTCACCTGGTCAACACATCACAGTAAACTTTAGCTATACCTTTATGGTTGCAAATGGAGTACTTCCTGTTAGGATCTAACGTCCTCATAGACTTTCTATTTCTAGCCAAGCCAAATAGATGGAATGATAACCCATGCCTTTTGTTTTCTATACACATGCTGAAAAAGGTTAATAATATGTTTAACCCTGATAAAAGTCCTCTAGACTTTATGCCCCTTTGGTCTAATCCTCTCCTGACATTTAATAGGAACACTTAGAACAATGATAGATGGAGAAAAGCAGGTATTAATAGAGTAAAATATATGGTTAACAAAGAAACTCGCTCAATGCTCTCCTTTATGGATATTCAGAATACATTTGGAATTCATAAATCACACTTTTATTAATATTTACAGTTGAGAGATCTACTCAATAAAATATGCCCAGTACAGGACTATCATTGGGGAGAAAACATAGAATAGATTAAATTGTTAGACTAGGTACCATCAGGGGAAATACAGGTTTTCACTGTAAACTCATGACATCTGCTACCTTCTCTCCAGCCTCCACCATTAGAGAAAAAGAGTTCTGGGAAGAGAAACTAGGTTCATCCTATCAGTTTAGAAGAATGGGAAGGCACCTGGAAATAGACTTGCCAGAGTCACAAAGAACACCAAAGTAAGCTAATTCAGTTTAAATATTGCATGTTTTTTAACTATTCCCTGCTTAAACAGTACAATGTGGTCTGGTATCAAACTCCAGTTGCTGGTGCTATAATCAATCAGATGCTGGACTTTTTCACATGCTGTGCAATTGTGTAGCTATTTAGGGTATCGGGATGGAGTACATCAGATCTGCAGTGACCTAACCAGAGCTTCCTTTGCTTCATCCCCAACAATTTATCTCTTAGGTTTCTTTCCTGATAACTGTGACCTAGAAACACACGGATGTGTATGGGTTTGCATGGCTTCTTTGACATTAAAAAGATTATCGTTAAGAAACTGGAAATCTCCAAAAGTTCCACTTTTAAAAGAATGGTCTTATAGTCTGGTAGTACTGGCTAATAATGAACATATAAGTTACAGCATTGTTGACAAACTTGACTTGTACAGAATCTGGGCACCCTTTTCAGATGTTATAGGTTAGGGTCCCTTCATATTAGAAATTAATGTGAAATCTCTGAATTATTAATATATTATTACTACTTATTAACTAATATGGAAAACTAGTTGAATCCTGAATTTATGGTATCTTGGTATTTGTATTGAAGTTCCTTTAAAAAAATCTAAGTGCACGTTTATTCACCTACTGTAGTATTGTAATGTATCATCTATAATAATAGGCATGTAACCCTAGATGACAATGTATTTTGATGGTTGCTATTTTTATTTATGGAAAATAATAAAAATTTATGATGAAAAAAAACTCACCCAAAATTAGAGATGTGTGAAGTCAGCACACTTTGTTTCACAAAATCCTTTGCAAAGTGTCCCGTCTTTGTTAAATGTGACTTTGCATATTTCTTCTAATAACAAAGTGCCTACTTTGCTCAGTGAACACTACACATGGTGTCACAATGTCAATGAGTTGCTGGCAAACAGCCACTTCATTCACTGAACAAAGTTGCCCCATCGGGAACTTTGCAAAGCAGAGTAGCCTCATCATTGCAGTAAAACTTCACAACATCTCTGCTCTAACTCAAGCAGTTCAAAACAAACAGCTCAATGGCTTCATAATATTTTTCCTACTGCAGAAATGCTGATTCTCCCTGCCAGTTCTGCACCACGTATGTTCTGTTGCTCTGGCATGCTCTCAGCCACAGCTCCTCAGCTCCCACTGGTGGTGAATGGTGTCCATGGTTCTAGAATTCAGTTTGTTATAGGGTCATTTCTGCACCAGTACAAGCAATCGCACTGCTGACTACCTCACTCCCCTGAAGCTATGCCTGCACTGGTGAAAATGTTGTCTATTGTGTGCCACAATCCACGTGCTTCTTTACTGGTTCCAGCAAATCTCAACTTAACCCACACAAGCAACTGTTTTGCCATGTTTCCTTACTCAGGTCTTCCTGATGCCAACACTGCCCCTTTTTAGCTCTTACTTAGCCATGTAGCTGCAAGGTAATTAGATCATGCTTTACATGCATTGTTGGCACCATCTACATGCCAAACACAAAGACTGCATCCACTACACAGCAATAATTTTTTTATGACATTTTTAATTTATAAAATATAAATTAAAATTATTTATTTACTACTTATGCAAAAGACCCATTTTATACATTTTTACATTTAATTCTTTATATTAAAATTTTCATACAAACAATTAAGCAACAGACACACAGGCATACACTGGTACAAGAACAGATGCAAGTCATAACATGCACTCAAACGTGGGCTTCAGGTTATACAAAAAATATATGGGAAGAGTATCATGTGAGGCAGTGCAGGCTATTATGGTATGGCAAGAAATGTAGTTTGATAACGTGTAGGACAGGCATACATCTGATTATACAGTAGATATATGAACAGTATCATATGAGGCAGTGAAGGTTACCTCAGTACAGCAAAAAACATAGCTGGATAACATGTGTAGGGACAGGCATACATCCGTTTATATAGTAAATATAATAACCGAATCAAATGAGGCAGTGTAGGTCACTGCAGCACAAAAAAGGACATGCATAGAAACAAACTGACAGCAAATTAGGACCGCTTAGCCCACCTAGTCTGCCCATTTCCCCACCTAATGGATAAGCTGCAGATCCTAGTTAACCAACAGCCTACTTCCTCCTATACCCCACTAGAATTGCCTTATGTCTGTCCCATGTATTCTTGAATTCCCCCACTGTTTTTGACCCTACAACCTCCTCAGGAAGGTGGTGCCATGCATTCACCACCTTCTCCATGAAAAAACTACTTCCTCATGTTGCCCCTGAGCCTCAACCCCCCATCTTCAAATTATGCCCCCCATTCTTGCACATTTCTTTTTCTGAAATATGCTTCCCTTCTGGACTTTGTTTATTCCTTTGAGGTACTTGAAAGTTTTTATCATGTCCCTCCTCTCCCTCCATTCTTCAAGGGTATACATATTAAGCTATTTCAGTCTCCCTTTGTGTGACTTCTGTTGCAGACCCTGCACCATTTTAGTTGCCCTCCTCTGGACTGCCTCCCTCCTGTCTATGTCCTTGCAGAGATGGGGTCTCCAGAACTCATGCAGTACTCCAGATGGGGACTCACCAGCTGTCTGTACAGAGGGATAACAACTTGTTTTCTATTAGTGATGCCTCCCCCTATGCATCCCAGTAACCCCCCAGCCCTCCTTACTGCCTTCTCACATTGCTTTCCTACCATATGGTCATCTGATATGACTACCCCCAGGTCCCATTCAGTTTTTATTGTTGTTAATACCCCCTTCCCCATTGTGTTCTCTTCCACTGGGTTTTTCATTCCCAGGTGCATTACTATGCACTTCTTTGCATTGATTCTAAGCTACCAAATATTTGACCATTCCTCCAACCTTGTCAAGTCCTTTCTCATTCTTTCCACCCCCACTGGTGTATCAACCCTGTTCCAGATCTTTGGGTAGTTGGCAAAGCAGCATAGTTTTCCTTACAGCCCCTCTACATTCTCTCCTATAAAGACATTAAAGAGGACTGGTCCCAGTACTGAACCCTGTGGTACCCCACTAGTAAGCACCGTTTCTTCAGAGTGTACTCCTTTTACTATTACCCTCGGTGTCCTGTTGTCCAGTCAATTCATTACCCAGGCTACCACCTGGGGACCCACTCCCAGGCTGGCTAACTTGTTTAGTAAACTTTTGTGTAGGACTGTTTCAAATGCCTTGCTAAAGTCTGGGTAGTACATATTCACAGCTCCTCCCTGGCCTGCTACTTTGATTACTCAGTTAAAGAAATCTATTAGATTAGTCTGATATCACCTTCCTACTGTGAATCCATGCCACCCTGAGTCCTGTGCCCCACTTTCCTCTAGGTACTCAACAGTTCTTTCTTTCAGAAGTGATTCCATCATTTTCCCTACCACTGAGTTCAAACAGGTCTGTATTGTCTTCAGGATAGGAGGAAAAGATGGACATGCTGAGCACTGTGGGCCTAGACAAGTTGCCAAACTAAATCTGAGAAAAGTGGGCACAGAGCACAACCCTGTTAAGGAGTGTTACCTGAGAAACACCTAATGACAAAAATAGATTTCATGTGGCCTGGTACAAAGGTGTTGATTTGCTAGCTAAGTGGGACAGATCCATTTTATAACTGCAATGCAATACTCCAGTGTTTGCATGGTATAGAATAATAGCATCTCAAGTAGTGTAGACACCTGACCAGGACCATTGTCACACATCAGCACACACCCTGTCATGTGCATGGGATGAAAGAAACAGAAATACAGAATTTGCAGGCAGATAGGACCCGTTTGTTGCACCTAGTCTGCCCATTTTCCCTAGTTATAGAACCACATATCTTACTTGATCTCCAGCCCCTTCACCCCTCCTTCCCTTTCCCGAAGATTCTCTTATGCCAATCCCATGAATTCTTGAACTCCTGCACTGTCTATTCCCATGACAGGCATTGGAAAGACTGTTCCATCAATCCATCACTTTTTCTGTAAAGTACTTCCTCGCATCTCTCCTGAATCCACCCTCTCCGGCTTCTTATCAGACCCCCTTGTCCTTAAGCACCTTTTTTTCTGAAAAATACTTCCCTCTTGAACCTTGTTTACTCCTATGAGGTATTTAAAGGTGTCATATCTCCCCATCTCCTATTTTCTAGGGTGCATATATTTAGATTCTTTAATCTCTCCCCATAGGGCTTCTGATACAGACCCTACACCATTTGTGTTGCTCTCCTCTGGACCACTTCCACTTTGTTTATGTCTTTCTGAGATGTGGTTTCCAGAACTGGACACAGTCTTCTTAGGTGTGGTCTTACCAGCAATCTGTACAGAGGTAACAGTACCGCTCTCTTTCTGGTGGTGATACTCCTCCCTGTGCACCCCAGAATCCCACTTGAACTGTGTGGCCATTTTGAGGCCATCTGATATGATCACCCCCAGCTCTTTTTCCTACTTGGTGGTCATCAGAATTCCCCCACATTTTGTACTCTGCCTCTAGATTCCTGTGTCCCAAGTGCATTATTTTGGAATTTTGCCAAACCCTGGACCTCTCCTTGAGTTCTCAGGTCACTGTTCATCCTTTCCACCCTCGGAGTGCCCAGTCTATTGCAGAGTTTGGTGTCATCCACAAAGAGGCTGACTTCCTTCTGGCTCTTCTGCTATGTCACTTAAAGACATTAAAGAGAACTATTCCCAGCACTGATCCCGAAGCACCCTGCAGGCCACCCTCCCTTCCTGAGTAAACCCTGTTTACCACCATTCTCTGCCACCTATTCCTTAACCAACTTATTACCCAGTTTACCACCTTTGGACCCACTCCTAAGCTACCCAGCTTGCTTACTAGTCTCCTGTGTGGAACAGTGTTGAATGCCTTACTGAAATCTCGGTAGGCAATGTCCACCACTCCACCATGACGTAGTTCCTTGATCATCCAGACAAAGAACTCTATCAGATTTGTTTAACATGACCTTCCCCCATGAATCTATGCAGCCTCAGGTTTTGTAACATACTGGATTATAGATATTCCACAATCCTTTCTTTCAGCAGTGGTTCCATGAACTTTCCCACCACTAAAGTGAGGCTGAATGGCCTATAATTACCAGCCTTTTCCCTGCTACCACTTTTGGGAAGTGGGACTACATCTGCCCTCCTCCAGTCATCTTGGACGACTCCTGTGTCTAATGAGTTGTTTCTTTGGGCCAGAGATTTAACCAGTACCTCCATGATCTACCTAAACACCATTGGGTGGACTCTGTCTGGCCCTACTGCTCTGTCCACTTTCAGATTGGCAACTCTGTTCAGGACTCCACCTCTTAGAATGCACTAGTATCCACTTCCCTTCCTCCAATGCTCTTGTGACATTTTTGTGGCCCCTCTCTGTTGCTTTCCTCTGAGAACACTGAACAAAATAATTTGTTCAGGACCTTTCCTGGTCCCCCTCTGCACAGTTCCCCCTTCCTTTCCTAACCTTACAATCCCACTCCGGTCTTCCTTTTCTCACTTACATACCTAAAAATGTCTTGTCCTCTTTTGTTACTGCCTTGGCTATTCGCTCTGCTGTATACCTTTGTGTGCCTTACTGATCTCTCTGCTAATCTCTGTTTCCCCTGATACTCCTTTCTATCCTTCTCCCACTCAGCTCTTAACTTTTCCACCACCTTTTTTGAAAACCATAGCAGTCTCTTTCCTCTTTCTTTTACTCTCTTGCTCAACACAAGGTTTACTGCCTTCACTGTGGCCCTTTTTAGTTTCCCCCACTGTTCCTCCACCCCACCCAGTTCATCCCCCCTGCCTGCCGGGTCATCCCAGAGGCATTCACCCATTTTTTTTTTTTAAATCTGCCCTTCTGAAGTCCAGGACCCTCACCTTTGTGTGGTTTGATTCCACAGCAGTCCTTATACTGAACACACTGTATGGTGATTGATGGTCCACAGGTGCCCCCCCCCTTTGATATTTGTACCATTGTCCCTGTTGGTGAATATTAGGTGCAGTATTACCTGATCATGAGTGGGTTCACCAATAACTGCCTGAGCAAAGTCTTCTGCAGGGAGTCCAACATTTCCCTGCTTCTAGCTCAGTCTGCACCGGGCTGGCTCCAATCTACATCCCGTGGATTGAAGTCTCCCACCAACAGTGCCTTTCCTTTTCTGCCATCTTGCCAATGGCTTCCATCCAAACTTTAACTCCTCCCCCTGTGATGGACATCTGCAGATCCCACCAGTGTGAACAGAGGCTCTATTCCCTGTCTCTAGGTTGCGGCAGGAGTTAAAGTGGCCATACCCTACTATGATACGCAACCTGCCATGTGTATGAAATAACACCTCAGGTAGTGGAAACACCCAACGTGGGCCATACCCCACCACATCACACAACCTGACGTGTGTATGAAATAACACCTCATGTAGTAGAAACACCCAATGTGGGCCATACCCTACCACAGTATGTAGCCTGCCATGTGTATGAAATAACACCTTAGGTAGTAGAAACACCCAATGTGGGCCATACCCTACCACAGTACACAACATGTCATGTTTATAGGATAATCTGTCAGGTAATGGAAACAGCTAATGTTGGCCATTACCCTACTACAGTACACAACCAGTCATGTGTGCAACCTAACACCTCAGACAGTGAAAACATTCAATATAGCCCATTATCTCACCTCTGTACACACCCTGAAATGTGTACAGAATAGCACCTCAGGTAGCAGAAGCATGCAACATGAGAAATTCTCCAACCTTGTTACATGTCCTGACACATGCATGACATAGTAATAATACCTCAAATAATGGAAGTACCCAACATGAGCCATTATCCCAGGTCTGTACATACCCTGTCATGAGTAAGAAATAATAACCCCCCAGATGAGTTGAAGCAACCACTGTGGGCCATTATCCCACCTGTGAGCCATATGGGGTCACATTTTCCAGGTCAAGTTTGAACTGAGATGTTAGGCATGATTCACTTATAGTGCAAATATTTCATTTCATCTTTGTCATATTTCTGCTAAGAGCTAGCATCTCACTTTTTTTCTGCTGTTCAAGGGTAATGTCTATGTTTGTTTTTACATCTCGAATTTAAGAACATAACTCAGATAAGTAGAATGCTAGTAAGCACCCCTCCCCCATGGGCCAGGCAGCTGTTTGCTGGTCTAGCATGCATCAGTCCCAGGTACCCTTTCCATGGGGTTTGTGCCAAATAATTGGCACAAGCTGCCGTAAAGTGGGAAAAGTATAACTGCACCTGATGTACTAAAATTGGGTGCATTAAAGCAAAGGTATTTCACAAAATAACAGAACTGACACAGGGCTTGCTGGAAGCACTGCATCAGCCTTTGAAAATCCAGCCCCAGGGGTGAGATTTTACTGGGGGTTTGCAGGTGTATCTAGTGTTTCTTGGGTGTCCATATTCTGTTACCTACTGTACAAACTGTGATTATGTGGACTGGTTATATGCCAAGCTGAAATCAGGATTGTTGCACTGAGGGTATCAGCTACAAAAGGACTGTTTAAAGAACATACCTTTCCAGTACCCCCCCATGGGGGAGGCAAAAGACTGCTATCAATGTAATGGCTTTCTAATGAAGAGTAGACTGGTACACTTGTATTTGAAAGATGCTGTTGCCTAATTACTTGCTAATTGCTTATACAGCATTTTTTTTCCTTTTCAAATGTGACTTGGTTAGATCAAAGCTATTGAATAGTATAGCATGAGTTTATTATATTCCTGTTTTGAGAAACATGCAGCATTGTGGGATTTATGTGAGGTCCTGAAACTGGGATTGAGATTTTCTCTTGGACTAGTATAAAACAAATCAGGTTACCTCCTGCAGATTTGGCTTCAAAGTTTGACTTGGGGTAATATAAACCATATCATTCTATTCAAACACCACAATATACAGTACCTCAAGGGAATCAACAAAGTCCAGGAGGGTAGAATCTTTCAGAAAAAGAGATGTGTAAGAACAAGGGGGCAAAATTTAAAGTTAGAGGGGGGACGGCTCAGGGTTAATGTGAGAAATTCTTTTTCGCAGAGAGAGTGGTGGACGCATTGGAACTGCCTTCCTGGAGAGGTTGTGGGGTCTAAAACAGTGGGGGAATTCAAACATGCATGGGACCGACATAAGGCAATTATATTGGGGGGTTGCAGGAAGTAGGCTGTTGGTTAACTAGAATCTGCAGCTTATCCAATAGGTAGGGAAATGGGCAGACTGGGTGGGCCAAGTGGTCCTTTTCTACGATCAAAGTCTATGTTTCTATGTTTCTACATCATACCATGTATGTGAAATAACAACACCTTAGGTAATGGAAGCATCCAAAGGGCCACTATCCTTCCTCAGCTCACATAGACACATAGATGACAGGAAAAGGCCCATAGACTCATGACATCTGTCAACCTGCCTAAGCACTCTGCACTTTCCTTAGTGACCATTCCCTGCTTCAAGCACATACACACCCAGTTATGTCTAAGGAATAATAACACCTCAAGTTGTGGAAGCACCCAATATGCTCAGTTATCTCACGTCAGCAGACACCCTGTCATATGTATGGAACAGTAACACTGCAGGTTGTGAAAGCACCCCAAAGGGGTAACTATTCCACTTCGGCACACACCCTGTCATATATATGGTGGAACAACCCCTCATGTGGTGGAAGCACTCAGCATGGGTAACTATTCCTCCACTTCAGCACACATCCTGACATGTGTATGGTGTGATGAAACCTCAAATGGTGGAAGCACCCGGAATAGGCTATTATTTCTCTTCATTACACACCCAGACACATGCAAGAAATAACACTACTTAAGGTAGTGAAAGCACCAATGTAGGCATTACTCCCACCTCACTGAGCACCCTGTCCTATGTATGGCTTAATAACACCTCATTTAATGAAAGTGCCTCAAATGGGCCAGTTTCCCACCTCAGTACACACAATGTCATGTTTATAGGATGATAACACCTCAGGTAGTGGAAGCCCCCACCATGGGCCATTATCCAACCTTAGTATACACCCGGTCAAGAGTATGGAATAATGACACCTCAGGTAGAGAAAGCACACCTCATGGGCAATTATCCCACTTCATTACTTACCCTGTCATATTTATGGAGTAATAACCCCTCGTGTGGAGGAAACACCCAACATGGGCCATTATGCCTCTAAAAACACAACAATATGTGTATGGAATAATAACATCTCAAGTAGCAGAAGCACTCAGTGAGGGCCATTATCTCACCACAACAGAGAAGCACAGAATGTTTGCAGACAAGGACCACATGTGCCATTAAGTCTGCCAATTTTTCCCTGTCTACAGTAACAGTAGATTCTACTTTATCTCTGGTCCGTTATTCCCTTCCCCCTTCCTTTCCCCTAAGATTTTTTGCATCTATCCCATGCATTCTTGACCGTCATCACTGTTTTTACTACCACCACCTCCACAGGACAGCTGTTCCAGGTATTCATTGCTCTTTTTGGAATAAGTACTTCTCCACATCTCTCCTGAATTTACCCCTCATCTTCACATATCACCCCCTTGTTCTTGAGCTCCTTTTTTTACTGAAAAAATATTTCCTTCCAGTACCATATGTACCCCTTTAAGTATTAAAAGGTTCTATATATTATCCCTCTCCCTTCTATCTTCCAGTGTGAAATATCCAGGTTCTTTATTCTCTCCTGGTAGGCTTCTGATACAGACCCTGCACCTTTTTTGTTGCCCTCTTCTGGACTGCCTCCACTGTCTATCCTTCCAGTGGTCTTTAGGGTTGGACACAGTGCTCTAGGTGGAGTATCACAGTACAGTACACACCTTGTCCTTTGTACAGAATAATAATAACCCAAGAAGGGAAGCTAGTAACATGCAGGAAATTATCCCACCTCAGTACACACCCTACCATGTGCATAGAACAATATATTAACTCAGGCTGTGGAAGCACACAGTGAGGGCCATTATCCTGCCTCAGTACAGTCTATCAAATATATATAGCAATAACACCTCAGGTAGTGGAAGCACCCATTGCGTGACATTATCCTGTCACAGTACACACTATAACATGTGTATGGAATAGTGCAAATTTGGAAGGGGGGAACATGTCTCATATCCTATTGGCATAATAGCCCTGGAACTGAATTTCCTCCAAATTGCCTCATCCCAGTAAATCTGCCCAGGCTTAGAGCATTGCTAGTTTGAAGACTGCACATCAAGAAATGGGCAAATAGCTGCTGTATAAATGGTTAAAAATGGAACTTTTTATGGCAGTGCCTTCTCAACCCTAACTAAAGTGACCCTACTGCACCACTATTCTATAACCACATGCCAAAATGTGATGCATCATCACCACCCCGCTATGCCATCACTACAGGGACACTGGCACACTGAAACCCCCACATGAAACCCCCACCACACCTATATTGGCAGCGACAGGGGTTTCACTTTGAGCAACTGTTCAGTGATGGGGGATAAATATCTAACACCTTTATCTGTGACACATGGAGTTAGATATGTGTAGAGATATGTATAGTAGGAGGTGTGGAGGTGCAGCCCCCTGTATGGGGGTGTGTGGGGGATACAGTCCCCCACTTTGAGCATTGCTGTAGTCCTGGTCAATCTGGGGATGCGACAGGGTGAGGAGTGTCAACAGGTTCCCAGTGCAGTCGAGGATTTCGGTAAATTTGTTGTTGCACCAGCATCATGGATCCCACCATCCCTACACCCTTTAAAGGAAGCAAACTTACCTGATCATATACATTACGAAATGTTCATGAAATTATTTTTTTAAAGGCTGTAATGGGCTGAGCTCCTCCTCAGTCAAACAGTGGCCTTGATTAGACTCATTGTAGCCATTAATAAACACGACAATTAATTAAATATTACCCCCATTGACTTCACTAGAGTATGCCCCCACACTTTTGGGTACATGTCATTAGTTGCCTGAACGCTGGGTGGATCAGCAATAGGGAAGTGGAAGAGATCGGCTCGCCACCTTGCTATGGCCAAAATACAGTCCCTTCCCACCTTGTCCCAGCTTCACAGAAAATTATTAAACTTGTATAGTGAGGCAACCGGTGACTCATGCTGTCTAAATATGTACAGTGGAATCCTTTTATTACAGACACATTTGTGCAAGGATGTTTAGTCAGTTATAAGGGATGTCCATTACATCCTAACATTTTAAAATATGAATCTCCTCCACCACAGCTCAAATACTGGAGTTAAAATGAGAACATGGCCCTTTTTCTGTCAACCTGAGGAATGGAGACCTGGCGACCTGCTATTTGTAGCTGACTGGGAACTGAACAGTATACAAGATTTGAAATATTTTGCTGTACAGTGCCTGTGCTGACTGGAGGATCAGGAGGGTACAGGAGTAATCCCCCGGAGTAAGGTGTCAGGTATCAGGCATCACATGAGGTGAGTGATGTCTTTATAGTGCCAGACAAACCAGCTGAATAATCAGCTGACAATTAGCAGGCAATATACAGCATGTAACAGGGATACAGAAACGCTCACAGTCTCTACCATTCTGGAGTTGCAGAGTATGGTATCAATGGGATTTTTTTTAAATTACTGGCATAGTCTTTGGCTTTTGACTAGGCAGATCTGTCCAGTATAAGTGAGTGTCTCCTATAAGTGTTTTATTTAGCTTTTGTTGCCCAGGTAAGCACACAAGACAAAAAATGCCTATTTTTAGGTGTGATCCAGAAGGTTGCAGTAAGATGGATGGATAATGTAATAGGGAAAACATACAGACAGAGAATGAAGGGCATTTACAAAAATTGAGAAGTGTGTCCATTGTAAGTGGGTTCCACTGTATTACATAAATCTAGGAATCCTATAAAAACACTTTCGTTTACAGATGATTTAAATATTTGCATCTTAGGGCTACTAGTTATTTATATATCTCTTAATTTATTATTTCAATTCATTTATTTATATGGCATCTTTCAAATGCCAAAGCACCTCACAAACATGAAAACAAAAAGATAAAATACATATAAAATAACTAATATAGAATATAAGTAGACAATTAGCAGTATCGATTAATCCCCGAAGGCTCAGACCCATAGAACAGTTTTAAGTGCCTGTTTGAATCCCTCCACGGTCATGCACTCACATAACAGGCAGGGTAGAGAATTCCAAATGGTGGGAGCCACGTGCATAAATGCCCAGGCACCAGAAGATTTTAAACAAACCCTTGGAATCTCTAACAACCCCTAGTCAGTCGAGCGGAGAGATCGCACAGGGCAATAAGGGACCAGAAGCTCTTTCAGGTAGTCTGGACCCTGTCAAATTTTACCAGAAAAGACATGCTGAGCTGGTAACAGCTTCTTTCGAGTTGTGTCCTGGTGTAATGAGGAAGAGGAGTATGCAATACAGGATCTGCAAATGAAAATATATAATGTAAGGTGCAAAAGTATGAAAAATAAGATACAATAAAAATACTTACAATAAAAGAAAAGTAAAAATATACAGTAGACTGCAGGCAGACAGGGTAATTAAAAAAGATGAATAAATAATGTAAATTAAAATAAAAGTGTTATGTAATTCTGAGTGCAATGCCAGATAGCAGCTGATTATCACCAACCAGTCTGCTAGTGTGCAAGAGCCATCAACGCCAGTGCACAAGGTATGTTCAGGAGCAAAAATATGACTTGCTTATTTAGGTGCAGTTCAGGCTTGAAGGGGTAGGGAAGTACCTCACAGTTTGATAGTGGGGCAAAGTTGGACATGAACAACTCATGGAGGGAACACAAGGGAAAGGTGGTCAGGAACAGTTGCAGGAGGGGGTAGTAAAGTAATGAAGAAGGGATCTAAGGGAAGAGAAGGATGAAGCTGAGCAGGCAAACAGGGTGAAGAGAGGACCAGAGCTTAGGGAAATGATATGGTAAGGCAGCTTGACTTATGCATGTTTTCCTACAGGATGGAGAGAGGAAACTGGAGATGGTACAGAGATGGAGGGTGGGAAAAAAGGAGGGCAGAAAGGTAGGGGAGAAGTGTGTCAAATCAAAACTTGGATGTGAAGGTGGCACAGTGGGTGAGGCATCAAGTAAATGGAGGAAATGGTAGAGGGAACAATGATATGTACAAGGGGAGTAGCCAAAGGTAAAATGGCAAGAGTGAACGAGGGGTCCAGTGTGACAAAGTGGAATTGGCAGAGGCACTTTATACATTGTTACCGTGATCAGATAGGGAAGTTCATCTTCGTGACTAGCTCCCAGTGAGTAGGTAGAGGGATACTGGCTGCTTTTCTGTAGGTCCCACTAAGTCTGGGGTGAAGCTTAGGGTGGATGGCTTCAATGTGCACCAAAAAGTGAATGTGCTGGTGCAGCCATACCCCAAGGCACTTAAAGGAGGAGATATCCTCAATTGTAATACCATCAGAGGTGAGAAAGGAGGAGTGGGGGGAGAGAGACTGGCAAGTTGTTGTTGGGAGCCAAAGGTCATGTAGACAGTATTCTTTGCATTGATGAAAAGAAAGCTGGACGAGAACAAGCTCTGAACCCTGTCAAAATCCTGTTGGAACTAGACAGGAAGGTTGGCAGAAGAAGCACCAGAGGCAAACAGCACAGTGTCATCTGCATACATGGGGATGGATGCAGAGGAACAGGTGGAAAGGAAATCATTTAGGAATATGGAGAAGAATATTATGAACATACGAATGTGCCAGCAGAAACAGACCATCCAGTCTATCTAAGTCTGCTCAAGTGTGCAGCCAACACCCCTAGTTTGCATCTGCCCCAATCCCCTCCCTTTTATCTCAGAACAAAAACTTTGTGAATACCTGAGTAGATAGGGAGTGGTGGGAGCATTTCTCCAGTATGGACAGAGTGTGACCTCTATGTAGGAGTGTAATCAGCTTATTGAAGAATCAGAGATCCCCACTGCCTTAAACTTGTCCAGGAGCGGGCCGCGGGGGTGGGGGGGCTGGCATAGTGTTAATGTATTTGGCAAAGTTGATAAAAAGGGTGGAAGTAATCTAACCTTGGTTAATTCCAGACAAGATGAACTCAATGAGCTGGAGAAAGGAGGTAGAAGCGGAATGAGAGTTCCTGAATTCAGACTGGAAGGGAGTAAAAAATGAAGTGTCAAGGAAAGGGGTGAATTGTGAGAGGACAAATGTTCCTGAAGCTTGGCCATGGTGGGGAGGAGAGAAATGGGATAAAAGCTTCCAGGAGAGGAAGGGACACCCCCCCAATAGGGAAGCAGTGTCAGCAGCCTATTTCCAGGCATCAGGGATGGAGGTGGAGGAGAAGGAGAGCTTAAAGGGAAGGGTAATAGGGAAGGTGATGGCTGGAGAGGAGAGGTACAGAAGCTTGGGGTGAAGACCACCTTGGCTTGTACCCTTGTGAGGGTTAAGAGTTCAAATATCCTAATGGGAGGTGGCCAGAGTAATAGGAGAGAAGGAAATGTGTAAGGGAAGGGGTAAGGGTGAGGGGTAGGAGGGGGTAAGAGAGAAATGGCATAGGTGGTGAAGAAAGAGTTGAAGGAAGAAGCAATGACAGAAAGGTTAGTGATGTGGGAGTTGCAGATTAGAGGGGAGAATTGGGTTGGGGAAGAGTGATTGGATAACTTTCCAGAAACTGGAAGGGTGATTATGGTTGTTTGGTATTGCATATGCAAAGCACTTGGATTTTATAAGCCGATGGCTTTGGTGCAAACATTGTTAAGGGTCTAGTATTTTAACAGAGCAGCAGTGGAACTGGTGAGCTGACAGCACTCTTAAACACAGACCTGCAGTTTGGTAGAGTTTCAGTTAAGGTGGAAACCTGAAATCTGGTTTTCCTGAGGGGGATATGGTTGTCCCAGACAGCCATAAATTTGGTGTGGCAGGAATTGAGGGCTATGTTGACATTGGTGGCTGCAGAGATAAAGAACTAGTTTGCTGTCCGACCTGCATGGAAGGCAAATGGATCTATTGACCTGGAGGACTACAGGAAGAATATTTGGTATGGGCTTTAAGGTTGTGGATCTTGTGTACACAGTAGACCACATGACGGTCAATGAGGGCATAAGGAAAGATATATGCATCTGCAATATGGTGGTGGTGAGAGGAGCGCACCCGGTCCAGGACAGTGTAGTTCAAGGATTTATGATTAAGATGGTTTGGGTACTAAATTTGGGATCCCTTGAGTGATTTAATTTTTTGACAGTTGTGCACAAAGAGGGAGAGTCAGAATTAAAATCCCCAAGTATCAGAAACTTACCAGATGATGAGTGGGAGCAGATGGTGGTGAGGTTCAGTGACCAAAGCAAGGCACATCAACAGGTCAGCCAAATACCTCGGGCAAAATCAAAAGATTTGCATGTACACCAGATCAGTGATGCCTGTGTTGCAAATGCAGACTGAATTAAAACAATCAAATATGTCTTTTGAAATAACCTTTCATGGGCTTTCAAGATGTGCCTGTACTAGTAATGTGTACTTGCCACCAGTTAATTCATACCACAAGAAGAATGAGGGAAATGAGGGATAAGGATATAACCTGTGATAAGTCAGGGCTAGACCTATAGGTTCCACATTATCTTATCTCTCTTGACCAGTTATTAATATTACGTTAACTAAGCTCTTGGATGAGATGATGTTAGAATAATTTTCTAAGGATTCAATTTCAGGAGTGAAAAACACTGAATGAGGGCCTTTCCTATGTATACAATCATATATTGTTAGTTCTTGTCTTGCAGTTAACATGTTGACCCCCAGTAGACACAACATAGAAGCATAGACTTTGATGGCCGATAAGGACTGCATGGCCTACCTAGTCTGCCCATTTCCCTGCCTACTGGATAAGCTGCAGATCCTAGTTAACCAACAGCCTAATTCTTCCTACCCCCCACAAGAATTGCCTTATGTCTGTCCAGTGCATTCTTGAATTCTCCCACAATTTTAGACCCCACAACCTCTTCAGGAAGGCTGTTCTATGTGTCCACCACCCTCTCTGTGAAAAATATTTCCTCACATTGCCCCTGAGCCATCCCCCCTCTATCTTCAAATTGTGTCCCCTTGTTCTTGCACATCTCTTTTTCTGAAAGATGCTGCCCTCTTGGACTTTGTTGATTCCACTGAGGTACTTAAAAGTTTCTATCCTATCCCCCCTCTTCCTCCTTTTCTCAAGGGTATACATGTTAAGCTTCTTTAGTCTCTCCTCGTATGGCTTCTCTTGCAGACCCTGCACCATTTTAGTTCTCCATCTCTGGACTGCCTCCATCCTGCCTATGTACATGTGGAGATGGGGTCTTCAGAACCGGATGAAGTACTCCAGGTGGGGTCTCAACAACTGTCTGTACAAAGGAATGACAACTTCATGTTTTCTGTTGGTGATGCCCCTCCCTATGCATCCCAGTATCCCCCGAACCCTCCCTACTGCCTTCTTACATTGCTTGTCAATCTTAAGGTCATCTGATATGATTACTTCCAAGTCCCTTTCCATTTTTGTTGTTGTTACTGCCTCCCCAACCCCACTGTGTACTCTTCCTCTAGGTTTTTGTTTCCAAGGTGCATTGTTTTGCACTTCTTTGCATTGAATCCAAGCTGCCATATTTCTGACCATTCCTCCAACCTTGCCAAGTCCCTTCTCATCCTTCCCATGCCTACTTGTGTATCAACCCTGTTGCAGATTTTTGTGCCATCTGCAAAGAGGCATACTTTTCTTTCCAGTCCCTCTGCAATGTCACTTATAAAGACATTAAAAAGGAATGGACCCAGTACTGAACCCTGTGATTCCCCACTAGTAACCCCCAATTTTCAGAGTGGACTCTGTTTACAATTACCTTCTGTGTCCTGTTGTTCAGCCAATGTTTTACCCAGGCTACCACCCTGGGACCCACTCTCAGGCTGGTTAATTTGTTTATTAATCTTTTGTGTAGGACTGTGTCAAATGCCTTGCTAAAGTCTAGGTAGGCCATGTCCACAGCCTCTATCTGGTCTACTACTTTGGTCACCTTGTCAAAGAAATTGATTAGATTCATCTGACATGACCTTCCCCTGTGAATCCATGCTGCCTTGGGTCCTGTGCCCCACTGGCCTCTAGGTACTCAATAATTCTTTCCTTCAGAAGTGATTCCATCACTTTCCCTACCACAGAGGTCAAACTGACAGGTCTGTAGTTTCCTGTCTCTGTCTTGCTCCCACTTCTATGAAGGGAATCACATCTGCCCTCCTCCAGTCCTCAGGTACCACATCATCCTCCCATGATTTGTTAAAAAGGGTAGTTAGTGGTGTCACTTGCTCTCCCCTTAATTATTTTAGAACTCTGGGGTGAATCCCATCAGGCCCCATTTCTTTGTTCACCTTCAGTTTTAGGAGTTCTTTCAGAACCCTTTCTTCTGTGAAAGGACTAGGATCAACCCCCTATCCAGAGTGCTTCTGTTAATTGGATTAGGTACCCCCCCTCCTTTTTTGTGAATACTGAGCAGTAGTATCCATTCAGTATCCCTGCTTTTTCACTGTCCCTCTCTGTCCACCCACCGTTCATTCTGTTCAGTCTCACTATCCCTCCCTTTGTCTTTCTACGCTCCCTGATGTATCTATAAAAGGTTTTATTCCCCTTCTTAATTGATTTGGCTATCTTTTCCTCACTTTGGGCCTTTGATATTCTGACTTCCCTCCCTGCTTCCTTCTGCCTTACCTGGTACCGTTCTCAGTCCTGCTCCTTCTGTATTTCCTTATACTTCTTAAATTATATCTTTTTCTCCCTAAACTTCCCTGCCACCCCTTTTAAGAACCATAGTGGCTTTTTCTTTCATTTTGATTTGTTTATTTGCTTCACACAAAGGCTTGTTGCCTATGTGATAGCCATTTTGATGTTTCCCCATTGTTGTTCCACCACGCCTTCTTGCCTGTTTGCTAGTGCTTTTCTAAGGTACTCTCCCATCTTGCCAAAGTCAGCCCTCCTGAAGTCCAGTACTCTCACTTTTGTATGACGCGACTCTGTAGCTGAGTTTATTATGAACCACACTGTTTGGTGGTCACTTGTTCCCAGATGGCTACCCACTTCTAGATCTGAGATCCTTTCCCTGTCCCCATTTGATAGTAAGAGGTCTAGGATTGCTCCCTCTTGAGTGGGTTCCAAAACTAGCTGTCTGAGGCATGCCCCCTGTAGGGCATCAATAATGGCCCTGCTCTTTGATGTGGCTGCAGCAAAGGTGCTCCAGTTAACATGTGGCATATTCAGGTCCTTCATCAACAATATCTCCCCTTTCTCTACCATCCTAAGGATGCCTTCACACAGTGTCTAGTTTCAGATACCATAAAGCATGTGGAATCTATCCTTACTGAATTTCTGCTCAGGAGACAGGAAATACCATGTCTAACAGGGCACACTTAATGCATTTTGTGTGACAAAGCTCTAACCTCAAAAGCCCTAACATAGTAATTTATAGATATGCAGGTGTTTCCTACAACATTTCCCACTGCCTTGGCTAGTTCACACAAAGCTTTATGAATCTAAAATAAACAGAACCAGCGAAATAACAAACAGATACAGAATAGAAAACAAAGTAAGCTACTTGATGAGCAAGGGTATATTACTGATTTTCATTATATTTAAACAGCAAGTATGCTTTTACATAAACAAAGTGTTACAGTATACACATAATTATATTCATGAATTATCTAGCAAAGGTACAGTAATTTAAATATATACATCTGTGCTACATTTCCCTTTCGGATATGTATGTTTGATGAGATCCAGATAAAATGGAATGGGTTGTTATGCGATATGCACTGTTACATGATGGCTTTTGTATTGGAGTACACCACTGTGCCAGACATGGGGCGCAGTGATATTAGCCATTACAGAAACTTCACAACCCAGAAATGTAGGGTTATGTTGAGTTATTGTCTTGTAGTTTATCACTGTGCCTATGGGATGGAACACTGTGACAGAAGCTGTTACAAAAACCTATAAATGCAGGAAGAAAATGTTGAATAAAACAAGTCCTGTCTTTCCAGCGAAAGTAAAATAGCAGCAGCAACTTTGAAACTAAAGGTCTTACATGCCATTGTGTGGATTTTTGCACAAGCTAGGTGAGTTCTTTAAATGTTGAATTTTGTTGGCTTCTGGTTACATTTCTAAAATAAACCAGAAATGATCTGTGAAGTCACGGGATCTGTGCTATGAAAATAAACTACAGATAGTAAAATGCAGTGCTCCCTCACTATAACAAACAAACTGGGGTTCAATGAGGCAGTTTTAGACATAACTTTAACTTAACTTACTTACACAACTGCAGCATTGTAGTAGAGAGGGTTTCCTGTCAAAACAGCGAGTCAACTATAATGATTTGAAAACAGCTAGGCAAATACAGCGTTTGTCATTTGAGTGTTGTGATATTTATAGCGCATGTTATGTTTAGGGCTATTGGGGGTATTGCTTTTGTGTTGTACGTTTTGTGGTTCAGAGATGGTTATTTTTAGTTAGGGGGTGCAGGGATGAAGCCCCCCAATGGGAGGGTGTGGGGGTACACCCCCACAAGTGACTTCTAGTGGTGATTTTGCCAGTGTTCAGCGCTGGGTTGCAATGCGCTGTTATGTATGTCACTGTTTTTGACTCATTCATATTGCCATGCATGGTATTGCAGGTGCAGTTTTCCCATGGAACCAGTGGAGAATGGTCCGGAGCTCAAATGTCAGCAGGAAGTCAATCGCTGGCACAGACTGCAGCTATGTACTGTATTGAAGAGGCTAGAAATGCAATCTAATTTGATCAATTTGCACAAACTGCTAATTCATTATACAGTTCAGCATACTGCTCATTTTTCCAGGCAGCTGGTAGGCAGTTTGGTGTGCCTGCATATTAAATCAACACTCCCCAAGAGAACAGAGGAACAGCAGATGCAGTCAGGAGCCACCTAACTCATTCATTATAACCAAGACTTTGTTATACCAGGCTTTGGCATAGTGAGGGAACACAGTAACTGGTTGGGACATTAATATGTTTATTGACGTGGTACTGGCATTGGTGGTTATTATATGTCATCCACTAATGCACCTACACAGTAATGTGCTACATTGATTTCATGAGGTAAAGTGAGTACGCATTTGTATAACATGAATTTAAAATAGTCTCCACAGGAAAAGTACATCAGCATTATTTATTATATTTCATAATAAAAAAACACTCAGTTCTGTTTACAGTACTATAATTGGAAAATATTACTGAAATGGGAAAAACTAGGATGGAGCTAATCACAAGGCAGAATGGCCTCGCTGGCTGGCTGAAGGGAAAACTGAGAACTGAAGGGGACTGAAGGTTTGGAAGACACGCTTTCAGACACAAATAAGGCTTTATGAAGAGGTTATGCAAGTAATAAGTCATAACAGGGAGTGTATTATGTAAGTAATAATACCTGACAGGGTGGGCATTATTGGGATATAACGGACAGCCCAGGGCCTTATAGCCCCTGGAAGGTCCGTTATATCCCATAATGCCCATCCTGGAGGGTATTATTACGCTTAGATAATGGATTACAGATGCTATTTTTGGGAAGAAAATACAAGACAAATATTTATAGATAAAAAAATAATTAAAAACTAAGCAGAAGTAGTGTTTGTTCTAAAATAGTTCCGATGGTGTGAAGTGCTGGAATCACCACCAGAGGTCGCTGCTCTGTATTTTTTATGGCCTTTCAGATTAGCTTGCCTCCTGCTTCAGTATCTGTTTGTGTCTCACATACACACACACACACACACACACACACACAAACATTCCCCAATTGAGAAATGGTGTCCGAGAAGAAAAGAAATCTAGAGTGGTGAGTTTTAGTGTGCTTGATTTACTTTAATGTGATAGGATTAGAAGTGTGGCAGGAGTCTGCCACTGTTTTTAAATGTAAGCACAGCATTTAGAGGAAGCGCAGCAGTGAAGGGAACCGGAAGACTGGGAAGTTTCTGTTACGCGAGGTGGAGCGAGCTGGAAATAATGTAAAAATGGATGTTTGCTTTTTTTTGCGGTGAAGAGAGTGAGTTTGGGAGGCGGTATGAGGCTGTCTGTGATATTTAATTTTAGCCGCATGCTGGGCTTCGGGTTCGGGCTGTCGTCTCGCTAGTAGAGTAATAAAACGGCGTCTGCCAAGTTTGGGTTTGGATTGAGCTGGCACTTTTTCTGAATGGGCCGTTGTTAAGAAATAACGGCCTGGGTGCCTGGCTCTTTCAGCCAATTGGGAAGCAAGTTTTAATTTACCCATTATCTAAAGGATTTTAATACACACCTCAGGGGTAAAGTAAAACATGAGGCTGAAGACTGAGTGTTCTTATGCCCCAGGAAGTGCATTAAAATTATATGATGCCCACCCAGGAGGGGCTTATTACATATACAGAGAAAACAGAAAAAAGGCAGTCAGGAAACCAGGGATGTCAGGAAACTTAAAATTTATCATGGATCCATAATGGATGCTGACTCCACACCCCGGCACTTTGACAAAGGGTCTTTGTATGGGGGCACGGTCAGCTTTCTGCAACACAATAACATTAAATACTGTAATTTCATAAAGATATAAAACATTCATGTGACAAATTAATAAAAGTGACTAAATACAGCCAGGTGGGTTTAAAAGTTCCCTGCAGTGTCAGTTTAACAAACTAATACACACACTTTACAAAAATATTCCTATTACATTCAATAAGGCCCCATATTCAAAAGGGACACGTGATGCAGCCCAAGATGTGTCCACGCATTCCCGACTTGTGAGGGCCATCAGGGGTGTGGCAATATTCAGAATCCCCCATGTGCCCCACAAACCCAACTGTGCTACGACGCAAAATATTGTGATGCAGGCATGCAAATCAGGGGTCCTTCATGTATATGCCCTGCATTGCAATATTAAACATTACCCTGTTGGAGACATCACAGATGTGCTGGCACAAAGTTAGGTTTCCAAAATCCAGCACTAACTTTGTGCTGGGCAGAGTCGTGATCCACGCAACGGCCAGGGCTGATCACATAATCCCTCCCAGTCTTGATCCCCAACACAACATAAGAATAATAATGACCCATTTTCCATAGTGAAATGGCCCCCCCAGCCCTGATCCCTGACATAACATAAGAATAACAATGTTCCATTTTTTAGAGTGTAGTGTCCCACCCCAGGCCCCGATTGCCCACCTGATGAACAACCCTCTTATTTCTGTAGCGTAGTGTCCCTCCCCATTCCTAATCACTGATCTGCCATGTAATACATATCTTTCCATAGTGTAGTTGTCTCACCCCCCACCCTGTTCACCAATCCCCAACCCCGGTGCAACAGGGGAAACCCTGATGGTCTAGTGGCCCCCCACACAGCAACAATCCGACCACCCTGCACTCCCCCAACCTGACCCATGGCTGGTGACCAGCACAGCCCACCACCACCACCAAGATTGGCCACTGACTGAGCGCCCAATGACCGCAGAGTACTGTATAGTGTACAGCCCAGTGACAGTGACTGGCGGATTATAGGTCACAAAATGTCTTTCTCTCAACAATTTGAAATTTAATTGAATGGGTAAACAGTGGTTAATACTGCAGCAACAACATCTAACTTTCATCTCAATTGTCTGTAGTTGCAGGTAGAGATGGGCAAAGTTCATTACATGCAATATTTCACATAGAACCCAAATTTCATGTAATTCTCCACAAAGCAAAGTGAATAACTTCACATCTCAAAGTAACATGAAGTTCCCATTGCTCTCTATGGACTTCAAGTTGCCTTGCCTTTGCTCTTGAAGGTGAATTTTGCAGTGATTCATGGGATGTAAGGTCACACGGGCTCTATATGGTCTTGCACAGCCTCAGTTCAGTGCAGTGTGTGTAGTAGAAAGCTGTAGACCATTTGCTCTCAGAGCTCTGAGACGCAAACCATCGTAAAACCTTTAAAAACACATTTTTACAACTAACTTTTGTGTTAAAATTTAGTACATTGATTGTCGTAAACCCCTGTGTGTTTATAACATCAAGCATTTATTTTGTGTGACTACTGAATGTTAATTTAGTACATTCAGTCTCTGTACTGACACACTGTAGAAGTGTGCTTCGAGGGAGGGGCAGATCTGTGGTGTAGAAGGGAGATTAGCGAGAAAGGCAGTTTTGTCAACTGTTGTTGGTTAGTATTTTATTATTTGTGTGGTTAGGTACACACAGTACAATTTCATTTAATTTTCAATAATTTTTTTTCCTGCTTACTGGGCATTTTTTCAGTCGGTTTAAAGACTGTTTGTGTTATAGTTTACTGAACAGTTAAAGTTTCTGTGCCTGACCTTTAATCTGTGTACGTGCTGTCAGTAGATATGCATTTTATTGCGGCACTGCAATAGCAGTACTCCGAGTTTCTCAGCCTGTCTGCCATAGTTTTCCCTGCTCCCATGTAACTACTAGCTACTGCTGTTTCCCCCTCCTCACAAAACAAGGTTTTGTTTTTTGACTTTTTGGAATTTTGAAGACTGGTTAAGGTCTTGTGTTGTACCTGCAGCTGCAACTCTTTCATTTTCTTGCTTTGCTTCCCATTCCATGATGAGGCAAGTTCATCGGAGGCTAGCAAGTCTAGCAATGCTAAGAGTGGTCAGGGACATGGTAGTACGCAGCAGAAGGGAAAGGTAGTAATCACTGCAAGTAAAGGGATTTCTCCAACTCTGTTTTTCACAGCAAAATCAGTTGCTTCAATGCTGGTTGCAGAGGTTGTTGTCCCTGCTGGTAGTAAAGTTATGTTAGGCATGGTTGATAACAGCATGAATATTGCTACAACTTCAACCCAGGCAAAGTTATCAGGTGAGAAAAATGTTGTTGAATCTACAGACTTGAGTGTAGTTGATGTGCCACTCCCCGCAGTAGTTGAACATGATTCTGATCATGCTAATGACTCACAGCCTCATGTTTCCACTGATCTTGAGGTTGGGCCATTCAAACATTTAGACAAAAAAAGTGTGGATGATAATATTGAGGCTGTGGTTGGAATGTCTCCACAGGAGGACCCCATCCAAAGTGAATTTGTGGATGATGATTATGATGATGATGCTAGCGACCCCATTTGGGAACCAGACAAAAAGAAAGTGAGGTGGCTGTTTCTAAACAGTCTGTTAGTCAATCCCCACCCCACAAGGTTCTGATGTAGGTGTGTCTGTTGATGAACCTGAAGTAATAGTCATAGATTATGCTGTTCAGTCAAAAGTCCAAGTGTGAACAACACCAGAAATCATACAGTACACCCCCCATTTCATCACCACCAAAACTGCCATTCCATATGCAGCACCAGCTATGACATATGAAGAGTAGGACATCAAAATCCCTAGTTTGGGATATTTTTGTACAAGATGGTAGCATTGAAACAGATGCAATCTGTCAGCTTTGCCAGGTGTGTGTGAAAAGTGGTAGAAAGGGTAGCCACCTGGGCACTGGGGGTCAGCATACTCATCTCAAGAGCAGGCACATGACACTGTGGAGTCAGTACCAGAGGGGAGAGCAGCCCCCACACACCCGATCCCCCACTTGTGTGGACTGCTACACGCAGGGGGCAGGTGGGGGATTATGCCAACACTATGCGACATGCACATAGCCTTGTAGAGCTGCACACCTGGGTTCATGGGGGGTAGCTAGTATGGCAGGAAAACCCTGCCATAAGACTATTACATGCCCCATGCCTCTGTCACTCAACAATGGGACCAACATGAGAGGCAGGACAGTCCACCCAGGGACACCCACCCCTGCACCCAACTGTGCCATCCACCTCCCCTGTGCATGCAAACCCCCCCACAAGCACACACACACACACACACACTCCTGGGGGCACTGGTCCCTGGACTGCAGCCCTCCTGCAAACCCCTACTAGCCTGCCTCTGTGTCCCCCCCCGCGCCACAGCCCTGATGGTGTGGTGGGTGGCATTAACCCTTCCCTCCCTCCAGCACACACACACTCGTGCCAGTGCCCCACCCCCCATTCCTTTGTCTGTGTGGGGATATCACACGGCTGGTGGCATAGCCCACCTCTCACCTTCATGGCCGCTGGCTGTGAGGACATCCATAGGAAAGCACAGCCAATATGCATCCCACCACATAAGGGATCCACTGAGGGATCTGGGACAGGCATCCCATTGGATGTCCACTCACTGCCACCCCGTGCAACCATGTATGTACCTGCACGCTGGGAGGGCGGGCCTGCAGACAGGTGGCTGGTGGTCATGCATGTCTCTGGTGCACACCTATCCTCAGGTGTGGAGCCCCACGGGGGGATACATGCCTCAGATACATATTTCCCACCTGTTGGAGCATAGACTCCTATGTTTGTATGCAGTCACAATGAAAGTTGTGCTGATGTTGAGGGCAAAGCAGACTATCCTGGTGGCAGGGTCAAATGGTGTACCATTAAGGTTGATGATGCAGTCATGGAAAATGACTTTCCAAGTGAGTACTGTCACAAACCCACTTGGCAGGTCAGGCCCTGTGCTCCCACAGTGCCAACCTCAGAGCACAGTAGTGTGAACAGGTAACACACATGGTAACCCTCCTGTCTGTTTTGGGTATGAATCACCTGTTAGCCTCAAGTTCTGGGTGGATCCAAACTATGAATCTTATGCTTGCATACCCAATTACAGGCTCAGATATATATACCCTCTTCAGGATTGCAGTACAATCTTTCACCAGGAGCACCAAGCCAGGTCTCCAAAATGAACCCTTAAAAATCTATAAGAGACCTTAGGTATATTCTTACCTTCTTTCCCTAGCTCAGTAACACCATCAAGCTGTTGAACAGTTAGACTTAACCATCTATTTGTCACATGCAAAAAGAACTGACATACACTGAGGCAGTCTTTCAAAGAATATGTGGTTTACTAAAAATTGTAAAATTAAGTAAGATAAAATATAGAACAAATATCAAAGAACGTAGAATGAATTAAAAGAAACAGGAAGTTACAGACAAAACACTCATACCACAAAAGGCTTAAATTTATTTGTAAGTATTATCTTTTCTAAGTGCATTTTAAAGTAAGAGAGATGTTACCCTCTTCTTTCAGAGCCCAAAAGTTATACCCTCATGTACAATGTTACATGTCTTTTCTCTGTCTTCCCCTACACCCTTTTGGATGAGGTCAGCTAGACCCTCCCTCAAAATTAATTCTAACATACCTTCTACCAGGAAGTATCTTTAATTAATGGAACATCAGAAGAAACAACATTTCCTAAATATGACATCATTTAATTAAACATTTCACTTTGATGTTAGCAATCCCAGCATTTGTCATTAGGTGCTAAACTTGATAGGAACAGCCAAATTACCATTTTTTCCTGACCTCATAAACTTCAGATTTAGTTTTTACTTCAAAAGCCTGGGCAGGTCATAAAAAGGTAATAAAATGCCATTTATTTGAGGAAGTCTTAAATTACAGGGATCTCCTGGTCAGTGTAATACATCCTGTGATTTTCAGCTGCTGACCTTGTAATTTTAAAGGTCAAATCTCTCACACACTGACATTTCATATGCAGACCATTTATTAATAATAATAATATCATACAGGTAACCAGAAGCAGGGACACAGGTACAACTCCAGCATTAAGGATTGTGAGGGCTGCTTCCTCCTTGATGGTGATGATGAGGATGTTGGTGGGAAGGCAGAATGGCAAACTTACTGGGGTGAAGGCTGTTGCATTTCCCTAATGTTACCATCTTTTTGTGTTAAAAAACCAAAAACAATGGCCTTGACTATCATATGACAATTGACAAATAATGACATTGTTATATTTTGACTTTCCCTTTCCTGACTTTGTGAGTACAGTTCACAGAATGTGTACAGTCATTATTATCCGCAGTCCTCTAAACACAAATGTCAACTTGTATCCACTTAAATGCTGCTGACTGAATGACAGATATCCTCCTGACACTGAAACAGTAACGCACTCCAGACAACCACCCTACTTCTTGCAAGACACACAGAGACAATATATCTGTGCCCAAACTGCCCAAGCTATGAACCCACAGCCAGCCACAGCCACCCTGCCTCTTGAGAGTGAGCAAGAGATATTGTACCTGTGCTCAAGCTATAAACACTCAGTCGGCAACAGCCACATTGTTTCTTGAGAGTGAGAGTGGGAGAGAGGAAGAGAGAGAGAGAGAGAGAGTGAGAGAAACATTGCACTAGTGCCTAATCTATGAACCTACAGCCAGCCACAGCCACCCTGCTTCTTATCACTAGTTAGTAAGTACAGTAAGTATGTACTAATGTCATGTACTATGGTTTTGATGTGAACTGTGGTGTGAATCCTTCCTTTATCATTTTAAAGATACCACTGCCACCAAATATGGGCAACCGATTTTCATTTTGTTTTCACAAGTTATAGACTGTGTAAACTTGCAGGACTACAGTATTCCTACCACCTAAAGGATAACATCTACAGGTAAGTATCACTCCTATTTCCTCTTTCATTGTTTGTTTTAATTTTTTTCTGCCAGTGTAAAGCATTCAGTGGTGACATACAGGCCAGATAATTTTTTCCTCACAGATGGGACAGGCATACTTCAGTACGCCAAGACTGTACAACATGTTATCCTAGCCCTGAAAGCATGTGATGTAATGAAACTTAAGACAGTGGGCCAGTGCGTGTCACTCACTAAACTTGTTAATTTTTTTTTTTTAAGGGATTTACTAATAGCTTGGTATTTTAAGACAGTATAGCTCACAAGTTTAGTGACAGACTTTTTCTTAGAACCATGGTTCAGGCAGCATCTTTGATAGATGCTCAAGCCTCTTTCACAAATGCCCGGCACATACCTTCTTTAAAGGTTCCCTGTCTACACGTATTGGTTTACATCCAAATGTCTTCCCCTACTTTAAACTGAAACTATTCCAACAGAATCTCCTGATCATGCATTGACTGGCCTTTATGTTTCCTCCTGTCCCCCTGAACCAGTGGTAGAGGGGTATGGCGACTTAACTCAGGGTTATTAGAGGAACCAGACATACTCCACAACTTAAAGAGAGTCCTGGAGGATAGAAAATCTGTTCTTTTCCTATATGATTCAGCAATACTATGGTGGATGGATAACAAATTGGCTATCACTACCCTCATTCAATCTCTCTCTGTGGAAGAGTATTGAGAATACTATCACCTATTACCACATGAAAGAATTTTGTTTAGATTTACTTTCTCAGCAAACAGACTCTGGTACTATTATTTCTGTAGCATTATCTGAAGTAAAGGATAATTTACTGTCACTAGAATATGACAGACATAAATCTCTACAGTTAGAGCAACGATTTGGTACGCAGGGGAGGATATATTAGACAAATCCGCTTGATGACTGTAGGACAAGGTTGAATAAAAGTAGGTTTGTAACCCTCTAAAATGAACAAGGAATTGAACTTAAAGACAATCATTCTATTCTTACAGAAATGGAGAGATTTGACTAAGCAGAATAATCCTCTGAAATTGGTTAAGTCAGAGCTGTAACAACTTCTGACTGCAGCAGATGTACCACAGTTCCCTTCCCAGTAGGCATCATTAATATCAGTGACTTTAGAGGAACTTGGTACAGTTATTTCTAGCTTACGCACAAAAGTCGCCCCCGGGTTGGATGGGTTACAGGGGGAACTGTACCAAGTACTGTTTCAATTGAACCCACAGGAACTTCTTTTAGTCTATTGAAGCTTCTTAGAGTCATTCCAGATGAAGGAACAAATGTCCAAGGGTCTTTTGACTTTCTTATAGAAGGGAACTGACAGACTTTAACTGGAGATAAATGACTCTCTTAAATGTGGATTCTACAATTCTAGCTAAGCTTCTAGGGTCCAAGTTAACTAAAGTACTAGGAGACATAATACATCACTCTCAGTATTTTTCCAGCCCCAGTCATAACATTTCTGATGCACCATTACTCCTTAAAGAAATTATGTATCAGGGGACTCTTCCTAACACAGTAGGCTATTCAGTTAATTTAGACCAGTCCAAAGCTTTTGACAGAATTCAACATGACTACCTGTGGCTCTGTTGGAGCTCATATGGGTTTCCTGCTACTTATATTAAATGTATTTATTTCCTTTTTGTTTACAGGGTAGATGCACTAGCCATAACAATGACCATCTTCAGGCATGACCCAGGAGGATACATAACACTACATCAAAACACTGTAACAATTACAAAACAGGTAATAGTGGTTGAAAGATACAGGAGAAAAACATTTTAGGAATAGGCGTATGTTACAGTGCCAGTGGTAGGCCAATAACAGAAACAATAAGTAAAATTGCACGTAGTACAAATAAGTTGAATCCATATTATAGTTTAGATACAAAGAAATGATGGTAATGTCACAAAATACCTGGATCCAGCAATGTTATGGTGGGGCTTTTGTTCGGCCCTATGACAATAAGTGTCTGGGTGGGAAGGTGGAGGTCACGGTAAGGGTGTGCCAGGGCTGTCCACTTAGCCCCCTTCTCTATATTATTTGTCTTGACCAGATTGTTAAGATTTTAAATAAGTTCCCTGGTATACTTGGGATCACTGCTGTGACTTCTATTTCTTATGCAGATGATCTAATACTGACCATCTGCAACACAGGGTCTCTCATCCATGCCTACCATTTAGTACAGGCAAGTTATTAGGGCCCATATCAATGCAGATAAAGAAAGAGTGTTTGTATCCCCATCTCCACAGTTTCTCCAAAATGGGAGGGATAGTTCCAGAAACATTCGGAATAACTCCATGCGTTACTCAACCATGTAAGTTATTAGATATTTTTTTCAGTCCTGGAGATATGCAAACTTTTAACTGGGCTATTCAAATTGGCAAAGGTCAGAGATTAGTTTTTCAATTGGAATAAATCATCTATGAGTAAAGATAAATGGGTATATCTGCTTAAGACATTTTTAATTCCAGTTTCTGTTTTTAAGTCAAATGTACCCTATCCCACAGCATAGAGGAACCACTGTCTTCTTATGTTTTTTCAAAGGGCTTTGGGGTAGTAGACTCAACCCACTTAAAATGACAGTGAAATATTAACCCCGTAAAGAGAGAGGTGTGGGTATGATAAACCCTTTAGTTTTTCTTTTGATCCATTTTTTTCTATACAAATTTACTGCCTCTACTAAAAGATGTAGATTTGCAGTGGAAAGCATGGTAAATGGTTGCTTTACAGGACATTGTTTTGGAATGGTGGAACAATCACTTCCAGCATAAAAATAAACAAATATAAATTATCCCCAGATTGAACATTATGTTTTGATTATATTAAATGATGGGCTATTACGATGCAACATATACTTACCGTGGGTCATAGAACTTTCTATAACTATATTATTTCTATCCATTTTTCTGCAGCACCTTTTTCTACATATAGTGGCCCAGTACAGCTAGCAGTCACTGATACACTACATAATAGAAGTCTTCCTTCTAAATTCAGGGATATAGTATGGTTGAGGGTCCATGGAAAAACAAATGTAAAGAGTAATCAGAAACACAAAGAGGTTTTGGAATGAACATGCCCGAAAACTTCCTGTCAGACACAACTTGAAATTAATGACCATCTGTATTTCCAGTGCCCTTTTATTATAGATTTTTGGCATGTACTGGCAGTGAAATGTCGGACTCAAGAATTTAGCATTATGTCTCCTGATTGTTTATCCAAAGGTCCCCCCCCCCACATATGTGTCGATCTAGGTAGTTTGTTTTCTGATGGGCTATTATTTATATTGGATGTGGCAGGTGAGATGTAAATTAGTGTTGAAACAGCAGCAATTGACACCATTAGAATTATTTTTTTTTAATTCACAATGATTTATTGTGACTCAAACAAGTGGACAAGGGCAAGGTTAGCCTGAAAACATACTGCAATAGCTGGGATCCTTTCTATTAGCAAACCTAGCCATATGGGTATTTACCCAAATGATTGTTCCTGGGTTAATACTGCTTTATATTTGTTTTTAGGTAGCCTAGCCAGCTCAACTGGTTGTGTGACAGCAGCATTAAGGGTCCTTCACTTGTGTCCAAATGCACCCAATATTTAGCTGTTTCGTAAAAAAGAATACATGGGGAAACATATGGTGCAGAGCTTTGCATATGGAATCTTATCAGCTAGTATATGATTTTTTATCTAAAATTTCTTGGTAGCTTTCCAGTGTTTCTCTAATAACCTTCTATGTAGTCTAGGTTGTCGATGGTCACATATTTTATTTAAGCTGACATTTATTTATGCATTATTAGACCACATATTTGTATAAGGTTGTAACCTTTAACTTTTTTTGGGAGTACTTTCTCTTTATAGACATTTACTATATGTTATTTTGATTTCAATTTATTTGCCCCAATGGGACATTTCTTTACCATGTTTACTATATGTGTTTTTCTTGCCCTGTTAGTATTGCTAGGGTATAGGATTCTTAGAAGGCTCTTTAAAGTTATCTGACATTCTTTTCCCATCAGTTTTGCTTTCATAGGAACTGGAATTCTGAGAGTTGGCAATCTGTTTTTCCCCCTTCTTTTTTTCTAGGTCTTTTTGAGTTATACGAATTCCTTTCAAATTTGTTTTCTGATTACAAGTTTACATTGCTTTTTTAGATATCTATTTAACACTGTTTTCCTGTGTTTTTTACCATGTTTGTATTTTTCTATTATGGTTGAAATAAAAAATTTCCCTACTGTTTGAGAAGTGACATGGGATCTTTAATGTCTACTTGAACAACCACCAGCACAGACAGACGGGATTTGGGTTTAACGTCTCATCCGAAAGACAGCCTCATCTGAAAGATGGATCTGCTTTGATAGATACTTACAACTCAGCAGGGTAAATCACTCCAAATTTAATTTTAGCAGCAATTAGTTTGAAGACTATGGAGTGGTAAGTGGTCTATTTCTGTCTCACTGCCACAGAAAAATCCTGGTCCAGATGAATATTTGTTCCCTCCCAAGTCAGACTGTTGCTCCTTGATCTTCAATAACAGGTGCTACCTATTAAGGTAATTCAAAAGTGCAGAATAAATGAGCGAAGAGGATGGCTTAGTGGGGGCATAGCACAAAGAGCGTGGTGAACACTCGATGACTTATGTTGGGCCATTGAATGACCACTTATCCTAAGCGTAGGGTACATGCTCATTCATCTATGTTCAGTTGGGTGGCCAGCTGTGGTGAAGAGAAGTGGGCTTTGCTGGTCACCCACTAGCAGTTGGGGTAGGGGTGGAAGCAGGGTGGTGGAGGACTACCTGGGGGTCGGGATAGTCCACTAGGCACCAGGGAGTTGTCACTCATTTTGACTGTTGTGATGGAGTGGTGCCGGGGATGGATGATCAGTGATTGGTGATGAAGGGAGCAAAGTGGTTACAGTTTACTACTGGGTGATCTGTTGCTGTGAGTGGGACATGGCGGCTGGGTTGAGGGGCACACTGGCTACCGGGGCAGTACCTCCTACTGCCTTCTTGTGATATTTTGAGCATGCTGACATTGTTGGCCACAATGTTTTGCCTGTTTTATATTGTACCACGATGTTTGTCAATGATATTTCTGGGCGGATCCTCCTAGCTCACAGTGGTTTTGAGCCAGATACCTACCTAAGGTTCTCATTTCAGCATCAGAAACTTACAGAGGCAATGTCAGTTTCACTTGCATATGATGAAACAACCACTGTGCAGGATTGGTACATTTTTAACTTTGTTGCCACTGAATCTCCACTCACCACAAGAAAGCATCGGTAATGCTGACTATACAGTTGAACCTGTTTTCTTGGATTGTGTAGTGCTAGAGGTAACAAACTTTAAAACTGTGTCACAAGCCGTTTTACACTGCTTACAAAGCTATTAAATTCCCTACACCAAAGTATATGCCTATGTAATGGACAATGCTAAGTACATGATCAAATGTTGGCAGCAAAGTCTGCACTGTATTTGCGTTTTAATGTAGCTAGGTTGTATTTGTGTAATATTGCTCTCACTCCTCTCTCCTGCATTTCTCAACCCTCTTCCATTGGTCCCTTATAAAAACCCCTTCTTCCTAATATTTATTTCTTTTTCCTTAATTTCTTGCTGCTAGCCCCCACTTTCCATACTTAATCTCTCCAGCCCCAGCTTCTCTAACATAGCCTCCCCTTGCACCACAGACCAGACACTCCCCTCCTGGAAACCTTTTGTTAAGCCCCCCTGCAAGCCTGTTTTTTCTCTCACTGTTCTTTTTTTTCTTTGTCCCTTTTCCCTCCCACTGATTTTGACTAATTGCCGGCTCTGTGGCTGCCTATTAAGTAAGTCTAAACTTCTCCCTCTCCCTCTTTCAGGAGCCTCCCCTGACTTGGCAATCCAGTACCATTCCTGCAGCTTGGCTCAGCTCAAATCTCCTCCAGCTGGCTGCACCTCTCCTCCCACCCACCCGCTCACCAGCAAGAAACAAGATATGGCTCAAGGGAATCCAAATCCTTGGATACCATGGGTTCCTGTTGTTATAGGGTGGCCTGCCATTGGCTGCTATTTCCTTTCTTTCTGCCTGCAATGGGCAGCTCTTTTTCACACCATACTAAGGAACTGCTTTTCTCAACTTTATTTTTTTCCCACCCTCCCACCCCAACCTCCACCCCTGGCCTCTATTAAATATACTTAATCTCCTCCTTCTTCTTCTTCTTCTCTCTCATTGGCTGAATTCAAAGCCAACTTTCCAGTCTTACAGGTCCAGCTCAACACTTTTTTGTGTTTCCATAGTTCTGCCCCTCTCTACTCCCCAAGTTATTAGGTGCTGCACATTCTCAGCTGCAAGAAATAATATTTGGCCGTGATTGGGCTAACTCTAACTTTTAATAATATGCACTTACATTAATTGTACTCTCCAGTACAGTTATCTCCTTTTTAGACCTAAGTAACAATATTGTTTTCTTTTAACCCCACAACTCTTGTTACCTCAATGGCACCAACTTTCCTTGCACCCTTTCTGTTCACCTTGCTTACTCTGCCTGCTTTCACAGGCATGGTCGGAGAGTGTGCTCTTCACCATTCCTCAGGACACATGAATGAATACCCACTAAATAGCTATGGAACCATAACTGGCATTGCCCTGAACAATGCTAACTTTAATCTCCAAGGGTTACAGCACACTTGGTTGTTCACATGCCCCCCACTGAGTATACTTAAGTTCTACTGCACACCATTTATATTATCAGGTTTCTGTTCCATACGGCAAGTAGCTAGTAAGGAACCCTCCTAAATAAGGGAGCGCTTGCTTCATAGCAAGTACTTCAAGAAACTGGGAAAATGGCTGATACTGTTGCTGCTGGCCATCTCTGGCAACATACATCCAAACCCTGGCCCACTGCAGCATAGTCCAAAGGTCCATTGTAGATCTGGGACACTATCCCTGGCAAGCATCAACATCTGCAGCCTGCACAAAATATTTGATGCACTTACCACTTGGCTCACTCAGCACAACCCGGATGTCTTATCAGAGCTCGAGATGTGGCTGTCAAAGATCCCTGATACTGCCATTGCAATGTTGGGTTACACTGTCTTCAGGCAAGATAGGTGGTCTAAAAGAATCACTAATGGGACATACCATGTCCTTATCGAGCACTGAGACTGACATACAGGTCCCTGCCACCAAGATATTGCTTGGTGCTCACAACAAGGCTCTAACAGTCACATCAGTTTACATACCACCCAAGCTGACTGTTCCAGGCCTAAACACCCTCGATTGTATCTGTAACTTAGGACACACAGAAATCACAATACTAGAGAACTCAGAGTAAACTGACTTCCTCCCAGTGTGAGTAGCTATAGGTATGCCTTGTCCACTGCAAACTTCTCACAACTAGTTCAGTTCTCCACTAGGATAAAGGGGCCTCCACTAAAGGGGAGGCAGTATGGCACAGTAGTTTGAGGCTGTGAGCTGCAAATCTGGTGACATCCAGCAGACCACACCTGGGCTTGAATCCCACAGCTTCCACTTGCATACTCTGTGACCCTGACCAAGTCACTTAACTTCCCTGTGTTCCCAGGTCGCACCTGTAAAAAAGTTTTCAGCTTAGTGTGCTACTCCTGGTTAAATAACTAAATAAAAAAACTACAGAACAGAGACCAGTACACTACTGAAATGGGTGCTTACTAACCGTCTTGAACACATCACTAGCACAGAAGTCCTCCCTGATTCTGTTAGTGATTATTCCACCATCCTGTGGTTCTGGTCAAACAAATTCATCAAAGTCCTGGCTAAAACTATTAATAGTAGAGTACTGACCAGTGGACACCTTGAACTACTAAAAACACTCCTGCAGCATCATGACTGGTCACCAATTGGCACCACTGCTGATGTGGACACTGCCCTGGATTATTTCATCACTAGCTTCAATTCAGCCTGTGATGTCCATACCCCTACAAAAAGTGAAAGATCAGAGGTGTCAGTAATCCTTGGATTACACCAGACCTTTTAGAACTAATGAAATCCTGTGACCTTCTATGGTATCGGGCAAGGGCCACTGTCCAGCAAGTAGATACCAGTACACAAGCTATCTGCACAGAAAAAGCCCAGTACTACAGAGGTGCCCTAGCTAACTCCTGGAATTATGGTAGCAAAATTCTGGAGTAACCACATGGAAATAACTGGAAAAGACCCTAAATTGGCACCTTTCATGCTCAACATAGATGGCACCATTACTTTAGACCCCTTAACCATAGCTAAGGGGGTAGTCATATCACATGATTTCAAGGTAGGCAAGCAATGTGAGAAGGCAGTAAGGAGGGCTGGGAGAATACTGGGATGCAAAGGGAGAGGCATCACCAGTAGAAAACAGGAAGTTGTTATCCCTCTGTACAGACAGTTGGTGATATGTCATCTGGAGCACTGCATGCAGCTCTGGAGACTCCATCTCCATAAGGACAGAAAGAGGCTGGAAAGGCAGTTAGAATAGCAAAGGCCCAAACTGAGGAAAGGATAGCCAACTCTGTTAGAAGGGGGATAAGACCTTTTATAGGTACATTAGGGAGCGAAGAAAGACCAAAGGAGGGATATGAGGCTTAATAAAGGGGAAGGAATGTGGGCAGAGGGTGCCAGTGAAAAAGCAGGGATACTGAATGAATATTTCTGCTCAGTATTCACAAAGGAAGAGGTTGGGGGAGGTACCTAAACTAAACAAGAGAAACACTCTGAAGATGGGGGTCGACACCAGTCCATTTACAGAAGAAAGGGTTCTGAAAGAACTAATAAAATTGAAGGTGGACAAAGAAATGGGGCCTGATGGGATTCACCCAAGAATTCTAAAAGAACTAAGGGTTGAACTAGTGACACCACTGACTACTCTCTTTAACAAATCACGGGAGGATGGGGTGGTTCCTGAGGACTGGAGGAGGGTGGATGTGATTCCTCTTCACAAAAGTGGGAGCAGGACAGAGGCAGGAAACTACAGACCAGTTAGTTTGACCTCAGTCATAGGGAAAATGATGGAACCATTTCTGAAGTAAAGAATTGTTGAGTACCTAGAGGCCAGTGGGGTACAGGACCCAAGGCAGCATGGATTCATGATGGGAAGGTCATGTCAGATGAATCTAATAGATTTCTTTGACTGGGTGACCAAAGTAGTAGACCAGGGAGGGGCTGTGGACATGGCCTACCTAGATTTTAGCAAGGCATTTGATACAGTCCCACACAAAAGATTAATACACAAGTTAGCCAGCTTTGGAGTGGATCCCAAGGTGGTAGCCTGGATAAAAACTTGTCTAGACAACAGGATGTGAAGGGCAGTAGTAAATGAAGTCCACGGTGAAGAAAGGAGAGTTACTAGCGGGGTACCACGGGGTTCAGTATTGGGACTGGTCCTTTTTAATGTCTTTATAAGTGGCATTGCAGAGGAACTGGAAGGAAAAGTATGTCTCTTTGCAGATGGCACAAAGATCTGCAACAGGGCTGATACACAAGATGGAGTGGAAAGGATGAGAAGGGACTTGGCAAGGTTGGAGGAATGGTCAAATGTATGGCAGCTCAGATTCAATGCAAAGAAGTGCAAGGTAATGCACCTGGGAAACAAAAACCTAGGGAAAGAGTACACAACGGGTGGTGAGATCTGACAACAGAAAAAATGGAAAGGGACCAGGGGGGTAATTATATAAGATGGCCTTAAGGTGGGCAAGAAATGTGAGAAGGCAGTAAGAAAGGCTGGGGGATATTGGGATGCACAGGGAGAGGCATCAGTAGTAGAAAACAGGAAGTTGTTATCCCTCTGTGCAGACAGTTGGTGAGACCCCATCTGGAGTACTGTGTGCAGTTCTGGAGACCCCATCTCTGCAAAGACAGACAGAGTGGATGCTGTCCAGAGAGGGCAACCAAAATGGTGCAGGATCTGCACCAGGAGACATACAAAGACAGACTAAAGGAGCTTAATATGTATACCCTTGAGGAAAGGAGGGAGAGAGGGGACATGATAGAAACTTTTAAGTAACTCAAGGGAATCAACAAAGTCCAAGAGGGCGGCATCTTTCAGAAAAAGATGTGAAAGAACAAGAGGGCACAATTTGAAGATGGGGGGATGGCTCAGAGGTAATGTGAGGAAGTATTTTTTCACAGAGAGGGTTGTGGATGCATGGAACAGCCTCCCTGAGGAGGTCATGGAGTCAAGAATAGTGGGGGAATTCAAGAATGCATGGGACAGACATAAGGCAGTCCTATTGGGGGCTAGGAGGAAGTAAGCTGTTGGTTAACTAGGATCTGCAGCTCATTTGTTAGGTTGGAAAATGGGCAGACTAGGTGGGCCAAGTGGTCCTTATCTGCCATCAAATTCTATGTTTCTATGACATAGACAGGATGGAGGCAGTCCAGAAGTGGGCAACTAAAATGTTGTAGGGTTTGCACCAGAAATCATATGAAGAGAGACTAAAGGAGCTTAATGTGTATACCCGCAAGAAAGGAGGGAGAGGGGGAATGTGATAGAAAAATGTAAGTACCTCAAGGGAATCAACAAAGTTCAAGTGTATAGCATCTTTCAGAAAAAGAGATGTGCAAGAACAAGGTGGCACAATTTGAAGACAGAGAGGGGATGGCTCTGGGGCAATGTGAGGAAGTATTTTTTCACAGAGAGGGTGTTGGATGCATCCACCATTCTACGTTAAAGTGGTGAGTGAAAGTGAGTCTAAAAAATACATACTCAAGGTATTCAGGAGAACCACATCAAGTGGGGACTCGCAGATCCAACAGTACAGGCCTGCTTATTTAGTAACTATTTCACTTCATTCTGTGCCCCTTGTAACTAGCATTACTGGGTCAGATACCAGTACTTCAAATAATCAATATACAGTTGTAACCAGGAAGGATATTGAGTTAGTGTTTAAAAAAGTTAACACAGCAAAATCTGCAGGTCCTGATGGACTACATCCTAGGTTGTTCAAGGAAGTTAGTAAATGGTTGGCAGAACCACTTTATCATTTTTTTTAACAAGTCCCTGCAGAATGGTGACAACCCCCAGGATTGGAGAACTGCAACCCTGGTGAAGGGAGATAGGGATGATGTTGGCAACTATCAGCCCATCAGCCTCACATCAATATTAGGAAAGATTCTGGAATCCCCGATTAAGAGTAAACTACAACTGGAAATTACCAGTAGTGATCACAGTGACATAACACAACATGGTTTCAGGCCCAGTAGATCATGCCATACCAATAATTTTTTATTTTATGAGAAAGTTAGTAAACAGATTGATCAGCAGCTGCCTGTTGATGTAATCTATTTGAATTTTAAGAACATTTTTGACAAAGTACCTCATGACATACTAATTCAGAAAATGGTCAAACTGGGGATAAATAGTGTATTAGTTAGATGGGTGCAAGCAAGGTTAAGTGACAGGACACAACAGTTGAGGTTCAGGGGTTATGCTTCTGCCAAAGGCCCAGTGACAAGAGGGGTTCTCCAAGGGTTGGTTTTTTGAGGCCAGTTCTGTTTAATCTACTAGTATCAGATATGACATCTCATGTAGCCAGCTATTGTACAAAATTTGCAGATGATACCAAAATAGGTGGTGAGGTTGAAAGCAGTGAGAAGGTTGAAAATCTCAGGAAAGACACATAGATAATTGGGGAGTGGGCCAATAATAACAGGATGCAGTTTAATCTTCAACAGTCTGTTATTATGCATTTTGGAGCTAGAAATGAACAGTATGAATATTGATTAAATAGCGTTTGGCTGAAAATATTAAATGAGAATGATCCTGGGGTACTGGTCTCAAATGACCTTAGCTTTGATAGGCATATCGGAGAAGTTATTAAAAAGACTAATAGGATTATTGGCTGTATTGTCAGGGCCTTTACTAATAGGAGCAGGGCCTGCATTATCTCGCTATTTAGATCTGTGGTCAGATCCCACTTGGACTATAGCACATCACTTTGGAGAACATACCTAAGAAGGAAAATTGATGGCTTGGAGATAGTTCAGAGAAGGATAACTAGATTAATTAATGGAATGCATGCACTAAGCTATGAAAACAGACTTAAAAGCCTTGACCTCTACTCATTTGAATTAAGAATAATTAGGGGAGACCTGCTGTTAATGTATTAAATCTCTAAAGACAGTGGGTTAATGGGCAGTTTTGGGCTACAATGTAATAACAAAAACAGATCATTAAGGAGCCATGAGCATCAGATTAATTTACCCAAAAAAGAACAAAAGGAGTTTTTATACACAAAGGATTATTTCACTCTGGAAAAATTTTACCCAGGGACTTAGCAGAAGCCAGCACCTTCACAACTTTCAAATATAAACTAGATAGTCATCTGTTATTTGAACTTGGGATGAGATGACCTGCTAGTGCAGAAGATGAACCCTATGTGCTTTGGCCTTCTGTTCATCTAAAACCTTCCTAGTATCTTATATTCATTGCCCATACACTGGATGAAGTTCTGTCCCCTCTGACAGAGATTTTAAACCATTTCCTCATGCTCTGCCAATTCCCCCTAAAGTGGAAATCTGCCTTAGTGTCCCCAGTCCATAAAAGCAGAGACAGGACACAACATGGAAACTACAGAACTATCTCCATTTTTCCCCTCTTTCCAAAACCCTTGAATGAATTGTGGCTGATCAACTGGAAGACTGTCTGGAGGATTACAACTTGCAATGTTCCTAGCAGTATGGTTTTAGAAAATGGCACCGTACCAGCACTGCCCTGCTCACATTCACATACTATATCCATCATGCACTGAACCAAGGCCAACTTGTTGGCACTGCCTATATTGACCTTACCAAGGCATTTGATACTGTCAACCATTGTTTACTGATTGAACAACTGACGTAGCGCTATCTAATGATACCACAAGATGGTTTGATAGTTACTTCTGTGACTGATCACAAGAGGTGAAGATTGGAGATGTTCTCTCATCTAAATAACCTGTCTGATCAGGCATCCCCCCAAGGGTCAATTCTAGGTCCCCTACTTTTCAGCATTTTTTTAAACAAGTTCCCAGCCTCTTGCCAAGACCAGGTCCTTCTGTATGTGGATGATGTGGTCATTTTCACCAGCAACTCTGACACCTCACTTCTGGAGAGCCAGTTTCAAAACAGCTTTGCGAGTGTTGAGGCCTGGTTCAATTCGCAAAAGTTCATATTAAACTACAAAAAAAAACAAAGACAATGTTATTCCACAGCTTGTACTACAAGCCCAAAGCCCAACAACTAACAGCCAGAAACTGCGTGGGGGTTCCTCTTGAGCAGACATAGTTGTTCGAGTACCTAAGTGTGACATTAGACAGCACTCTATCTTCTGCCAATCATATTGCTAATGTGGCCAAAACTGTGAATATCCATATCAGTCTACTATACAAGCATAAGCACTGTCTTATTTCTGAAGACATTAATCTGGCAATCCAAAGATCGGTAGTCTCTATCATCAATTACAGGCTTGTTATGTATGGATCTGCCACTGAAACTGCTCTTCATTGTATTACTATAACTCTTAACAAAGCCTCCCAGCTCCTTACTGGGGCAGCATACCTCGCACATACCTGTGACATTCATGAGCAGGCTAACTGGCTCCAGTTAAAGGGCAGAATCTCCTACCAAACTTGCCTATTAGCAAAAAAAGTCTCCATTGGTCTCATGCCCACAGGAGTTCAGAAGATCCTTAGTCCCTACTGCAGCACCCACCATACAAGAAGGAAGCTCCAAAAACCAAACTGTCTTAGTGCACCACTGTTGTACCTCCCAAGGTCAGTGGTCATTAGCAGTCAGAGCCCTTAAGTGATATAACAACTCACTCCTCTGTGATGTCACCAACACTTCCACCCTAGGCACCTTCAAACTTAAACTACGGTGACTACTTGTGGCTAGAGCCACCTGTGATTGTGCTTCAACTGATTAGACACATGGCTGCTCCATACAACTCACATCTCCTATCAGCATTTCTAATCCTTATCCTCCCCCCACCCCATCCCATAGCTTCCCCACACTACATATTCCTTTCTTATTTCCTTATACTTCTGATACACCGTTCCCCTTTATTTTCAATCCTCCTCCCCCCACTTTCCCGTTACCATATGCATCTGTATGACCCCTGATTCTGTCCCTCTATCACCCTAATGCAGCAATCCCCCCCCTTTTTCTCTCCACCCCACTCCATCTCTCACCTAATCAGTCCGCCTTACCCAGAATTTCCTTTCCTTCCTTGACAATGCCTTTGGGTTGCATTTCTTAAATGCACAGTAAAAAGTATGCTTTTGTACTAGTAAGTTTTCAATTAAAGCTTGAGCTTATTAGACACCAGTCCAGGCCTACCTTGTCCAATTGCCTGTATAAGTTATATTAGCCTATTTTGATTTTTTTCTACCCAGGCAATGTCTTGGGCTGCATTTTCTCTTTGTTCTGTTATAAAGTTTTGCTCTAATACAAGTAGATTTTTATTTGCTCCAGCTATTAGTCTTTAGTCCAGGCATTCCTTGTACAATGCCTGTGGTTACTGCATCCACTTATTTATGTATCTATGTTTAATTGTCATCATGTAATATCTGTATTGTACATGTCTATCATGATGTGCGGCCTATGTAAAAGGACTCTTAACTCAAAGGCGTTAATCCAAGAATTTAATAAAATGAAAATTAAAAAAGTTTAAAACACATTTTACATAATTTAGTCCATGTAACATGCTCAGCACACCTTTTAAGTGTATTGGGTGACATTTGGAGGTGAAGCTACCCTAATGTCAATGAGTTTGCAGTTGCAGTTAAAGCCTTCACTGCCCGTCCTGCCAGAAAAGCTCACTTTGAAAAATTCCTCACTGCAAAGATGAAGTCAACTGCTCTTCCACCTACACTTCTGATCATGAGGTGGAATACATAGTTTCACACTGTTTTGTATCACACTGATCACCTGGAAGGATATATTGAATCTTTTGCTGAGGAGAGTACAGCATGTGAAGAAGTTGTAAAACTAGCATCTACTCAGTCAGTTAAATTTAGCCTGAATCAAACTGCCTGCAACACCCCCATTTGTGCAGATGTTGAATACTACAAGGGGGATGAGGTGAAAGCCCACCAGGTATATGATGACCTCCTATACTTCACAGCTTTTATGAAGGTTAACTCAGAAGCTGCTGAGCACCTATCTACTAAGACTGCATTGTCCATGTGTGGAAGAAAAAGGACTACATGTCTGGCAATGCGAGATTTAATCAATTAGCAGCAAAGTTTTCTGAGGCTACCAGAGTTTTTAACCCTGATTGTCTAGCTATAGTGGTTGTGTCTGAAGATATGGTTTGCCAGAACATACCTACTTTTGAGAACATACTCGCCAAGGCAGAGTTCTGAACTTATATTCAGGACATTCAGTGCAATTGGGTTACCCTTAATGATCAGACTGTCATAGAAAACTTGTAGGACACTTGGGACCATGTTCCTAACCTTGCATGCATTGCTCTAAGTTGCCTCAATGGGCCAGTGCATAGTGCCAGTGTGGAGTACTAGGGCGTAGCTACTGATACTCCAAGTAAGCCATGGCATACCAAGTTTAGTAGCAGGGGGTAGCAGACAAGTTGACCAGCATTGCTCTGCTCTCTCTAGTCCATCACAGTTAAATTTATTTGTTTGGCTTCACAGGCTTTTTTTTCTGTTTCAGCTTTGTTTTGGTGGGGTGGCAGAGTGGACCGTGGACGTTGAAGCTGAAGTTCTCAATTAGGTCCACATGGTCCACCTGAATAAGTGATTGGCTGTGGCATCTGATAGGGGCATAGCAAGTCTTGTGTGGTGAGTTTAAATGTCCCAACAAAGTTAGAAGCCATACTATTAGTTCAATTGTACTGGGAGAGAGAGAAGCTGTAAAAGAACTGAGGAGCAGCAGATTTAAGAACAGACTCAGAGCCAGCTAAAGGAATGAAGACTTCATGTGGAGTGGCAAGTGAAGCAAATCTGCCTACCTGCAGGGGAGAGAGAAGACATTTCTGCCATTGTCTTGAACTCGAGGTGCAGTCAGTGGCGTTTACCAGCGGGCAGTGAGCACCACATTAGCAGCACAGACAAACTACAGGTCTAGTGTGGGAATCATCTTATTGGAATTAGAAACCTTGGACTCGAGTCATGGGGGAGCAGGCATGAACAACACTGGGGTAGGGGGTAGCAGTGTGGCAGGTTGGTGTACAAATCTGAAATGCCTGGCTACACCCTATGGAGTGATCCTTTTGAAAGTATGGTGCAATGCTAACCAACAACAGGCATACTATTAAGCCACAACACTTAAAAATGTACTCTATGCTGCAGCAGAATTCATTAGCTTGAGGATTTTAATATGTGTTGTTACTTTTTTATCTGAAGTTATTTTAACATCTTAGCTGTTATTTACATCAATTGCTGTTATTAAAAATGTGTACTCTTAGACATATTCTGCGCTTCAGCTCATTCGTTCTTTCCATGAAAATAGTCATTATTTCCTAAGTCTAAGCCATGAAAAATGGCAATTTTAGCCATGAAAAATGACAGCCCTACTCATAGTCAATAATCATATTTTATTAACTTTAAGTAACAATATTTTTAAAAAATAAAGATGATTTAATACTTATGACAAATATCAAAGGCACCTAACATGTAAATGACAATCTGACCGTTGTTTACTCTTGGGGTTTTAAGCTGGGAGCTTCCAGAGGAACTTTACTACTAAGGTACCTGCTGCATGGGGATGAGTAATTGACAAACCCCTCACAAGCCACAAGAAACAGTTTTGCGAGCAACACATGGCTTGCGAGCTACAGGTTGGCCACCACTGGAATAAGATTTGCTTCCCTGGTTGTAACTGCAATTCAAGCTGAGGAGAACAATTGAAAGAACAGTAGTTTTGCCTTTAGAAACCATGCAAAGTCATACATGCAAGTAAATAAAATTCCTAAACTGACTAGAATGTCTATGTAAACTAATGCAGCCTAGTGTGCACCAAACTGACCAGATTGTGTGCAAGAAACGTATGCATATATTTATGAAAAACACATTAAGTGCTGAGGAAACTAATGTTGTTAATATTGCCTAAAGGTGGCTGTAGAAATAGTCACATGAATATTTTATTGTCTGTTTTGGTTTACCAGCACTGGGATTCAAGTAGGCCAAGAAACACAGAAGTACATAAGATGCACAGGGTCATATTGCATGGGGGAACTGCTGAAAACTGTAACAGCACACAAACTAGCCTTTTTCATGGTCCCAGTGGTTCCTGTAGAGTCCTGGCCGGCTCTTTTCTTTTTTAGCAAAATGAGGAAGGTAGGAGGAGTAAGGGATAAGTCTACTCTAGCGAAGGGGTATGGGAGTTCCTTAGTTTGAGTCCATCCCTACGCACTTAATTTTTATTTTTGTGAACTACACACCATGAGTCTGCTCATTTTTGATTGTTTGATTTAAGGATTTGATTAGGTCTGCATTATGCTCATGTAAGCAATACTATTCCCATGGAGAGGAACTGCCATGGACACTCAGCAGTAAATTTTTAAAATTACTTCACATGTTGCACACATCTACCGGATGGACACAAACGACAATATTTTAAATAAAGTGAAAGTGGCTTAACGTCACTTTCTCAGGCCAATTGTATATGAACAGTGTTGACACTAAATTAGAAACAAATAAATCCATTCAGATACAGTTTTTAAATTTCTGCTTCTTTTACATTAATATGTCACATTGGTATATACTGCCAATAATTCTTTATAATATATCAAATTTTCAATTAAAATTTCATTTAGAAACTAATTATAAAACATCTTCTCTTTCTTAGTTACATCCCAATCCATTTTATATTATTGTCCCCATATTAAAGTCAAATTTTAGTTCAATGTAGTATAAACTTTGTATTATTTTCAAATATGAAATAATACCTTAATTTTCATTTATTTGAACTCCACTGATCTGAAAGTCCTGATATATTACTCTCAAAATGAGCACCATGCCACCCTGTTCCTATTATCATCTAGCTGAAAAAAACATTTATTTTAAATGTTAATATCTTTATATCTTGTATAGTTATTATTTAAACAGCATATTGCCAGTCACCTGGTCACACTCTAAAATGGGCCAGTTCACTTCTCAAAAATTTTCATCCACTTAATAGTAATCTTGCTAGAAAAAACACATCTAATGTATCTTTGGCAATTGTCCTCATGAATTGAAAGTGGCTATGAGGAAGGAAACAAACATAAAAATTAATTTCTAACACTTTTTTTTTACTCAGTTTAATACTATTATTCATTTCTCTGCTAAACTTCAAATTTTACTATGGTAATCCCTACCTGCTGTTGCCTGTTCTTACATGGAGCTCAGTTGCTCATTGCTTTCATTAAACCACTTTCTGGGATAGAACATTAGTGTCTTTGCGTCTTTTTCAACTTACTATAAGAAGGGAAAGAGGACATAAATATTTGAAAACTTTTTGATCCCTGTGCCATGGATTTAAAATAAACTTTAACTTTTACCTTGCTTCACGCAGTGCCCCTCATCTCAGGCAAAAGACTGACTTTCGGAAGGAGCCAAGCTGTCTGATCTGGGTTTTAAATACCCTCCCAAATCATGTGAAATTAGCTAATTGAATAATTGAATAACCTCCTTAATGACCCTGAATCCATCTATTTTTCAAACTGGTCTAGAGCAGTGGTTCTCAAATGGTGAGGCCAGCCTCCCAAGGGAGGCCCCAAACTGCTCCAGGGGAGGCCTGGTCAAGTCTGAGAATGTAAAGTATTAACATTTTAAGTTTTGGATGTTTTGTGTGATGGGATGAAGCAAATTTAAATATGAATAATGGCAGCTGAATTTCTTTACTTATGCACAAACTTGTGACCAGGAAAGATCCAATGAGTCAAAGCTTGTGTCTAGGTGTGTATTTATGTGTAAATTGATAACTGGGAAAGGCACACTAACCCAAGGCTTGTTTCTGCAGTAGGTGTTTGTTTATACTTTATGTAAATTGATGACTGGGAAAGGCACACAGACCCCAGGCTTGTTTCTATAGTAGGTGATTATAAGCAGGTGAGTGAGTGACTGGGAACGGCACACAGAGCCATCGTTTGTTTCAAGTGTCACCTGAGGAAAAAGTATGTGAGATTGCTTAACAACATGGTAAGAGGGGGTGAGATGAAGGTGACTAGGTAAGTTGTTCCAGATAGAGAGAAAACAGAGTAACAAGGGCCCAAGAGTCAGAAAAATAGAGTGACTAGGATAACCTGGGGTGTGGGGTTGGGGGTGGAGAACAATATGTTGAATAAAAAGAGAATATACTCAATAAGCTTTATTGGTCTCACTTTTTTCCTGGTGTACTGTGCAAAATATTATCTTTTTTTCCTATGGGGAGGCCCAAGTTTTGTTTTCCAAATTTGAGGGAGTCTCGAAATCTTTTCCATTGCTTAGGGGAGGCTCACTGTCATAAAGTGTGAGAACTAATGGTCTAGAGTAAAGACAAGTATATTGCTTGCCCAGCCTTGTGGCTAAATTGTTAGAATAACCACCTTTCTAAGCACACTGTCCTAGTCAGAAGTTCAATTCCCATCTCCAGTTTTTACCTAAATTATTTGTCCCCTGTATGAATTACTTTTTAAATATATTAATTCTTTGAAATTCACTACACATTGATCTGTAACAAAGATTTTAACATAGGTTTTAGTGTTCAAATATATTAATTCTCCTACTTCAAATAAGGGACTCTAAATGTGTGTGAAATTAACTAAATAACTAATTGAATAATTGAATAACCTCCTTAATTACCCTGAATCCATCTATTTTTCCAACTGGTCTAGAGTAAAGAGAAGTAAATCACTTGCCCAACCTTGTGGCTAAATGGTTAGCATAACCACCTTGCTAAGCACACTGTCCTAGTCAGAAGTTGAATTCCCATCTCCGTTTTTTGCCTAAATTATTTATCCCCTGTATGAATTACTCTTTAAATATATTAATTCTTTGAAATTCGCTACATAGTGATCTGTAACAAAGATTTTAACATAGGTTTTAGTGTCCAAATATATTAATTCTCCTACTTCAAATAAAGGACTCTAAATGTATGGGACTTTTTATTACTTGATGTATACTCATTATCCCCTTGTTTTGACCTAAGAGTTTAAATCCCACCACAACCACTGAAATCATCTATTATTTTACTTATTGTTTTCTGTGTTAGTTTTGTAAATAAACCTAATCTCCCAAAATGTAAATATTAATTGCTAATAAACATTTCAGCCTTTTTTGCACATATCAGTCTGTATGTGATATGTGCTTTCATCTTTATTTATGTGAAAGGTGGGTTAAACTCCCACCAGGGCCACTATTAACACCTGTTGGTTTCACTTTGTTTATATCCACTTAATATTTATGTTAACTAGTAACAAAGTGTCCCATGAATTTCTGTGTCCTTGAGGTTCCAAAACTTTCTCAAGTCCCCAAAATCTCAGTGATGCTGGTGTATGTCCTTCACGGTTAAAATGTTTTGCCACTGATGACTTCTTGTCTCTCATCCTGATGTCACTTTTGTGTTCCCCGATTCTTGTTCTAAGTTCTCTTGTCATCTTCCCAACATAGAGTTTGTCACATGGACATTGGATTATATAAATTACATGATGTGACTTGCATGTTATGTGTTGTTGAATTATACATTTCTTGTTAGTAAAAGGATGTTCAAAATATATTTTCTTAGATGTATTGTTACAGTGGCAACATTGCCCGCATGGGTAATTACCATCCTTTAATGGTCCTAAAAGTGATTGTCTCCCCTGGACAGGATTCTCCTCATATTTCCTGTGTTGTGTGTGCACTAATTTGTCTTTTAGTGTTTTATTTTTCTTGGATTTAACTATCAGTATATCTGCAAATCTTTTATTTGGACTACCACCTGCCTGGAGTATATTAATGACACCTCTGTGATTACCTTTCAGAGTTATCATGATCCAAAATTAAAACGGAGTATCCCAAAATCCCAATTAATCAGGGCCAGGAGAAATAACACCACTGATGAAGATTTTTTAGAGAAACAGAGGTCATGAGGGACAAATTTGGACAAAGAGGTTATCATCATGGAGAGGTCGAGGAGGTAATCACAGAGGTGTCATTAATTACTTGAGATTCTTTATTACAACAGAAGGAAAAGAAGAAAATGGAAAATAGAATAGTTTTCTCAACACCCTACAGTAATTTGAGTCAAAAATAAAGAACATATTAATAAATAATTGGTATATACTCCAGGCAGGTGGTAGTCCAAATGAAAGATTTGCAGATATACCGCTAGTTACATCCAAGAAAAATAAAACACTAAAAGACAAATTAGTGCACACACAACACAGGAAATATGAGGAGAATTGTGTCCAGGGGAGACAATTACTTTTAGGACCATTAAAGGATGGTAATTACCCATGCGGGCAATGTTGCCACTGTAACAATACATCTAAGAAAATATATTTTGAACATCCTTTTACTAACAAGAAATATATAATTCAACAACACATAACGTGCAAGTCACATCATGTAATTTATGTAATCCAATGTCCATGTGACAAACTCTATGTTGGGAAGACAACAAGAGAACTTAGAAAAAGAATCAGGAAACACAAAAGTGACATCAGGATGAGAGATGAGAAGTCATCAGTGGCAAAACATTTTAACCGTGAAGGACATACACCAGCATCACTGAGATTTTGGGGACTTGAGAAAGTTTTGGAACCTCATGGACACAGTAATTCAAGGGACACTTTGTTATTAAAGAGAGAAGTGTATTGGATATACACATTAGACGGTGTTAACCCAAGGATTGGTATAAACGAATCATGCAATTGGAACCGATATTTGAACTAGGATTTGAATATACCTGCTTAATATTAATAATATATATAATCTGTAGCAAATATTTGGCATCAACATTAGTATGAAGGAAAATTTAAATCACATAAGTGGTTCTGGTGGGAGTTTAACCCACACAATACATGAATGGAATTGTAAGCATTTCATCAACAAAATGTTCTGGTAACATCAAACTTAATTAGTTAACATAAATATTAAAGTGGATATAAACATAGTGGAAATAATAGGAGTTAGTAGTAGTCCTGGTGGGAGTTTAACCCATATAATAACATTAATGAAAGTGAAAGTATATGTAATCAGTAAAATAAATGTTATGGTAAGATCACATTTAATTTGTTAATACAAGAATGAAGTAGTCAAAAATTAGTGGTTCTGGTTGGAGTTTAACCCACATAACACATGAATGGAATTGTAAGCATATCATTAACATAATTTCCTGGTAATATAATACTTTACTAGTTAATATAAATATTAAGTGGATATAAATAAAGTGAAAACAACAGGTGTTAGTAGTGGCCCTGGTGGGATTTTGACCCACCTTTCACATAAATAAAGATGAAAGCACATATCACATACAAACTAATATGTGCAAAAAAGGCTGAAATGTTTATTAGCAATTACTATTTACATTTTGGGAGATTAGATTTATTTACAAAACTAACACAGAAAACAATAAGTAAAATAATAGATGATTTCAGTGGTTGTGGTGGGATTTAAACCCTTAGGTCAAAACAAGGAGATAATGAGTATACATCAAGTAATAAAAAGTCCCATACATTTAGAGTCCCTTATTTGAAGTAGGAGAATTAATATATTTGGACACTAAAACCTATGTTAAAATCTTTGTTACATTTGGGAACTTAAGCAGCAGGCTGGTAGGACAGAGGTCTGGGGTTATATTCTGTTTTAACTGAAATATTTGAATAGTTTGTAAGTGAAATTAGTTCTATGTGTTAAAAATTATTACCTTGAATTAGAACTGTTACTTGGGCTGTGATATTGTAACTTTGGAGGCTTGGGGACAGTTGTTTGGCAGGGTTAATTAGAGGGAAATTTAAATGTGTTGTTTGCCTGGTGTTAGGGGGAAGGGACATTAGCTGCAATTACCTTGTCTTTAACAGGAATTACCTTGGCCTTCATTGTTCACTTGGGAACTTAAGCAGCAGGCTGGTAAGGACAGAGGTCTCGGGTTATATTCTGTTTTAACTGAAATATTTGAATAGTTTGTAAGTGAAATTAGTTCTATGTGTTAAAAATTATTACCTTGAATTAGAACTGTTACTTGGGCTATGATATTGTAACTTTGGAGGCTTGGGGACAGTTGTTTGGCAGGGTTAATTAGAGGGAAATTTAAATGTGTTGTTTGCCTGGTGTTAGGGGGAAGGGACATTAGCTGCAATTACCTTGTCTTTAAACAGGATTTACCTTGGCCTTCATTGTTCACTTGGGAACTTAAGCAGCAGGCCGGTAGGACAGAGGTCCGGGGTTATATTCTGTTTTAACTGAAATATTTGAATAGTTTGTAAGTGAAATTAGTTCTATGTGTTAAAAATTATTACCTTGAATTAGAACTGTTACTTGGGCTGTGATATTGTGTCTTTGGAGGCTTGGGGACAGTTGTTTGGCAGGGTTAATTAGAGGGAAATTTAAATGTGTTGTTTGCCTGGTGTTAGAGGGAGGGGACGTTAGCTGCAATTACCTTGTCTTTAAACAGGAATTACCTTGGCCTTCATTGTTCACTTGGGAACTTAAGCAGCAGGCTGGTAGGACAGAGGTCTGGGGTTATATTCTGTTTTAACTGAAATATTTGAATAGTTTGTAAGTGAAATTAGTTCTATGTGTTAATAATTATTACCTTGAATTAGAACTGTTACTTGGGCTGTGATATTGTAACTCTGGAGGCTTGGGGACAGTTGTTTGGCAGGGTTAATTAGAGGGAAATTTAAATGTGTTGTTTGCCTGGTGTTTGGTAAGAGCCCACCCACGCACCCTGTTTTGTAGGCTTTCTTAAATACTGAAAAGCCACTGGGGTTGGGATTGAAGGGCTGAGTATTTCTGCTTGGGACTGAAATTCAAAGCAACAGGAGCTGGTGGGCTTGTGACATCATACGGTACCTGACGTCTGCTTACACACTGGACTGTATGTGTTTGTGAGACTTGGGAACTTTATTGGTGGGGTTGAAATTGGGTTTGTAAATAACTACAGTCAGTATAGAGAGAAACTGTATTCCAAGGGAAAGGGACTGAGAAAAGGGGGTGTGCCATTATAAACAGAGAGGGATAAACAGGGTGTCCATATTCCACCATGGCAGGCATCTTTGGAAGGGTTGTAGGCTGCACAGGCTGTGGGATGGCAATAATTCTAAATTGGGCCTGGAGAGATGGAGGCTGCCCACTCTGTAGACAGCTATCTTGTATCAGGAGTGAGGTATATTGGTTAAGGAGTAAGCTGGGGGGGTGTCCAAGGATAAGGGTTGTGGATATGGGCAGCAGAAGGGTGGGGCTGAGGGGATGCTGGGGCAACGCTCTGAAATTACAGGACATTATATTACAGCAAGCAGGAGGGGATATTAGGGACAGAGGACCCTTAGATAGGGAAGTTGATGCTAAGGGAAAGCGTATGGGGTGAACATTCTGAATACAAAGAGAGTGGAGGGGGAAGAGTCAGAAGGGGCTGTTGTGCGGAAGCCTAAAACAACAGACTGTGGGAAGGGAGCTCCTAAGGTGAACAGAGCAAGAGGGGAAGAAGAGGGGCAGTTTAGAGATGCAGTCAGAAGAAACTTGGGTTACTTGATGGAGGCTGACATAGAGCGTCACAATAAATTTGAGCTACTAAACAACCTAGAGGGGAGGAAGGGGTTGGTGGAAATGAGGAAACTTATACAGAGGCCAGGGGAGGGAGTTTGATACCTAGGGCATCACAGACCGGCTGTGGAAAGGATAGAAATAGTCCCAGAGGGAGAAGGGGAAACATATATGTTAAGCAAATGGGGGAGATGCAACATATTCCAGATATGAGGGAGGAGAACATGATTGGAGAGAAACTGGGAGACAAGGAGGTGGGAGAGGAGCCCCCCTTCAGCAGGGGGGTCAGTACCAAGGATGGGGCCCTAGTTAAAGGGGACCCACAGAGAGCCTCTGGAGGCAGGGGTACAATTACAAGGGGGGAGGATGGCGGTGTGGGGAAGGGGAACCATCAGGGCCAGGATAAATGGTTCGGATAAGAGAGGGTTAAAGGGGACACCTATTCAGAGGGGGTTTGAGTTAATTGGGCAAAATAGCAAGGGAGGCAGAAAGGGGAGGGTGACAAGGAGGTCTCTAATAAGGCAGGAAGACTCCCATGAAACTGAGATCATGAATAAAGGGGGGGAAGGAGGGCTGAGAGGGCATAGTGGAGGTAACCATAAGGATGATGGCGGTGTTAAGGTTCTGTTTTGGGAGACTCGATGATTAGGGGTATCCAGTGGGAGGGACAGGGGGGTGGATGCCATAGCCAGATGAAGGTAGTGAGTATCTCTGGGCTGACAGTGCACAGATCAAAGTTCATGGTGTATGAAATGGTTAGGGATTGTGGAGGGAAACTGAATTTCCTGGTGCATTTGGGAACTAATGATCTAGAGGGAAATAGCGTTTTGGAAATCCAAGCAAGGTTCCAAGAACTTGCCAGAGTCTGTCGGGATAACGGATGCAACATTTCCTTTTTGGAGATATTGCCAGTACCAAAGGCCTCAGTTGAGAAAAAAATGAAGCTCACAGAGGTTAATGACTGGCTCAGGAAGTGGGGTGAAGAGAGTGGGTTGGGGGTGTTAGGGAACTGGAATGGAGTTTGGGAGGATAAGGGACTATATGCCAATGACAGGTTTCATCTTGCCCCATTAGGGAAGGAGGTCCTTAAACAGGGGATGGCTGACTACATACAAGAAAGGTGGGGTTTAAACTTAGGGTTGCCACCTGTCAGGTTTTTTACCTGGTGATCAGGTTTTCAGGGTCCCTATCAGGTAATCCGGTTTTGCTCTGTGCTGGTCAGGTTTTTGAGCCCTTTTGAGTACTCACATACTTTTGAAACAGATTGTGTCTTATTATTATTATTCATTGTTTCAGCTACATGGCCAGGTTATAAACAAGTTCTGTCATCAGTATAGCCTTTTCTTTGTGAAAGCAGTCAAACTGGGAAGTGTATAGTATGGCCAATAACACCATTAGCACTTACTTAACCTAATCTTTTCCACTGCATCTAAAAGTGGCATAGCAGCAAAGCTGCCCCCACCTTTTGTAACAGCAACACAGTCATTTGTCTTCCACTTTCATTTGCTGGTAAACATTTTCATCTCTATCAGAATTTAGGCATTTTAAATGTTTTAAATTATTTTTTCCTCAAAACAAAAGTATGGTCACTTTTTGGCTTTAAAATAGTACTGTGGACATCAAAAGGAAATGAAGCCAGAAAATATATTAAAACACATTACAGGAAACTATTTCTTTATTATGTATTATTATATACCATGTATACTGTTGTATGCTCTTTATAGTATTTCCTTGTCTCTCCCCAGGTCATATCTGTAAATGAGATTTCTTTTATCTCTGTACGTTTATCTGGTAAACCAAATGTCACTAAATAAATACATAAGTAAATAAATAAGTAGGAAGAACCTAGGAAAGTAACTAACAGGTACAGTACAGTATCTTAACATTTTTGTTGAACTGCTGCTTTAAGTGTTGTCTTTATTGATATAGCAAATGGCTTTTTAGGAGGAACAATGCATGATGAGTCATGAAAAGGGGTGGGGCTAGGGCGGAGCTTAAGATCCGGTTTTTGCCTCCTCCAAAGGTGGCAACCCTATTTAAACTTGTGAGGGGGGAAGGGATAAGGGAGGGGCTGACCAGAAGCCCTCTCTTCCAGATGAGGGAGTAGTCTCAAGCCCATGGGGGAGGGGGAAACAGACTGGGGTGGAGGTTTCGGGAGGAGCAGAGGGAGGATGGAAGTATAAGGAATCTGGGTGGGGTTCGACAAAGAGGATTGGGGATAAGGGGTGGGGGTTGGTGTTAGTAAATGCCAGGAGCTTGGGAAACAAGATGCCAGAGTTCCAGGCCATGCTGTCGGGGGTGGATGTGGCGATGGTCACGGAGACGTGGGCCAACAAAAACCATGACTGGGACCTAAACGTCTGGGGGTACACTATGCTTAGGAAGGATAGAAAGGAGGGCAGAGGGGGTGGAGTGGCTATGTTCATTAGAGATGACATAGAAATTGCTAGGGTAGAAGAGGCAGAGGGAAACGTGGATGCTTTATGGGTCACCTTACGATCCCCAGCAGGAGATAAGGTCAAGCATATAGGCCCCCCGGGATGAGTGATGTTCTAGAGGAAGGTTTGCTGGACAACATCATTGCCCAGTGTGGACCAAAAGGGGAAGGAGTGGTGTTGATGGGGGACCTTAATATGCCAGGTACAAACTGGGGAACTATGTCCTCTAAGGTGGCCAAGGAGCAGAGGCTGCTGGATGGCTTCCAGGATGTGTTCTTAACACAGCATGTGATGAAACCCACAAGGAGGGCATGTCCTGGATGTGGTCTGGCAGATGGGGACTGTGAAGGACATGGTTGTACAGGACCCCTCACTGGGAGTGACCACAATACTGTCTGTTTCAAATAAGTATGGGGGGAGGGGGGGGAGATCTAGGACACTGGCAGTGGACTTCAGGGGGGCAGACTTTATGGGCATGGGAAATATTCTCAAGGATCACTTGAAGGGGATTACCTCAATGACAAGTGTGGAAAGGAGATGGGAGGTGATAAAATGGGGACTTCATGAGGCAGTCAGGATCTGCGCTAAGTTGAAACGTAAGGGAGCAAGGTCACATAAACCATGCTGGTGGTCTAGTGAGGTACAGGTAGCAGTCAGAGAAAAGAAGGTGGCCTACAAAAAATATAAAACAACAAGAGGGGATAGGGATAAGGAAATGTACCAGCTTGCATCTAGAAAAGTCACCTGTATGGTGAGGGGAGCAAAGTCCAGTAAAGAGCAGCGGCTGGCACAGGGATACATGGAGGGAAAAGGGTTCTTCCGGTACATCGTCGAGTGTGAAAACTAAGGGCCATCTCAGCAGATTGAGATCAGAAGGAGGGTGGTGGAAGAGGCGAGGGACCAGGCAGAGGTATTTAATCTAGCACTTGCCTCTGTGTTCACTAGGGAGGATGGGATATCTACAAAGCAAGGCACGAAGGGGATAGAAGCGTCAGTAAGTGGGATCAAAGGAGCAACAGAAATGGAGCAAGAGGGAGGGAGAGGTACCCCAGGGGTGTCACATCTGGGTAAGGATAAAAAGGCCAGTAAGGTGGAGGGGACAGATGATGCTATCTCCGCCAAAAGGGTATGGTTAGCCCTCAAGGCCCTAAAGAAAGACAAATCTCCTGGGCCGGATGGCATTCATGTGAGAGTACTATGGGAATTGGCGGACATACTGGCTGCACCCCTGGCGGAGCTTTTCAGCAGGTCACTTGAGACAGGGAGGGTACCTAGGGATTGGCAAGAGGCACATGTGGTACCAATCCATAAAGGGGGGTCGAGGGAAGTACCAGATAACTATAGACCCGTCAGTTTGACCTCGGTGGTGGGAAAATTAATGGAGAGTATACTAAAGGAACGATTGGGGATGTACTTGGAGGAGGTGGGAGGTCTGGATAGTTGGCAACATGGGTTTGTGCCAGGTAGATCATGTCAAACCAACCTTGTGGAGTTCTATGAATGGGTAACATCAGAACTGGACAGGGGTAAGCCTGTGGATGTGTTATTCTTGGACTTCAGCAAGGCGTTTGACTCTGTCCCCCAAAATGGTCTGGTGGAAACTGATGGGGTTAGGAGTAGGCCCTTTGATGGTCAGATGGATTAAAAACTGGCTAGCTGGATGCACTCAGAGAGTAGTGGTCTGTGGGGAGCTCTCGAACCCTAGAGAGGTTGGTAGTGGGGTACCACAGGGCTCTGTCCTGGGTCCGATCCTGTTTAATGCATACATATCGGATATCAGGGAGGGTGTAGGGTGTGAAATGAGTCTCTTCACGGATGACTCCAAGATGGGAGCAGTAGTTGAGGGAGAAGAGGGGAGGTTGGCCCTGCAAGGGGACCTGGACACCCTGGAAAGCTGGGCTCACACATGGAAATTAAATTTCAATATCACCAAGTGCAAGGTGTTGCATCTTGGTCATGGAAACCCTAAACACAGGTACACCCTGGGAGGGGAGGCACTGGAGGCCTCAATAGGGAAAAAGACCTAGGGGTCATGGTGGATGCATGTATGAATAACTCTGAGCAGTGCAGGAGAGCAGCTAGCAAGGCAAACAGGATGTTGGGATGCATCATAAGGGGGATCACCTCTAGGAGCAAGGAAGTGATTCTGCCGATGTACAATAGACTGGTTAGACCACACCTTGAGTACTGTGTACAGTACTGGAGACCACACTTGAAGAGGTGCATACAGCTCCTGGAGAGGGTACAGAGGAGGGCAATAAAGATGATACAAGGGCTAGGGGATTTGACGTATGAGGACAGACTTGAGGAGCTCTGCCTGTTTTCATTGGAGGTGAGGAGAGACAAGGGGGACATGATTGAGGTCTTCAAGAACCTCAAAGGAATAAATAGGGTAAACATGGAGGGGATCTTTAGACTAAAGCAGGGAGGTATCACCAGAGGGCATGGTTTGAAGTTGGAAGGTGGAAGGGTGAGGGGGGAAAAGAGGAGGAGGTTTTTCACTGAGAGGTTGGTGGACCCTTGGAATGCACTGCCTGGTGAGCTGGTTCAGAGATCCACAGTGGAGGGCTTCAAGAGAGGGTGGGACAGACACAGAAAGTGGATGTATCAGATGATGGCCTGTCCCAGGGGGGCCGGGATGGATGACAGGGGTTTCTGGAGCACAAGAGATGGGAGGGTCTCGGCACCCAACTAAGGAACTAAGGTTCGAGCAGACTGGATAGACCGTAAGGCCTAATCTGCTGGCAAATAGTAGTATGTTAGATCACTATGTAGCGAATTTCAAAGAATTAATATATTTAAAGAGTTATTGATACAGGGGACAAATAATTTAGGCAAAAACCAGAGATGGGAATTGAACTTCTGACTAGGACAGTGTGCCTAAGAAGGTGGTTACTCTAACCATTTAGCCATAAGGTTGGGCAAGTGATATATTTGTCTTTACTCTAGTCTAGACCAGTTTGAAAAATAGATGGATTCAGGGTCATTAAGGTTATTCAATTATTCAATTAACTAATTTCACATGATTTGGGAGGGTATTTAAAACCCAGATCAGACTGTTTGGCTCCTTCCAGAAGGCAGTCTTTTACCTGAGATGAGGGGCACTGCGTGAAGCAAGGTAAAAGTTAAAGTTTATTTTAAATCTGTGGCACAGGGATCAAAATGTTTTCAAATACTGATGACCTCTTTTCCTTCTTATAGTAAGTTGAAAAAGACGCAAAGACACTAATGTTCTATCCCAGAACATGGTTTAATGAAAGCAATGAACAATTGAGCTTCGTGTAAGAAAAGGCAACAGCAGGTAGGGATTACCATAGTAAAATTTGAAGTTTAACAGAGAAATGAATTGTAGTATTAAATTGAGTAAAAAAACAGTGTTAGAAATTAATTTTTTTGTTTGTTTCCTTCCTCATAGCCACTTTCAATTCATGAGGAGAATTGCCAAAGATACATTAGAAGTGGTTTTCATAGCAAGATTACTATTAAGTGGATGAAAAATTTTGAGAAGTGAACTGGCCCATTTTAGAGTGTGACCAGGTGACTGGCAATATGATGTTTAAATAATAACTATACAAGATTTAAAGATATTAACATTTGAAATAAATACATGTTTTTTCTAATAGATGGTAATAGGAACAGGGCGGCATGGTTCTCTTTTTGAGAGTCATATATCAGGACTTCCAGATCAGTGGAGTTCAAACAAATGAAAATTAAGATTTTTTTTGCATATTTGAAAATAATACAATGTTTATACTACATTGAACTAAAATTTGACTTTAATATGGGGACAATAATATAAAATGGATTGAGATTTAACTAAGAAAGAGTAGATGTTTTATAATTAGTTTCTAAATGAAATTTTAAATGAACATTTGATATATTATAAAGAATTATTGGCAGTATATACCAATGTGACATATTAATGGAAAAGGAGCAGAAATTTAAAAAATATCGGAATGGATTTATTTGTTTCTAATTTAGTGTCAACACTGTTTATACGTGATTGGCCTGAGGAAGTGACGTTAAGCCACAAAACTGTTGCCTCATGTATATGGGTGTGAAGAAAGAGTTTAATAAATGAGTTTTGATGGACTTTGGATTATATCTTACTTTTTTATAACATTTTTGAACATTGAAGCCTATAAGTAAGATTGTCCAGAATTACATTATATGTAAGGGCATCCTGTAACAACACCAGTAGTATAAAGTGAAAGTGGACCTCGCGCGCCAAGGTAATCAGACTGCGTCGGCACAGCAGTCTTTTTTTTATTTTATATAATTGCTGAGGCAAAAAAGAGAAGCCCAACAATTAAACAAAATAAATATAGGTTACGGTATAAACTTGAATTTACACACACCCTCTGGGTTTGATGCTATGCATAAACCGCTCGGGTGTGTGAAAATTCTCGTTACACACTCAGACCCATACTTTATCCTATATGTTGTGCCTCACAACCCCCTGGGCATGCATGAGTCCAAACACCAAGCATATTCATCTGCTGGGTTGTGCCTCACAAGTGCTTTAATGTACACATTGGTTACATAGGTTACATAGGTAGTACTGAACATGTAAACACTTTAGCCCATTTAGCTCACCAGGATATATTAAGAATAGCCCTGGATACGCTTGCTTATAAAGAAGTTGTCAAGCTGAGTTTTAAACTCTGTCATAGTCTTGCCAACCACAACCTCACAGGGTAAGATGTTCCAAATATCTGTTACCCTAACAAACCAATATTTCCTTTTTTTGGTAGTAAATTTGTCCTTAAACAATTGGAAAGGGTGAGCTCTGGTGTTGTATGGCTGAACCTTCAATGCCAAGCTTAGTAGTTCCCACATTTGTGCATCTGTTAAAGCCCTATAGATCAGGCGCATATCAACTCTTAATCTACAGTACTCTAAGGAAAACATACCTAAATGTTTTAGCCTCTGTTCATAGTTCTGACCTTAACTTTGCTAATCCTCCTTGTTGCCTTCCTCTGGACCCTCTCCAAAGCTTTAATGTTCCCTTTCTGCCTGGAGCCCAGAACTACACACAATACTTCATGTGTGAATGCACCAGTGAAGTATGGAGGTGGATTAAGACCTCTTTATCCTTACTCTTAATATGTCTATGAATACAGTGCAGTAGGCTGCCAGCTTTTTTAATAACCTGACTGCACTGCATTTTGAAGTTTAGGTCATTACTTACTCTTATACAAAATCTTTTCATCAAGGACTACTCTAAGTACCCTACCTCCCAATATATAATTAAATTTTTTATTGTTTCCCTAAATGCATAATAGTGCACTTCTCTATATTAAATGTTGATTTCTTCATTAAGGCCCATGTCTCCAGATTAATAAGGGCTGCTTGTAAAATGTCCCGATCATCCTGATTATTAATAGGGTAGCCTAGGTGAGTGTTGTCTGCAAATTTTGAAAGTCATACCCCCGAATGCACTTGCATTGAGGAAATGTATAAATTAAAAAGACAAGGGCCCAAAATAGAACCCTGGAGTGTCACAATGGTAACATCCACCCAACCAGAGTATTCACCCCTAACACATACCCTCTGTCTTCTTCCATGCAACCATGACTCAACCCACTAAGCTATTTTAACATGAAGCCCTGACCACTTAAGGCATTTACCAGCTCCACATGTGGAACTTTGTCTAATGCCTCGGCAAAGTCTAGGAAAATGACATCCATGGAATGGCCCATATCAAATGCTTTACTAACCTTTCCATAAAACTCCAGAAGGTTAGTTTGGCATGACTTCCCCTTGGAAAACCCATGCTGCTTATAATCGGTAACTGCAGACCTGCTCAAAAGGCAGTGATGTAATCTTTTATGATGCCCTCAAGAATCTTACCCAAAACAGAAGTCAGGCTAATAAGCTTGTAGTTCTCAACCTCCTGTCTTGATCCCTTCTTATGGATAGGGATAACCGCAGTCTGTCTCCATGCCATAGGGACTTCTCCCACTTCCAGGGATTTTTGAAAAAGTCAAGTAACTTGGCTAGCTAAAATGTTTGCAAGCTCTTTAATCAACCTAGGGTGCATGCCATCAGGCTCGTCTGCTTTATTTTGATCTATTTTCCTGAGTCTACTAGCTACTTCAGCTGAATCCAGTGTATGACTCAACTCAGGAGAGTCCTTTTTCTCTGTCTTTTTTTTATCTGTGACCCTCTGTTAAAGACAGAAGAAAGGTAGTTATACTTCTCTGCCATCTCAGAGTGTTCAGTTATAAGAGTATCATCTGACATTTTTAGTGGACCAACATTGATATTTCCTCCCTTTTTGCTATTTACATATGTATAAAAGGATTTATAGTTGTCCTGAACCCTAATAGCCAATTTGTACTCATAACTTCTTTTTGCTGAGGCTCTACTTTTTTTGACAGTTTTTAAGCATTTTTTAAAATATTCCCAGGCAATTTTATCTCCACTCTGTTTTGCTTTTTTGTATGCTTTGTTCTTTATTAATTATTTTTTTTACCGATGAGGTCATCCAAGGAGGGAGGGATTTTTTTGTCCCATTATATTTATTTTTTAATGGTACGTGCTTCTGGATCAAAGTGTGAATTCTATTATATAACCTGTCCCACATCCCAGAAACTGTTTGATTATCAAATTCAGTTTTCCAGTTCCATTCTCTTAGCTCATTTCTCATTAGGTCATAATTAGCTGAATCATATTTATAAATTTATGCTTGACCAATGGTTTTCCCTAGGGATCCCAAATATTAGAAACTAACCATGGAATAGTTGCTAGAGCCCAGCAGTAGCATCACTGTACAATTGTGAATATTGTTATTTAAGTTGCTCAATACCAGATCCAAGATATGGTTATCCCTTGTATTTTTAGAAACACTGGAGTGTGTTATTGCACTTTTAAAATGGATTTGTTGTGACAAACACTTTTTTTCATGCATACAAAGGGGACCAGATGCCATATAGTGCATTAGACAGAATTTTAATGCATAGTCATGTGTTGTGTCTAGACCAATAAGGTTACTGAATTTATTACCATTTTGTAACTGTTAAACTATTTTTCAGATCCTTGATTGCAGACGATAAGCACAGTTCCATTTAGTAACATGGGCTCCCAAACACTGGACACCCAGTGAGTTTGTCCTTCATCTGTCACATTAACATTGATGTTCTTGATGTAAATAATTATGAGCATGAGACACATCCTAAAAGGATGCAGTATAGCACAGTGGGTTAAGGCTCTGAGCTGCTGATCTGGAGAAGTGGGTTTGAATCCCACAGATGCCTAGGTGCATAATGTGTGATCCTGAGAAAGTCATTTAACTTCCTTGTGCTCCCAGGTCACATCTGAAAACAAACTTCAACTTTGTGTGCTACTCCTGGTTAAACAATGTTCCCTTTCCCTAAAAGAGAAACAGATAATATTGTTACCTGCTTGTCACCTGACCATGAGAATTTAAAAGGAAAATTTACACTGTAGGTCTTGAGATGGCTGAAAGCAGGGCCCCACTGGAAATGAACCATTGCATCTAAATTGGGCTTTTCTGGATGAATAAAATGTAAGCAAACAGGAGAAGGGGATTGTCTGAAAAAAGCAATAATTCACTTACTGAGGGACTGTTTTTCAGCCTGTTGTGTCATACTCTTGGGAACCCAGATATTCACAACTTAGTACTTAAAACAGGACACAGTATATGTCAATTTTAATGACTAATCTCTAACTGAAAAATAAGGTAACAAAATCAATGATTTATAGATGTGCAGGTGTTTCCTGCAAAATTTCCCACATGGCTTTTAAAAACTAAAATAAATCACTAACAAAATGAGTACAGTTACAGATCAGAGTGTAAGTTAACCCATTCCAAGTATTTCAGAATAGGATTCAGAGCCAGAACAGTAACACAGTGGTCTCATGCCTGCTTGCTATGGCAGTGGCCTGCAATCAGGAACGATCAAGGATCATCATGGGTCAGCTGGGGGGGAGGACTGTGTATCCCATGGACTGCTTTCCTTCAGCAAGGGGGGGACTAGCCTCCCACTGTGGGACAGCCACCCAGGGGAGGGTGGGTGGTGGCACAGATGGAAGCATGTCCAAAGGACAGGGCAACTGCTAGATATCTGGCATGTTTGCTCACCACAAATGCATACAAGTCTAACCATCACACAAGGTTCTCCTGGGGAGAAAATGAAAAAAGCCAGGCTGCTATATACTGGCACCCCTGCAGACTCTCGCATTACTGACAATGCCTGCCGTCCACCACATTCTGGTCATGGGTATGTGCTGGATAACCAGTAAGTCAGTGAGAAGGTCAGTGATGGGGCTGGAGGGGTGCTGTAGGGCACACAGATAAATGATGGGTAACCAGAAAGCCAGAGAAGGTCAGTGATGGGCTGGGGGGGGTGCTGTAGGGCACACAGATAAATGATGGATAACCAGAAAGCCAGAGAAGGTCAGTGATGGGGGGGTGCTGTAGGGCACATTGATAAATGATGGATAACCAGAAAGCCAGAGAAGGTCAGTGATGGGGGGGTGCTGTAGGGCACATTGATAAATGATGAATAACCAGAAAGCCAGAGAAGGTCAGTGTGAGGGCTGGGGGGATCATAGGGCACAGTTAGTGGGAGAAAATAACAGGATAATTATAAAAAAGAATATGATTTATTTTTGGCCTGTAATTAGAATTATCTCATGGTGTACTGCATTTAAACAAAAAAAGTTATTGGGCATGGATGTCTAATTTTTCAGGGAGTTTAAGAAAAGCAAACTATTATTCCAAAGCTAGACTGAAATAAAGGATGTGCCCTAAGTAATATATTAAATAAATATACTAAATAAAGTTGCGTTATTGTTACCCAGGGAAGTGGAAGGAAAGGATGTGGAGGTTAGGCAAGGAGGTGACCTCAGTGGGGAAAGCAGTGGACCCCAGAGGAGGAGGAGGAGGAAGCGAATCCTGGTGGGGGACTCCATCATAAGAGGGATCCAGCTAGGAACACAGGAGGGGGAGGACAGGGAGGTGAGGTGCCTACCAGGTGCCACAGCATGGAGGGATGGAAGGAAGATACTGGGGATCACTGGGAAGGCAAGACAGGAGGGTGAGCTGGATGTCATTATCCACCTAGGTACTAATGACTTGGCAAATGGGGAGCCAAAGGAAGTTCAGGAAGAGTTTAGGAAACTGGGGAGGGTCTCAAGCAAGTAGCTACTTCTGTCACTTTCAGAAGTACTACCTGTGAGGAGGCAAGGGAGAGCATAGGAGTGCATGCACCAGGAACTTTAACTCAGGGTTGAAGAACTGGTGCTGTGAGGAAGGGTTTGGATTCATTGGTGACTGGGGACCCATCTGGAGGGATGGAGGTTTGTTCAGCCCGACGGCCTGCATCCATCCTGGAGGAATCCAAGCACTCAATGATAAGTTTAAATGCTATATTGATAAGCATTTAAACTAGCAAAGGGGGTGGCAGGCCAGCAAGGATGATACCTACTTGCTCACCCCCACAGCTAGTAATGGAACCAGTGAACCAGAGGAGTGGCTATCTCTGCAAAGCAGTGTAAAGATGGAGATTAGTGTCCAAAAGGTGGATAAGCAGAATAGGGCAAAATTCAGCAGAAGGGCAGACAGCAAGGAGAACCAGGGATCAATGACAACCAAGGAAGGGGCTGGAGTAGAACAGTGAAGCAGTCTAGGGAGGTCAAATCGTGGAAAGCCATGTGCAAATGCCAGGAGCCTTAGCAACAAGATGGAAGATCTGAGGCTGTCATGGTACAGCCAGACCTGGACATTGTGGCCATCACTGAAACCTGGTGTAATGATAACCATGACTGGGAGATGGTCATACCTGGCTACAACATATTCAGAAGAGACAGAGCAGGCAGGAAGGGAGGAGGAGTGGCACTGTATGTAAAATGACATAAGGGCCACACAGATCCAGGAGGAACAAAATGGGGAGAGATACTGTGGGTTGCTGGAAAGGAAAATGGGGCCAGCCATCTGCACAGGTGTGGTCTATAGACCACCAGCCCAGGAGGAAGAAACAGATAGGGAGTTGATGCTAGCCATCCAAAGGATGGCAGACAAGGGTGAGGTAGTACTGGTTGAGACTCAATATACCAGACATGGACTGGAGCATCCCAGCAGCAGCATCAACTAGGAGCAGATTTATCCTGACTCTTCAGGGTGCCTTCCTCAACAACTGGTCATGGAACCAACTCGGCAGAAGGCAATACTGACCTTGTGCCTCCAAACAGGACAGTGTGATGGGGTAACAGTGGGGAGCACCTGGGTAACAGTGACCACCAGTCATTGTGGTTTGAAATCACAGAAAGAGCAGAACCAAACCACACAAAAACACGATCCTGGATTTTAGGGGGCAGACTTTGGGAAAATGGGGAGATACTTGAAAGAGGCATTAAGGGAATGGGACAGGAATCAGGATTGAGGAACAGTGGGCAGTATTTAAAATGGGGATTATAAGAACAACAGAATTATGCATTAAGCAGGTTAGCAAGAGGAAAGAAAGAGGAGACCATTATGGTTTTCCAAAGAGGTAGCAAAGAAAGTGAAAGCCAAAAGATTGCATTCAGGCAATACAAAAGACACAGGCAGAAGGGGATAGGGAGAAGTACCAGAGAAACAAAGGGAGGCAGGGAAGTCAGTAAGGGAAGCCAAAGCTCAGACAGAAGAACACATTGCAAAATCAGTGGTTAAAGGGGACAAAACCTTTACAGGTACATAAGTGAAAAAGGACAAAGGGAGGATAGTGAGACTGAAGGGGAGGATGGGAGCCAAGGTGGAGCATGACAACAGTAAAGCTGACATATTGAACAGGTATTTCTGCTCAGTCTTTACTGAGGAAGAGGGGTAATGGGTCTGAAGGGAGTACAAGGGGTGAGAATGGTCCAGAAATGGACACAAGTCCCTTTAACGAGAAAGGGTCCTGAAGGAACTGGAAGTACAAGAGTTGACAAAGCAATGGGGCCAGATGGGTGCACCCAGGGTCCTTAAAGAACTAAGAGAGGTGGTGTCTGAACCTCTGGCTATCCTGTTTAGCCAATCACTGGAAACAGGGAGGTACCCAAAGACTGGAGGACAGCAGATGTAGTCCCCTTATACAAAAGCGGAACAAAGAGGAAGCAGGGAACTACAGACCAGTCAGCCTCACCTCGGTAGTGGGAAAGATCATGGAAGCACTACTGAAGGAGAGATTGGTGGAACATCTGGTTGTCAATGGACTACAGGACCCAAGGCAGCATGGTTTCACCAGGGGAGGCCATGTCAGACCAACCTCATTGAATTTTGACTGGGTGACTAGGGAGGTGGATCAGGGAGGGCAGTGGACATGGCCTATCTGGACTTCAGCAAAGCCTTTGACACTGTGCCACATGAAGACTATTACACAAACTGGGGAATATGGGTGGGCAGGACAGTAGTATGGTGGGTAGGTAACTGGCTGGGTGGCAGGACACAGAGGGTGGTGGTAAATGGCTGTCACCACAGAGGGAAGAGTGACCAGTGGGGTACCACAGGGATCAGTGCTGGACCGGTCCTATTCAACATCTTCATCAGTGACATTGCACAGGATATAGAAGGCAGAATTTCACTGTTCGCTGATGACACAAAGCTCTGTAACAGAGTAGACACACCAGAGGGTGTAGACAGAATGAGAAGGACCTGCAGAAACTTGAAGAATGGTCAAGGGTTTGGCAGTTGAAATTCAATGCAAAGAAGTGCAAGATAATGCATATGGGGCACAAAAACCCTGGCACAATATATCAGTTGGGGTGAGGATATAGCATGCACCAAGCAGGAAAAGGATCTTGGGGTTGTCATCTCTGATGACCCAAGGTAGGGAAACAGTGACAAGGCATCAGGTAAAGCAAAATAGGATGTTGGGATGCATAGGCAGGGCATCACCAGCAGGAAAAGGGAGGTCATAATTCCGCCTATACAAGACACTAGTGAGGCCCCACCTGAGTACAGTGTACAGTTCTGGAGACCATACCTACGTAAGGACATAGACAGGGTAGAGAAGGTTCAGAGGAGGGCAACAAAGATGGTGCATGGGTTGCATTACAAGTCCTATGAGGACAGGTTGAAGGAACTGAACATGTACTCCTGGAGGAGAGGAGGAGAGATGGGATATGATAGAGACATACAAGTATCTTACAGGAGGAACAGGTGCAGGAAAACACTATTTTAAGCGAAAAGATGTTTCAGGACTAGAGGGCATGGGATGAAGTTGGAGGGAGGACGATTCAGAGGAAACATGAGAAAGAATTTCTTCACAGAACGGGTGGTGGACAAGGGAACACCTGCCAGAGGAAGTGGTGGGGCTGAAACAATCACGGATTTAAGAATGCATGGGATAGACATAAAGGAATTCTAGAGGTCAGGGGTAAGGGGAAATAGACTTCTAGGAAAACAAACTGAACTTACAAGCTCAAATGGGCAGACTAGGTGGGCCATAGGCCCTTATCTGCCGACACTGTCTATGTATCTATGTATCTATGTTATAAAGACACTGCATACCATTCTGCAAGAATGATTGGAATGGTGAATGAACTGCAGTAACTTTACAATATGGAAGCATCACAGCCTCTGCATGTTTAATTTATGCAAAGCTGTATTTTTATATCCTTCTAGCCTCAAACAATTATTTAATACATGCAGTATACAGTAGTTAAATTACTGTCTCGCATACTGTCCACCAACAGAAAAAAATATTAGGAATGCAACTATCCATCAACTGTTCTCCTTCCTTAGGAATATACAGCACAACACAATATACACTTATAGTTGTCCTGAACCCTAATAGCCAATTTGTACTCATAATTTCTTTTCACTGAGGCTCTACTTTTTTTGACAGTTTTTAATCATTTTTTTTAAATGTTCCCAGGCAATTTTATCTCCACTCTGTTTTGATTTTTTGTATGCTTTGTTCTTTTTAATTTTTTTTACCAATGAGGTCATCCAGGGAGGGAGGGAATTTTTGTCCCATTTTTTTTAATGGTATGTGCTTCTGGATCTACAGCTGGGGATTGATTTCTCCCTGTGGAAATGTATCTTTCAGGTTCCTTAAATTAAGGGCAAAGAATTCTGTATAGCATGATGATTTGATGATGGTTCTTGTACTGGGGTGTAGCACTGTGCTGAATGGAACCACGGTGATTGCAGCCAATACAAAAACCTCACAGGAAGAATGGTACACTCACAAACCATCATTTTAAGTTCAGTAACACAGCAGCAAAAGGTTTTGAGTAAAACATCTTGTAGACTGTATACACAACCTCATTTTAATGATGAACAAAGGAAAGCTGGAGGTTATGAGTTCTTAATAATTTTTCATTTGCCACCAATTACATTTCACAGAGGAAGAAGGATTGAAATTAGAAATTTTAAAGTAATGCTGATATGGGCCTGGATATTCAGACTGCACCAGGCAGTGGCACAAGCATGGGCACAGCACAACGGGGATGCGCCAGGGCCAGGACCAGGTGATATTCAATGGTGATGTGCCACGGTGCAACACCATTGAATATGGCATGGACAGCTCACAGTGCAGTGGCACTGCGCTGGTGCATGCCACAGATAGGAAGCACTGCGGATGCACCAGTGCAAATGCAGTTGCGTTGGGTGCATCATCTGTGATATTCAGCAGAGGGCATGCAAATGAGAACACAATATATGCAAGGCACAAATTGATCCATTTGCATGTCATTATAGCTCCATTTGCATGCCTTGTGCAGGGCAGCCTGGCAAATTGCACCTGCCACCCTGCACAGAATGATGTGTGCACAGTGGGGGTCCTGGGTCATCCCCTGCCCCATAGCTACAATCACGGTTAATCACCTTAGAAGAAAATTCCTGGTAGTCTAGTGGTACCTCCCTCCCTCCCGTTACCCCGATCACCGGTATATGTAGTTAAAATCATTCCCGGTTGGTCTAGTGGTACTCCCCTCCCTCCCGTTACTTCAATCACTGGGAAATGTAGTTAAAATAATTTCCTGGTAGTCTAGTGGTGCCCCCTCCCTCCCATTATCCTGATCACTGAAAAATGTAGTTAAAATCATTCCCTGGCAGTCTAGTGGTACCCCCCCTCCCGTTACCCCGAGCATCGATAAATGTAGTCTCATATCATTCGCTGGTAGTCTAGTGGTACCTCCCACCCCAATCCCGATTATGGTAATTACCATAACATAATTCCTGGTACTCAGTGGTAGCCCCCCACCCTCCCACCCACACAGGACTCCTTGCTCATTTCTGCCCCTCTTGCATCGGGAGGCAACTGCAACCCGCCCACATACGTGCCAGCCTCATTTAATGACAGGTACAGTATGGGCAGAAGCCCATTGGTCCACAGTGTGGATCATGGGCTTTAGAGCATTGTTCATTAGATAGTACTAAATATGTGAATGAAGTCATTCACATATTTGGAACTGTCTAGTACAGTATGCCCTGAAAGCCCATACTGTACCTGTCATTCAGCGGGTGGCCGGGAGGTATGCAGGAGGGTTGCAGCCAGCCGCCAATGATGGGGGGGGGAGAGCAGAGTGGGCAAGAGGTCCTGTGTGGGTGAGAGGGGTGGGGGGTGCCACTAGATCATCTGGGAATTATGTTATGGTGAATTACCACGATCAGGGCTCAGGGCAGAGGCAGTACCACTAAACTATCATGGAATGACTTTAACTACATTTACCAGTGATCGCGGTAATTGGTGGGAGTGGGGTAACTTTTGTAATGACTTATTGAAAGTCAAATAATAAAAGACTGATTGATTGAAGCCTTTAACTGGCAGATTGGAATAATGGAGGTCATTGTACTGTTTAATGAATGAACTCCCAAGTGCGTGGGACCACTGTTGCCAGAGTCCTTTCCCCAGACTTAGTTTAAAATCTTGGCAATACATAATTTGACAGTTTGGCTGATCTGACTTTGTAGATGTTCAATGATACTGGGTTTAGCTTGTACAGTAGGTAGGATGGGACAGTTTGTGAGATGAACCTATAAACAAAGGTACGTAGAGCACTTATTCTTAGTGACATCACAGCCCATGCTAGAGCACTTATTCTTAGTGACATCACAGCCCGCTCTATAGCACATATTCTTAGTGACATCACAGCCCGCGCTAGAGCACTTATTCTTAGTGACTTCACAGCCTGCGCTAGAGCACTTATTCTTAGTGACACTGTTTCTCCCAGTGTCTCATGTCACAAGTTCTGGAAATGTTACCTTATTTGCCACTTTGCTCTGTTAACCTTGGCCTTACTGCTGAAACTGATGTCTTTTTGTCTTTGTCTCTATGACCAGTAATTTTCTGTCAATTTCTGCTGAATCTGATTGTAGTACCTCACGTAAATCCATTGTCTGTGTTGTTCTACTCTGTATGTACTCATACACCCCCCTCCCCTGGGTCACACTTGGAAAAGAGCCTCGGATCAGTGTGCCTATCCCAGTCAATAAATGTTTAAATAAATAAATAAAAAATAAAAAATGGTGTATCAATGCAGCTGTCTTGGCATGGTTAGGGAGGACCATAGATGTAACAGTGATGGGCGTTCTATAGTACGTCAGTTATGAATCTCAGAGCACTGTGATAAAGTGGGCCAATTGTTCCTAAGAGCATTTCTGAGGTGTTTCTGTATATGCAGTCCCCATAGTCCAGTTTGGATAAGAATAATGAGCTGATCAGGGTCATTCTGACAGTAAGGCCAAATAGTGGCCTGTTTCTATAGAAAAATGCTAGTAGACCTTTCAATTTGTTATGTGAAGAAAATAAATGGGTGCCCACTCAAGTGCCAAAAAAGTGGTACTATAAACCAAAAGTCATAGTAGAACAAAAATGTATTTTACTTGTATATAGAAAAAACCATTACAAAATGTATAGATGAAATTACAGAAGAATAAATTAAATATTTAAAAATGTACAAATACATGACTTGCAAAAATTGTGTTTCTCTTTTCATTTATAGTCCTCCTGAAGCAGCCAAAGTGGTGAAACATTGGGGCTGGTCAATACAGATGGCAAATACAGACTTTTGTTCTAATTTGACTTCTGGCATATAATATCACTTGTTTGGCACTTGAGGGGCCCCACATTTATTTTCTTCTCAGGATGCTTTGTGGAAACTGGCATGATCCACTCACTCACAGACTTGAGAGTTCAGTGATTTCCCTTGGGACCCACCCACATTGCTACTTTCAGTTTGATGGACAGGTTTTAAATGTGCTCACTAAATGTTAGCTGCTCATCTAGGTAAATACCCAAGTATTTATAGGTAGCTACTCCCAAAATTAACTTACCCTCCATGGATTTTAGTGATGGTTGGGTGGAGTCTATACTCTTCTTGCTGAACAGCATTTATTGCCTTTTTGTTATGTTGAGCAGTAGCCTCAACTCAATGAGTATTTTCTGAATTTTAGAGAAATCACTTTGGATTGCATACATGGCAGTGATGATGTCCTTATTGTGTGTGTATAGTATAGTGTCATCTGCATACAGAATTAACTTTGTATCTTCAGAAGTGTGCAGAGGTATTTCATTGATGTAGATCAGAAATAAAAGGGGTCTGAGGACTGACTCCTGGGGTTCCACTTTATTGATATGGGCCAGGTTGGAGCAGTTAGCAGTGCACTAATGTTCATACCAGAGGTCTGAAGCCTGCTTAGAAGAATATTATGGTTGACAATGTGAAATGCTTTTGACAGATCTAAGAAAATTGCAGGGGAAGCTAGTCCTTTTATCAAATGTGCTGAACATGTTGTCGGTTACTCTGGACACTATATTTATTGTGTTGTGCCCTTTCCTGAATTCTGACTGATAATAGACAATACAGTGAATTTAGAAATATATGAGGTTAGCTAATTTTTTTTGCAGTTAGTCTTTTTATTGGAAGATTTCAGACTTATTACAGAACTTTAACCATTAGGCCAAATGGCTGACAGGTCTAAAGTAAAGGATGGGCATATTTACTAGAAATATCACTGATTATTCAAGCATCTTGTAAAGGATAACTAATAAAACCTGGTTGACCTTGTTACAAAATTATTAAGAGACAATATATAGAGATTTACATACTCACTGTACAAATAGGTGGAAATCGGAGTGGCTAAGCTTCTTCACATACGGTAAGAAACTGACAGTGGTGGGGGGGGTGGACCAGAAATTAATCATCCGGAAATGGAGCATTCTTGATACGGGTAGCTATATAGAGAGGCTCAATAACAGTGTTTAATAACCATGCAAACAATTCTACTAGGAAGTCAGGGTGGTTTCAATTTATCCTTCAAGTGTCTGGGGAACAACAGTCGAGTATTGGAATCAATATACTCCATGAAAGGGGCCCATATCTCAGCAAACTTATGTAAACACTGGTTCCTATAGCATGATATCCTAGTCAAAGTGGCCATCCTTTCCAAAGCCACAAGCCATTCTGAAATGGAAGGGACCTCTGAAGTTCTCCAGCATCATATAATAAGATGTTTGCATTCTACCAAGGCCTGTATGAGCCATAGAATAGAATAGAAGCTTTGGGCAGGGTAAGAGTTTCAGGTGTTAGGCCCAATACCCGTAGACCCGGATCTGCCGGAAGGGTCGACCTTAGGATGGCAGAGCAGTGCTGTATTACTGCCTCCCAGTAGGGCTTCAGAGGTGTACATGACCACAGGATGTGGAGCAGATTGGCCCTGGGGTGTCACATCTCCAGCAGTAGTCAGTGGGAAGAACACCCATCCATTCTAGTTGGGACTGTGTGTGATACCAGAGATGTAATATTTTGTTCTGTAGAAGGAGGCTCTGGGGGATGCAGCAGGCCAGGTGAGTTCTCAACCAGCACTGCTGCCATTGTGAGTCCGTAATGGAGGTCTCTAGTGCATTGGCCCACTTGTCCTTGGCTGGTAGAGAGGGATTAGGAGCACCATCTCTGAGGAACCTCTGTATAAGACCAGCCCTACCTTTGGTATGCATTAACCATTCTTTAAGAGGAAATGGAGGGGATTTAGCAGTTTTGCATTTTTTACAGGATACATAGGTACATTTTTCCTAACCCAAGATTGGTAGAGGATTCTCATTTGAAGGTATTTCCAAAAATCACTATGGGGCAAGTCGTACCTGACTTGCAAACCTTGGAATGAGTCCATATCTGAGTGTCCTGAGTGTTCCAGATCCCCAATATTCATGATCCCTTTAGAAGCCCATCCCTTCCAATTCATGGGGGAGTTATTTATGCAGTGGTAGGGGTTCTGCCACAGTGGAGTGTAAATCCCCAAACCAAGACAGTGGGAGGATATAAGCCCCAGTTTTTGCCATGCCAAATGAGCCTGTTGAATGGAAAGCCGGCCTTTAAGATGTTTGGGCAAGGAATATGGCACAAGAGCGGACAGTGAAGGGCCATCCATCAGGTCTCTTTCTATTTAAATTCAGGTTGGAGGGTAGTAGAGGTGTTGAAAACCTTTACCTTTTATGATAAACGCAATGGAGTACTGATAAAAATCCAGCAAGTTCCACCCTCTTCTTAGGTTTTGAGCTCTCAGTTTGGCCATACTGTATCTGGGCCTGTTAGAGCCCCAGGGAAAGGAACTAATCAGCCTATTCAGCTTTTGGTTCCAGATATCAGGCAAGAGGAAGGGAATGTGGGATAGTAAGTGATAAACTTTAGGGGCCAGCAGCATTTTAATCGTGGTGATCTTGCCTGCCACAGAAAGATGCACGTGTGCCCATCTGTTCATGGCAGTTTGAAGTTTGGCTAATAGGGGTGTTAAATTAATTTACATTAGGGTTGAAAGTTTGCCAGTAAGCTGGATACCCAAGTACTTTATTTCCAATTTAGCTCAGGCTAATCCCTGAGAACTCACACCAACCGCTGAGGTGAGGACGTTAAGAGGAAGAATTTCTGACTTTGCCACATTAATGTGTAAGCCAGAGAGTTCTCCGAATGTTTGTAATGTAGACAGGATGTATAGAAGGCTATATGGAAGGTCTCGGGTTAGGATCAGGCAATCATCGGTATACAGCTTGGTGGTGTAGCTTTTCTCTTTGACCTGAATACCATGGATGTGAGGATGGTTCCTTAGGGCAGCCACACAAAAAGTAAAGGGGACAGTGGACAGCCTTGTCTTATGCCTCTTTGGAGGAGAAATGGATCAGATATGGCATTGTTAGTAAGAACTCTGGCGGAAGGACAGGCATAGAGTATTTTTATCCATGTAGAAAAATAAGGGCCAATGTTAAAAATGTTCAGAAATGCATGTAAATAATCCCAGTTGACCGAATTAAACGTCTTCTCAAAATCAATCATAACTGCTGCCGCCGGGATGGGAAGTGAAGCCGCCACCTGCATTAGGGATACTAGGGCCCCAATGTGATCTGAACTGATTCTACCCTTAACAAACCCCATCTGTGATGGATGAATGATCTGTGGAAGAAATTCCTCCAATCTGGTAGCGAGGATTTTGGCCAATATTTTGGCATCCGCATTGATTAACAAAATGGGCCTGTAGCTAGCAGGAAGAGAGGAATCTTTACCCTCTTTCAGAAGTACAGTATTTAAGGCCTCAGACAGAGTAGGAGGAAGTTGCCCACACGAGTATGCTTCACTCAGCAAATTTGCCGGGGGGAGGGTTATAATTAAGGGCTGAATCAGTTTGTAAAAGTCCACTGAAAAACCATCCCCTCCAGGGGCTTTATGAGGAGCCATCATAGTAATGGCTCTGAGGATTTCTTCCTCCATAATGGGTTAGTCCAATGTATGTTTCTGCAAGTCAGAAAGTTTAATGAGGGGGTAAGGTCCCAATAAATTGAGTAAAGGAATTTTCATTCCAGCACCCGTGAGAGGAGTAAAGTGTTTTATAAAACTGGGTCATAATATTATTAAGTGAGGAGGGGTTTAGGAGAGTTCCCCTGACCCACCTCTTAAGCTGACGATAGTTCTTCCTGCTTGTCTTTGTTTTAGTCGATAAGCCAGCAACTTGCTAGCCTTCTCACCCTCAGCCTGGTATCGGTGTTGGGCTCTGTGAATATGGAGCTCGGCCCTCCTGCTTACCAGCGTGTTAATTTTTATTCGTATGGCAGACAGGGCGGATATAACTGATGGTGTCTGAAGCAATGAGGGCTTCGCTTTATATTCAGCCTCCATACATTTTAAAGTGTTCACTGACTGACATAATTCCTGGTCCCTCATCTTCTGTCTGTGTGAAGCGAAGTTAATGATTATTCCCCTAATGGTGGCCTTATAGGTGTCTAGAGGAAGGAGGATTGTGTTGAAAGAATTCTTCTGTGGCACTGCAAAGCCACTGAGCAAAGTCCTTATCAGACAGTAGGAGGGTTCGAGCCTCCACAATAATGATTTGGAGGTATGAGTAGCAGGTAAGAGGGTAAGGTAGATGGGAGCATGATCTGAAATGTAAACTTGAGAGATCTCAACCCCAGAGGTAGCTGTGGACAAGTTAGGAGAGGTGAGCCAGAAATGTAACCTACTTGCCATTTGACCTGGAGCAGAAAAAAAGGTAAAGTCCTTTACCAAGAGATTCAGAACCCACCATACGTCAGACAGCTGATGTAAAGACGTAAGGAGGTTAGCTAATTATGAACAGGTTTCTCAAATATTTTAACTATGGGGGAGAGAATAGATATATTTCTGTCTGACCCAAGGTCAGAAAGGTCAACCCTTTGAAGATAGGGATTATGAAGGCAGTTTTTCCACTCCTTGGGTATCTGGTGAGGTTTCAATGATAGGTTAGACAGATGAGATATGTGATTTGCCAGAAGTGGTGCAGTGATTTTATAGAAAATTGGTTCTATTCTTTCATAGCCAGCTCCTCGTTTAGCTTCTAATTTAGTGAGGTTACGCAAGGCATCCTTCTCACTAATGCTGCAGAAAGCAAATAGGAGCTCTGTCCCCTGTAAAGTTGGTGTCAAGTTGACTTGGTAACATGTTGGGATTTTCCTTTTCAAATGCCAAACCTGCCTCAGTGAAAAATGTGGTGAAAGCTGCTACTGGATATTTTGGGTTGTGCATGGAGGTGTTCTTTCAATTTAAAACCATGGGTATTGTCGAGTTGTGTAACTTGCCTTGGAGGGTTTTTATAACAGCTCCAATTTTTATTTTACAATTCTTAAGGTCATCAAAACATTCAGTTCAAGTTCAGTTCAAGTTTATAGCAGGAAAACTCCATTGAGCAAGCTCATTCACAAGGAGGTCCTGTAACATAAACACTTAAAGTACAAACACAGATAGGTAATAACAGTATATACATGAAATACACGTTACATGATACAGGCTGCATATACATACAAGGCAACCACATAGGGTGACTGCAGGTGGTAAACATTGATATGAGACAGGGAAGCGACTTACAGGTCGCATACTGATAAATGAAACATGATGACTGGTGTGTGCAATACATATACAGTATTTTGGCAGCTAGAACAAAGTCTACAACTGATATGGGGGGAGGAGAGATTTGATAGAGTAGCAGTGGAGCGTAAGCAAAGATAAAGCCAGGAGTAGAAGGAGAAGGGGAAGGGAAAGCAGTTAATATGACAAATCAATTATACCTTACCAGTGGATAAATATGGCACACATGGGGAAGGAAGAGACTTAATGACAGTTACAGGTGTCTTTATTTTGGCTGAACTTAGCGATTTGTAGAAGTTTATTGAAACTGTGCTAGTTAGTTTCAATATGGTTTGTAATTGGTTCCAAATGGAGGGAAGGGCATATGCAATAGCACATTTACCAAAGGAAGCCCGCGTCCTTGGTATGTCAAGCATAATAAAGTCAGATTTTCTTAACGAGTATGCACTATGTGAGATACTAATAAGGGAAGAGAGATAGCTTGGCAATTTCTGCAGGAGCAGTTTGAGTCCATAGTCCAGCATGGAGCAGGCGTCTAGTAGTAAGGGATGTCCAACCAACAGCTGCATATAAGTCACAGTGGTGCGAACGGTAACGGGAGTTGGTAATGAACCATAACGCATGGTGATAAAGGATGTCCAGTTTACTTAGATTTGCAAGAGTGGTGGAGGAATAGATTACATCGCCATAGTCGAGTAGGGGGAGAAAAGTGGCCTGTACAAGCTTGTTTTGAGTTTCAAGGGGGAAAAGGGGCCTATTTCTGTAGAAGAAACCTAACCTTGCTTTTAACCTTCTAGAGACATCTTCGATGTGGTCACTGAAAGATAATTTATTGTCGATCCAGATACCTAGATATTTAAATTTGGTTACAACTTCCAGAGGCTCGTTTAGGCGTGACAATGAAGTCTTGGAAAGAGTATTGGGGGCCTGAGACAGCACTGCGGAGAATATCATCACTTTAGTCTTCTTAGCATTGAGCAGAAGCTTTGCCTTTATTAGATTATGCTCAAGTTGTGTGAAGTCCACTTGAAGCACTCCCTTGACTTCAGATAACGATGAGCCAGAAGTATACAACACAGTATCATCTGCAAAAAAGTGCAGATTGGACCTAGATATGTTAGCATCTAAGTCATTCATGTACAGAGAAAACAAGATAGGGCCTAAGATGGATCCTTGGGGGACTCCCCTTGCAACTGGCAAGGCAGCAGAAAAAGCCTTCCGCCTTTACTTTTTGGAATCTTCCAGTTAGGTAGCTAGAGAACCACTGGGTGGTATGTGGCACCCAGTTTATGAGGCAATTGACTAATAGTTTGTGATCAACAGTATCAAAAGCTTTGCTGAGGTCCAAAAGACATACACCAGTTACCTTCCTAGCATCTATAGCAGAGATCCAATCATTGGTTACTTTTGTTAGTGCAGTGATTGTGCTATGATTAGCCCGGAAGCCAGATTGAGCTGGGTTAATGAGAGAGAAGGTTTCCAATTGAGATTTTAACTGAATATGGATCCGTTTTTTGAGAACTTTAGAGAGGATAGGCAATATGGAGATAGGCCTATAGTTGTTTACATCGCATGGGTCACCAGATTTAAAAAGAGGGAAGATATGTGCTGATTTCCAGCAGGACGGCACAGCAGCAGATGTAATGGAAAGATTGAAGATGTGGAGAATTGGGGCAGTGAGATGGGCATAGCCTGACCTTAGGAAAAAGGGTTCCAAGCCATCGTCCCCTGCATTTTTTTTGGTGTCTAAGTTAAGAAGAGAATCTTCTACTTCTTTATAAGTTATCTCACGCAGTTGGAAGGGACTGGGTGCAGGACTAGATGTGGCAGGAGGGGTATGCTGGCTCACTGCAGCACCAGCGTAAGCTGACGAGTCAAAAGATAATCCAGCTGTGGCAAAGTGGGAGTTAAGTTCCTCCAGGATTAGGAACTTGATTTCCACAATCTTGTCACTTGCAACTATCTTTGTTGGGACAGAGGGGGCTATGGGCCATCCTTCTATAGCTTTGATAGTCTTCCATATTTTATGAGGGTTACCTTTAGCTTGTTCGAGAGTAGAAATATAATAGTTAGTTTTAGCAGAGTGAAGTTTTTTCACACAGTTATTCCTGGCTGTTCTAAAGGCCTGCCAATCTGAAGATTCTTTGGAATGTCTAGCTTTAGCCCAGAGCTTATCTCGAGCTATAAGGGCTGCTTTGAGATCCGAGGTGAACCAGGGATTGGAATTGTTCCATACCCTTACTTTGATGAAAGGGGCATGCTTATTTATTATTGTAGTGAGTTTGTCATTAAGGATGCAAGCTGCCTTGTTGACATCTTTGGCTAGGTAAAGATCTTGCATCTGATCATGCTCAGGCCAGATAGGAAGTTTACTGCCCTGAATTTGCGAAAGGATCTTTTGTTATAAAGATGGGCTATGGACGGGCCTTAATTTGAGATCTTATAAAGCAACAATTCCATGATCGCTCATGTCATTGTGAAACACTGCCAAATTAGATATTTTGTGTGGATGGGTGGTTAGTACCACATCTAGAATGGAACTGTTGGCAGTATTTAGAGTGTTGTTCCTAGTAGGTTCTCTGACTAATTGCCCAAGACCTAGCTCATCACAAAGGGATTTGAGGCTGTGTGATTTAGGTGACAGCCAGTTCATATTTAGATCTCCTAGAAATATTGTTTCAGTTTTTGCATCTACGAACATGGATTTCAAAAGATTAAGGACTTCATCACCACCAAACGGGGGTCTATAGCCACCTAGGATAGAGATACATTCCGAGGTGGGGAGATGAAGGCTCAGCGAAACTAACTCAAATTCCTTGGCTAGAGATTTGCAACTAATATTGGTGACCAAGTACTTAGATTTGGCATAGATAACCACACCCCCACTTCTAGACTCTCTATCTGCTCTAAATAAATTGTAGCCCTGCAGTGATATTTGTTGATCAGTGTTCGTCTTTTTTAACCATGACTCAGTAATTATGATAAGGTCTGAGTTAATATGTGCAGCCCAGGCTTGCAGCTGTACAAGTTTTTAGGTAGGCTTAAAATGTTGACCATCATCATTTTGAGACCTGTGGCCTCAGCAAAATCGATAGGCAGGTAAGTTGTAGGGGGGCCAGGTTGAGCTCCACATTTCCTGAGCAGAGAAGAAGCAGAAGTATAACTTTCTTTAAGGAGCTTATAAGAATGGAGACTGCTTTTTTATTTCTTCACGGCAACCCATATCGTGCTGCGCAAGAGGCGGCGCCACTGTAATGACAGTTGATTGTGATCAATGTAAGTGCTTGGGTAGACATAGGTGAGGACAGTAGCAAAGGGGTGTAGGCTAACCGGGGGGAATAGGCTAAAGGGGAAGAGGAGAATGACAGAGTGTCTGCACGGTAGACTGTTATAACATTAGGTATTGATAAGGTACATTGGAGAACTGAATTGCATTGAGGTGCTTCGAATTGCACTGTATTGCTGAAAACTCTGCACCTTAGGAGCAATAAAAACACAATAAGGAGAGCCATGGTCCCAGATTGAGTGGTCTCGTGATTTGTATTAGTGCAATATTTTCTAGGCAAGAAATTTGCCCACCTAGGTACCCATTTAAAACCTAGATGAGAAAATACAGCAGAAAGGGGAACAAGGAGATCAGGAGCAGCTTAGTTAGTGGCCATCCACCCTTCAGACTCAAGTCCCCTTGTAGCAGAACCGGGAAATTAGTAGAATGATAATGCAGGCCATATTGCCCACGAAAGAATACAGTGATTTATGTAGAAGACCAAGAATCCCTCTAGTGGCAGGTCTGTATAACCTGCTAATGGAAAACTAGCCACTTAAAAAAAAAAATAAATAAAAGTAGTTAGACGTATCGGCACCAAGGCAGAGTGCTTGGGTGGGGGGGGGGTGCTGCAAGAAGAGCAGTCAGACAGAAGAGGTGTAAGCAATTCAAAACAGTAGTAGAAATTACAATCCAGCTAATACAGTAGAAAAACTCCTAATAACACAGTAGAAATGTGCTTAGTTCTATGGAAAGTCTAACAAAATGCCAGGTGTCTATAGCAGGGGAAAACTCCTGCCAATCAGAGTGGGTTTGCTGGAAGCACCCGTGTTCTGAATGGCTGCGCTGTCCCATACCTTCCAAGGAGCTGCAGGCGGGTGTCCTGGTCTTGGTCGGTGGCTGGCTGGGTGCTGGCCGACTGTGGGTGAGCTGGAGCAGCCCTGTTCAGGGACAAGCAGCTTCCAAGGAGCTGCAGGCGGGTGTCCTGGTCTTGGTCGGGGGCTGGCTGGGTACCAGCTGACCGTGGGTGAGCTGGACCAGCACTGTTCAGGGACAAGCAGCTTCCAAGGAGCTGCAGGCGGGTGTCCTGGTCTTGGTCGGTGGCTGGCTGGGTGCCGGCCGACCGTGGGTGAGCTGGAGCAGCCCTGTTCAGGGACAAGCAGCTTCCAAGGAGCTGCAGGCGGGTGCCCTGGTGTTGGTCGGTGGCTGGCTAGGTGCCGGGTGACCGTGGGTGAGCTGGAGCAGCCCTGTTCAGGGACAAGCATCAAAACATTGTCCAGTATAATATCTAAGTCGTGCCTTATGAATTTCAAAGATGCACCTGTTTCTGTGAGTTTTATAGGCCAATATGTCATGGGGATATTTGGTGGACTGGGATTTATGACACAGACAGTCCTTCTCCTTTAAGAGTCTTTTTAAGTTGCAGTTGAACTAGGGTACTGGCATAGCCCTTACTCTTTTTACAACATAGGGGGCATGTTTGTTAATGACTTTCAGGAGAGATGTGCTAAGGAATTCACAGGAAGAGTAAACATCCTGGCAGGCATACATCAGGGTCCAGTTGATGCCACCAAGGTCTAGTAAGAACATTTGCTCACAGAAGGATCTGAAGTTGAGTAACAATGGTATGTTCTAGTGAATGGGATTTTGTGTGTTGCCTTACACAGGTGATGTAGCAGTGGTTACCTATCTGGTGCGACTACCGATGCAACATATTCTGAGGGAGTGGTAGGATCAGGTCTAACAGAGTCCTTGTTGCTGCACATGTCATAAGGCCATGTTGTGGAGGTAATCTGCATCAGGTTCAAGGGAGCTAACTGATTTAGGAGTACCTGGGAGAGTTGGAGCATATCCTAGTTTAGATCACCCATTAGTGTAAACTCATGGTCACAGTATAGGGCAATTAGCGAACTCAGCTGATGTAGGGAGTCATAGTTTGCTGATGGGGTCTGTAGCATACTGCAAAATAAAAGCTGAAGTTGAGAACCTATTTGGATGATTAATAGGTCTAGTTGTTTGGGGATTGATTTGGCCAGTTTGATTTGCCCTGAGTAGGTACCTTTTGAGTAGATTGCCACCCCCCACACACACTTCTTGGTTCTGTCCTGCCTGAAAACATCATAACCATGGATAGCTGTTTCAGTGTTCTGGGTATTCTGCTTTAACCAAGTTTAACCAAGTTTGTGTTACTTAGAAACATAGAATTTGATGGCAGATTAGGACCGCTTGGCCCACACAGTCTGCCCATTTCCCCACCTAATGCTTAGGCCACAGATCCTAGTTAATCAACAGCCTACTTCCTCCTACCCCCACTAGAATTGCCTTATGTCTGTCCCATGCATCCATGAATTCCTCCACTGTTTTTGAGCCACTACCTCCTCAGGAAGGCTGTTCCATGTATCCAAAACCCTCTCTGTGCAAAATTACTTCCTTACATTACCTTTGAGCCATCCCCCCTCTATCTTCAAATTGTGCCCCCTTGTTCTTGCACATCTCTTTTTCAGAAAGATGCTACCATCTTGGACTCTGTTGATTCCCTTGATGTACTTGAAAGTTTCTGTCATGTCCCTTTCCCTCCTTTCCTCAAGTGTATACATATTAAGCTTCTGTAATCTCTTTTCGTATGTCTTCTGGTGTAGACACTGCACCATTTTAGTTGCCCTCATCTGGACAGCCTCCATCCTGTCTAAGTACTTGCGGAGATGGAGTCTCCAGAACTGGATGCAGAACTCCAGATGGGGTCTCACCAACTGTCTGTACAAAGGGATAACAACTTCCTGTTTTCTACTGGTGATGCCTCTTCCTATGCATCCCAGTATCTCACCAGCTCTTCTTACTGCCTTCTCACATTGCTTGCCCACCTTAAGGTCATCTGATATGACTACCACCATGTCCCTTTCCATTTCTGTAGTTGTTATTATCTCACCCCCCGTTGTGTACTTTTCACCTGGATTTTTCTTTCCCAGGTGCATTACTTTGCACTTCTTTGCAGTGAATTTAAGCTGCTATATATTTGACCATTCCTCCAACCTTGCCAAGTCCCTTTGCACTCTCTCCACCCCACCTTCTGTATCAGTCCTGTTGCAGATCTTTGTGTCATCTGCAAAGCGGCATACTATTCCTTCCAACCCCTATGCAATGTCACTAATAAAGACATTAAAGAGGACCGGTCCCAGTACTGAACCCTGTGGTACCCCACTAGTAACCCACCTTTCTTCAGAGTAAACTACGTTTACTATTACACTCTGTATCCTGTTGTCCAGCAAATTATTAACCCAGGCTACCACCTTGGGACCTATTCCAAGGCTGGCTTCTTTTACTGCTAAGATGTCAGGGTTGGCAGAGCGTATCCATGTTCTTATGTGACCCAGTTTTGGTAATAGATTCCTCACATTTAAATGTATGTGGCCCATGCTTGAGCACATGCAGAAGTCAGATAACGTGAAGTTGACTTGCATAGTCTGAGGTCTTGGATTTGAGTGCACATTGCCAGATGACAATGACATTGTCATGATGAAGAGACTTGAGAAGGACATAAAACACCTTTTATATGTAGCATCCAGTTTGTAGCAGTGTGGTTGCTTATTTGCATAGATACTATATACTCGCTCATCTGTGTTGGAGTTTGCAGTTTCTACTGTTGTGAGCAAAGTACTTGCTTAGGTAAGAATTCAGTAAATATATGGTTCAATCCTGTGATGCTTTCTTCTCCCCCCACCTCTGAGGCTGTGCCAGAGGCAGTGCCATGATGTTCACACACTAGTGAATGCCACATGTCAGCATCCATGGAATCCCCTTCCCCTTCATGTTCCCCTGACTGCACTACCACCTGTGGCCACTTATGATGTTCACACACTAGTGAATGCCACATGTCAGCGTCCACAGCCTCCCCACCCATTCGTTTTCCCAAACTGCACTACTGCCTATGGTCACCCAGTTTGCAATATAGTGGTGGGTAAAGCAGCACTCCCTCTCTGGAGAAGCGTCCCTGGGGATGCTTGATGTTTCTACCCCAGACTAGCCACAATGTTCATGGCTCGCTTCTGAACTAGTCACTGGCACAATGAACAGTAGCACTAGCAATGCACTGACAGGCCCAGCAATTTTAAATCATTTTTTGGATACTTAAATGATACTTGTAGCCTCCCTTCCCCTAGTTCTGTAACCACAGGTTCTTGAATTCCACAGACAACTAAGAGGTACGGAAAGGTCCATACCACCAATATAAACAGGTAATGTAAGTTCTTGACCTTCCTGCAGCAGCGCTTACATGACTGATGGATGCCTTGCACATCTAATCCTCTTCAATGGACCTAAGGATTTGGAAGTAGACTGTATTCTGTTACTTATTTGATCCATTACCAAATCAACCAGAGACTAAGGACCTTTTCTGGGAGAAAACTAGTGCCACTTGGAGAGGATGATTTTGAAACTTGGATGGGTCAGGCCAGTCCCATGGTACAAGATCCTCAGTGTCTCGAAGCTGAGAAAAAGTATGACTACAGTGCAGGGCTTCAAACAGGCATGGGATAGGCATAAGGGAGCAATACAGATGAGTATGAATAGATGGGCCATTGACAGAATAAAGGCCGATGGCACATTCATGAAGTAGAGAAAGAAATGGGCAGACTGGAAGGGCCTTGCGGTCCTTATCCACCTTCAACTTTTATGTTTCTATGTTTCTATGGAACTTGAGAATTTTTATGGAGTTGTAATACTTTAAGGAAAGACTGAGGAGAATCTTTGATCTGATTCTGAGATGTCCTGTTGCTTTTGTTCTTGTCTTTCAATTTGTTGTGGACATTTGATTTAATATTAATGAGCACAGTTTATCACATAACATTGGATGTCACTACAGCACTACAACTCTTCAGTTGTCTAGAGCTGTGTTGCACACTGACTTCTTCATCAGCACGGTACCATGAAATCAAATACCTGCAACCACACCCTGTGGGCTCTGACGCCCGGTTGACAAATATTTTGTCGACTGACATTACAGCAACGGATTTATGGCAATCACAATAGCGATCAGCATCCATCCATCCAAGAACACTTTGTTTTTGTTCTGGGGTTCTACCCCCAGCATCCCCCATACTTAATATAATAAACTCTGAGTTGGAGTTGATTTGGGGAGGAGGTTAAAGACCATGAGAAAGCAGTGCTGGGGTCCCGCGGTGACAGTACAGCAACCCATCGCTGTGTTGCTGTACTGTCATTAGCGGTAGAGGTGTAGATGTTCGATTGGCATACTCCCTTTGTGAACCTGCAGAAGTGTAAGTACCCTAGGCTGTGGCTTTGGGGAAGTCTTCATTCAGCTAGCTATCTAGGCAAAGGAATAAGGGGTTAAGCCCTGGGCCAGACTGGCAATAATTTGAGTTGAGCCCAGGCAGAAGTTTAAGATTTTGCATTTGCTTAAAGTTATTGGGCCCCAATGCAAATTCTGCAGTGTCTTCTGCATCAGTGGTGTGGTACCCATCCAAAGGACTTTATAAAACTTTGGGCAGCTGCCAGTGGGAAGTCTGGTGCACCCGTAGGTGGGTGGCAGGGATTGTGTGTGGTGAAAGTTTTGCTACTGGTGTTGTTCTGTTTTCTCCCATTTTTCCCCCTTCCCCCCCAAAAAAAACTGTTAAATAGAAACACAGAATTTGACAGCAGATGAGGACCTCTTGGCCCACTTAGTCTTCTCATTTCCCTACCTAATTGATAAGCTGAAGATCCTAGTTAACCAACAGCCTACTTCCTCCCTGTTAATTGTTAATGTAACATTCTCAAACAGTGACTTATTGTAGAAGGTGGAAATTGTTGTGTGGGGAAGGTACTGAGGGGGCAGCTATTATATTTTCCTGGCGGGTGTTCACCTGCAATTTATTTTAAGGTATTCCCAATCACTGTCCAAGGTGGAGGCACCAAGCACACCCTTGTTCCCGTACCGTTTGCCTGTCAAGAACCTAGGCCGGACCCCTCAAGGTGTATCCAGGGAAGACATGAAGACCCTGGAAACAGCCAAGGTGAATTCTGAAAAAAAATATTACATTAGACATCCCCAAAATAGCATTCCTGAAAAAAAGGGAAAGTTGCCTCCTCCCCGTTATACGAAAAGTCACCATGGCTCTCCAAGACCTGGAATACTGGTGCTGAGAAGAGAGGTTAGATTGTAAAAAGGTCCTTCTAATGACAGGTATTTCAGAAAGGTTGGACAGAAGCAAAATTAATAGTGAACTGTTGGCAATGACTTGTTTTGATAATTTAAAGGTACAAGGGTTAAAATATGCACGTAACAGTAAAATTATATTTGCATTGATAAAGAGTGATACTGGAATCATTGTTGCCAAGCCACTCTCTACTATCTACGCATGAGAGGATGGGTCCACCTGGACCATAGTATCATATAGCAGTGACAAGAAAATGTCAAAGGGTTCTTCAAATGAAGGTGATTTTAAAGTGAAATTTTAATGTGTGTGAAATCAGAGGGAAAGACTCCCAAGATATGCAGGGACTGAATAAAGCTGACAGTGTCACCCTACCTGATAAACCCATTGTCTGTCTGGTTGCCTTGGCACCAGGAAGAGTGACAGGGTCCTACCATAGACTGAGGACCTTTTCTGGGAGAAAACCAGTGGCGCTTGGAGAGGATGATTTTGAAACTTGGATGGATCAGGCCAGTCCCAGGGTGCAAGATCCTCAGTGTCCCAAAGCAGGGAAAAAGGGACAGCTGTGGGAGAGTTTAAGAGGGCTGGCCATGAATGACATTGGAGCTTTGCAAGCTACCTGTCCTGATGCTACTGCCCAAATGTACTTCAACACCCAAGAAATCATGTTTGTAAGTACTGACAGTGGCACACGAGTATTGAGAAAATTGCAAGGTACAGTACAGAGAAATGGGGAAAAGCTGTCTGAATACTTGATCCATCTTGAGCAGTTGATACAGAGAGCCTACCATAAGGGAGCAGTGACTGCCCAAGATATGAATAACCAGAAGTTGGAGAAAGTCCTTGAGGGAGCTGGTCACTCCGAAATGTTGTTGATGAAGTTGCGACTGGAAGAGCGGTTGGGTAATTCCCCCTTCCTATGGGGAGTTGATAGAAACATAGAAACATAGAATTTGATGGCAGATAAGGACCGCTTGGCCCACCTAGTCTGCCCATTTTCCTACTTAACAGAGAAGCTGCAGATCCTAGTTAACCAACAGCTTACTTCCTCCTACCCCCACTAGGACTGCCTTATGCCTGTCCCATGCATTCTTGAAGTCCCCCACTGTTCTTGACTCCACGACCTCCTAAGAGGCTGTTCCATGCATCCACAACCCTCTCAGTGAAAAATATTTCCTCACATTACCTCTGAGCTGTCCCCTCTATCTTCAAATTGTGTCCCCTTGTTCTTGCACATCTCTTTTCTGGAAGATGCTACCCTTTTGACTTTGTTAATTCCCTTGAGGCACTTGAAAGTTTCTATCATGTCCCTTCTCTCCTTCTTTCCTCAAGGGTATACATATTAAGCTCCTTTAGTCTTTCTTCGTATATGTCTTTGGTGCAAACCCTGCACCATTTGGTTGCCCTCCTCTGGACAGCCTCCACTCTGTCTATGTTCTTCATGAGATGGGGTCTCCAGAACTGCACACAGTACTCAGATGGGGTCTCACCAACTGTCTGTACAGAGGAATAACAACTTCCTGTTTTCTACTATTGATGCCTCTTCCTATGCATCCCAGTATTCCCCCAGCCTTCCTTACTGCCTTCTCACATTTCTTGCCCACCTTTAGGTCATCTGATATAATTACCCCCAGGTCCCTTTCTATTTTTACTGTTGTCAGTATCTCACCCCCAAATGTGTATGCTTCGCCTGGGTTTTTGTTTCCCATGTGCATTACCTTGCACTTCTTTGCATTGAATTGCTGCCATACATTTGACCATTCCTCCAACCTTGCCAAGTCCCTTCTCATCCTTTCCACTCCATCTTGTGTATCAACCCTGTTACAGATCTTTGTGTCATCTGCAAAGAGACATACTTTTCCTTCCAGTTCCTCTGCAATGTCACTTATAAAGACATTAAAAAGGACCGGTCCCAGTACTGAACCCTGCGGTACCCCCTAGTAACCCTCCTTTCTTCACTGTGTACTCCATTTACTACTACCCTTTGTGTCCTGTTGTCTAGCCAATTTTTTATCCAGGCTACCACCTGGGGACCCACCAAGGCTGGCTATCTTGTGAATTAATCTTTGTGTGGGACTGTATCAAATGCCTTGCTAAAATCTAGGTAGGCCATGTCCACAGCCCCTCTCTGGTCTACTACTTTGGTCACCCAGTCAAAAGAAATCTATTAGATTCATCTGACACGACCTTCCCATCATGAATCCATGCTGCCTTGGGTCCTGTGCCCCACTGGCCTCTAGGTACTCAACAATTCTTTCCTTCAGAAGTGATTCCATCATTTTCCCTACCACTGAGGTCAAACTAACTGGTCTGTAGTTTCCTGCCTCTGTCCTGCTCCCACTTTTGTGAAGAGGAATCACATCTGCCCTCCTCCAGTCCTTGGGTACCACCCCATCCTCCCATGATTTGTTAAAGAGAGTAGTCAGCGGTGTCACTAGTTCTACCCTTAGTTCTTTTAGAATTCTTGGGTGAATCCCATCAGGCCCCATTTCTTTGTCCACCTTCAATTTTATTAGTTCTTTCAGAACCCTTTCTTCTGTATATAGACTGGTATCGACCCCTGTCTTCAGAGTGTTTCTCTTGTTTGGTTTAGGTAACTCCCCCTCCTCTTCTTTTGTGAATACTGAGCAGAAATATTCGTTCAGTATCCCAACTGTTTCACTGTCACCCTCTACCCACATTCCCTCCCCTTTATTAAGCTTCAGTATCCCTCCTTTGGTCTTTCTTCACTCCCTAATGTACCTATAAAAGGTCTTATCCCCCTTCTTAACAGAATTGGCTATCCTTTCTTTGGTTTGGGCCTTTGCTATTCTGACTGCCTTCCCAGCCTCTTTCTGCTTTAACTGATAAAGTTCTCTGTCCTGCTCCTTCTGTGTTTCCTTATATTTCCTGAATGCTGTCCTTTTCTCCTTAACCTTCCCTAACACCTCTTTTGAGAACCATAGCGTTTTTTTCCTTCATTGTGTTTTATTGATTTGCTTAACACAAAGGCTTGTTGCCTCTGTGATGGCTGTTTTGATCACTCCCCATTGTTCCTCCACCCCCTCCTTCTTGCCTGTTTGCTAGTGCTTTTCTGAGGCACTCTCTCATTTTCCCAAAGTCAGCCCTCCTAAAGTCCAGTACTCTTGCTTTTGTATGGCTTGATTGTATGGCTGTGTTTATCGGGAACCACACTGTTTGGTGGTCGCTTGTTCCCAGATGGCTACCCACTTCTAAATCTGAGATTCTTTCTCCATCCCCATTTGAGAGTGCCAGGTCTAAGATTGCTCCCTCCTGAGTGGGTTCCAATACTAGCTGTCTGAGGCATGCCCCATGTAGGGCATCAAGAATGACTCTGCTCTTGGATGTGCCTGCAGCAAAGGTGCTCCAGTTAACATCTGGCATATTCAGGTCCCCCATCAACAATATCTCCCCTTTTTCTGCCATTCTAAGAAAGCCTTCTATCATTTCCTTGTCCATTCCCTCCCCCTGAGATGGGGGTCTGTATACAACCCCTTATGCGGATTGTGGTGCCATTTCCTGTCTCCAGGGTGACCCAAAGTGCCTCATCTGCTCCCTGTTTACTCTTTAGTTCTGTTGCTTTGATCCCTTCTTTTACACAGAGAGCTATTCCTCCTCTTTTACCCTCCCTGTCCCTCCTGTAGATTGTGTATTCTGGTATGTTGACATCCCAGTCATGGTTCTCTGTGTACCATGTTTCTGTGACTGCCACAATATCCAGGCAACCCTCTTCCATCAAGGCCACTAGTTCAGGGAGCTTGTTACACAGACTACAGGCATTGGTACTCATCACCCTCCACTTTTTGATAGCCTTACCCCTTTTAGCCCCATTTCTGTCCTTACTGCCTTTGCCTTTTTTTACATTTAAATCTGTTCTGCTCCCTAATAACTTCTGTACCTTGGTGTTTATCTCACTAATCACCATGTTTTGTGGGGGAAGCTTGGATTTCCCTGCTCCTTTTCAGTGCCTCCCCCCTTGGCTAGTTTAAATGCTTGCCAATGAAGCATTTAAACCTCTCACCTAGGATCCTGGTTCCCCTCCTGGACAGATGTAGACCATTGCACCAGTATAGGTCTGCATCCCTCCAGGTGGCTCCCCAGTCCCCAATGAAGCCAAAACCCTGAGCTCCACACCAGTTTTTCAACCACTCATTGAATTCCCTGGTGAGAAGTGCCCTAGCATCTCCCTTGCCATAGACAGGCAGCACCTCTGAGAAGGTTACCGTATGTGCTACTTGTCTAAGGCCCCTTCCCAACTCTTCAAACTCCTCTTGCACTGCTCTGATCCCATTCCTAGCCAGGTAATTTGTCCCTAGGTGGACAATGACATCCAGCTCCCTCCCTCATGCAGCTCCTCCCACGATCCTGAGGATTCGCTTCCTGTCCCTCCAAGCCATGGCGCCAGGAAGGCACCTTACCTCCCTCTCCCCTTCCTCCCCCATTTCTACCCCCCTAATGATTGAGTCCCCCACCAGGAGTTGTTTCCTTCCCCTGTGGGGTCCCATGCCACACTCCTGTGGGTCTCCTTTGTGAAGGTTCCCAGCATCCTCCTTGGTCTCCATTGCAGGTGCCTCCATGGAGGAACTACTATCCACCTGAAGAGTGAATGAATTGTGGAGAGGTACAGCTGGAGAGATGCAACTCTGTTCCACCACCCTCTCCCTCCTTGAGCCCACCCTGGTCCAGCCTCTCCTCTTTCTTGGCAACCTTTGAGGTAGTGGCATTGGCCCTGGTGGTCCCTGGGTGGGGGAGGAGGTTTCATGAATCCTAGCCAGGTCAACCTGGGGACTGGCAACCTCCTCTCTCAGACCAGAGAGGTGCCTGCAAGTAGGGCAGCATTGCAGCCTACAGAATGTCTCCCAGAACACTGCCACCCCACAGCCATTGCACTGCACCACTCCTATCATGTCTTATTTTGTGTCCTCTCTACTGTTTCTCTGGATGCTTTTTCTCTCCTCTCATTGCAACTCTCACCCTTCCTGTTCTGGGACAACAACTTCTATCTTCTTCAGTAGCCTCCTTCTTCCTTGCTCAATATCAGACCACCAGCAGCTGGTGGGGACAGTGAGCAACTTGTTTCCTTTAGTGGTTGACAAAACCAATGTTTCTCTATGATCCTTTCCTTCCTACTGCCAAACAAGAAGTTCCTGTTGACAGTCAAATCCAGTGGCTATAAAAGTAGAAATGGCTTTGGGTGGGTGGGTGGAGGGTGGGATGGAGGGAATTAATAAGAAAATAGACTAGCAACAGGAAGTTGTAATTTGACTCACCTGCTTTTATAGTGTCTAAACCACACCCCCAGATAAGCTCTCTTTCCTCCTACTGGTTTAGCAAAGTCAGCTGATTAGTACCCTTCCCTGCACAGAACACACACTGACTTTCTTTCTTTTCTTTCTTTTTTTAACCCTAAATAAGACCCTTCTACTTCTAATAAAGTTATCTGTCTACTTTATCTTAACAGACAATGACTCCTGCTGAGATATAAGTTTTAAATTAATAAGAAAATGTAGCTTCTTTTAGTTAGCTGCTTTCTGCTCTACAAGCAAGGCTAGCAACAGGAAGTTGTAATTTGACTCCCCTGCTTTTATAGTGTCTAAACCACACCCCCAGGTAAGCTCTCTTTCCTCCTACTGGTTTAGCAAAGTCAGCTGATTAGTACTCTTCCCTGCACAGAACACACACTGACTTTCTTTCTTTTCTTTCTTTTTTAACCTAAATAAGACCCCTTCTACTTCTAATAAATGATGCATGAAGTTTGAGAAAAGGAAGATAGAACCACACAGCAAGAACCAATGACGGCATCTTTAAGTAAAGTAGAGACTCCAGTAAGTCCAGATTCACCAGGGTGAGTGTGAGGATTTGAAGAAACAAATACAAGAATTAACTGAGCAGGTAGCAGTGCTATAAGCTACTAATGAAATAAATCAGAGAACTTTCTATGACCCCTAGGGGACAGAGGAATTACCCTGGTCAGTTGTCTGCTCTGTCAGAGTCAGGGCCAGTTAATGCTGCCGGTAGTGGTGGATTTTTCTGTTACTGGTGTGGGGAAAATGGGCACGAAAGACGTGACTGCATCAGGCCTCAAATTCTGATTTGGAAGTACAGAAGTTATTGGAGGAAAAGTATATATCAGAGAGACGTCAGTGGGACTCCAGGAAAGAATAAACTGTGGTCCCAAATCAGCCCTGGTCTATCAAGCAGACACAACCTATTAATGTAAAAGGTTCCACCATTCCTCCGTGATTAATTGGACTGTCTGTGAGGGTCACAGCAAAGACTGAAGGGGTAGATTGTATGGTGCGACTTAATAGTGGGTCCCAAGTGACTGTTGTCTTTAAGGATTAGTACCAGACGTATTTGAGTCATGGGCCAGTACAGCAACTGGAAGGACTGGATATTTGGGGGTAAGTGAAAAGCCCTACCAGTGTTGGGGGTACATTGTCGTACAAATAGAATTTCCCCAAAGTGTGGCAGGAGTACAAACTCCTAATGAAGTGCTTGCTTTGGTATGCCCAAATACTGGGATGGAAGGAGAGACCCCTGTGTTGATTGGGACCAATGCCAATATGTTTTAGAGACTAGTGCAGTTATGCCAAGAGATGAGTGGTCCACAGTCCATCCATAGCCAAGGACTATGTGCCCTGATCTAAACTGTTTACTTGAAGCAACTCACTCCTGATAAAGCAGACACTGAAGATGACTGAGTTGGTGTGATATGAAGAAAGGATGCCTGACATTTGGTGTTGCTCCCCACCCTGGTGCTGAGTGCCCAGTGATGGGGAGACAGAGTTTGAGTCGACTGCCCGAAGCCCTGCTTTCATTTTGGACATGCCCACTGATGGAGCATTGTCAAATTGTCTATTAGTACAGAGGGGAGTGATGCATCCTCCCAGTAGCCCCATCAGAACCAACAAAGTTAGTGCCCTGGTGAAAAATGAAAATGACAAAGTGACTATTTGCAAGGGAAGGACCTTAGCGCATGTCTACCGGGCAGAAACCGTGTGTCTGGCAGTTCCAAACAAAGTCACAGGAAAATAGCTTGATCCTAACCAGTTCAATTTTGGATATTCTCCAATACCTAAAACATACAAGAGAAAACTGAAACAAAAGTTGGTAGAGAGAGTGAATGTTTTTCCTACACATGACCTTGATGTGGGGTGTGCCCGTGGTGAAGAGCATCACATTTGTCTGAGTGATAACCAATCTTTTCATAAGAGGTCCAGATGGTTGGCCCCAGCTGATGTAGAGGAGGTCCACAAGTATTGCATGAACTGCTAGCTGCAGGAGTTATAACTGAATCCAGAAGATCATATGCATCCCCCATAGTGGTAGCTCATAAGAAGAATGGAGCTTATGCATTGATTACCAGACTTGGTCGAGCGTAACATAACCAATCAATATACAGTACTGCATGAGGATACCCTGGCCTGCCTCACTGGCAGTTAATAGTTTTCAGTTTTGAATTTATGAAGCGGGTACTACCAAATACCCATGGCTATAACCCATGAAGTGACCTCCTGAAGAAGAGCTGTGGAAACCCAGGCAGGCTTCCCTCATTTGGCTCTGGCCGGCAATACAAGTCTTCCTCACATTGTGAGAGCTCAATGCCAACAGACTTGTTCTGGATCTGACAAGATCTGAGATCCTGGAGGATAATGCAGTTCCTGGAACCCCCCCAGGTATTCTTTGGGACACTATAAAAACTGTACTTTGGGGACACCTCATTAAATACACATCATTACAGGCTAAAGCCCATAGACAACATAAAACTACCTTAGAGGAAACCTTGCACTTCCTACAGATAGTGCATAAACAGGGGGACAACTCTGTCCTTCCACAGCTTAATCAGGTTAAACAGGATCTTGATAGGCTGGCATTGCAACAGACAGAAATTGCCTTGACTTTCCTTTGGCAAAAATACCATGAGGTGGGTCCAAGGGCATCTAGGCTATTAGCTTATCAAATAAGGAAACAAAAGAAAGCTACGGTCATAACCACGATCCGAAACCCAACTGGGGGTAGACCTCTGAATAAGGTCTCTGATATAACAGAAGCTTTCTCTGCATACTATTCCATACTATACACCCCAGAATACCAAACAGCCCCAGAAAAAATAAAAGAATTTCTACAGCCCCTGACTCTTCTGAAGCTCACTTCGGAGCAAGGGGAACAGTTACTCAGCCCAGTTACAAGACAGGAACTAGTCGCTGCTATCGCCCGAGCTAAAACAATGAAAGCTCCGGGACCTGATGGCTACAGAGCAGAATTCTATAAAACCACCAAAGAATTGCTCTTGCCGACACTTCTGGGCACCTGTAACTCGGTTCTGGATGGAGATCCCCCATCCCCCACCTGGGCCTATGCTACAATCTCCGTTATCCACAAACCGGGTAAAACCCCCCAACTCTGTGAATCATACCGGCCAATTACGGTCCTAAATACCGACTACAAGATATTTATGGGAATAATAGCCCACAGATTGGAAACAGTGCTTCTGCAGATAGTACACAGGGATCAGACTGGATTTGTAGGTGGCCATACAACTACAGATAATATAAAGAGAACCTACCACATAATCCGTAAGATGAATTCCTTGGATCACCATGTGGCCTTGGTGAGCCTTGACGCAGAAAAGGCCTTTGACAGAGTGCATTGGTCATTTCTATACTCAGTCTTAGAGATTGTGGGATTGCCCAATTTATTGATCCAGGTAATTGCAAATATATACTCTGCCTCGAGGGCCTTCATCCAAATCACAGGACATCATTCAAATCCTTTCCCTCTTTACAGGGGTACTAGACAGGGATGCCCTCTATCCCCCCTTTTGTTCACCTTATTTATGGAGCCCCTAGCACAGCTGGTCAGACAATCGGAAGACATTCAGGGGATTGAGGTGGCTGGGGAAGAGCACCATATTGCACTTTATGCAGACGATGTACTCTTGTACATTCAGAACCCAGAGAAAACTCTACCTAAAATCAGCAAAATATTAGAAATCTTCGGACATTCCTCAGGCTACAAAGTTAATATCTCAAAAACAGAGATCCTGACCTTTCAATTTTCCCCGAACCTAGCTGTACGAGAGCAGTTCCCTTGCAAATGGGACCTAAGGAAGATAAAATATTTGGGGATTAATCTAGCCAGGGACCTAAGGGACGCCTATAAATTTAACTGTGTTCCCTTTTCCACTCTCCTTAAAGAAGACCTAGCCAGCTGTACAGTTCTCCCGCAGAGTCTCTCTAGGAAGATAGAACTTATCAGAATGGTCATTCAACCAAAGAAACTACATCTCTTTAATAATATCCCCATCACCCTGCCTCAAACTGTGTTTCAGGACTGGGAGAGGGCAATCTCTAATTTCATCTGGGCTGGCCGTAGGCCGAGAGTTAAACTGAAGTTGCTCACTATCCTGAAAGACCGTGGAGGGTTATCCCTTCCTAATCTCTATCACTACTATCAAGCAGCGCACTTTATGCATGTAATGGCAAGGCAGCTGTCAAATGTCGAATCACACTGGGCGGACATTGAGCAGGCAGCAGTCCCAGACTTGGAGTATTTTTCCAAGATCTATCATGGGGCAGGACGCCCATCTGAGTCTGTGGATCTACCCCCAAAGCTGCAACATAGGCTGACAATCTGGAATCAGATTAAGAGGCAATTTTCTATGTCCGCCTTTCTGGTGCTAATCTGCCTAATTGCTGTACTCCCAGACTTTTACCCCGGAAGAATGGACCATGTCTTTCGACTGTGGACAAGATACGGCCTGAATTACCTCTTTCAAATTACAAACTCAGGAACACTTTGGTCTTTTCAGGAAATTCAGGCAAAATTTAACTTGCCTAACACTCATTATAGGTACTTACAACTAAGACATTATTATGAGTCACTCCTGGCTGGGGTGTGTAACCCTGAACACTGGCCTCCTCTGTTCACTAAGTTGCACCACTTACTAAATGCCCCAGGTCAGGGACACCTGATCTTGGCCCTCTACCGTGCCCTGATGGTATCACATGCAGCATCTCTAACTGACCTTCATCAAAAATGGCAGCAAGAGCTGGAGTATCCTATAGAAATTGAACACTGGGAACAGGCTTGCCGGCAAGTAGCTCGCACATCTGGCTCTCACCAATGGCGGGAGTTTTCTTGGAAATTTCTGGCCCATTATTTCAATTCACCGGAGGTTACAAGTCATTACTCCCCTGGATATTCCTCCACATGCTGGTGACTGTGTGGTGAGGGAAAGGCCCACCTCACACATGTAATCTACTCCTGCCCCAAGCTGGAATCGTATATTCACTCGCTTCAAGTGCAGCCTCAGGAAATATTTGATAGGCCAATTCAACTGACCCCGCAAGTATTTATTCTGTCTATTCTCCCTGCAGCCTTCAGGAATCCAGGATCACGCTACCTTCCGGCCATACTTTTGGTGGCGGGGAAAAAGGCCATCACAAAAAACTGGTTGACCTCTAGAATCCCAACTGTGAAGGACTGATGGACAATCACTAAACAAATTTATCAGCTGGAAAAAATAACATAGTTTAAATAACAGACTAGGAAAATGACATGCTTAAGGACTTGACATTTGTGCCATAGGCCTCCCCCCTCCCCTCTCCCCCAGTCTGTCCCAACAGGTTCTGTGAGAACTGCCTGCATGGATCCAGTGGGGCACCCCCCCCTTCCCACGCTTTAATTTTTAATTATATAAGAGAGGCTATAGTAGTTGAATATTGTTGTACAAGATATGCATTTAATTTCTTACAATGCTCCCCGGAATATAATATCTGATTTATCAGCTACAGTGATCCTGAGCCACTATGAACTGGGTCTCCTTGAATTCCCTGACTTACATTGTCAAATGTTTTTAATCAGATTGGTATGAACTCTTCACAAGTTGGATATTGAATATTTAATGTGCGGTTGCTGTGGGATTCCCAGTGAGTACCTTTTCCTGTTTTCTTTATATGTACTGCTTGGACATAATCGAATGTTAAAAGTAAGTAAAATGAAATAAAGATTATAATTAAAAAAAAAAAAGACTTGTTCTGGATCTATCCTCGGTCTTTCTCTGGGCAAAGGTCACTTCTGACTGGCACACAGAGCTATTAGTAACTTGAACTAGTATTCAGAACACGCATTCAACTCCCTTTTGGCTGAGCAAAAGGGTGCCAAGTATACTGTACAGTCACTCCCCCAGAATTCTCCTTGTGTCACATGCCAGGATCCCTGACCTCTGATTGACTGTGATTGGTCAGGGTTCAGTAAGATGGTGGCTCCCATTCTGACAAGGAGTATAGGCTCCAAACAAAGTTGTTTAGTTGGGCTCCTGCCCTTATTTTACTTTAGTTGACCCCTTGATTCAATTAGGGCTGTTGTACCCTGTTATCTGGTGGAGACCTGATTGTAACTGGTGATTCTTTTGCCCTGTTGCAAGCTCTGTAGTGATCACTGCATGGAGACTAGGCAGATCCCTTAGCCAAGAGATTGGAGTGGCAGTAAAACAGAGGCACATAGAGTACCAAACACCTGCTGGACTATTGTCCCCATCTCATGTGTCTCCTGGTCCTCTTGCCAATATGTATATCCTTTCTTCTGGTGATGCCTCTCCCTATGCATCCCAGTATCCACTCAGCCCTCCTTACTGTCCTCTCACATTGCTTGCCCACCTTTAGGTCATCTAATTTGATTACCTCCCGGGTTCCTTTCCATTTGTATTGTCATTAGTATTTCACCCCCCATTGTGTACTCTTCCCCTGGGTTCTGGTTTCCCAGGTGCATTACCTTGCACTTCTTTGCATTGAATCTAAGCTGCTGTACTTCTGACCATTCCTCCAACCTTGCCAAGTCCCTTCTCATCCTTTCCACCCCACCTTGTGTATCAACCCTGTTGCAAATCTTTGTGTTGGCTGCAAAGAGACATACTTTTCCTTCCAGTCCCTCTGCAATGTCACTTATAAAGACATTGAAGAGGACCTGTCCTAGTGCTGAACCCTGTAGTACCCCACTAGTAACCCTCCTTTCCTCACCGTGGACTCTGTTTACTATTACTCTCTGTGCCCTATTCTCCAGCCAATATTTTACCCAGGCTACCATCTGGGGACCTACTCCAAGGCTGGCTAACCTGTATATTAATCTTTTGTGTGGGACTGTGTCAAATGCCTTGCTAAAGTCTAGCCAGGCCATGTCCACAGCTCCTCCCTGATCTACTACTTTGGTCACCCAGTCAAAGAAATCTATTCGAGTCCTCTGTCATGACCTTCCCACTATGAATCCATGCTGCCTTAGGTCCTGTGCCCCTCTGGCCTCCCAACATTTCTTTCCTTCAGAAGTGATTCCATCATTTTCCCTATCACTGAGGTCAAACTAACAGGTCTGTGATTTCCTGCTTCTGCCCTGCTCCCACTTTTGTGAAGTAGAATAACATCTGCCCTCCTCCAGTCCTCAGGAACCACCCCACCCTCCCATGATTTGTTAAAAAGGGTAGTCAGTGGTGTCGCTAGTTCTACTCTTAATTATTTTAGAATAATGGGATAAATCCCATCAGGCCCCATTGCTTTGTCCACCTTCAGTTTTAAGAGTTCTTTCAGAACTCTTTCTTCTGTGAATGGGCTGGTATCAACCCTCATATCCAGAGTGTTTCTACTGTTTTGTTTAGGTACCTTTCCCTCTTTTCACAGTCACCAACTGTCTCTCCCATTAAGCCTCGCTATACCTCCCTTGGTCTTTCTTCACTCCCTGATGTACCTATAAAATGTTTTATCCCCCTTCTTAACTGAGTTGGCTATCTTTTCATCAGTTTGGGCCTTTGCTGTTCTGACTGCCTTCCCTACTTGCTTTTGTTTTAACTGATACAGTTCTCTGCCTGCTCCTTCTGTGAGCCCTAGTACTTCATGATTGCTACCTTTTTCTCCCTAACCTTCCCTGCCACCTCCTTTGAGAACCATAGCATTTGTTTACATCATTTTGTTTTGTTTATTTGCTTCACACAAAGGCTTGTTGCCTCTGTGATGGCAGTTTTGAGTATTACCCATTGTTCTTCCGCCCCTCTTTCCTGCTCATTTGCTAGTGCATTCCTTAAGCACTTACCCATTGTGGCAAAAGCAGACCTCCTAAAGTCCAGAACCTTTGCCTTTGTATGGCTTGAATCTACTGCTGTGTTTATCATGAACCATGCTGTTCAATGGTCTCTAGTTCCCAGATGGCTACCCACTTCAAAATCTGTGACCCTTGCTCCATCTCTATTTATGAGTACCAGGTCTAAGATTGTTCCCTCCTGAGTGGGTTCTAATACTAGTTGTCTAAGACATGCCCCCAGCAGGGCATCTAGAATGACCCTGCTCTTGGATGTGGCTGCAGAAAATGCACTCTAGTTAACATCTGGCACATTCAGATCCCTGATCAACAATATCTGTCCTTTTCCTGCCATTCTAAGGATACCTTCTATCATTTCTTTGTCCATTTCCTCCCCCTGAGATCAGGGGTCTGTATACAACCCCTGTGTGAATTGTGGTGCCATTGCCTGTCTCCAAATTGTCCCATAGTGTTTCCTGTCCTCCCCGTTTACCCTTTTGTTCTGTTGCTTTGATTCCTTTCCTTATGAAGAGAGCTACTCCTTCTCTTTTACCATCCCTGTCCCTCCTGTAGATAGTGTATCCTGGTACGTTTACATCCCACTCATGGTTCTGTGTGTACCATGTTTCTGTGACTGCCATGATATCCAGAAGCTAATCTTCCATCAGGGCCACTAGTTCAGGAAGCTTATTACCCAGACTGGGCATTGGTACTTTTTACCCCATTTTTTTGATGGCTTTACCTCTTGTAGCACCATCCCTGTCCTTATCCCTGTCCTCATTGACTTTGCTTTCTCTATGTACCCCTGTCAAGCTTCCTACTGACCTTTCTAAATTGGTCATTGCCTCGTTTAGTACCCTGTTTTGTAGGGAGAGGCTGGAAATTCCCTTGCTGCTTATCAGTGCCTCCACCCTTTTCTACCCGTCCACTTCCCCTCCTGATCCTAACAATTTGATCCTTGCTCTTCCTTTTCTCTCTGCTATATCCGAAGAAATCCTCTTCCCCTCCTTTGATCCCCTTACTAACCTCCGTTCCCTAGCTATCTTTGCTGCCCTTACCAGTCTGCTCACTTCTCTGGATTTCTTCACATATTCTTCTTTGTCTTCTGCCCTGTTGGATTGCTTGCAGGTCCAAAATGCATTCATCTTTTCCCTCACCTTCTTCACTACCTCTCTACTCATCCAATTGGGTTTCTTGGTCCTGGCTTTCTTGCTCTGGCTCTTGACACAAGTTTTAGTGGCTACAGCCAGTCCTGACTTGGTAACTGCCCATTTTTGTTCTGTATCCATTTCTGGATGGATGCTTGCCATATAACTTTCCGGTATGCTTCCCTTATTGCCAAAATCCACCCTTTTGAAGTCCAGGACCCTACTTTTTGTAGTGGCTACTTCCCTACCCACGTTGATTGAAAACCGCACTGTGCGGTGGTCACTGCTTGCCAGAGGTTCCTCCACCTTTACATCCCTGACCTGTTCCCCATCTTCCAGTACCAGGTCTAGTATATTCCCCTTCCCGGTTGACTCTATTACCCTCTGGGTAAGGAAGCCATCATGGAATGCTTTCAGGAGGATCTGATCCCTGGCACAACTGGTTGCTGGGATGCTCCAATTCACACTTGGTTGATTAAAGTCCCCCCACCACCACTGTGGTCCCTTTGCCACTATGTCACCATATCTGCCCCTCCAGTTCTCTGTCAATGTCCTCCTTCTGAGCTGGAGGTCTATAAACAACCCCCAGACAAAACTTGGTCCCTTTCTGGCTGTGTAGTTGCAGCCAGATTACTTTCCACCTGCCCTCCTCACCTTCTTCTCTATTACATCTGAACTCTTCCCTTATGTAAACTGCAACCCCTACTGCCTTCCTGTTATCTCTAGCCCTCCAGAAAAATGTGTACCCTGGGATGGTTAGCTCCCAGTCATGGTGCTTGGTTTCCCACGTCTCAGTAATGGCAGCTATGTCCACCTCTCCCTCTGCCAACAATGTCTGCTACTCTGCCAACTTGTTCCCCAGGCTTCTAGCATTTAATGACACCATTCTACATGCTGCACCTATCCTTTCTGCTTCTTTATCTTTCACTCCAACCCCTATTTTTCCTAAGGTCATATCTATCCCTGTGGTGGGGGGGAGGTCCATGGGACCCCCTCTCCTGGTGATTTCCAGCTCCAGTGCCTCCCCCTACCTAGTTTAAATAATACCTCTCAGTGATGAAATCCCCCAGCTTCTGCTTCAACACCTGTGAATCTGCCCTGCTGAGGTGTAACCTATCCCCTGCATAAAGATCTGTGTTATCCCATGTGCTACCCCAGTCCCCACCAATCCATACCCCTTGGTCCCACACCATTCTCTCAGCCACTTGTTGAAGTCACTGATTCTTATCTTCCTGTTTGTACTGGCCCTTGGCACTGGCAGAACTTCTGAGAAGGTCACCATTGTTTCCTCTTTACTGCATAGTCTTCCCACTTCCCTGTCTTGTACCTCCTCTGTCTGTCTCCCTTCCAGATCATTCATTCCGAGGTGCTCGACAATGTGTGGCTTCCCCCCCATCTTCCCCACATATCTGCCCATATGCTGCCCAACTCTACTTGCTGTCATGCCTGGCATGCACTCTACCCAGATTTTACTTTTTCTGGCACTCCCCCACCTTAAACCCTTAATTATAGAATCCCTAAAATTATGACTCTCTGATGCTTTTCCCTCTTACCCTCTTTTTGCCCTCCACTCCCCCACCCCCCAGCTTGCGAGGCCCTTTTATCCCCCATGTCATGACTCCCCCTTTGCCTCCCCTAACCGTTGCCCTGACCTCTCCTCTCTCACAACTATGATTGGGCTACTGACCTCCTCTTCTAAACTATTTTCCATCTGTGAAACCTCCCCCCTGCACTGACTTGTTGCTCTGTCCATCATGCTACCACCTCCTCTACTATTATGTCCCCATGTCTTCCCTGAAATGTGGCCCTTCCCCACTCAGACTCCCCTCCTTTCAATATCCTTAGCCTTTCCCAAGCTGCCTGCCACTTCCCCTTCCTCCTGTCTCCTTGTTCTCCTTTCCCTCTGGAAAGACTGCATCACCATCACCTCACTGCCCCTTTTGCCAATGTGTCTACTTGATGTATTGCCTACTACCACCCCACTGTGTACCTTTTCCCCTGTAGCTTCCTCTCCCTGCTCCTTCACTGTATCTTCCCTCTTTCCTGTTACCTAGTCTTCTGGACTAGTCAACACTGAGAATCTGTTTGCAGTGCTAATCTCCTTTCCTTGAATGAGTCCAATCCCCCTTCCCACAGGCTGATATCTTTGCTCAGATCCAGTCTTAGTCATGTTCCTGTGCCCGACCCTCCTCCAGTCATTACATCCTTCCCTGACTGCACCCACTTGTGTGGCCCTCCTACTGTCCCACCAAGTTCCCGAGATAACCCTTGTTTTTGTCTGTTTTGAGCTCTTTTGGATACCTTGTTAGTTTCCCTTCCTGGCTGTGTTCCCCCCCAATTCTGTCTCCTTCATGCCTCCAGTTCCCTCCTCAACCACCTTATTTCCTGCCTGAGCTGGCCCACCTACCAACACACCCTACAGCCCCCTGCCCTCCAAGCCACACCCAGGAATATGGCTGCTCCATATCTTTGGCAACATATAACCCTTCCCATCTCCCACCCTAATTGACTGCCCCTACAAATCCTTTCCTCCCTTAACCTGGTCCTACCCAACTCCATGGAACCCTTCCCCCCCCTTGAACCTCCCATGTCTGTACAGAAAATATGTGGCCCTCCCAGTTAGGGTCTTCCCTGTCTACCGGTGTGGCCCGCTGCCTGCTGTCCTCCATTCTACCGGTGTGGCCTGCTGCCTGCTGTCCTCCCTGCTGACGCCCTGCAGATGCTACTCATGAAGCTACACTCCTGCTTTGTGGCACTCAAGCTTTGGGGTCGTTCATGCTCCAGAGGCACTTGGTCCCCTTTGACATATAAATGGATCCCAGCCCTGCTATTAGCTGGTCCAAGTCAAGTGACTACCCCTCCCTCTCCTGTGTATTTCCCAATGTTCCCCTCACTCAGTTAAATGCCCCCCCTCCTCCCAGCCAAGACAAAATCATTTGTTTTGTAGTTACACTGTTTAAATCACACAGCACACATTGCAATCTCATTAAATGCTACCTGAATCCTAAAAGAACAGAAACAGCACAGAGACAATACTTATGTGGGAATACAAGACACAGAGAATACAGAGAATGCAGTATATAATAGGGATAAGTCAACGAAGTAGTTACAAAGTAGAAAAATGAATTTCAAACATATGGTAGCTGTAAACGAAGGCAGTGTAAAGGTCAAAAGTCTGAAGCAGGAGGAAGATCCTTTGTCAGGAGGGAGGGAAAAGGCGGCACAAACAACTAATGTAAGGAGGAAATGAGGGGTGGTGGGTGGGGCACAAGCAAGAGGGCAGGAGGAGAATCTCTTGTCAGGAAGAAACAGGAGGGGGAAAGGGGTAGCAGGGGAGGCAAGGAGGAAGGACAACCAGATTAGTAGCAGTAACAGGGGTTGGAGGATACCAGGAGGGATCTGCAGGCAACTTAGCTAGTAGCAGTCACAGGAGCTGGAAGATACAAGATGTGAACTAAGGAGAGATTTGAAATGTCCCAGTTTACTTTCAGAGGCTATGTTACTGAGGAGGGCATTCATCCACTGCAGGGCTCTGTATTTGAAGGATCTTTGGAAGTGGGAGGTACGTCCGAAGGGAGTCAGAAAAAGGGCCTTGGAGGAATGTCACGTAGCTTTGAGAGTAGTGGCAGGTTGTAATGGAGTGGAGAGTCCTGGGGGTGACAGACCAGTGGAGGTTTTGTTAATGAGGGGGCAGGTTTGATACCGTAGTCTGTTATCGAAGTTAAAAGCCAGTTAGAGAGACTATAAAGGATGCATGTGTGAGTGTTGTGGTCAAAGCCAAGGACCAGTCAGCAGGCTTTGTTCAGAGCAACTCAAATTCTGTGGAGAGAGGAACTGTTAGCAGCACCATAGAGTAGGATGCCATAATCAATAAGTGAGAGTGTTGAAGAGGAGACCACCAGGCATAGGGCTTTGGGAGTGAGACTGTGCTTGTGTCTGTGAAGGCTGATTCTGGTGTTGACAGCCATCCAGAGGAGTTGGAGGTGCTCATGGTAGTTAATAGAGGAGTCCAATGTAATATCAAGGTATTTAAAGGCAGCGACATGGTGAAGAGGCTGATGCTCAAAATTGAGGATAAGCAGAGGATGGCCTTTGCGCTTGTTCTGGTGATGGGAGAATAACATGCTTTTAGTCTTTTTATAATTTAATACTAGGCAGTGTTCAGTGAACCAGAATTCTGCATCTGAGAAGGCTTTCTGAAGGGATACCTGAAGTGTGAAAGGGTCAAAGTGGGAGGTGAAAAGAACAGCATCATCTGCGTGAAGTAGTACTTTGCCTGAGCAGGCTGTAGGAAGAGTATTTAGAAATAGGCTAAAAAGAAGGGGTCCAAGAATGGAGCCCTGGGGAACACCAGATCTAACGGAGTCTGGAGGAGAGTGTGTTGCCTGTCCTGACTTCCTGAAATCTGTCCCAGCTGGGCTGGCAGTACAGCCTAGAGGTTAGAGTAATGAGCTGTGAACAAGCTTGGTGCATCCAGCAGACCAGACCTTGGTTTGATTCTTACAACCTCCACTTGCATACTGTGTGACTTTGTGCAAGTCACTTAACCGCCCAGTGCTCCCAGGTCACCCCTGAAAACATGCACTTGTGCCTAGTAGGCCTTACCAGGTTACCATATACTAAAATAAAAAAAAAAAATTAAAGGTAGTGGGCAAACCATTTGTAAGCATGATGGGAAAGACCTGAGAGGGGGTGGACTTCCAGGAGAAGGGAGTGATTTACCATGTCAAAAGCCTTCAACAGGTCCATGAAGACTGCTCCGGCCAGGTGGCCCTTGTCAAGGGCAGAGTGATTGGCTGAGGAGAATTTATTCAGAGCTGAAGTGGTGCTGCGAGCTTTGTGTAAGCAGTGTTGTTCTTGACAAAGAAGATTGTACTTTGAGAGATGTTCGGTGAGCTGGTTCAAAATGATCCTTTCCGGTGCCTTGGGGAGGATGGAGATGGGACGATAGTTCCTAGCAGAGGTTGGATCACCTACTTTAAAGATAGGGGTAACTAAGGCGGCTTTACACTTGGTTGGAAATTGGATAAGGCAAAGGGAGCAGTTAAGCAGGGAGGTAAAGGGGGTGAGAAGTTCATCGAGGGCTAGGAGCAAGAGTTTGAGATCTAGGGAGTCACTGCTAAATCAGGAGCTCCCTATGGCCTTTAACAAGTAAGGCTTGGCGTCACTGGTGGACAAAGCTTTGTAGTGAAAAGGGGAGATGGGGAAGGAGTGGGCAAGGTTGGAGGATCAGAGTAGTGCAGTGGTAGTATACTGCTGAGGTCTGTGAAGAAGGAGTTAAGAGTGTTAGCTATTTGTCTTGAGTCGGTGATAGCAGTGCCATTTGAGTTGAGTTGTGGGGGGGGATTTACCGCAGAGCTCTTTTAGATTGTTCCAAAATTTTCTACCCTGGCCCCAAGACTTACTAAGGGAAGCCCTGTAGTGTTCAGCCTTAGCTTTGTGCATTTCCCAAGTATATTTGTTCCTTGCTGCAAAGTAGCATTGTCTGTCATCTGGCCTGCTGGTGTCAATGGCAATTTGCCAGAGGGTATCATAGTGGCGCATCAGGTCAAGGAGTATTTGGGAGAGCCATGGGGTAGAGTGGCCTTTGATTAGTCATTTAGTAAAAGGAGCAAATGGGTCACATGCATAGTTAAAGGAGTGGATGAAACAGTCAAGCGCTGAATCCATGTTGGGGGCAGTGTTTATGGGGGACCGGTCCCAAAGGGCAAGATGGCGCTTTAAGCATTTGAGGCTTCTGGATTTTACCCTACAATGGAAGGCTTTGGGGGGGAGGGAGGTTAGTGACCCTGGAGAACCATAGGCAGAGCACAGGAGAGTGGTCACTCAGGGCATTGGGAAGGACTGAGACACCGATACTTCTGTTGGGATGGATGGTGAGGACCAGATCCAGGAGGGAGGTGGATCTGATCCTTAAGTTGTGATGAATGGGAATGATGACGATTTGTGTGAGGTCCTTGGTGGCAGTGGCATCTTTGTATGAGGAAGAGGAGCTAGATAACCAGTTGAGGTTGAAGTTGCCAAGGGTTATGCATTCATTTTTAGAGGGCAGGTGGGAGAGGTAGTTTGGGGTAGAGTGAAATGTCAGGTTTTGGTTGTGGGGGGGGATGTATACAGAGATGACAATGAGCAGAACAGTGGCTGCATTAACAAAGACTTTCAAGGAGAGGACTTGGGCACCATGGTCCAGTAGGGCAGGGGGGAGAGGTTGGACCTGTAAAGTGTCCCATATGTAGAAAGTACAGCCACCCCCACACTTTCCCAACCCTATCGACATGAAAGAGTGAATACCCTGTAATGAAGACGGAGGTGAAAGCAGTCATTTTGGAAAGCCAGGTTTCAACTAGTAAGAGTATATCAGGTTGGTGTTGGACCATCCAGCCTTAGAGGGAGTCAAACTTTTTCTGTAAGCTACAGATGTTGATGGATGATAAGCACAGTCCTTTGGAGGCAGAATGGAGGGGGAAGGGGCAGGGCCAGGGTTGGGGTGGATGTAACCAGAAAGAAGTAGTAGGAGAATAAAAACCCTCTGGAGATGCAGTTGGTAATGTCTGGGTTTTCTGGGATAAGATGTAGATAGGGAGCAGCAAATGGAGTGACAACAGGGATTGTGAGTGAAAGGACAGTAGGGGAAGGCAGGAGGATGGTGTGCAGGCTCCAGAGATGGGGAGGATCGGGGGTGCTAGAGGGGGCTGGGGGTAGCAGTGTGGTTGAGATAGTTGAGGAACTGTGGAGAATGGGTTGGTGTGGTGGGGGTAGTCAGTAGTAACTGAGTTAAGTAATGTCAGAAGTGGTCATTGTAATGGGAGACACAGTTTTCTAAGTTTTGAAGGCCTGGGCAAAGAGCAGGTGACTTACAGATGACCTGATATGTTGGTTGCATTTAGAGAATTTCTGATCTAATAAATATCTCCCTAGTTTTAAAGCACTTTCACATTCTGAATGTTCCAGTCTTAATCTATAATATGCAGCCTTACAGTTTGAAGAGTTTGTAATTCCCTTGGAGGCCTGAAGCAGCTGACACACATCAGGTACAGGTAAACCTGCTTAATAGAAATACAAAGGCACAGCAAGCAAAGGAAATGAAAGGAAAAAGGACATGAAGACATCAGAGGCTAGATTTTCAGCCATTCTGGGAATAAGTCCTGCTCCACAGCCAACTGTGTAGAAACATTTCTCCACCTGCAAACTTTCCCATTTTCAGCCCCTGCTCCACACGGCAGGAGGCGCAGCTGCGGAAGATGATACTCCTGGTCCAACCAGGCATAACTTTTTGGTGCAGCTGCACCAAGCAATGGCCACAAGCTTCCATAAATCATGGAGCTGCCTGTAAACTCTCTCCTTCTTTGAAACTCCAGTGCATATGGGAAACCCTGTGGCTCCACAACTGAAGAGCCACTTGCACCAGTTTTTTCCTGCACTTACGTCACTTTCTTGGGTTTGGAGAAACTGGCCCCCGGCAATATTGTGTTGTGTAGAAGCAGTGCATTACATTTAAACATTATGCACTCACGCACCACCATATCCCATGATGCAGTATGTGATGTCTGCTGATGCCAACAGTGACTGCAGTTCCATTCAATGCAATTGTTTTGGAGAGGGGGGAAAGTCTGGAAGGATGTCTTTGCCAGCTCACAATATGACGGGTACTCTAAGTACACTGGCCAATGCACAAAATACCAAGACCATGTACTTTGTGAAATAGTATTACAAACATACTTACTGGTTCAACTTGGTTCATCCCATTTTTACCCAAATAACACCTCTGCAATGGGATTGTCAGTTAACACTGAACATGCATTACCTCCGGTATTCAGTGTGCCTCTGCTGTGTTCATCACTTTTCAGTTCTTTCCTACTGTACTATTGAAAAATGTATATAATACATTGAAAAGGATGGCAGAAATTGGATAACCAGCATTATGACCAGTACTTCCCAGTTGTTTTGTCATACAAAACTGCACATGCATGACACTTTCATGCATCTCTGATGGTTACATGAGATTGGAGGCAGTTCCCAACACTGGATGTACAAAACATTTCATCACTACAGTGCAGGTCAAAATAATATCTTGTCATTACTGGAGGTGCAGGACTTTTAATTTTAATGTTCCTCAGTATTTGTGTCACTACAGGGTGAGAATCAGGGTCTGAAGATGGTGGTGATAGGCAGGCCCTTGAGTCAGTTTACTACCAACACCGAGTCTTGGCAGGTGGAGCACTGCTGCTATCGGTGCTGGAGCCTAGCCTGGATGTGGAGTTCTATCGGGGCAACATTGATAGGACCTGGTGAATTGATGGCTGTTTTGTAAGTGTTGCCTCACCATGCTGAACAGTACCATACGGATGCCATGTAGTAGTAATGTTTAAACACGTTGAGTACTGTTACTATTTGTGCTGGATGAGCAGCAGTGGAAATCGTGTCTCGATCCTATACCTGAAAGGGTGGCAGCAGTGACAGGCATGACCTAACACTCACAGTGCCTGGATTTAGAGGACCTTCTCTCTTTACTAATTTTCAGTTAATTTGTTCATTTTTTGTTTGCCGTATCACTTTTTAGGGCTGCATGGGCAGAGAACTGCAGTCCTTTTGTGAAGACTAGTAGAAAAGCAGCTTGTGAATGAACAACCTCATGAAGTGAGTAAAGTTGCCTCCATGCCTGTGCACAATTGCCCACTGCGCAGCCACACTACTTGTTGCTACTTGTTTTGTTTGGCCCTCATTCACTTTTCCTTTAAATCAAGAACTCCCTATGTAGCTGTAGCTGCTGTTTTTTGAGAATGCTGATGCTCTAACCTCAGAAGAGGCATGCCTCTGCTGCAGCTAGTTGCAAGTTTACAAGTAGCCAAGAATGTAATGCCACATTCTTTCTGCAGCATATTTCTGCAGCAAATCGCTGTAGAGGTGCACTGACAGATGAATTGCTGGCAGGCTGTTTTGCAGCACTTCCTTGTTTTTAAACGGCCTTTGTATTACTCCCCCCCCCCGCCCAGTCTAACCGTTTCTGCTCACCAGTGATCTTTTTCTCTACCTCTGGTGCCAGAGCCATTGCTATCTGCCCTGCTGTCATGCTGCTAGTGGAGCTCACTTTGCCCTCACTTGATGGCCACGAGACTGGTCCTGGCAGTATGAATGCTGCTCCCATAGATGAGTTACTCACTGCTAGGGCTGATATCGGGGCTCTGCTGCTGATGCTTAGTGCCGCCGAGGTCCCTGTTCCCGCGGTGGCCAGGTGTGAGTGCAGGGCTGGCATGGGAAACAAAGCAGTGGTAGATGGTGGCCCCAGGACCAACACAGGGAGTGGAGTGGCAGTGTGTGGCAGCCTTTGAACCAGCTGGTCAGGCTCACTGCTCATCGCCACACTCAGAAGGGCCACTGCAACAGTGAGGTGCCGACTCTCTTGATTTCTTTCACTGCCACTCCTTTGCTACAGCCTGAGCTCTTTCTCACTGTACAGCCTGCTGTTGCTTCTCTCACTTGGTGCTGGTGGTGCAGCAGTTGACTACAAAACATAGCTAAGGAAAGGGGCTGTGCAGCACGGTTACTGCAGATAAGACTCAAGCCTGAATTCGCCAGCTTTATCCTATCCCCTGTATCTCTGGCCTGCCTTGTTTTTGAAATGTTATGGTACATAAATTGCCATTGTTCCCTCTTCTGTCACAAAAAAATAAACTGAGGTTTTCTCAAAAACTATGAGGAGTTACAGTTTAACATCTGGTGTTGGTTAGAGATTGGTCTAAATTTTGTGCAAGTGTTCCATTTTTTAAATATTGTATTAAGTTTCTGTTTCTTTTCTTGTGGTTGGTGGGCTTCATGTTCATGTTTATTTTCAAGTTCATGATGAAGTATGTGCCACCATTCTGCCACCCATCATCACTGTAGTGACATTATATACTGCTCATCGAGTACCTCTTTATTACTGCCCCAGACCTCCAGTTAGCTACAATTTGCAGATGTGTTCTCGTAAACAATACTTTCACCCATCATTGCTTACCTTACATTATGGGCAACTCAAATGGTCAAGTCCTACATGAAGGCAGAATTACTGTATTAATTATGTGATATGTTGGAGGGTATATGAGGGATACTGGGAATAAAGACTGAGGCTGAAAGCTGAGGTCTTTATGTATGGTGCCCAGTGCAATAATTCCTGCACACTAACCTGCCAACAACTAACATAAATACCAACTATTGTAAGAGGATGTCAGAGGGGTGTTACAAAGTTGAGATTAATTAGCACTACATAGCAAAACAATTTTTGTTTTCTGACAGGGACACAAACCATCAGACTGATGCCCTGTTTTGTTCTTTTAGCCAAGTTTCTGACCTAAATTCCCAAGTTGAATGATAAATCAGAAAGGAGTGCTGTTATGTACTCATTGATCTCCTCGGAGTTTCTTTTTTCACTCATTAGCATGCTCAGAGTGCCTTTTTGTGTTTGCCCTTATTTACAGGGCACTATCATCAAGTAATCCCTGAAAATAAGGAATATGGACGCAAGGGTCTCACCACAATATAAAATGGCATATCTGTGTTGTTCAGTTGTACACAAGGGAAGATCCGTGAATATTCCCTTGCCCACCTCACACAGTCCAATAGCACCTAAACACCCTGCTTGCCCATTACCCTTGGTTTTAAATTTCACCAGATTAAGAGAGTTTGGAAGACAAGATTTTGCCTTTAACGCACTTGACTTCTGAAGTTAGATTCTCACTCAACTCAGAAATAGAAATTTCCTCAACCTGCATGTCTTCAAGGTAAATTCAAGACTAGTTCTTGCTGCTGATGGATACAGTCAAGGTGAGCAGCAGGCAATGCTTACATCAGCAATTATCCACAACACTGCATGCAGTAAGGCAGATCTTATTGCACTCCGCAGGTGACTTGGGGAAGTACAGAGTGCAGCCAAGTACTTTCACCCGCATAGAAAGTTTAGTAAGTTCTGCCTTATCACACACCCAGCAGTGGGCTATTGCATTTATATTATGGCTTATTTAGGTATAAAAATTTCTGAAAGATGTTTAAATTTGATTAAGAGGGAAGGCAAGGCACATTTTATTATTCAGGTGCCTAGTCCTGGAGGCTCTGAGAGCCGAACAATGAAAGCACACTATCAATGCAGTAATATATATCAATATAAAAACAATAAAATATCAACATGAATAAATATAATTAATAAATATCTCTATAAAAACTGAAATTCAAACAGAAAAACAGGGTATCCAGGGAGGACCAATACCTGAGGTTAGGGAAGGCCTGATTAAACAGGAAGGCCTTAAAAACCTCAACCGAAGCGGCCTCCCAAATTGATGGAGGAAGCAAATTCCACAGGACAGGGCCAACGACACTAAATGCTCCATCAGTTTTAAGCCTCATCCTAGGAATCTCCAGGAGGCCTCTAGAGGTGGTCCAGAGGAAGCAAACCTGGACAGCAGGTGTAAGATGGTCTGACAGGTAACCAGGATCCTGCCATGCCAGCTGTGTGGTAAGGCAAATTTTAATGCTTGGTCCAATAATATTCAGTCAATCACATTCTTCCTTTTCTCACTGCTCTTTTATAACTAGGGATACCCCGCTGTCATTGGTGTGGGTGATGGCTGGAGGTGAACAGGCATTTGACACAGTCTCACACAAAAGATTGATAGTCAAATTAACCAGCCTGGGAGTGGGTACCAGGGTGGTAGCCTGGGTAAAACATTGGCTGGACAACAGGACACAGAAGGTAATTGTAAATGGAGTCCACTCTGAAGAAAGGGAGGTTACTAGTGGCGTACCGCAGGGTTCAGTATTGGGTCCAGTCCTTTTTAATGTCTTCATCAGTGACATTGCAGAGGGACTGGAAGGAAAAGTATGCCTTTTGCAGATGATACAAAGATCTGCAACAGAGTTGATACACAAGGAGGCGTGGAAAGGATGAAAAGGGACTTGGCAAGGTTGGAGGAATGGTCAGACGTATGGCAGCTAGGATTCAATGCAAAAAGTGCAAATAATGCACCTGGGAAACAAGAACCAGGGAAGAAAACACAATGGGTGGGGAGGTAGTAACAACAAAAAACAGGAAAGGGACCTGGGGGTAATCATATCAGATGACCTTAAGGTTAGCAAGCAATGTAAGAAGGCAGTAGGGAGGCCAGGGTACACTGGGATGTATAGGAGAGGCATCAGCAGCAGAAAACAGGAAGTTGTTATCCCTCTGTACAGACAGTTGGTGAGACCCCATCTGAATACTGTGTCCAGTTCTGAGACCCCATCTCCAAGGACATAGACAGGATAGAGGCAGTCCAGAGAGGGCAACTAAAATGGTGCAGGGTCTGCAAGAGAAGCCACATGAGGAGAGACTAAAGGAGCTTAATATGTATACCCTTGAGGAAAGAAGGGAGAGGGGGGACATGATAGAAACTTTCAAGTACCTCAAGGGAATCAACAAAATCCAAGAGGGTAGCATCTTTCAGAAAAAGAGACTTGCAAGAACAAGAGACACAATTTAAAGATAGAAGGAGGGCGGTTCAGGGGCAATGTGAGGAAGTATTATTTCACAGAGAGGGTAGTGGATGCATGGAACAGCCTTCCTGAGGAAGTTGTGGGGTCTAAACCTGTGGGAGAATTCAAGAATGCATGGGACAGACATAAGGCAATTCTTGTGGGGGGCAGGAAGATATAGGCTGTTGGTTAACTAGGATCTGCGGCCTATCCTGTAGGTAGGGAAATGGCAGACTAGATGGGCCTAGCGGTCCTTATCTGCTGTCAGTCTGTTTCTATGTTTCAGGCCTGAAAGTTCTGGAATGGTTCCTTCCAGGGAAGCACAGACTGGGTCCTTTCTCCAGGTGCCTCTGAGTTTTTGTTGCACCAGAAACTTTAGTGATGGTTGTAGAGAGATTAATGAGAGGAAAGTTTGGTGCACTGAATTATTTAACATCCTGAGGTGACAGCATGATATTCTACATGCTTATTCTGTCTGTACATTTACTCCCATTGATATCTGAGGGGTGGAAGGACCTTGTCTGAGAACCATGTTGATTTTATAGTCTTAATTGTCAACTTTAACTGAACAGACAATGTGTCCCTTCTACCAATTTATGGAATATATATGCATTTATAAATACATTGTATGATGAAAACCCATAAATAAAAAGTAAGTAAAAAAAAAAAAGGTTCAAGCTTTGCAATCAACACACTACCTGGCCTGCAGTTTCAGAGTATTCACCACTGAAAAGTGGGGAATATTGTATGCAGACTGCAGAACTCAGACTGAAGTGTCAACAGACAGTTCTTAAAGTAATATGGTCCTAATCTTTGCTAAGAAAATTCTGATGCCCAAGGGATCCACTAGTGGTGGTCCAGTCAGGGGGACCAGCAGTATAAAAGAGTTATAAGCTGCAATGTTTTGAAGATTAAAAAGTAATGATCATTAAGTAAAATAAACCTCCCAATGTCAACCCACCACTTACACATCATATGTCCTAAACTGCCAGCAAAAACATATTTTATGTTTTTAGGGCTGCAGGTAGGTGGAGCCTGCAACCCTCTTGCATTAAATCTAAAAACGGCTTACCTTTGAAAGTATCTGTTCACAACTGCAAAATAGTGCCCTCCCCCTCTGATGTTTGCTGATTTGTGACTCTGTGTTAAAGGCATCTGAAGGGAGGGGGATGCTATTTAGCCCCCAATTTAACCCTTGCATGGCTGCAGACTGAGCATCTGTTCAGCTCAATGAAATATATTCATTCTAGTTCTTTCAGCAGCCTAGATGTCAACTCATTATCTCAAAACATACTGAAATTTCCCTTATTGAAACACTGAAGGAGTCAGGCAGACTACAGTGTCCCATTACAGACAGTCCAACTCATACCTCTCAACCTCCCTCGTCACAGATCAGACACAAGGCTTAAAATGGTCACAGACAAATGACCAAAATCAGAGACACATCTGAAAAAAAATAGTAGTATTAGTTCCAGAAGCTGTGTACAACATGCTTCTCAGTGTGAATAGCACTTTTTTAAATGAGAACTAGACTATACCAATGGCTGGCATTATTTTGTGATTCAAATTTCTACTTTTCAGTGACACAAATGCCAACTTTAGGAGAGACAGAAGAAATTTCTGAGGCAAAATCAGGGATGTCCTTGAAATCCAGGGACAGTTGAGAGGTATGTATTGGGATCTGAGACCATTGTCTTCTGTTTTTTTATATTTTTTCTATTCATAGGTTTCATAGTTTTCCAAAGCTTCAGAAGACAAAGTCCATATGCTCGCCACACTTTATGAATACCCCAATATATTATTAATTACGAAAGTATCTAACTCTTTCTTAAATCTATCTATATTGCTACTAACCACTATTTCCACTGCTAATTTATTCCAGATCCTAGGTGTTGTCACTGTCAACCACTGCTTCCTTTTATATGACCAGAATCTTTCCATTTTTATCTGGAGTGGATGTGCTCTAGTATCGAAATTATGATCTAAAAGTTCCAGCTCTAACTGTTTCCATAATATTGGATCATTTATGGCGCTATATATTACACACATATCCCCCCTTAATCTTCTAAACTCCAGAGTATATAACCCCAGAGTACTTAGCCTCTGGATATAATCCAACCCCAAGACTTAATTTTACAAGTAGCCCTTCTCTGTATCCTCTCAAGTGAAGCTATATCCCCCTTCTTTCCTGAGGACCACAGCTGGGAGCAATATTCCATATGAGGGCACACCAACGATGTATACAGTGGCAAAATAACTCCCTTTTTCCTGCTTTTAATGTGTTAATGCAGTACTGAATGCTATTAGCCTTTTTTTTATTAACTGGTTATAGTGGGGTGTAAAATTCAGGTTTTTATTTATTTGTATCCCCACATCGCATTCTTCTGAGGTCACCGTAAGCAGTTGTTTCGCCATGTTATAACCATGTAGGATATTTTTGTTCTCAAGTGCATCACACTGCACTTTTCTACATTAAAGGATGATCATTGGTTCTGTGCCCAATATTCCAACTCCCTTAAAGCTGTTTGCAATATTTCTGCATCTTTATTGTGATTTACCACCCCACCTAGTCGGGTATCATCTGCAAATTTTGAGAACCAAATATCAGAGGAAACCTTCATAGTCCTAATATAAATATTAAATAGGCAGGGGCCCAATACAGAGCCCTGTGGCACTCCACTAGTCACTCTCTGCCAGCTGGAAAATTCCCCCCTTACACACACTCCATGTCTCCTATCTGTTAACCAGGATTTTATCCAGTGAATGATATTACAATGAACATCAATATTTACCAGGGTTTCCAGCAACTTGTCATGTGGTACTCTATCAAATGCTTTGGCGAAATCTAAAAAGATGATGTCCACTGCATGCCCCTCATCCAAAGCCCGATTTACTTTCCCATAAAATTCCAATAAATTTGTTTGATAGGACCTCCCTTTAACAAATCCGTGCTGTGCATAGTCAATATTACTGGTCTTACATTGGTGCTCAGTAATGAAATCCTTACTAAATCCTTCCAATACCTTTCCCAAGACTGAGGTGAGACTAACAGGCCTATAATTTCTAACCTCCTGTTTGGGGCCTTTTTTATATATAGACTGTAGACTGACAGCACCAGAGGCTGAACCCCTCTGTTTATCCGTATGGGTAGGTACAGCAGGGACATTGCTTGATTCCCACACTGATGGTTTCAGTGCTGGCAAAAGCTAAGGGATGGGAAACAGTGGGGACTGCTCTACTGTCTTCATGTCCACAGTCTCTACTGGCAGGTCTGTTTAGAAGGCCATCTACTTTTGGACACAATATATTTCCTAATGTTGCCACTAAACTTGCCATCTGTGACCTTCAGAAGATGTCTCTGTGTCCTACTAGAGCACATATCCATATTTTTAGTCCTGTCAATTCCCCTGAGAGTGGGAAGACTGAGATCATCTCCCATCTCAGCCTGCTGTTCTACAGGGAGAAGACAGTAACAACTACTAGTAAACATAAATGTGGATATTAACTTTTAGATCCTTCCAGGTATTCCTGCTTTGAAAATGCAGCTTCTCCTCAACAGTGATAGCTAAACAGAAAACCCACCTGCACATTTGTTTTTAATTTTATTACTGAACACATTATCTTTACTGCTGCAGTAAATGTAAACACTGGAGGAAATATGAAGAAACTGATGGAGGGAAGCTTACAGAGGATGTAAGTAGTCATGTTGTTTGACTGCATGTATATGCAGAATTAATAAAATGCTACATAAATTCACTGCCACTAAGCAAGTGGCAGATGGTGGGGGGAAGGGACATTTGTGAACACGAGAGGGTCTTGATCTGCATTCAGAAAAGAGCGAGGTCAGTTTTCCTGTGTTGGACAGTGACCCACAGGACCTAAAAAGTTGGGTATTGAGAATATGATGCAACATATTGATCAACAGGGACTGTTGTCTTCAAGCAGTAGTTTTTTCATCAAGGAATAAAAAAGGTGGGTCAGAATTGACAACCATATGACATATTCACAGTCCCCCTCTCAAAAATGAATACTGACACACTTTATCTTGCAGCAATATAAGACCGCACCAAAGAATTCAGCATCTATGCCAAGCTGGTGTTTCTCTGTTTGACAAATGTGTTGTGCTCTTTCATCAGGATCTTTACAGAGTACAGTACCACAATAAATTTTCTTGACCTTATCCTCACTTCCATATGAGTGCACCCTAACCTTTCTGCCCTGATATCATGATATTAGGGCTTGATTAAGTAAAGCTGTATCCAAATCTCCACCCTATGGACCAAAGGAAACTTGATTTCAATGCCAACAAAAGACTAGCAATGCATTCCCTTGCATTGAATAAGTTTAATATGTGGTGGTACTATACTTTGTACATTCTTGTGGTCTGTAATTCTAATATGTTCGTCTATTAAGTTATCAGGATATGCTGAATTTTGCAAATGCAGGCTCATAACGTTGGTAACATTCAATAGGTTTACCACAAATGTTCAACATAGCAATTTCAGTAGAGCAACTCATGAATTTGACAGCTGTCATATTTCAATTCCTGCTCAAAATGTGTTTGCAGCCCAAAAGTTGATTTTACAGTCCCTGTACGACATATCCTTTAGGTGAGGAGAATAGTTTCTCTGCTCTCCTTTATGAGGCAGGGTCATCACAAGCCTGTGTTGAAAATTTGGTGTAAAAATACTAAACAATTAATAATTTTCAAAATTTAAACCCAGATTCCTCTCCTGCAGCCCAATTGGCTCTGGCCAGAGTAGTTTTTCCCTTCCGCCATTAGACAATCCCTGCACCCTCTCACTCCCTTCAGCTGCTCATGCTAATAAACCCACTCTTAGAAAAACACACAGTGGCAGCACTTCATGGTCATTCCTAGTATTTTTTTTAAACAGAAAATTGTGGGTTTTTTTATTTCCACCTCCTGCACACACAGAAAAGGAATACGGCTCTAACACCTGCAGAAATCCATCTCTAACATTGTAACAGTCAATGATTCTCCCCAACTTTAATTTAAAAAAACACATTAGACATACTTGCTATTGTCAAAGACTGTTATGCTTTTTTTCAGCGGACATCTGCCATGGAGGTGATTATGGGAAGACATTACTTCTAATGTGCGTGTAGGAGGACAAAGTACAGGAACAGAGAGAATCGGCAGGTCACAATTTTGCCTTCCAGTTTAGGAAAATCATTCACTATTTTAAATGTTTCCAAATTTTAATACTTTTTTCAACTCTTGTCTAAACCCACTTTCTAATTGTAGTAAGGTGCAGCGGGTGTGCATTGTGCAAGAGATGAATACACTTAGTGGTTGGAGGTCCTCAACTCATATCCTATGGGCATGCATTTATCTCTGCATAATGCCACACCTCATCCAGACTTATTGCTTACTTAAACAGAATTCAATTACTCCCCAAACACAGCCCAAAAGGGCTTGTAAATCAGGTGTGATTATAAGGTGTCCTGGGAGATGTTGTCCTGTTGCTGTTTCTAGGCTGTTTGGGCTGTTGTATTCTTTGGAACTAAGGACTACATTTCCCTAGTGACAGTTTTGGCAAGTTGCTAAGAGATGGCCTGCCCTTGTTGCTGGTGGAAGGGCAGGCAGTTTAGTTTGTTAGTGAAAACCATAGAAGGTCCAGGAATAGCAGTTGTATGGTGAAAACCACCCTCCCAGTCCCAACACACCAAGTGGATACTCTGTTAGCTGTCACCTTCTCTGTTTGTACCTGCCAGTGCCGGAGACTTCCTGCCCCCCCCCCCTTCTGGGCTCTGATTTACTGTATGCTGCTGAGGAGAAATTACAAAGTGCAGAGTTTTTCATTAGCTGGTTATTCCAACTGCACTCTAGCATGTGCTAGACTGACATTGAATTTCTGTCCGAAGTTAGGTTTTTATTTACCTTTCCCTGCTCACTCCAAGTTAGTTTGCAAGTTCACCAATTCTTTGATCCTTACACTGCATTTCCCCTGTCCCAATTAAAAACCCCTTCTTGCCTAGCCCTCTTATATCACAGTATGCTGCCTGTACTAAAAGGCTTCCCATTTCTCCTTGCTCTCCTTATTGTCTCACTTATTTCCATGTCATCTACTCATGCAAACCATAGATAAACCCTCAGAAACCCTTCTTGCTTATTCCCTTCCTCTAATTTCAGCTTCTATGATCCCATCGTCAGGGTCCCCCACTCTCTTCCTCCAACTTTGGGCTCACCTACCTTCTCTATCCTGTGACTCCTTCTCTTCTGTCCCAAACTCATATGCACTTCTGTGCTACCTCACTATCCATTTCACTTCCTCTTTTTATTTTCCTACCCCCTATAGACTAGATACATCTAACCCATGGTGCAAAATTTCAAAGCCCCACTTTATAATCATCTCTCTTCTCCAACTATGTGCTGGTGATATAAACCCTAACCCTGCCCCCCCATACAAAATGCTGGAGATCCCTCTCCCACACACCCCTTTACCTGCATCCAACATGTCAACCCTCCCTGGTGGACTTAAAATCCTCCACCTTAACATAAGGAGTCTTCTACCAAAACTAGTCCTGCTTCAACCTCTTGCACTAAAGCTGACCCCTGACCTCCTCATCATAACTGAAACCTGGCTAAATAACAAAACACCTGATCCCAGTATCTACATCCTTGGCTACAATACTACCCGGCAAGACCATGCAGGTAGGGGCGGCGGTATAGCTATTTATACATTGTCCTCTATTCATTCTGCCCCAGTCCTATCTGCATCAGTCCCCGCAGCTTGTAAGTCTCTTGTCATCAGGTTCTACATGCCTTAATCCATACTTATCTGTTGCTGGGATGTTCTGCCACCCAGGCCTCTACTCTAGAATTGCCTCTAATCTTCTCTCTGAAATCTCTACTCTCATATCAAATGGTGAGCTCTTTATACTAGGTGACTTTAATCAAAACTGGCCTGACCTCTCCCTAAGCAAGCTGTGTAACAGCATCCCATCCCTTAATCTAATGCAACTTCTTCTTCCACTGCAGTGCAATCCATACTAAACTTCATCCTAAACTTGGGCTACTCTATTGTCACAAGACCATTCTCTCCCTTCCTGTATGATGCAATCTCATAGTCAAATGGATCCTCCCTGCCTTTAACTATTCTGACAGTCTTCAGTGCTGCCGCCTCAACCACCCTTGCCAAACTGGACATCCTCTTTCACCCATTCTGTAGATTCACCTCTAACTCTCCTTCCTTAATGCACCACTGTGACCGCTCCTCTTCTTTTTCCTTTCAGTCTCTTACTCAGAGGTATTCCTCTCACTGCTTAACCTTCATAGCCAAATACTGATTTGGTCTCTACCATCCTATCTTGCCCCCCTCCTCTTTCCCACTATTCCCTCACCCTATAACTCATGATCAAGCTGAACTGCACCTTTTCTCTCACTCATGTCTGCACTTCAGTGGGCAAACTCACCTTCTTCTACATATTTCCTTCCCTTTGGAACAGCCTCCCCTCCCAAACCCACCTCTCTCCCTCCTTTTCTCTCAAGTGCCTACTCTGACCATCCCCTGCTACATCCTGCACCTGCTCCCCTTCCTAACATCCTTCAACACAGCCCTACTGCTCTGTCTTACTATGTTCTACTGTATATATTTTGTTTTCCTAACTTGTATTTTACTGTACATATTTAACTAGTGAGTATTTGTCTTTTTAAATGTACATAGTACCAGAGTTGCAGAGTGTTGTATAGCCTCTGCTGTTATACTTCTGTTGCATTTGTCTGACTTCTGTACCCCTTTCCCCGGGTCGCACCTGGAAACAAACTTTTGTTCATGGTGCTTTTCCAGGTCATCAAATTTTAAATAAAATAAATAAAACTGATCCACGATCCAACTCACCTAAATACTAAAACTGACAAGCACTCAATTATGGACTGGGCCGTAGTGCCACATATCCACAGTGTAATTGAATCAGGCCGCCTCCTGAATGCACTAAGCAACCACCATGTTTTACCTGATTCACAAATTTCACTGCTCAAAAGCCCTGCATAAAACATTGCTAGTCTATTCATATAGATCCCTAGACCTTACCCACCTCCTAAATGACCTAACCCACACTGACTGGTCACCTGTTTCCTCTGCTACCACAGTTAACGAAGCTCTGGACTATTTCCAAGGCCACTTTCTTAACATCTGGAATAAGCATGCACCTTTTAAGTGCACTTGAGTACGCAGAAACCACTTCCTGTTGATCATGCCAGAACTGATGGCATGTTTGAGAGCTTGCGACCATGCTTAGAAAGCTCACAAAGTCTCTAAATTACAAGCTGACTGTGACAGATATTGAGCCCTCAAACGCCTGTTCAAAGGTTACAAGGCTTGTTAAGTCCAAATACTTTAGATCCACCTTTGATACTAACATTTACTTCCTGTCAACGTTTTGGAAAGTTATCCTCCCTCCTCTCCCCCTCTAAATCCCAAACCCCACTGATCTGTCAATAATGCACTTATGTCTGACCACCTATCAGTTGCCACTGACTTCATCTCTTACTTTACCTCCTGTGCTGCTGATCTAATAGCTTCTCTCCCTCCTACCCAACCAGAAGTGTCTGTCTGCAAAGACTCACACCTAAGCATCCTCTCTAGCAACCTTTTCTCCTTCTCCCCAGTCTCCTCACTCTCATCCCATCTAAGGGTTCCTCATCCAATGGCCTTGATCCCAAACATCTTTTCCTCTCTGCTTAAGCCATTTCTTTACCACTGTCTGCCTTATTATGTTTCCTTCACACTGGCCTCAGTCCCCAGTTCCTGAAAGCATGCCATAGTTCTCCCACTACCCAAGGGAGGTGACCTTTAAATGTCTGGGAACTGTCAGCCAATCTCTTTCTTACCTATTCTCGATATGCTTCAGGAGTACCTGGTTCTCTTCCAACTCTCCTCTTTCCTCTCCAACACAACTTTTTTCACTCTCTACCAATCTGGTTTTAGGAAAGATCTCTCTACTACCACTTCCTTACTTAGGCTCACCGATTCCATACTCTCAGGTATGGACAGTGGTCTAATTACATCTGAGATCTTTGTCAATCTCGCTAAGGCTTTTGACATGGTCTCCCATCTTCTCCTCCTAGTTCATTTGCAATCTGATGGCCTGTCTGAATCAGCCACAAACTGGTTTAGCTCCTACCTAACAGGCAGGACACAGTCAGTCAAAACTGCTCATTCCAACCCCCCTCCAGATTAATGCTGGTGTACCCCAAGGATCTGTCCTTGACTCCCAGCTATTCTCCATATTCCTTAATGACCTTCAGTCAGTGTGTGCATTGTCCTCCATCCAAATGTATGCGGATGTTACTGCCCTTTTCTACTCTTGCCAATCACTAACTGATGTCACCGTCACATGTCAGTATGACTTCAAGAAAGTCCAGCTCTAGTTAAGCTCCCATCAGCTTTTCCTCAACACCAGGAAAACAGTCCCCATGACCTTTGTCACTAGGCAGACACTCTCCAGGCCTTCTAAATTGCCCTCCTTCCACACCCTTGTTGTCTCTGCTCTTAAGGAGACCTCCTCATTTAGGTTTCTTGGGGTCTGGCTAGACTAGCACCTCAACTTCACTGGACATATAAACTCCATCTTGAAAAAGCTGCACCCCAAATTAGGTGCTATTTACAGGAACCAAAGCTGCCTACTTCTACAGGCCAGGCAGGAGCTTGTCCAGAAAATACTACCTATCGTTGACTACTGTGATGTAGTCTACAGTGCTGCACTGAAGTCATCCTTAACCAGACTGGACACCTATTTCAATGCTTTCTATCATTTCACTCTGGATGTCCCTTTCTTTACCCACTATTGTGATCTGTATCACTCTCTAGCTTTTCCTTCCCTGGAAAACTGCTGCCTAGCACACTGCATATAATTTGTCTCTAAATTCTGGTTTGGTATGCTACCATCATACCTAGCCTTCTCACTGTCCTCCTGCCCCTCTGTCCCTCTCTCCCTCAAATCTAGTGACTCCTGCATCCTAGCTATCCTACGGCATACCACCTCCATAGGCCAATCGTCATTCTTCTATAGGTTCATGAAGCTCTGGAATGCAATGCCTCATCAAATCAGGCCCCCCTCCTTCCCATGATCTGTCTCATCCTCCCTCCTCAACTTCCTCTCTCCAACCTGCAACTTCTCCTAATTTCTCCTCTGACTTCTCCATCCTCCTAAATCCCCCTCTGTCTTCTTCATCCCCTTTCCAGCCTAACACTTAATGGAGGAGTAACCAGTGTGTTTTATTAAACTTCCATGTCTGCATTGTAAGTATCAAGTCTGCTTTGTTGTTACTTTGTTACCTCTTGTCTCCTGCACATTGTATATTAATGTTTATCTAATGCTGTAAATTGATCTATTGTTTATTTTGATCTGTTCCCTTTCCTTTTCTATATTATCTCATGAAAATGTGTTTTTATTTCCTTATTGAAGGAATCAGAATTACAAGCTTTGAGTCAAGGACTCCTTTACAAAGGCTCCACGTCAGATATACAGTACATACATTATAAGAAATGACAAGATATACAATAATTAATATACAGAGAACACACCAGAATACATGTGTTGTTAATTGTTGTATATATTCTGTTCTATTTTATCTCATGGAAATGTGTTTTAGATTATTGTACTCCCATGTTCCCCTTCCCCCAGGACTCTCCTTGAGACAAGCAATTTTATACTGTTCAGTGTGCCTTTCCTGGTGAAACTTTTCTATAAATAAATGAACATGAACTACAGGAGAACTTATTCAGTGGCAGCATTATAGGAGGATGAGGTACATTCAGATCAATTAGAAAATTTCTAAACATTTCAATGTAGAGTTACAATGATATAATCTTGGTTTGCTGAGAGGAGATGTACAGTAAATGCAGGAACTACAGTACTCACACGCACCAAGGGAAATGTGTGATCTTAAGGTGTCCTGGGAGGTGTCAGTGTGGCTTAGTTGGTAGCACATCCGCCTCTGGACCAGAAGGTCATGGGTTCTCGTCCCACACCAGGATTGGACTTGCACCTAGAAATTGCTGGCATCCGAGAGCAGTATTGGGGGTTGCTGTACTGCTGGGGTGTGCCGTCATTCAGATGAGATGTTAAACCAAGGTCCATTTCTTCCCATCATGGTGTTATCCTGGTGGGTGTCCAGGTGGAAGTAAAAGAACCCAGGGCACTCTTCAGAAAGAGCAGGGAACATTCCAAGTGTCCTGGCCAACATTCCCCTTCCCATAAACTGGTTCATGCAATTATCCAGGCTGTGTGTGGGTGATGATGTGCGATATGGCCGCAACCACACATTCAGTCACTTTACTTCCAGTCTAGCATTGCTTGTAAAGGGCTTTGGGATGTATGAAAAGTGCTATATAAATACTGATTATTATTCTTCTCCTTCTCCTTCTCTTTCTTCTTCTTCTTCTTCTTCCTATTGCTGTATTAAGCCTGTCTGAGCCACTTACTCCAGGGGAATAAGGACTACATTTTCCTAGTGACAATTATGACAGGTTTCTAAGAGAAGAAAGCTATGTTGAAAATTAGGGGTCAACATATTAAAAAAACAAAAAGGGTATGAATGTGCATTGACATTGTTCAATGCTAGTTCATAGCTTTCAGAATTTCCAGTACTTTGACCCCCAATTTTCAACACAGCAATTTTTTCACATTACCTTATGAATGTGACAGGTGTCACTTCTCAAAAACTGCCCAAATGGTTTTTCAAGCTTGTGGGGCAAAACGACTGTTTGACTGCGATTAGAACATTTTCACCTACTGGGTTCAAGAGGTGTGGCCGTATGAAGACTGTGTTGAAAATGTGTAATCAAAATCTCAAAAAACAACAGTCATAAAGCAGCATCAAAATGCTTAAATGTTCACTCATAACTTTACAATTTATTCCAGATTTAGACCACATATTTCCAACATAGCATGAACAAGGCTGGTGAAATTCTTCAAATCCCCTTCGAAACATGTTTTTGCAGTCCCTCTGCAAAATCACCTTTCAGATGGGATTTTAAAAAATCCACTCATCTGTATCATATGGTGGGGTAATAAGACTAGTGTGTGTGTGTGTGTGCAGATGCGTGTGTGTCTGCGCCAACTGTAATTCACACATTAATTCTATATCCCTTGTCATATTAAAGTATTAGCAGCCATTTTGGTTCTGACCAGAGTTTGTTCATCTTGGAATGGCACAGAGTGTTTTAAAGGGCTCTCTACCCCTTGGCCATGGTTACATTCTTCAAGCCTGGTGTTTTAAGTAAAGTCACACCAAGTCTATTATAACTGTGGCATTTCTACATGAAGGGGAAGAGTGTCTTCAGGAGTTGGTTTTATGTTAAGAGTGCCAAGATTGGAGGAAGTTTTTTTTTCTCCTAAGGGCCTGGCTTTGTTTGGCAGACATCATACAAAATGCCACACAACTTTGGGATTTCTATGCAGATTACCATGAATTGTTATGCAGGATACATGTTCTCCAATGGGTCCATAAAATGCCAACAGAAAAACAGGTTCTTCATACAATAAGGGTAAAGTGGTTTTCAAGGTGGATTTATGTGATGAATATCAAAATCCACCACTTCATCACAGGCATTAACACTGACATTTCCCTTTGACAATGTGAGTGAACTGCTACAGCCACCTACAGGTGGGCAGTGTGACAGTATTACAGTATACTTTTGTTCAGTGTTCACAGAGGAAGTAGAAGGTGAGGGGCCACAAAAAGTATTTGGAGCATAGGAGGGAGGGAGGTGGACACTAGTCTGTTTTAAACAGAGATTGTCCTGAAAGTAGACAAATCAATGGATCCAGATGCAGTGTATCCAAGGGCACTGAGTGAGCTCAGAGAGGTAGTGGTTGCACCTCTGACAGTTGTATTTAACAGCTGATTGGAAACAGGACTGGTTCCAGAAGACTGTGGCAGGTAGATGTAGTCCAGTTTCACAAAAGTGGTAGCAGGAAAGAGACTGGCAATTATAGGTCATTATAGGTTATAGGTTAATGGAATCACTGTTGAAGGAAAGAATTGTGGAATATCATGAATCCAGTTGGTTACAAGACCCAAGACAGTATGGATTCACTGGAGATGGTGGTCATATCAAACAAATCTGATAGATGTCTTTGACTGGGTGAACAAGGGATTTGATCAGAGTGGAGCAGTGGATGTGGGCTACCTAGTTTTCCGTAAAGTGTTCAACATTGTTCCACATAGGAGGCTAGTAAGCAAGCTGGGTAGCTTAAAAGTTGGTGCAAAGATAATAAATTGGGTGAGAAATTGATTAGTGGATAGGAATCAGATGGCAGTAGTAAATGGGGGGGGGGGAGGCTGAAAGGCTAAGCAGAGACCCCAGAAAACTTGGAGTGGTCAAGACTATTACAACTGGGTTACAATGTGAAAAAGTACAAATGAATACACTTGGGGCGCAGAAACCCAGGGGTGGAGTACAGAATGTATGGGGTGGTACTAATGACCACCAAGCAAAAAAAAGAACCATAAGGCAGGAGTCATGCAGTGGTTCTCCAAGGTTTTCCACTTTTGGTTTCTTCCAGCTCAAAAGATGCAGTTGGCAGGAGCTCCATGGTGCAAATGCACAGACAGTTGTGTGGCTCCACTCCGGAGTCGGGCTTCATCTCTCCTCCCAGCCTCTCTCCCCACTTCCCCTCCATCCCTCCCTTCCTCCTTCAAGCTTCTCCATGTGTATCACTACCTGAACTCATCTAGGTGCTGATATTGCACAGTAGGATGCTGTCCTCCCTCCATTGAGTAGGAAAGCAGCTTGTGGGACACACAAACCTCCTCCCTAAATGGCCTCTGATTTGACACGCTCATTCTTGAATTCTGGTTCATAGGTTTGTAGGTTCATAGATGCTATACAAGCTGTTGAGATCAAAGGCCTATACATTGCTTGCCAGTATCAGTGGAACTTCCTTTACATTTCAACTCCCATATATGTATCTAATACATACATAGCTACATAGATACATAGATACATAGATACATTGACAGTGTCGGCAGATAAGGGCCTATGGCCCACCCAGTCTGCCCATTTGAGCTTGTAAGTTCAGTTTGTTTTCCTAGAAGTCTGTTGCCCCTTACCCCTGACCTCCAGAATTCCTTTATGTCTATCCCATGCATTCTTAAATCCCGTGATTGTTTCAGCCCCCACCACTTCCTCTGGCAGGGTGTTCCACTTGTCCACCACCCATTCTGTGAAGAAATTCTTTCTCATGTTTCCTCTGAATCGTCCTCCCTCCAACTTCATCCCATGCCCTCTAGTCCTGGAACATCTTTTTCGCTTAAAAATAATGTTTTCCTGCACCCTGTTCCTCCCTGTAAGATAGTTGTATATCTCTATCATATCCCCTCTCTCCCTCCTCTCCTCTAGGGAGTACATGTTCAGTTCCTTCAACCTGTCTTCATAGGACTTGTGATGCAATCCATGCACCATCTTTGTTGCCCTCCTCTGAACCTTCTCTACCCTGTGTATGTCCTTACGTAGGTATGGTCTCCAGAACTGTACACTGTACTCAGGTGGGGCCTCACTAGTGTCTTGTATATGGAATTATCACCTCCTTTTCCTGCTGGTGATGCCCCTGCCTATACATCCCAGCATCTATTTGCTTTACTGATGCCTTGTCACACTGTTTCCCTACCTTAGGGTCATCAGAGATGACAACCCAAGATCCTTTCCTGCTTGGTGCATGCTATATCCTCACCCCCCGACTGATATATTGTGCCCAGGGTTTTGTACCCCATATGCATTATCTTGCACTTCTTTGCACCCAAATTTCCAACTGCCAAACCCTTGACCCATTCTTCAAGTTTCTGCAGGTCCCTTCTCATTCTGTCTACACCCTCTGGTGTGTCTACTCTATTACAGAGCTTTGTGTCATCAGCGAACAGTGAAATTCTACCTTCTAGATCCTCTGCAATGTCACTGATGAAGATGTTGAATAGGACCGGTCCCAGCACTGATCCCTGTGGTACCCACTGGTCACTCTTCCCTCTGTGGAGTGACAGCCATTTACCACAACCCTCTGTGTCCTGCCACCCAGACAGTTACCACCACACACTACTGTCCTGCCCACACCCATATTCCCAGTTTGTGAATAGTCTTCTATGTGGCACAGTGTCAGAGGCCTTGCTGAAGTCCAGATAGGCCATGTCCACTGCCCTCCTGATCCACCTCCTAGTCACCCAGTCAAAAATTCAATGAGGTTGGTCTGACATGACCTCCCCTGGTGAAACCATGCTGCCTTGGGTCCTGTAGTCCATTGGCAACCAGATGTTCCACCAATCTCTCCTTCAGTATTGCTTCCATGATCTTTCCACTACGAGGTGAGGCTGACTGGTCTGTAGTTCCCTGCTTCCTCTTTGTTCCCACTTTTGTATAAGGGCCTACATCTGCTGTCCTCCAGTCTTTGGGTACCTCCCTATTTCCAGTGATTGGCTAAACAGGATAGCCAGAGGTTCAGCCACCACTTCTCTTAGTTCTTTAAGGACCCTGGGGTGTACCCCATCTGGACCCATTGCTTTGTCAACTCTTATTACTTCCAGTTCCTTCAGGACCCTTTCTCGTGTAAAGGGACTTGTGTCCATTTCTGCACCATTCTCACCCCTTGTACTCCTTCAGACCCATTGCCCCTCTTCCTCAGTAAAGACTGAGCAGAAATACCTTTTCAATATGTCAGCTTTACTGTTGTCATCCTCCACGTGACTCCCATCCTCCCCTTCAGTCTCACTATCCCTCCCTTTGTCTTTCTTTTTCCTTATGTACCTGTAAAGGTTTTGTCCCTTTAACCACTGATTTTCAATGTGTTCTTCTGTCTCAGGCTTTGGCTTCCCTTATTGACTTCCCTGACCTCCTTTGTTTCTCCTGGTACTTCTCCCTATCCCCTTCTGCCTGTGTCTTTTGTATTGCCTGAATAGCAATCTTTTTAGCTTTCACTTTCTTTGCTACCTCTTTGGAAAACCATAATGTCTCCTCTTCCTTTTCCTCTTGCTAACCTGCTTAATGCATAATTCTGTTGTTCTTATAATCCCCATTTAAATACTGCCCACTGTTCCTCAACCCCTGATTCCTGTCCCATTCTCCTTAATGCCTCTTTCAAGTATCTCCCCATTTTCCCAAAGTCTGCCTCCCTAAAATCCAGGATACGTGTTTTTGTGTGGTTTGGTTCTGCTCTTTCTGTGATTTCAAACCACAATGACTGGTGGTCACTGTTACCCAGGTGCTCCCCCACTGTTACCCCCAACGCACTGTCCCTGTTTGTGAGCAGAAGGTCCAGTATTGCCTTCTGCCGAGTTGGTTCCATGACCAGTTGCTTGAGGAAGGCACCCTGAAGGGAGTCAGGATAAATCTGCTCTAGTTGATGCTGCTGCTGGGATGCTCCAGTCCACATCTGAAATATTGAAGTCTCCAACCAGTACTACCTCACCTTGTCTGCCATCCTTTGGATGGCTAGCATCAACTCCCTATCTGTTTCTTCCTCCCTGGGCTGGTGGTCTATAGACCACACCTGTCTGGATGGCTGGCCCCATTTTCCTTTCCAGCTTAACCCAAAGTATCTCTCCCCCATTTTGTTCCTCCTGGATCTCTGTGGCCCTTATGTCATTTTTCACATACAGTGCCACTCCTCCTCCCTTCCTGCCTCCTCTGTCTCTTCTGAATATGTTGTAGCCAGGTATGGCCATCTCCCAGTCATGGTTATCATTACACCAGGTTTCAGTGATGGCCACAATGTCCAGGTCTGACTGTACCATGACAGCCTCCAGATCTTCCATCTTGTTGCTCAGGCTCCTGGCATTAGCACACACTAATGATTTCTTAAATATGACCATAGCTTTGCTATTAACAGTTGCCTCAGTTAATGAATTCCATTCACTAACAACCCTCTGGCTAAACCATTTCTCTCTCTTGGATGTTCTACTTACTACTTTTGTTAATGTCTTATGTGATCTTGTGTTCCTTTGACTAGGATGTCTAACTAGCCCAATGGTTTCCCACATACCCTCATTCCTACTTGCACTGAATACCAGGCACAGATCTCCACATATCCTTCTATATTTTAACAAATACAAGCCCAGCTGAGTTAACCTCTCTGGGTAAGTCATGTGCCTCATGTGTTTGTACTCTGTCCTTCGTCTCTGCACCCTCTCTACAAGTCTGTCTTCACCCTTACTTTGTGGTGCACAGAAAGGAGAACCGTATTACAAATGAGGCCTAACCAATGAGGAGTAGAGTGGAATAAGTATAGAAGACTCCTTACTGTTTGTGTTTAAAGATACAGAATACAATCCTCTGACATTTTTTTAACTGTCTCCTTGACATGTATATCAAAAGATGAGAGTTTGTAACTATAACACCCAAATACGTTTCTATTTAGTCTTCTGTATGGTAAGTTTATTCAATTTGTAAGTATATTGTTTATTTTTCTGCCCAAGTGCTTTACTCTACACTTTTCTTGGTTAAACCTCAACTTGTTTTTTCGTGCCCACTGTTCCAATCTTGGTATTTCATCCTGTAAGATTTTTGCTGTTTCATTGTTGTTAACAATTGCACCCACCTTACTATCATCGGCATACAGTACTTGCATAGCCAGACAGTACTTGAGGTTTCCATTTCTGATACAAATATATTGAACAAATTGGGACCCAGGATAGAGCCCTGGGATACCCCACTGGTCACCTCTCTGCACTCTGAGAAATACCCTCTAATTCCAACTCTTTGCAGCCTATTTTGCAACCAACTGCCTACCCATCTTACCATATTAGGGTGAAGTTGCATCTTCTCTAGGTGTTGTAATAAAATTTTATGTAAAGCAGAATCGAAAACTTTTGAATAATCTAAAAATATTATATCTGCCGGATGTTTGCATCATGAGCAGTAACCTTACCACTCTGCTTATCAGCTGACCAAATACAAAACATTTAAAAAGGAAAAGTGCCCTTTGTCCCTCGCTAAAAAGAAATCCTCCACAGCATTTAAAGTGGTGGGTTCTCTAACATGCCTACTGATGGACTGATTGCATTCACATCAAATATCTTGAGTAGAGAAGTGAGATGCTTTAAATTTGCAAAATTCATGACATGCAGAACATACTTAAAAAGGTTTATGACTGGGGTGAATTGTAGGTTTTGCAGTAGTTATGACCTTTCCCTAACCCAGCCACACTGAACTCAATTTGTTCATTTCATCTGAGTATCTACAAATAGCTTTTTACATTGTCAGAGCAGAGTATGTGAAAGTTACTTTTTTTTTTTGCTGGGCTCCCCTAGCCCCACAGATGGGCTCACCTGTCTCCCGGTGACCTGCCCTCTCATACTTGGGGAAGTCCCCCCCGAGTGGGGCCACCATAGGTGGAACTGTTGTGTCCAGAGGGGACAGGCACCAGGAGTGGCTCATATGTGGGGAGCTGGTATTTTTTCTTGTATGCTCCCTCTGGAGCTAAATGCGTGTAGTGATGCAAGCAGAGGAGGAGCCCACATGCTTCCATGTGCTTTCCCCTCTATGCACTGTGGCACCAGCTCAGCTCCATCAGCCCACCTGTAACAGTGCCACCCCCTCCTGCCTATGCTACCCACTAAACCACCACCCGGTAGGAGTGGACCTAAGGGGGGTGTCAACCCCCCCGCCGCTGGAAGAGGAGATCAGCCTGCTGGCTTGCTCAGTCCTGCTCCTCCCCCCTCCCCCCCATACACCGAGGTTGTTCCTGAACCTGGGTTGCCGGCTCAGTGTGAGGGAAGGCATTCAGCGCCTCAGCCCTCTGTGTCACCAGGCCGGTGAAATTTATCATTTTTTTACAGAATGCATTTATTTAGAACTTTCTATTATATGCCATTCTGAATGCCATGTTTTGGTGAATCGTACTCCCAGATTAGAAAACCATAGCAATTTCAAACTATATACTACATACTGGAAACTTGGTCAAACATTCAGAAGTACAGTATAGTAATGATACTCATACCTGTATATCTTTAATCAAACCACACATTCTGAAAGGGTTGCAATAATGTAAAACTTGACCTTCTTCAAAAGTTCAGAAGCACAGTGTAGCAATGGTACTCTTATACCGTACTTGAAACCAAACCACTAGTGCACATAATTTAATGCAGTAAATCAACAAACTGAAAAAGTACAGGAGGCACTGCTGTAACTAACAGTGCATAATAAAAAGATGTTTCCTGTAAAACTACATTTTTTGCTGCAAGCCTGACAGATCAAAGATTTATACAGAGCTTGGTTACATTTCACAGAAGGGTTGAAAAGTACATAGGAACATACATACGTACAAATATGCCAACAGATAAAGGCCTTACTGTCTGTCTTGTTTGTATGATTATGGAGGTTCTCCTGTGTCTACAGTGGACATGCCACTTCTCAAAATCACCCCATACCCCCTCAGTTATCACCTAGCCTCCCCTCCAACTTTCCTCTTCATTCTGTCTTGAAGCTATCCACCACTGTCAGGGAAACCACTACCTCTGGCAACTTGCTCCACTTGGTTACTATTCAGTCAGTGAAAAAGGATGCCATACAGAGGAAACACACATTCTGTAAATCAAAGTAGATGGATTTATAAAGACGGTTTTGTGTAGATTTAGCCTGTAGGAACAAAAATCAACAGTGTTTCTCTAACAGAGTGTTAGGCATACATATGTAAGGCATGTAGACTTTCAAGACTCAGTCTTTATCCAAGCATATAGCTATGATTGTCTAAACTTATTTTGGGTGGTCATTTAGTGCGTCCAGCGAGTTCTATTGTTAACATAATGCATATTCAAATTATATCCTTTACACTGACATATGCTAAAGTCTGGGATATTCTGTATAATAAATGTGCTTATCTGAATTATATAAATCTTTGCTTACTCAGGTGCAACTGGTAGGCATGGGGTTGGTATGACATGGTAATTTTTATATGTTTAGTATTCCATGTCGGGATGGTATCAAGTGTGTAAGTCATGGTATTCTGGAATATGCAGGGTACATATAAAGGCTTAAAGATATTTAATGTTGCATTTTTAGCTACTATGGTAAAGGAGAATTAGGAAGCAGACAGACCAAGGTAAAGGGTACAAGGTGCAAATTGCATTGTTTTATTTTATTAAAATACGATTTATAACAAGAGTATACAGTATATTTTTGTTAGATGGTTTCAGAATGGTAAACAGATTTGGAAAACTAATTTGGCAACTGCTTTGCATAAGTTATAAACAGAAAGTTCAACAAAGTCTCTCATGCTGCATATATTTTCTACAGTCCTTGCTTCAATTAAAATTGTCAACCCCCTTTCAAAGCTACATAATAAGAACTAATAAATTACAGCAGCATCATCAGATTAACCTGTTTGACTAGGTTAGGCCTTTCTTGTTCTCAGCTTCTTAGGCACTGTTCACTTTCTTCTCAGAAGACTCAGAGTGTGTGTTCTGCTCTCCCCTACTGTAGCTTTTTATATTTTGTTGTTTTCTACTCTAACCTCCCTGACCTTTTGTTGTTAGGACATCACCCTCAACTAGCTGTCCTTTCTGAATGCCCTGAGCTAAACAAACAAGTAAGAAAAAGAACTATTGCTAAAGCTTTTAAACAGTAATTACTGCATGCTTTTAAAGTTAGATTTTTTTATCTTTTTACAAATTCCTAGTTTTTAGATATTTTATTTTTCCCAGTTAAAATAGGAGAGGGTTCTTAGCCTGTTACTGTTACATATCTGACACTTTTTCATTTCTCATAAATAAATCACAGCTTGGATTGTATTACAACCTTGGTGCAAAAACAAAGAGATAGTAAGTTGAATGCCAATAGGAGTGGATTTGTTACAACCTACAATATATGTGCCAATCAGATAAAAGGTAGTTTTGAAAGAAATTGGCCAATTTTGCAGACCTGATGAATAATTAAATAAGTGCATAGCAAATGGTCCAAAAATGATATATAGGTGGCCATTAATAGTTCGGAACAAAGTGGTAGACAGTTACATACTGTAGAAACATAGAAGTTGGTGGCAGATAAGGACCGCAAGGTCATCCAGTCTGCCCATTTCTTTTTCTACCTTTTGAATGTGCCATCAGCCTTTGCTCTGTCAATGGCTATCTATTTATACTCGTCTGTTTTGCTCCCTTATGCCTATCCCATGCCTGTTTAAAGCCCTGCACTGTATTCATATCCACCACTTCTTGAGGTAGGCCATTCCTTGCATCCACCACCCTTTCTGTGAAAAAGAACTTCCTCACATTACCCCTTAATTGGACTCCTCTACTCTCATGCTGTGTCCTCTTGTCCTGCAGTTTTTCTTATATTGAAATGTGTTAGACTTTCACCTTGTTAATGCCCTTAAGGTGTTTGAATGTTTCGATCATATAATCTCTCTCCTTCCTTTGCTCTAGGGTATACATATTGAGCTCTGTTAATCTGTCCTCGTATGTTTTCTGATGCAGTCCCTGCACTATTTTTGTTGCCCTTCTTTGGACTGCCTCAATTTGGTTAATGTCCTTGTGAAGGTGCAGCCTCCAGCACTGCACGTAGTACGCCAGATGGGGCCTAACCAGTATCTTGTAAAGAGGGATTATTACCTCCCTCTTACAACTTGTGATACTCCTACTAATACACTCCAACATCCCCCTAGCCTTGCCTTCTGCTTTAGTGGTCTGCTTGGATGATTTCAGGTCATCTGTGATGATGATGCTCAAGTCTATTTCGTCCATTGTGACTACCAGCAACTCCCCTTTCAGCCTGTAGGTGGCTTCAGGGTTTCTCTTCCCTATGTGCATGATCTTGCACTTCTTAGCATTAAACCCCAGTTGCCACTCTTCTGACCATTTTGACAGTTTATATAGATCTCTTCTCATTCTGCCACCCTATCTGGATCATCTACTGTTGCAGATCTTGGTGTCATCTGCAAACAGACAAACCTTACCCTCCAGTCCATCTGCAATGTCACTGATGAAGATTTTGAAGAGGACTGGGCCCAGGACTGATCCCTATGGTGCCCCACTTGTGACTTGCATCTCATCTGACTGTATACTGTTTACTACCACTATCTGGTTTCTGCCCATCAACCAGTTTGCCACCCAGTTGACAAACTTCTGACCCACCCCGAGCCTACCCAGCTTATTAATCAATCGTCTATGTGGAACAGTATTGAAAGCTTTGAAGTCAGGGTAGGTGACATCAACTGCTCCCCTTTGGTCCACCACTCTGTTTACCCAGTCAAAGAAATCTGAGATTAGTTTGACAAGACCTTCCTATTGTAAACCCATGCTGTTTTGGATCCTGTGATTCTATGGATTCCAGGTGTTGCACTATCCTTTCCTTAAGGGGTGCCTCCATAGTCTTGCCCACTACTGAGGTAAGACTGACTGGTCTGTAGTTCTCTGCCTCCTCCCTACTACCACTCTTGTGGAGCGGTAACACATGAGCACTTCTCCAGCCTTTTGGGACCTCTCCTGTGCTCAGACTCATTAATCAGTTCAGATAATGGCTCTATTCAAACCCAAAGACTAGTAACACCCCTTTTGGTACCCACACATATGGGACCTTTAAATGTTTCCCTTTTGTTAAATATACAAAGACTTTCAGCAATCCTACCAATGGCAGAATTTATGACATCAGGCACTAAGTTGTTATACAATGAGTGTTATCTACATGTTAGAATGCTCCTGTGGGTCATTCTATATTTCATGCACCATAAGAGAATTTAGGGTATGCATGGGGGGCATTTAAGAGCGCTAGAGCACAATGATGGTACATATACCATACTACAACATATTAATAAAAATTGTGGCATAAACCATCAAATGATGTTTATGGGTCTGGAAAGAGTGGTTAAGGGACAACGGAGGGACTGGAAACAAAGCTGAACAAAAAGAAAGTTTGTGGATATTTGAACTGAAAGCAAGGAAACGGAGGGCCTTAAATTACTGCATAGATTTGGCATTCTCTTCATAAATTAATTATACTCTATACTGTGTAAGAATTTTGTGCATTATCTTTGCATTCTGTTGGTGTTATTGAACAAACTGTACCCATGAGGGATATTTATTTGTGCTGTAGGACAAATGTTACATGTTAATGATATTGTAGGATAATATAAATCAACTTTCAAAGGTAGGCTTTAGTTTTATGTATGCATGTTTCTGTTCCCATCACTCGTTAGTGGTAGAACATTCAGACTGTCTATATATAAATAGTGCATTTTATGCTTTTCCTTGGTTAGCTACTTTGTTTTATCGCACTGAACATGAACAATATATTGTTTGGTGCTGCATACTGTGATGTGGCATTTGCTGAGCTGTTTTCAAACAGTTTCTTCATTATATGTATCACTAGCACTTGTTTGTTGCACTGGCATTTCCTACTGGTGGATGGAGATATTTCAACAGTATGGTAGGTCATGTACATTATGGTAGATTCCATCACTCCCATCTGAGTTTGTCCCTCTCACTCTTTACCCTCAGTTCCCTTGGTTTTATGGGACCTTGGCGAATGGGGAAAAGGCTAGAGCAGTGCTGGTGGAGATCCTCCCTGGATGCCGACAGTCTTTGATTGATGGAACATTGAGTCTATCAATCAACAATCTCCCACAAGAACGCAGAGTTCCTGTCCAGGGAGATTGCTGTGGTCAGAATCGACTGGCTCAGTTCTTTTGAACTGTCAACAGGCTGTGCAGTCCAGCCTGTCTTCAGGTTCAGAGAGCATTTTCACAAAATAAGTGTGATGAGTTTGCTCAATTCTTTGCTAATAAAGTGGCTGACATTAGGGCAGAGATCCATTTGGCATGGTCTATGGGGGTTTACAGTGGTCAGTGTATGGTTACTTCACCTCAGTTTTCTTGGGTTCACTTTGACAGGCTGGCAATCTCCAATGTCATGTGGATTGTCGAGGGTATGCAGCCTATGTGCTGTAGTCTTGACCTGGGCCCTACATGCCTCATTTTGGGGTGTGTGGATATCATCGGCCCTGTTCTGGCAGAGAAAGTTTGGTGCTCTTTAGAGTTAGGTGAGTTCCCAAACTCTCTGAAGGAGGTGGTGGTTACACCTCTCCTTAAAAAAATCTTCTCTGGACCCAAACTGCCCTGCTAGCTACAGACCAATCTCTAACCATCCCTTTGTTGGGAAGGTGATAGAGAAAGTAGTTGCCCTTCAGTTGGAGAACCATTTGAACATCCATGACATCTATGATCCCATCCAGTCTGGTTTTTGGAAGAGGCATAGTACTAAGACCACTCTGGTTCAGGTGCTTAATGATCTCCTGATTGCTAGAGATCAGAATTGCCATTCAGTCCTGGTTCTTCCTGATCTCTCTTCAGCCTTTGACACTGTGGACAATGGGAGGCTGCTCAGGTGCCTGAAAGACATCTGTGGCCTGTCAGGTATGGTCCTCAGATGGTTTAGATCTTTCCTCACTGGCAAAACTCAGAGAGTGGTGTCAGGGATTCATTTCTCGGCTTCATTCTCACTGCCATGTGGGGTCCCACAGGGGTCTGTGCTGCCCCTATGTTGTTTGCAGTGTATTTGCTGCCATTGAGAGACATTGTGAGATGGTATGGACTGAGGTTTTATTGTTATTCAGATGACAACCAGCTCTGCTTGTCTTTTGCACACAACCAGGATAGTGTGGACTCTGTCTTTAATAGCTGCCTCATAGAACTCTGGGACTGGATGCAGGCCAACTGGTTAAGGTTGAATCCTGCTAAGACTGAAGTGTTGGTGGTGGATCTGGGTCACGGAATAGAGACGGCTGGGGCATGGTATGCCTCGGAGTTTTGGATTGGAGTTTACCAGCTCATGCTCTCTGTTTAGGTGTGGAATCTGAGGGTGAGATTGTATTTATTTATTTATTTGTTTGTTTGTTTACTGTAAGTGTTTTACCGGGAAGGCATACTGAGCGGATTACCACTCAATTCCAGATGTGTTCTGGGGGAAGGGGACATGGGGCATACAAATAATAGTCACATGGAAGTTGTACATAAAATACTGATAGCAACAAACAATAAGAAATATTAGCCAATATATACAGATACAGAAAAAACATAAGTTGTTAGCATAGAGGGTTCACAAGACGAGGTGCTGACACGGCGTATGCAGGTGTTGGCAGTACTCAAGTCCTCTTTCTACCACCTGAGGAACATCACCCGGATTAATCACCTTTTTCCGTCTCATGATCTTCCAACATTGATCCATGCCTTTGTGACCTCTCGCCTTGACTACTGTAACTCCCTCTATCTAGAGCTTCCAGGGGTTGATATCTACCACCTGCAGCTGGTGCAGAATGCTGTGGCCAGGTTACTGACAGGGGTTTCTCAGGCCAGTCATGTCACCCCTGTGCTGTGTGAACAGCACTGGCTGCCTGTTCAATGCAGATCACCTTCACAGTCCTGCTCCCCTCCTCCCTCGCAGATGGTTATTAATGGCGCAATTAATACTGACCCATCTCGTGTTGCTGACAGCCTCAACATAACTTTCTCTGACCTTAATACAGTCCTCACTGCCTCCTTCTTTGACCCTGTCCCTATAACCAACCTCCCAGCTGCTTCTCGTCTGCCTTTTCTCTTAAGGACCATCTCCCCCCAAGATGCTAAGCCACTCCTCCTAAAAACCCTCACCTCCCACAACCCGAGCTGTGACTCCCTTGACTCCAGGATACTCCACCCGACACTGGATGTCATGCTAATTCCCCTTATGACCTACTTAATTGATCCCTGTGCCTCGGCCAGTTCCCGAGTGCATGGAAACAGGCTGAAATCACCCCATCCATAAAAGTGGAGACCGCACAATACCTAACAACTACAGACCTATCTCCATCCTCCCCCTCCCTATCAAAAACTCTGGAGAAAATAGTATCCACACAAATCATGGATTGCCTATCCAACTACAACATACTTTGCCCTGAGCAACATGGCTTCCGCTCTGGTGACAGCACCACCACAGCCCTATTGGGATTTTCCCACCAAATACACTCTGCACTTGATGCAGGGGAGGTTGCCGGGGCTGTGTTCATTGACCTTTCAAAGGCCTTCGACACTGAGTCACCCATTAATGCTTGACACCCTCCGCCAGCTGGGTCTCTCATCTGGCCCTCTGGCCTGATTCATCAGTTACCTCAGGGATAGATCCCAATGGGTTAAATTAAATGGAATCCTATCTAATGCTCTGCCTGTATGTTCTGGGGTCCCACAAAGCTCCATCCTGGGCCCTACATCTCTTTTTAAACATCCTTCCCAGCTCCTGTACAGGCAAAATGCTTCTTTATGCAGACAATGCAGTCCTAGTTGCCTCGCACCCTGACCCACTCACCCTTCAGAGCTCCCTACAACTCTCCTTCCACTAAGATGAAAAATGGTTCCTCGACCATCGCCTGGTTCTGAATCTCAAAAAGACAAAATCGATGATCTTTGCACACAGAGTAACTTCAAAAATGCTCTCCTTTGCATCATTCCCAGCACCCTCCACCCCCTTGAGCAGGTATCAACTTATAAATACCTGGGCATCACCTTTGACTCTGCTCTCTCCTACCATGCCTATGTCAGTGCACTGTCCTCTGCCATGAATGCCCAGATTGGACTCCTATACCGTCACAGAGACTGCCTCCCCGAGCTTGCCCTACGGCTGGCTATCTCTTCCTCCATCCTGTCTTTGGTTGACTATGGACTCCCCATCTATGCAGCCACTGACCCTACTGCCCTCACCAAAATACAGACCTCTATCAACAAAGCCTGCAGGCTCCTGACCTGTGCCCCTAGTACAACTCACACATGCCAGCTCTACTTCACTTCAAACATACTCAGTTTTGAAGAATGCCTGCAATATCACACCTGTATACTGGCAAAAAAGACTCTACTTGGGTTATGCCCCACAGGAGTCGCCACACCGCTTCTACGGGCCTCCCACTCGATCGCCACCCGTAATACCAACAAAACCACCTTCCAGGTGCCTAGAGCCAGGACATCACTTGCACAAAGGTCCTTCCACCACAGAGCACCTTCCTGGTACAACTCCCTTCTCATGCACATCACAAACATCCCCAAAACTGGCCCCTTCAAAACCGCCCTACGCAAACACCTTACGAGCACTCGTAGCTGTATTTGCCTGTCATAGGACTATCCAAGAGTGCCTCAAACCCAACCTGTCCCTGTATGATTCATTTTTATTTACCTACTCTTGAAATGCCTATTATATGTTTATCTGTCTCACCTGTACTGTTCCCGCTGTCTTGCTTCACAATTATATTGTCTCCCCTTCCTGCGACGAGGTGCCTTTGTAAATGAGTCTCTGACTCAAAGGTTTGTAAATACGATATATGAATAAATAAATAAATAAATAAAAACAGTCAGTTTACTGACCTATAGGGCTCTACATGGTCTAGGTTCTGGTTACCTGCAAGAGCTCTTGGTCCCTTACTTCCCCCTCCGACCTCTCAGCTCAGCTGATGAGGGATTGCTAAAGGTTTCCAGGGTTACACCTAAAACCTCTGGTGCTAAAGCATTTATGTATGCAGCCCCGACTGTGTGGAACTCTCTACCTTGCTGGATTAGAGTGCCTGACCCAAGAGAGCTTTAAGACGGCTTTAAAAACCTATTTGTTCAGTCGTGTCTTTGGGGAGTAATCATATGAATAATGTGATGGCATATTATATTCATGTATCTGTTTTGTATTTTATTGTTTTAATCTTTGTTTTTATACTTTTACTGTACAGTGCTTTGATAAGTATTGAATTGCACTATATAAAACATTTTGTTATTATTATTATTAATGAAGCACAGCAGGAGGATGTGTGAAATGTAAAATGTGCATATGGCTTATTGCCTCCATGATGTGTGTAGACAGCCATGTACCATTTATATTTTACACTATGGCACTTTAGTAAAATACTTATATGGAATAGTCCTAAAACTTGGGTGCTCTATATTTTGCTACCTATTTTAAGACAGGATAACGTTATTAGTGAGGCGATGCTGAGTCATCAGAGTAGGTAGATAGGTTACATTTTATTTGTAGTCAGGATAAGATTATTAGCGAGAGGATGCTTGGCTGTTTTTATAGGTAGGAAGGTTAAACTTTATTTTTAGTTTGGATAATATTAGTGAGAAGATATTGAGCTGCTAGTGTAGGTAGGTAGGTGGGTAGTAAGGTTACACTTTCATGGCAGTCAGGTGGGTAAGTAGGTTACTTAATTTATAGTCTGGATAAGAGTACTGGAGGATGCAAGCCACTAGTTTAGGGAGGTAGGTAAGTAGGCTAAACTTTTTTGTACTCAGGATAAGAGTATTAACGAGAGCATGACTTAGCTGTTTATATAGGTAGGTAGGTACAGTATCTAGAGGGTTAAACATTATTTTTAGTCAGCATGAGATTACTGAGAGTATACTCAGCTGCTAGTGTAGGTATGTAGGTTACACTTTATTTTCAGTTAGGACAAGATTTAATTATTGAGAAAATGTTGAGCTGCTAGTATACATTGACAGGTAAGTAGTAGGTAGGTAGGCTAAACTTTATTTGCAGACAGGATATGGTTACTAGTGAGGTAAGGCTGAAGCACTAGAGTAGGTAGATAGTGAAGTTAAATTTTTCTTGTAGTCGGGATAACACTATTAGTGAGAGGATGCTAAGCCACTAGCGGAGGTAGGTAGGTAGGGGAGTAGGTTGATTAAACTTTGTAGTCAGTAAAATATTTTTAGGGACAGGATATTGATCTCCTAGTTTAGTTAAGTACATAGGTTAAACTTTATTTGTAAACACAAAGAGATTATTAGTGAAAGGATGCTGAGTTGCTAGTGTAGGTAGGTACTTTAAACAGAATTTGTAGTCAGGATAAGATCATTACTGAATAAATACTGAGTTGTTGGGGTAGGTAGGTAGGTTGGGTACTTTATTTTTAAGCAGGATTGGATTATTACTGTAAGGATGCTGATCTACTAATGTGGATAGGTGGGTGGGTAGGGTAAACGTAGTCAGGGAAAGATTATTAATGAGATGATGCTGAGCTGCTAGTGTAAGTAGGTAGGTAAGTATATATGTTAAACTTTATTTGTAGTCAGGGTAAGATTAGTAGTGAGAGAATGCTGAGTTGACTGTGTAGATGGGAAAGTTGAAAATTATTTGTACTCGGGATGAGATTATTAGGACATACATCATATTTAAAAAAACATCATGAATAATTGCTGTAACTTACAATGCTAAGAAAAGAGTTATTGGATGGTCACGTGATGGCAGCCTGAATGAAAGCAACACTCACCCATGGCTCCGCTCTCCCACTAGCAACTTTCGTGTTTTCATTTGTACCAAGAGTTGGTTACGTTTGGTAAGTGTTTTTGGCTACGAGTAGGGGTTCTCTACATTCGGTCAACTCGGGATTCTGGGAGGGAGAAATGGATGTTTTTATGAAGACCCCTCAGAGGCACTCACCCCCGCTGACAACCGAGGACAAGGCTGCAAAATGCCCAAAGCAGCAATCTACAGAGGGAACTAAATCTGCCATGTCTACCACAGCTCTATCAGAGGAGAGGTTCCTAGAAATCATGCAGCCCTGACAAGAAAAGATTTTGGATATGTCGGATGACTTGCAGCAAATCAAAACATTGGTGCAATCTTTAACAGTTCATGTTGGGGACTCAGAGCTTAACATTACTTCCTTGGAGGTCAAGCAGGGGAAAATGGAGCAAGAAGCTATCCAGATGGGCTGCAGGCTTAAGAAACTAGAGGAGAAGCTCGAAGATTTAGAAGGAAGGAGCAGAAGGAATAACCTTCTGGTTATCGGTATACCAGAGAAGGAGGAAGGGAGCAAGCTGATCCTTTTTGCACAGAAGTTGTGTGAAAAGATAGCTGGTCCTTCCCCTAATATGCAACCTATATTATCGAGCGTGCCCGTCGAGCTCTTCGCCCCCCTCTGCCTCCTGATGCTCCCGCCTCGACCTATCATTTTCAGATTGCTCAACTTTCAAGATAAGCAATTCAACCTTAGTAAAATCAAGACCTTGCAGGAAGTCCTTTGGGAAGGTCATAAAATTTGTATCAGTCAAGATCTCCCGAAGTCTGTCCGGTTAATACGACAAGAGTTGCAACCGACAGTGTCCAAGTTGATTGCCACAGGAAAGCCCTTTCACATGCGATACCCCACGACACTTCAAGTTAAATCCGGAGAGCAATGGCTCTCATTTGAATCTCAGGAGCAAGCGAGGAAAGAGCTTAAGGTCTTGTTCCCTGATCTCTTCAGGTGAGGGCAGAATTGTAGTGTGCCTCCTTTGGAAAAGTGCATATGAGCATCATTGTTTTTCTGGTTGAACATAGTGTCTGAATATGCTTTCTGATATGCCTGCCGATCGGCAGAGCAAACCCGTCTTAGACAATTGGAGGACAACTGACAGCCTTATCTCACTGGTGTGACACAGCCCCCCTCATGATGAGAGATATTCAGCATGCTGGCCACTCAAGCAGGGCACTGGATGCAGAATCTTGCCTTGGCCCTTTCTGATCCAGAGATGATATACGCAGATTGCCCATTCTGTCACACATAGCTCCTGGACACTGTCCTTTAAATAAAGTGTTTTGGTTATCAAGGCTGTATTGTGGTAGATTTTGCTGCACATCCCCAGTGGCAGTTGGTATATGGGATAGGCTGATTAATGTGCTTCTGTTTCTCTATCGTTGCTGCCTGCAGACCTATCAGCTCGGTTTATAGGTTTATAGACCAGATGCAGAGTCAATCTAGGGGATTTTCTGGCTTTCACTCCTACAGCTTTATTCACCTAAATTAGGCTGTGTCTGTCCAGCTAAGGGGTTTGGTAACCCTCCTTTTAGCTTTCGGAGGTTTATGGGTGACTCGCAAGCTTGATCTCTTTCTATCAGGAATGGGGGTTATATGATTCAATGGGGTATTTCTGGTAAATGATACGGGTACAAGCACATGAGGGTGGCACAGTGTGAAATGTGCTGTTGGGGGGGTTGTCCTTATTTTGGTTTGGGGCCAGCTACACCGGGGGTGGGGGGATGTAGGTGTGGTGATATGGGAACGCAGATTGCGATAACATCACATGTTAGAGGTAGTGTTGTGGTGCAGTTGTTTAGAACTGGGGCATAAAATAGTGTAGATAGTAAGAGTTAGTTGAGTTTAGTGTTAATTTATGCGTAACGTTATGAGTTTGGGGATTAATGGGGGTTAGCAGGGGGTGCTAAGGATAGGGAGGAAAGGGGACCAAGTGTTCTCGTCCCGCTCTATTTTAAACCTATGACAGGGATAATGTCACAGTTTGAACCTTATTATGAGTGGCCCATATAAATTCATAAACTGGAATATAAAGGGTGCCCAAGATCATTGTAAGAGGCACATTATTCTTAGACACTTGCAATGCCTAAATACCAGGATTGCTTTCCTTCAGGAAATGCATCTCCAGCGTGAGGATATTGTTTTGTTTCGTAAACAGTAGGTTGGCTATGTCTATGGGGCAGGTAAATCCACTAGTAGAGTGGGAGAGGTAATTCTAATAAATAAAAAGATTGCCTTCACCCTTGAAAAAGAAATCTGGGATCCTGATGGGAGGTACGTCACAGTGCATCGTTTGCTAGAATCTCATCAGGTGACACTAGGCGTGGCCTATGGTCCAAATGCCAAATCCCCCATATTTTATGCACCTGATGAGGTTGGTTGTCTCCAACCCCCCAAAACTTACCATTTTGGGAGGTGATTGGAATATTACCCCTTATTCACACATCAATAGTTTCGATTCCCGGAGAAAGGGATTCTCCCCTGCTCAGAGGGCTGTTTATGAGCTCATGAGGGGGGCAGATCTCATTGATGTTTGGCGTGTCTTGCTCTCGGAGGAGCCAAAATACACTTTTTTCTCTCCGTCGTCTAAAACATTCTTGAGAATTGATTTTCTCCTTATTAGTTCCTTCACCCTCTCTGGGGTAATTGATGCTGAAATCCATGCCAGGGTTATCTCTGACCATTCACCGGTCTCCCTTTTTTTCCTAGTGGGACCTGGGGTTAAAAGGTACACCCTCTGGTGGCTTAACGCCCATTTACTACAGAAACCTAGCTCCCTGCAACACATACAAGATTTTATTACTGTCTTTATAAGGAACAGGGAGTCAGTTAGCAGGGTTCACATAGTTTGGGCTGCTTTAAAATGTTCCCTTGGGGGAGAGTGTATCCGGATGGCTTCAACAAAGTCCCAGCAATTCAAGTCACAAACTCCCTGCTTTCCTCAATTCACCAATTGGAATCCACAATCTGTCATTCATCACCTGATGAGGACTGGACCAAGCTGCATGGGCTGCATGCTCAATACTTTAGTCTTATCTCCCAAAAAGCCGAACTCTCATTGAAATGAACAAAATTTCACTATTTAGAAGCTGGGGAAAGAGTTAGTAAGTTACTGGCCTTGCGGCTCAGGCAAGAGGATGCATCTGTTTTATTCCGGGTATTAAACTGGATAAGGATGCACCTGTTACTGATCCTCGTGCCATAACAGGGTTGTTAAGGCAATACTATCAGAGATTATATGCCGAAGAGTTAGATGTTTACCCCTCTAGGACAGATATCATGAAATACCTCAGCTCAGTCGACCTACCTAAGCTGTCACCTATTCACACTTCTTCCTTGGTGGTTCCCATTATGGTAGAAGTGGTGAGGGCCGTTGCACTTCTCCCAATAGATAAGGCCCCAGGGTCGAACGGACTCCCTAATGGTCTGTATAAGGCCTGAATATCAGAGTTAGCCCCTTTATTGGCAGAGGTCTATAACCACTGGTTTGATAAAGGGCTATCTGACCCCACTTTTTTGAGAGCAATAATCATGCTTATTCCTAAAAAGGGTAAAGATTTGCAATATCCAGAGAGTTACCGACATATTTCATTGATTAACACTGACATCAAACTTCTGGCCAAGATTTTGGCTAATAGGTTAGGACCTCTTGTGCCCCTCATGGTAAGTAAAGAACAAATTAGCTTTATGACAGGTAGGTCCTCTGGAAACCACATGCGGAAGTTATTGCACCTCCTCTTGGTGGCCAGTGGTTCAGAACTTCCCATGGTTTTGGTGTCACTGGACACCGAGAAGGCTTTTGATAGGGTGTCATGGGACTTCCTTTTTACCACCATGTCGTGGTTAGGACACCCAGAGGACTTCCTTCAGTGGATCAGGTTATTATATTCCTCTCTGGCCCAAATTTGATGCAATGGGGTCCACTTTGAAGTTTTCCCGCTGCACAGAGGTACTCGACAGGGATGTCTTCTTTCCCTTCTTTTATTTAACTTATATTTAGAACCCCTTATTCGGCACTTGGTTGCCTCTCCAAACATTCGGGAGATTCAAGTCGGGGGCCAAAGATGTACTCTCTCTGCACATGCGGACAATCTATTGTTGCATCTGGAAGACTCGCAGGATAGCCTACCAACGCTTTTAGACCAGGTTGGGGCCTTCTCGAAGGTTTCCTACTACAAGCTTAACCTCACCAAAATGAAGGTATTTTCTCTGAATAATCGGGTCTTCCCAGGGGAGGTGACTGATTTTTCTTTGTTGTGGGAATCAAAATTCCTCTTATATTTGGGAATCCATGTGACAAGAGATATGGCCTCTATGATGAAGTTAAATCTTTCAGATTTACTGACTAAAATTGAAGCTGACCTGGATAAATGAGGTGCTCTTCCCTTGTCGTATGGGGAAGGATCTCTACGGTGAAAATAAATGTGCTCCCCTGTATCCTATACCCAATGGGTATGATGAGTTGCTTTCTTCCTAAGAGATGTTTTTTCAAGCTACAGTCAATGCTGAATACCTTTATATGGCAGGGTAAGAATGTTAGGAGGTCCTACTTTAAATTAACTGCTCCAAGGGAGCAGGATGGTCTGGCGGTTCCTTCCTTCTTTCTGTATTATTGTGCCCATGACCTGAGTTAACTTGCCCATTGGGCACAGGAACAGAAGGTCATAAACCCATAAGATTATTTACCAGAGTGGTTGGAAATAGAGCAGTACCTTGCAACTAAGCACAAGTGTACTCTCCAGGGCTTCCTATATGCGACCCCTATGGTAGTTCCCAGGCCCCTTAGACCTACCGACCTACCCCATTGGGATGGTCTATCAAAGTGTTACACCAACTGCAAGTGGAGATGGCCACTAACTGGCATGTTTCACTAGAACAACCCATTCTGGGTAACCCACACTTTAAAATTGGGTATCGGCCCATCCCATTGTCCTACTGGCCTAGTCTGAGGGAAAAGAAAGCCACAGACATGTACAATAATGGAGAAATAATCTCCTTCTCTACTTTCCAAGACAGATTTAATGTGCAGGTTAGTGGTATTTTCCAAAACATGCAGCTTAAAGAGGCTGTAATCTCCCACATAGGTAAAACCCTGGGACCCGAGGTGGTGAAAATAGACTTGCCCTCTATTTTGACACTGGCCAGCCAATCCCATGCAATTTCTTTAGTTTATATGAAGTTACAAGCATTGCAGAGCAATCTGCCCTGGGGTGTTTGCTATTACAGGATCCAGGAGCTGCCACTAGACGCAGAAGTAGATTTCTGGAAGAAACTGTGGCGTAACTCCTATATTTTCATTAAACAGGACAGATTGTGCCTTATTCAGTTTAATATCCTGCATAATTTATATTTTACCCATGTTCAGCTTCACACTTTGGGACGGCTCTCTTCCCCAGCTTGTACCAGATGTGGAGGGGAGTTGAGTACTTTGCTTCATATGTTGTGGACATGCCCGGAAGTGCAAACCTTCTGGCAGGCAATTAGGCGGTCGCTGGACTCCTTTCTGGGGCTAGACCTATTATTCACCCCAGAAGTTTGCCTACTGAACTCCTTTCCTCAGGGTACACCCAAGGTCAGGAAAGGCCATATGGTCCTGGTTGCAATAATTGCAAAGTTGGTTATATTGTGGCACTGGAGAGATAGTGTTTCCCTTCCTGTCCTGGAATGGCACAATGAAATCTTGTTGGCTATGCAGTTGGAGAAACACATTTGTCTAATACACAATAGATATGTAACATTCCAGAGCAGATGGGGTGCATTAGAGGCTCTGTTAGCTGGTTGGAAGATCTAACCAGACCACTGAATGATCATTTGCTAGAATGGTGTCTAGTAACACTTGGCTTGGGGATATAGGGAGGATTATGTAATGGGGAGGGTGGGAGGAGGAAGGTTATGGGAGACTGGGGGTGGATGGATTGCTTCAAAGTTACTTGCCTGCTGTATGTTATTCATTGCTTTAATGACCTCCCCCCAGGGGATTGTGTGTGTAATGTAATGTTATCTGAAAATAATAAAGTTTATTGAATTATAAAAAAAAAAATTATTAAAATGCAATCACATACATTGCTTTTATGTACTGTATAATAAAACCACATACAAAACTAAAATCATTTGAAGCTAAACTGATAAATGTTTGTATAGTCCCCTCCTTCCCCTGCATTAGTTTGTAGATATGACATTGCAAGGAATATACACAGAATAAGTAGCAAGATAATTTCACGTCAGAGTAACTTTAGGTCCAATTTGTCAGCTCTTCCCCCTCTCCTGCTTCTTAAGCACGGATTAAGATATATGGTATGCAAACATATACTCATTTAAATGTAAATTCTTGATTACTGATTGGAAAATGTCACAGAATGTTTCCATTTTCATGAAATTTCACAGAAATAGTTTTCACAACAGAGAGCAGTGCCCCCACTGCACTTCTGTTATAAAGTGAACCAAATCTGCTGAAGGAACTAATTCAGTGCCACATGGAATGATAATGGTTTTCTTACTATTTGTTTACCCTGGAGAGACCAGCTGAGATTAAGCATTTCATTTTATTTCTGGTAGGATTCTTGCTGCTTCCCATTTCCATAGATGGGTGGAATGGAACACTAACCAGTCAAGAGACTTGCTCTGAGTTATTAAGTAAGTATTGGTCTCTGCTGAGGATTAAACCTGTAGGGCCAGATTTTTCAAAGACTACTGTTTTCCACAATGATGGGGAAAATCATTGCAGATTGACACGGTTTTTCAACATGCACCATATTTTTTATCGCAGTCATTTGCAACTGGCTCTCTGTTTTATGTCAGCTTGAAGCCGTTTTTTAACACAGCTAAGCTAAAATGTTACAGCTAAATGGGCCAGGCATAACATCATCCACAGCTACACCTGCTGCCTGTGCATTAATTAAGCTTGGCATATATGCAAAGGTGTTTTTTTTCCACACTGGCGGCTGTGGCATCAGACTTGGCCTTAAAATGGGCTAGAAATATGAACAGTAATCTCCAAGTTCCCAAGCCAATGCTCTAACCTCTACAGCACACTGTCTCTTTATTGGGAAGGCTGTAAGCCTAAGGTTTGGTTGGGAAGAGCAGCTACATCACTCCCCTATCAGGCTTTATAAGGTAACTCACTCTGGGCTTTCCCAGGATTTGTTTCTCTTTGAGGCTGGAGGCTCTGCTCTTCCTCACTTCTACCTAGTTTCTCCGTGTGCCTGCGTTCAACTCTGGTCACCGGCTTCCTCCATCCCTTACTTGTTTTGTATCATTTTTGCCACTCGTCCCCTTCTGCTATCCTACTTCTGCCATTTTCCCCCCATGCTGGGCTGCTTCCAGACGTCACTACCGGAGACATGGCTCAGCCTCACCGTCTCCAGAATTACGACCTTACTTTCGCTGCCACCATTGCTTTATTGGGCCCCCTCAACAGCAACTCGCTCCTGTAGGCCTCTTGGATCTCTCTGATAGCTGCCTCAGTCCATGGCTCTGTTCTACCCTCTCAGCCTTTTGGCTCCCTGGTTCTCAGCTGTGCTGTTTATCTCAGTGCTTGGTGACTATGGCAATTGGCCGCCCAACTCTTCTACTATATTTAGTGAGCTGCCTCCAGCTGTACATGGCTCCACTTCTCCTGTGCTCCCTGTTCTGCAGCTTGAACCCTCCTCCCTGAATTTTGCTCTCTTCTGCCCTTCCCCTGCATCTCACTTGGCTGTTCTTGTCTCATCTTGCTGCTTGTGTGTCTCTGCTGCACCTCGGCAGTGTGCTTTGGCATTTTTGCTCCTTCCCACTGTCCATTTCCTGCCCATCCATTACCTTCTTATTCCAGGTATCCATTTGTCTTGCATGATCCAGAGCTGCATTTTTTTTTTCTCGTTTTGTTTTGCTTCTCTACTCTGCTTTTCTTTGTGGGGAGACTTAAGACTCCCTCTCCGGAATCATGGTCTCTCTCTCTCTCTCGCTCTCTCAGTGGTCCCATCCACCCACTGCTCACACGTCTCCACATCCTCTGCTCAGGTACTTCTCTTCACTCTTTCTTCTTCTTGCCTTGCCTTCCCATTTTATTTGGCATCTAGGCATTTTCATTTCAGCTTTCAAGTCTGACTTTTGGCACTCTCTCTGTCTGTGCAGAACCTACTACACAAGGGACAGTGCACTTTGGGAGTTTCTAGGTGGGCTGTCCCTCATACTGTGGAACACTTGAATTGTCTGCACTTGAGACTGATTCCCCACTAGAGATGTGCAAAATTGGAAAATTTCATTCCTCTAAATATTTCATGAATTTGCGCATTTTGCAAAATATTTAGTGGGTGCGAAATTCTGTGGGGAAATGCAACATTTTGCCACAAAATGCAAAATTTCGACCTTGAAATGCAAAATTTCACCCATAAAATGGCAAAATCCAAGTGAAATTTGGCAAAATTTGGTGAAATTTAAAATTTTGTGGTGAAGTTTTGCAGGTGAAATTTCAACAGTGGAATTTAATTTCACAACATCTTTACTTCCTGCCTGGGTTGTCTTGTGGTTTATCACATGATAAAAATAAAATAAAAATGAAAAAAGTAACTTAAAATTCTTTCTTCCTTATTATTTCACATCTTGCCTTCTGTCAGATTCAAGAATTTCAAGCTCAGCACCTTATCCCAGTTCAGGCGCTCCTGCACGGGCAATACTTTCCCTGGCAGCATCTCAACCTGGTGACCGTCGGCTGCCCCAGGACCTTCAGCTGCTTCTCCTGCCCTCCTTCCTCTGGCTAAGCACCCCTGCTTTTTGCCTGGTTCAGTTCAGTTCAGTTCAACACCACCACCCTGCGACATCTTCTTGGATTTTTGGGGAAGTGATTTCCTTTTCATGATAGTACTGTATAATGTCTAAAATTATTGAATCTGGACAAGAGCTCAAGTGAGTGCTGTAGTATAAATCGTAGACTACCTGGCTGCAGTGCAAGGCTAGGACTTGCCTATTTAATCACTCCAATGTACCATGCCTTCCTTATCCTTTCATCATTACTACATGTTTCAACTTTTACTTGTTTTTTTTGTCTTCAGCTCTCTCATAATCCACCCAGCCATTCCACGGCATGTCCTCCTTTGCTTGCCTTGCATGTTTATCCATTTCATTTTCTTCTTCCTTTCCTCCCTAATGATCACTCCCTCTAATGCCTTTCTGATCAGTGACCACTGTTTTGGCCCCTGCTTCATGTCTGCTGCTCTCTGTTCCACCCATCCTGTGGTGTCCCGGTGGTTTTTAATGGCTCCCTACCTTCAACTCCCTCCACAGCCCCCGTCGACTCAGCTCTCTCCATTTCCATCGTTTCTTCGGGCATACCTACGTTGAAGCACCATATTCTTACTTCTACCTTGAATCGACCCTCTCCTCCTCTGGCCCCTCTTCTTCCTGTTCCCTATGTCCTCTGTTCCTCCCCTCCTCTTCCGAGCTTTGATTTCTTTTGGGCACCCCTATCATTGGCCCTCTCGGGTCCCTAGTACCTCACCTTGACCTGCTCATTTATTTCATTCACTCAGTCAGTAATGCCTCAGTTTACTCCATCTGACTAGCAATCTGTCTTTCTTTTGGGCATACCTATCATGAATCATATGCCACCTTATCGACCCACGGTTCTCCTGCTGCATGAATCAGGTTCATGACTCCAGTCATCACTCATCATGCCTTATCTTGTACCAGCTGCCTTTTCTCATACCAGCCATCAAGGATTCAATCCACTCCTGGCTTCAATCCTCATTGTCCATTTTGCTCCTCTTGATTGCTCAACCTGAGCATACCCTCTGGTTCCAGGCCTGCCTTCTTGGCATTAGTCTACCTACTTAATCGCTTCAATCAATTGAGCTTACCTCTCATTGAGACTTACGCTACCTCATTGAACTGCAGCACTCATGCCGGCGATCATCATCAGTCTTCATCATCCTCAGTTTTCTCATGAGCACATCTTGATACCCTTGCTCCTCTGACTTCTACATGGATCTATTCCTTCCTATTGACTACTCGAGCATTTCCCTCTCAGGTCCATGCTGCCTCATGTTCCTTCTTCAATCTGTACTGCTGTCCACCATTGTTCAAGTTCCATTTCAGGTTCATTTCCTTTCTCCTCTTCAACCTTTAATGCCTTCACAGCTTCTTTCTGTCATCAATGCTTTGTTTTTTAGGGTTTTCTCCCTATCCTGCCATTATCTTCTCATCTCATATCCTTCTCTTTAGTGACATATGTCCTTAAATCAAATGTTGTCAGCCTGAAGGGAAGGCTACCTAGGCCTTGGATCCCTAGAGGTTTCCTCCTCAAAGGGGATATTTTTTCATTCCTCTATGCCAATGGTCATATTAGTTTGGGTTAGTGCTTTCTTAGGTTAATTAGTTAGGTTCCACTGTTGGATGGAGGCAGATGGTGGCCCCGGCTTTCCCATCTCTCCTTAGGAAGTCTGCCTATAATCATCTTCTCAGGATTCATTCATTCATCATACTAGCCTCTTTGATGCTCAACACCCGAATGGATATTCTTTTTGGGCTTCTTCTTAAGCTACCTTTAGCCAATGGAATCATTCCTACAGCACCTATGGGGGAAACCCTCCTCTAGGGTTCCTTACATCGTACCCCAAATAGGGTGGTATATCCCATGGATAGAGAGGTGGAAAGCCACAACTTTAATCAAGCCACACAAGTATTATCTTATCTAGTTGCATAAGGTCAATCGAATGGGAAAGCTGTAAGTCTGAGGTTTGATTGGGCAGAGCAACTATGTCACTCCCCCATCAGGCTTTATAAGGTAACTCACCCTGGGCCTTTCCAGGATTCATTTCTCTTTGCTTCACCATCCAACCTTCCTCCTCCGGTGGCTCATCTCTCTTACCAGTGAGCTTCTTCCTAAGCTACATTTAGCCAACAGAATCATTCCTGCATCACCTATGGGGGGAACCCTCCTCTAGGGTTTCTTGCATCATACCCCTAATAGGGTGGTATATCCAATAGATAGAGGTGGAAAGCCACAATGTAAATCAAGTCACACAAGCATCATCTTATCCAGTTGTGGAAGCACAATCAAGTTATATTTCACACAGCACTACATTATACACTGCTAATGTGTACATAACAATGGCAAAGTGCTTGGAACTTTTTGCTGTACAAACAGTACCTACCTAACCTTTGGGAACTTTGCTTATAAGCAGATGTAAGAAAATGACCCCATTCTAATTTAATTTGTAAATAACCCTAATACACCCAATACACCAGTTTTCTATTGTACACAGAAATGGTAAATGAGTCTCTGACCAAAGAATGTAAATCCTAAAGAATACTAAATGAATAAATGTACAGACTTTCAAAAGTTACATGGTGCTTACAATGGCATTTTCTGTTTATGGTGTGTAGTTGCGTGGAACTAAATTTCATTTGAGTGGTGATAATCTGTTAATGGAAATGAAGATGAGACTAAATGCACAACCATATGGAATGAATGCATGTTCTTGGTTGAAAGCTTGACATTGTAGACTCCATTCATGTTTCATGCTCTTCTGATTCATCATATCACCCATGCTGCTAAGGTTACTAGCACCAGCAGGGAAGGATGGCACCTCAGTCCTGACTTCCACAGACCCCCGACATTCAGTGTTTGCCCTACTCTGGGTCACCAAGGATTATTTTTACCTAATCACAATAACATGTTGCTTCTATTGGAGCAGGAGATTGATTCAGGAGGTTCACATTTCAGCTGGGATTTACTGGGGCTGTCTAGTTGTATCGTAATATCAGTTGGGAACAGGGATTGGTCCAAAAGGTACATGTTTCATCCAGGACTGACTGAGGCTGTCTTTTTGTAATCAAATTCCAATTCATAACAGGGTACAAAAAGCTACAAGTTTCAGCTGGGTTTGATTGGAGTTGTCCCTTTGTACCCACAGGCCAATTCACAGCAGAGGATTGGGTCAGGAGGTACATGTTTCAGCAGTGAGTGACTGAAGCTATCCTTATGTATTTACACACTGATTGAGACATGGGGATTTGTCTAAGATGTTCAGGTTTCAGTTGACATGGAGTGGAGCTGTCCCTTTGTATCCAAAAAGCACGGAAGAGGTGGGGATTTGTCCAGGAGGTGTGAGTGTCAGCTGAGATTGGCTTGAGCTGTTGCTCTGTACATACATACATCATCCATGCAGCCAAGGCCACCAGTAGAGCAGAATTATGATCCCCAGTCCTGACTCTACCATACCTTTAGGGCTGTGTGTTTGCCCACTTTTGGGTCACTGAAAACATAGTTCACCCAGCTGCTAATCAATATTTACTCACAGCAAGAGGCAGGGATTGGTATAGGAGGCAAGGCATTGAGGTGGTTTAAGCTGGCACCATCATGTTATCTCCTATTTATGTGGCCAGGATTTTCAGCACCAGCAGAATATCTGTAGGTAGAGTCATGGCTGCCTTAAAGAAACATAACTGGATAACATCTTCATTGGCAGTTCTCTTCTCTCTTCTCCGCATCTTCTAGCTTTGCATACAGTAATTTGCCTCTTGATGTTTGCTAGATATTCCAATTTTAAAGCATTGAACACGTTTCCAAAAATTTTGTGGAGCAAACTGGTTAACTCCCAGATATGTTGTTCGAACATTTTCTTTGGCAAACTTTATCTGGTGTTGCCATGTGATCAGATTGTCAAATGTAACTCCAAGTTTATAGAAAGTATTTACCTCATTAAACTTATTCCCTTCAATGATCCATAATGAAACAGAGGGATACCTTTTTCCAAAATATTACATTTTTTTGAGACATTCAATTCTAGCCCAGTATTTAAATGTGTCATAACTGCTGTTGTACTTTATTTTAAACTCAGTGGGGTACAGATAGCAAAACTGCATCATCTGAATAGAAAAAATATTGTAATCTGTTTTCCATTTTTACAGGGCACACGTTTATCAATTTGTCCTCTGTCTGTTACTAAAGTTTCAATAAAAAGATTGAATAACTGGGGTCCCAGAAGATAGAACAAAAAGATGGCACATAGGGGTAAAAAGGTAGCCCATGATACAAAAATAGAAATCCCACACTTTCTTCCCATCACCACCTAGCAGCACTCACTTCCACCCCATAAGTGTAATAAAATTATTACGTTTATTTACGAACACAAATATATACAAAAACAAGTTCAATTAAAACATTTTCTTTGAAATTCTGCTTTTGTTTATCCTCTTAAATTGATTAATATGGGGTTCATGATTTTAATTTAATTGTAGTACTTTAGAACATAAATATGTTATCTCCTCGTGGCATCATAATTAGAGGACTATGAAAGATTACATTGTACATTGAGAACTTTACCCTTGAAAAAGCCTTTCTTGAAGGAATAATGTTTTGTTCCATAGGCTATTTTTCATCCACTGTCATTTTTGTTCTCTTTTCAATTTCTATTCTTTCTATATAGATTTACCTAGTTTCATGTGGAGGATGTCTACTGCCATTTATTGTCGGTATTTTGGGTTTGGAATATTTGTTCATAAACCTTAGTACTGTTTTCCAGATCCATTCCCCAGTGTTGCAATGGGGTTGACTGGCTAGAAGTCTCACAGTTAATTTTTACTTAGTATCTTTTTTGGAGTGGGGTTTCTAGGACCATCTCCCTTCATTAAGCCTTATACCATTTGTACATCAAAACAATCTTCAACAACGTTTCATGGAAGCAGAAAGATGGTTTAATACACACAAATTAGTTCTAAACTACAAGAAAACAAAAGTCCAGTTCTCACCCTCTCAAAACAAGTGTAAGGTGGACATACTCACTATCACAAACGACCATGGAGACTCACTTGAACAAACTCTAGGTTAAACCCTGAATCTTCACCTCACCTTTATGCCTCACATAGAAAATGTTGCCAGATAAGTCAAAACCAGGATCGGGCTTCTCTACAGGCACAGATGGAGTCTGACCCCAGAAGCCCTTAAGACTGCAGTTTACAGCTCGGTCCTCTTGATCATTGATTATGGTTTAAACATTTACAGTGCTGCATGATCCACATCACTTAAAAGACTCACAGCTGCCCTGAACAAGGCCTGTGGGTTAATTATGGGTGTTGCTCACCTCACTCACACCTGTGAGATATACATTCAATCTGGCTAGCTTCTGGGAACTAGCAACCATCGAACAGTATGGTTCACAATAAACAAAGCAATAGAGTCAAGCCATACAAAGGCAAAAGTAGTGGACTTTAGGAGGACTGACTTTGCCAAAATGGGTGAGTGCCTAAGGAATGCACTAGCAAATGGGCAGGAAGGAGAGGTGGAAGGACAATGGGGAATAATAAAAACTGCCATCACAGGGGTAACAAGCCTTTGTGTGAAGCAAATTAACAAAACAAAATGATGTAAGAAACCACTATGATTCTCAAAGGAAGTAGCAGTGAAGGTTCAAGAGAAAAAGAAAGCATTCAGGAAGTACAAGGAATCACAGAAGGAGCAGGACAGGGAACTGTATCAGTTAAAGCAAAGGAAGCTAGGAAGGCAGTCAGAACAGCAAAGGCCCAAACCGAGGAAAAGATAGCCAACTCTGTTAAGAAGGGGATGAAACCTTTTATAGGTACATCAGGGAGCGAAGGAAGACCAAGAGAGGGCTAGTGAGGCTTAATAAAGAGCAGGGAGGGTGGGCAGAGGGTGACTGTGAAAAGGCAGAGATACTAAACAAATATTTTTGCTCAGTATTTACAACAGAAGTGGGGGAGGTACCTAAAACAAACAGTAGAAACACTCTGAATACAGAAGTTGATATCAGCCCATTTACAGAAGAAAGGGTTCTGAAAGAACTCTTAAAACTGAAGATGGACAAAGCAATGGGGCCTGATGGGATTCATCCCAGAATTCTAAAAGAACTAAGGGTAGAACTAGTGACACCACTGACTACATTCTTTAACAAATCATGGGAGGATGGGGTGGTACCCGAGGACTGGAGAAGGGCAGATGTGATTCCCCTTCACAAAAGTGGGAGCAAGGCAGAAGCAGAAAACTACAGACCTGTTATTTTAACCTCAGTGGTAGGGAAAATGATGGAATCACTTCTGAAGGAAAGAATTGTTGAGTGTCTAGAGGCCAGAGGGTCTCAGGACCCAAGGCAACATGGATTCACAGTGGGAAGGTCATGCCAGACAAATCTGATAGATTTCTTTGACTGGGTGACCAAAGTAGTAGATCAGGGAGGGGCTGTGGACATGGCCTACTTAGACTTTAACAGGGCATTTGACACAGTCCCACACAAAAGATTAATATACAAGTTAGCCAGCCTGGGAGTGGGTCCCAAGATGACAGCCTGGGTAAAGGATTGCTGGAGAATAGGACACAGAGTAATAGTAAATAGAGTTCACTCTAAAGAAAGGGGTTACTAGTGGGGTACCGCAGGGTTCAGTATTAGGACCAGTCCTCTTCAATGTCTTTATAAGCGATATTGCAGAGGGACTGGAAGGAAAAGTATGTCTCTTTGCAGATGACACAAAGATCTGCAACAGAGTTGATGCACAAGGTAGGGTGGAAAGGATAAGAAGGGACTTGGCAAGGTTAGAGGAATGGTCAAATGTATGGCAGCTTAGATTCAATGCTAAGAAGTGCAAGGTAATGCACCTGGGAAACAAAAACCCAGGGGAAGAGTACGCAATGGTAGGTGAGATACTAACAACAACAAAAATGGAAAGGGACCTGGGGGTAGTCATATCAGATGATCTAAAGGTGGGCAAGCAATATGAGAGGGCAGCAAGGAGGGCTGAGGGGATACTGGGATGCATAGGGAGAGGCATCACCAGCAAAAAACAGGAAGTTATTATCCCTCTGTACAGACAGTTGGTGAGTCCCCATCTGGAGTACTGCGTGCAGTTCTGGAGACTCAATCTCTGCAAGGACATAGACAGGATGGGGGCTGTCCAGAGGAGGGCAACTAAAATGGTGCAGGGTCTGCACCGGAAGACATATGAAGAGAGACTTAGGAGCTGAATATGTATAGCCTCGAGGAAAGGAGAGGGGGGTTATGATAGAAACTTTCAAGTATCTCAAGGGACTCAACAAAGTCCAAGAGGGTAGCATCTTTCAAAAAAGAGGTGTGACAGAACAAGGCTACAATTTGAAGATAGAAGGGGTGGCTCAGAGGTAATTTAAGAAGTTTTTTTTCACAGAGAGGGTTGTGGTGCATGGAATGGCCTTTGGAGGAGGTTGTGGAGTCAAAAACTGGTGGAATTCAAGCATGCATGGGACAGTCATAAAGCAATTCTAGGGGGTAGGGGTAGGAAGAAGTAGGCTGCTGGTTAACTAGGATCTGCAGCTTATCCAATAGGTAGGGAAATGGTCAGACTGGGTGGGCCAAGCGGTCCTTATCTGCTGTCAAAATCTATGTTTCTATGTTTCTGCCTCTTGACCCAAAAAGTACTTCTTGGAATACTACCTCCTCCACTAAGATCTGACATACTTGCACCTCTGAATCAGATCTCCTTCTAATACCTCACTGCTGGACTGCACAATACCAATGGTCTTTTAGGTACAGAGCCCCCCTGTGGTTTAATAATCTAAGCAACAAACTGACCATGCTAACTAGTCTTACTCTTACTCAATCAAAACAAATGCTTCAGCAGCATCTTCTAACTGAAAGTGCTTGTGATTGTTGCACCTAATTTCCCACCTTTTGGACCCCTCCCACTATTATCACTTTCTGTTGCACTTGTCAGGCTTCCTTGGCCACACTCTCTCTTGACATTACAACCCCTTTTCCCCTTCTGTCATCTATACTCTTACCCCTCCCCCTTCTTGCTCCACTCCTTAACTTTTCTCTTTCCATGTACTTGCCAGACCTTCTGGTCACTACCTCTCTATCTTGCCATCACTTCTTGCCCCTTCTGCCCTGCTCCTCCCATAACTACACTCCCACCCTATTATTGATTTCTACATTTTGATGTAACCATTGAATGTGTAATGTACCCCCTTTGTTTGATTGTAACCCCTCCCTCTGATGTGGAGCCTTTGTAAATGAGCTGCTTGCACTCAAAGGAATTAATAATCTGAGATTGAAAAAATAAATAAATAAATCAGACCTGGAGTGTGGTGCACTATTACCCCACACTGTCAGCATAGTTTAATTCTTGGTGCAACATACTTTGGTTGGCATGGGACCTTTATTTTTTTTTATATCTTACTGTCTTTTTATTTGTTTGTTTGGGGGTCCACTGCCATACTGGGTTTGGAGGGCATTTTTCAAAGTTCTTTCTTCGATGTGATTAAATAAGTTCACAGTGGATTTTCTGATATTTCAAATTTAAATCATGCTTTTCTAATATGGTAATTTTGCTGTTATCTTTTTACTTATACTGTGCACGGCTGACTGTGGCCATCTCCCCTGGTTCCCGTTTATGGTTTTGTTTGTGTTACTATGCCATTCAGTTATTTACTCTTGCTTTTTAAGAGTGTTTCTTCATACAAAAGTTGTGTTACATACGGTGGTCTCTGTGGGATGGGAGGGCAATGAGAGGAATGTTAAGTGTTTATATTAGCCACAAATATATAAGATCTTCACTTTGTCACTTGTGGAATTTGTGGTGGAAATTCCTTTTCAAAGTGTGGAAATCATTTCTGGGTAGTGGTTTCAGTTTTTTCAGCTTGGATTGCCTGTGGTGGAATTGGGAGGTGGCCAATACCTGACCTAACCTGTGTCTTAGTTTATATTAATGGTTCAGATGAACCTGATTTAGGTTGGGATATTAAACTCATTGTGATCTTTCTCCACGCCCCCTTTTTTGTTTGTTGAAATCTTGCTTTTGACTCCAGCTTTATACTGCAGCTTGAGCTTTCCCCATTGCCCATTTTTATTTGTTACTTTTCAACGCACTTTTATTGGGATGAAGGCTGACTTTGCTTTACTTTCTTCATGACTGTGCTCATCTCTCAGTGGTTTTTGGTTTTTTGTGAACCTGGGGCCTTTGGTTTTGCTGTCTCTTTGACCCTGTAACATTAATGTATCTCTTATTGTTACCCAGGAGCCATGCTGTATTTCTTGCTTTACTCACTGGAAGTTTCCCTGCCACTGTTTCTATTTCTTGCTGTGCTGGTTGGTTAAGGGATTTTATGCCCACCCAATTGGCAGCCTCCCTGGTTTTCTTTGGTCTCCTATTTTACGTTGTTATGGATCCCTTATGTTTTCATTGCTCTTTATGAATAGTTCTCTGGTATCTTCCATGGAGGTGTTCTTCGCTACCTTTTGGTGTGCAGTAATTGTTCAGTTTTTAGTTTTTTCTGTTTATTTTGTCATTCTTATCAGTCAGTGTCAGTGGCTCAGCAGGTAACACACTCGCCTCTGAGGCTGGGAGATCAGAAGGCTGTGGGTTCTATCCCCACACCAGTCACTTGGGTTACAATCCCAATACTGACAATGCAGTGCAGCACAAGGGGGATGCTGCACTCCTGAGGTGCCATCTTTTGGATCAGATATTAAACTGAGGTCCCATCTGTCTGTTCAGGTGGGTGTTAAAGATCCCATGGCACTTCTTGAAAAAAGTAGGGGAACTTTTTATTGTTAAAAAAATCATATTATACATCTCATAACATTGTCTGACACATCATTACCATTGCTGTAAAACAACTCTTTGCTGTGACTTTTATTCACTGCTCACCAACACCCAAACTTAAGTGTCACTCCCCCATGGTTATATTAATTCATGGTGTTTATCTGTACTTTGTAATGAAAGAAAAAACCCTCCATTATACCATTACCCGAGCCCTTGTGTGAACATTTAGATCCTTGTGATACACTTCCTGAAGGGCATTTTCACAATGTAAACAAATTATTTGATAAATCTTAATTTTCTGCTGTAACAGAAACTGGCATTTACTCTGCCATAAGTAATACTTTATACAAGCAAATAATGTTCTCAGAGTGCTTGGCTCATACTTGTTCATAAGCTGGGAAAATCTCCCAATACTAGCTTATTGTATGTTACCTTTTTCAACCATGCCATCTTCTACATATCTGCAAGGTACTTCAAGGCTTCTGTGGAGTATGAACAATCTATTAAAGAATGCTCCTGGCATTCTAGTTGGTTTCCGTAATCCGGATGTAAACAGTTCCTGTCCTCTATAGCCTTGTGCTTGTGATTTCCCCTTACACTAATCCTTCCATGTGAACATGTCCACTGAACATCGCACATCCTAGTGAGAATTCTTGGGTCCATTATCTGTTTAATAACCTCCATATGTTTCCCATCCTGACAGTGTTTAAAATAGAGTGCCTCTGGCCCTAAACTTCTTAAAACTTCTTGGTTTAGATCTTTCCTATTTATTTGTAAAATCATTTGTTTAGTCACCTTCCATTTGAACATTTTTTAAAATAACTTTTTAGATATTCTGGTACTGTTTCCCCTCCTGTTAGTCTGACTGACTGATTTACCCATGATGGTAAAATTCCTTTAATGTTTTGGGCTATCCAACATTTTGCCAAATTTGTTTGGCTCAAAAATAAATTTTTAAAATTTACTGTCCAAAACCTACAATGGAAAAAAAATGGATTTATCATCTCCACCCACCCATTTTTTATCAGTAGGTATGTTACCTCTCTCTTTACTGGGTTCAACTGGCTTCCCCCAAAAAGTTGAAAAAATACTCTCACTTCTAAACAGGTAGGGAGGAGAAAAACTGCACTTGCACACAAAAATATTGGTATAAGAAAGTGTTTAAAGACATGGACCCTTTTTTGTTTCAACATTTTCCACCCTTACCATTGGTTCACTTTCCTTTCCTTTATCTATAATGATTTTTGCCAGTTAAATTTCCCCATATCCCCCAGGCCATAGTATACTCACAAAATCTTTGTAGCAATGGTCATGATTTCAGTCCCTTGTACTTCTTTTTTATCAAACCCCCTCCACCATGTACCATAGCTTTACTTTTTCTGTAAATTTAAACTAGCACCAGATACCATGCCATACTCTTTCAGTTACTGCAGGATATGTCCCATGTCCTCTTCACTTTTGACTATTGCACATAAATCATCCGCATACGCTATTATTTTTATTTCCAACCTTGCAGATGATCCTGTGATTCCCTGGATGCCCTGGTTTAGTAAGATCTTCCTAACAAAAGGGTCCAAATTGAACAGGTACAATACTGGGCTTAATGGGCATACTTGTCTCACTCTCACCCCTTTCCTAATCACAAATCTCTCCTCATGTGGCCCTGCTACGTTTGATGTTATAACAGCATTATTATAAAGTATCCTTCTCCATTTTCTTAGTCTTGGGGCACACTATACACTTTTACTGCTTGAAACAAAAACTCATGGCTCACTCTATCAAAGACCTTTCATTGGCCAATGAGAATAAGAAACCCCCTATCCTTTGTGTCTCACAATAATTAATGACATAGGTTATTCTGAATGTGTCTGCCAGGCAGGGCACACGTTTGTAATGGGTGGATGACCTCTGAAGCAATATTTTTTAATTGAGATTGTAAAATGAAGGCCAAAAGTTTAAGATCAGCATTTAGTAAACAGATCAGTCTCCAATTTCCAATGCTTTCTCTGTCTCCTGATTTAAATGGGTACATCACTAGTCCCAAAATAAAATCCGATAGTAATGTGTCTTGTGTTAAGAAAAATCTGAAAACCTTCCCCAGTGCTACTGCCATAATATCTGGAATGAGTCTATACCATTCATTAGGGATCCCCTCAACTCCAGGTGCAATATTGAATTTATAAGCCTTCATGGCTTATAGAATTTTTTCTTCCTGAATCTGTTTCCTCCATCTCCTTGAACTGTTGTCCCAGGTCCATGCCATGTATCCTCTCTAGATATCCCTTCATTCTTGAGGTGTCTAAATTTTCCCTTTGTGAAAAACCTTTTAATTATTTATCTACTATTATTTATTTATTTATTTAGTTTTTGTTGACCGGGTAAGTGCACTAGCCAACATTTGACTATTTTCAGGCACGACCCGGGAGGTACAGTTACAGAACACAGTGATACATAAAAAATTACACATAGCAAGATACATTGGTAAAGGACAAAGTCACACAGTGTAGTCAAAGCATAACAATTAAGGATAAACTTACATGTATTCATTGTTGATAGCTAGGGGGTGAGGTGGTAGGGGACAGGTGAATGGGTAAGGCAGGAGAGAGAGAGAAAGGGGGAGTAGAGCAAATAGTGAGAAAAGGGGAAGGCATGAGGGAAGGTTAAGGTGGCAAGTGCAGCATTAGCGGGAGAAGGTTACCACCTGCAGCCGGGACGGTGGAACCGGGAGTCGGCAGGAGAGACGGAGAGGTCGGGAAGCAGGGTAGAGTAACTATGGGTGCAAAAAATAAGAGGGTGATGTGCAGGAGAGGACGGTGGGAGGGACCAGGTGCAAGGGTGTAGAGAGATTTGAACTAAGGGATAGGGAGGACAGGAAGGTAGGGGCAGGGCAGGGTGGAAGTGCGGGTATATATGGGAATAGGGATGATGGGGCATGGAATAGATTGGGAAACGAGTGAGGGAGGTTAGATGGAGTGCTCCTAGTAAGAGTGAGGTGGCACAGTAGGAGGGAGAAGAACAAGAAGTAAGGCGGCGAATACGGCATAGGCGGCATAGAGTAGCAACCTGCGGCCGAGCTGGTGGAACTAAGAGACGGCAGGAGAAAAGGGGGGAGATCGGGGAAGTCACAGCAGGACGCAGACAGGTGGGCGGTATGATAAATAGGAGAGGGGAAGGGGTGAGGACAGAACAAAAGGGAGAAGAGGGAAAGAATGAAAGGAGGGGAATAGATGGCAGGGAGAGGGGCAGAAAGGTGAAAGGAGGGTAACAAGGGTGACAGCAAAGTACGGCATTAGCGGTACATGTTTGCAACCTGCAGCCGGACCGGTGGAACCGAAAGACGGCAGAGAGGGGAGTAAAGGTCTGCTAGAGGGATAGTGTAGCGGCAGAGAGCAGGAGGAGGGAAGGGCAGGAAAAGGGGGAAGGTAAGGACAGAAAAGGTACAGGAGGAATGGCTAAGTGGGAAGGGAAGAGAGAGAGGCAAGGAAGGTTAGGGTTACAAGAACAGAGGGTGTGGGTTAAGGAAGGAATGATGGTAGGGGAAATAGGCTCAGGGGACGAGGGCGAGCTAAGTGACTAGGCAGAAGTAGAGAACTTACAACAGGATGTTACAATTACATCAGCATATCAGGGGTATGAGTACAGGGCATCAGAACACACGATTATACAGCATCATCAAACATAAAAGAAAAAAGTGCAAGTGCATATCATACATAATAGAGGAGGGGAGGAGATCTGGTTAGGAACAAGGGATTCAAGAGGGATCAAAACAAACACATTTGTCCATCGAGGCAAGGAAAGTTCTGAGACTGTGCTTAAATGCAGCATGGGAAGGAGCATTTCTTAGTTCCAGGGGCAACAAGTTCCAGAAGTGAGGGGCAGCATAGCTGAAGGATCCAGAACCCTTTTTTGTACGGCAGAGAGGAATATTTAGTAAGGACTTGTCAGAAGATCTAAGGTCCTGTGAAGGTATTACCGGCTGAAGCAGTTTTGAGAGATCAGCTGGCTTGGACACTCTGATGATGGTGTCAGAAAGGCTGCAAAGGTAATATTGCCTGGTGGAGGAGGGAGACAGCCAGCCTAGGTCTTTGTACAACTGATAATGGTGTTTCAGGCGTGGTGCTTTAGCCGCATACCTACAAACATTGTTAAAGGTGGTGTCCCATTGATGCAGGGCAGTTTTGTTGGCCATGGTTAGGATGGGAGCACCATAGGTGAGGGTTGGTAATAGGATTCCTCTGGCAATTGCCAGTTTAGCGGCGGGGGTAAGCAGGTAGTTAGTCCTGTAAGCGGTCCCTAGCTTACAATTGACAGATTTACAGGTTTCCTGGATATGCTGCTTTAAGTCAAAATTTTGGTCAAGATGAATGCCCAAATAGCGAAAAGAGCTAACAGACTCCAGAGGGATACCATTAACATCAGGCACAGACAGTGAAGAAGAGCAGGTTCTTATTTTGTGTGGTGATCCAAATAGCATAGCTTTAGTTTTATTTGAGTTGAGGACAAGGCGTTGAGTGTGTAGCCAGCGCTGCACCAAGTGAAAGTCAGTGGTAAGGACAGCATTCAGGTTGATTATATTGTCAGAGTGGGCATAGATGACCAGGTCATCAGCATAAAGTAGTGAGTGGCCAGAGGTTACTACATCAGGGAGATTGTTTATAAATAGTGAGAAGAGGAGAGGACCAAGTATGGAGCCCTGAGGGACACCAATATTGATTACTGCACTGTCAGAGATAGCCGAGTTGAATTTCACTGCATGAGACCTGTTGGCAAGGTAGCTGCTGAACCAAGTAGTGACAGGGTAAGAGAAACCCAGGTTTCTGAGGGAGGCAAGTAGTAATGGATGGTCAACAAGGTCGAACGCTTTAGTAAGGTCGATGAAAACAGCCCCTGTTAGCTGCCCTTTGTCCATGTTGGTGAGAATGTCAGAGGAGAATTTTGCTAGCGCAGTCATGGTGCTATGGTGTTTTCTGAAGCCATGCTGTGCGGCACAGAGTAAACTGGAATTTTCAATGAATTCGAACTTGAATAGAGACTAATTTCTCAAGAATCTTGCTAAGGACTGATAGTATAGCAATTGGTCTGTAGTTGGACGTATCATTCTTGCTGCCTTTTTTAAACACAGGAGTAATTCTGGCGGCCTTCCAGATTTCGGGGACAGAGCCATTGGAGAGGAATAGGGTGAAGATTCTAGCTATAGGTCTGGATATGAGGTGAGCAGCCATCTTTAATAGACGAGGTTCCATTGCATCAGAGTCAGGGCTGCTATTGTCAGAGATAGCCTTGAGCAGTTTGAAGACTTGATGCCAAGTGACCGCCTTGAAGTAAAATGGTTTAGCTGAGGCAGGTAGGCATAGGTTATATACCCTGTAATCCTGCTTGTCTCCTCCCTTCTTCATCCCATAAGGCTGAAAATTGCAGTCTCCATCCTCTCCTTGCAGGCCTCGTAAGGGTCGCTCATCAGTGTTTTTTGTCTCCCATAGCTTATTTCTACCTGTAATGAATTTGACCTGTTACATTGTGCCGCTAACATTTCTTGTTTCACCAGCCTGATTTGCTCCCCAAGATCCACCCTTTGTTCATGGGATATAGTTAATAATTTCTACTGCTGGTTCTAATGAGATGTATTTAAAAATGTTTTCATTCATTTTTTTCCCAAATGTCTGATACCACTATCTGATATCCACTTTTGTATGTAGCCACCATCTCCCTAAATCCTCATACAATGAAATTACTGATGCTCTTGATATTAGGATGTCTAATATTCCCTTTTTTCTTCAGGCAGTATTGTCTCCATGTTTAATTTCCACCTTCTGCCTTGTTACTCCCTCTATTACTGATTCTACTCTTAAAAAAATTGCCAGATGATCTGAAAATTCTAATGGTATACCTCTTGTGTTTTGAGTTTGAATATGCTTAGATAAGAACATGTAGTTTATTTCTGATGTAAGTGTCCCTTTTACAAATGTATATTTAATGTGTGGTGTTGCTTCCTCACTAGAATTAATCAAACCAGCTTGTCCAATACATTTTCTTAGCATTTTGGCATCACAGTAGATATTTTTTCCCTTGTGCCCTTCTTTCAGTCACTTCCAAGGAGGAAATAGTCTCTTGCCAAATATATATCCTTTGCAGTAGCTAAAAAATGTTTACATTTTTCCACTAACTGTACTCTCTCAGCATTAGTCGGAGGACTATATACCACAATAAACTTACTTGGCCTCCCTTTCCAGATCCCGTCCAAAATTAAAACTCTCCCCAATATTAAATCCGCTATTTTCTGGAATTTAAATGCCATTCCTGTAAATAATATACCCACCCTGTCTGCCCTATCCTCCCCAAACAACCAGTATGAAGGTCCCCAGATCCATTCCCTGCTAGCCAGAGAGCATAAACTTGCAGTGGAAAACCATGTTTCATGTAAAAGACTTCTACATTCATGTCATGTAAATAAGTTAAAACAGCCCTTTTACTGTATACTAAACTGCAAATTTAAAGATAATAGAAAACATAGTCATGGATAATTATTGTTTTCTAACACAAGAAAGTCTCAATATTATTTTTTTCTTTTGTTCCTTCCCTTTTTTCTTTCTCTGGGTCTCCCTTTCAGGCTCAGGAGGTATTGAATGAAAGGAGGTGTCAGAATCCTGATCATCCAAGTCCATCGACCCCTTCATTCGAGGACCCCAAGGCATTATACTGGTTGTCCATGTCAATTTTTGCCATAGTCTCTTTCTGCAATCTCAAACTCTGTCTTCTGGGGAACAATGTTTTCCACTCTGGGGAGGAAGGCTTGCTACTCATTTCCTTATCTTGATTCAATGTATCCTGAGACACATGCACCTTGGCTCCAGTCCTGGTATACTTTTTGCTGTCATCTGACTTTCCTAAATTGCTTGGGCCTGGTACATCCATTTGTGCTGAAGCCTCCAGTTCTGTTGAGGCAGATTCTGCTTCTGTAGCCATTTCCTCTGCTGGTATCTCAGTATTGTCTGAATCCCTACTTGAAGGGGAGGGGTGGGAGGAGAAGCCTTATTGGGGGATTGGCTGGGGGAGATGCATTTGCTGTTTGCTGGGCGTTTTTAATGATATCATCCTGGTTCATTGTCCTGGTTTTATTGTGAGTCACCTAGGGGCAACTTTGGAATATGTGACCGTAGTCATCACATAAGTTGCATCTCACCTGATTAGTACATTGCAAGCTTACATGCCCCATCTCGTTGCATATGCCACATCTCACTTTATTGCAAACACTTGCTAAATATGATCTATCCCCACATTTGTGACATGCCTTTGGCTGCCCCATGTAAAATAGGACTACTCTATCCCTGCTAATGAAGAAGCTATTGGGCAAATGTAATGATCCGTCTGCCTCTTGCCCCAATTTTACTCTAAACTTCCTTGTCCCCATCCAAAAGTATTCTTCATCTATCACAAAATCTCACATCTGTGTTGCAGCCAATAAATGATGTTACTCACATGTACCCCCTCATTGTGGAACATTATCGTTTAAAATGTTATCATGGGTCTGGTCAATGGTATGCACGTGAAGGGAACCCACAGGGGTGAACATTTTAGCTGGTTATATTTTTATCAGAACTGCTCCAGAGCATGGGGGATCTGAAACTTACATCATGAGTTTCCTCCCATGATATGTGGATTAGGGTGTACACTTCTGAGGCTAGGAAATGATTGAATCTTTTAATAACTTTTTGCCCACATAAAACCTATCGGGGTACACTCTAGCCCTCCCCTGTATCTGATTCATACTGTTACTTCTAGGGGCTGGCGCAGCAGAAGAAAAAATGTCTGCAAACCTTGGTCTTGGGGTCTATGAGGGAGACTCCCCCTTGGTGCCTCTCCATTATTTTCTTGACAGAGCCATGTCAGTTCTGGTTGGAGTTGGGCTTATTTGGATGTTTATCATAGTGTCCCTGTCTTTGTTGCTCCTGATCAGTATCCTGGGGATTCTTTCTGTCACCTATCCATTTTTGCCTGAGACATGCCAGCACCTGTAGCCCCCATTTGACTCTTTCCCTCCTTGCTAGCCTGTGCCGCTGTAATATCTAAAGTGACTACAGGCCTAGTTTTCCCCTTTCTAACATACATACATCTATTTGGCTTCTCACCTTCATGAACTTGTTCTGTCTCATTTCATTTCAACACAGTGGATATTTCAATGATATTGTTCCATACCTGATGCTCCTGGCCACCATGAGCTCCCATCATCGTCTTTTGGATGAGATATTAAACTAAGGTCCCGTCTGCCTGTTCTGGTGGTTGTTCAGGTGGATGTTAAAGATCCCATGGCACTTCTCGAAAATGGGGGTAAATTTTATTAAACACAAAATGGTAATTCATACAAATGAAAAGAGAAGAAAAAAACACAAGAAAAAAAGAAAAATAAAGACAACAAATGAACAATCCAACAAGGAATTTAGAGATGAACCATTCTCTGCCTACAGAAATAATCAAATTCTTAACAGACGAAGTCTCTAAAAGAAGGTAAATTATTATCTAAATGGTATCATCATTTTTCTGGTACATTCTTTTCCCTTCTATATTCCCCCATTCCCAAATGTTACTGTATGTACTTCAGTTATCCAAGGTAATTCTTTCTATAATTCAGCTCTCATTTCCTGACAAATGAGCACATTCAGCATCATATACCTTTTGAAAATATTTTAAAATTTTCCAACTTAGCGCACTATGAGTACACTCTTTTCGCTGTAAAGTGAAGGAGCACCTATCCAGCCAAATGTTTCATTTGATTATAGTAAATAAAAATAGAGTACTCAAATTCCATTTCTTCCAACTAGTAGGAACACAACTATACAGTATGTTTTCATAATTTAATTTCTCTAGAAGTGGCACTTTCCATGTTTTTGCCATATAAGCCCAAAAACTTTTAACAATGGTACACTGGTAAAAAAGGTGCTCTATGGTGTCAATCATATCAATGCAGCCTAATCCGCTACATATACTGTCTTGCTTTTCTTTGTGTTTGTAGTTCTTCTTTACATTTATCTTCCCAAAGGAAGTCCCACATATGGACAGGAATTCTGGAGTTATTTAGTAAGGTTTTTAAAGAGTTTTGGAACTGGTCTGGGCATCCCATAAAGGAGTTTGTATTTCCGCACAATGAGGACACTACATTTCTATAGAGGACTTTATGTGACGCAAAAGACACAAATTGTTGGGTTGTTACTTTCCACTGTTTCATTCTACAAAATGTTTCTCTGAAGTATTGTAAACATACCAGTCCTTTTAAGGTTTTCAACACATTTTGCTCCCATTGTTGGAACCAGACGTTACAGTTCTCATATAGCCAAAGCTCTCAACCCTTACCCATGTTAACAAACAATGGTTTTAAATTGGTCATAATGAAAATACTATTAAAAATAGAATGGGGTTAACCATGTCTAAGCCCCCTTCTTTAATGGGTAAATATAGTATGTTTCTTTTGACTGGATTGAGGAGGCTCCCCCAAATGGCTTGAAAAATATACTCAAAATGGATCTTTCTAGTTTTTTGGGGATTGGAAAACATAGCTTAAATACAAAAAAACTGGAACAAGAAAGGTTTTAACTAAAAAAAAAGAAAGATGTTCTTCCCAACTTTACTTTATTCCACTGCATCACTTTATTTCTCCCAATGGTTAATTTTTACTCACAGTTTAAGATACCCATGTCTTCAGGCCCCAGTGTGATACCCAGAATTGGCAGTGGGTCTGAAGTGAGTTGAATGGAGCCAATACTAGACTTTGGTCTTGGATCAGATCCCTGCACCCTCCCACAGCATTTATCCAGGTTTAATGAAGCTCCTGACACCTTGCCAAAGGGTGAACATAGGCAGATGGCTGTATGGACAGACTGTTCGTCAGTTACCATCAAACATAGGTCATCTGCATATGCAATGATCTTGGCTGGGGTTTGAGCATTCGGTCCCATTAAAGGGATGATAGACTGGAGATTATTGATTTTTTGTAATGGGGGTTCTATAAAAAATTTATACTGTATAGGGCTCATGGGGCAGCCTTGCCAGACTCCCCTGTTGGCTGACACCATAGGCCTTGTCTCCCCATTTATTACTGGAGTTACAATAGAAGTATTATATAGGAATTTAATCCACCCTATCGTTTTAGGCAGACTATTATAATGATATAATGTTTCCCATAAGAATTTGTGACATATGGAATCAAATGCCTTTCTCTGGTCAAGCAAGATCATATTCCCATTACATGAATTTTTGAGGGGGAGATATTGTTGATGGGGGACCTGAATATGCCAGATAGTAACTGGAGCACCTTTGCTGCAGCCACATCCAAGAGCAGGGCCATTCTCAATGTCCTAGAGGGGGCATGCCTCAGACAGCTAGTTTTGGAACCCACTCAGGAGGGAGCAGTCTTAGACCTGGTATTCTCAAATGGGGATGGAGAGAGGATCTCTGATCTAGAAGTGGATAACCATCTGGGAACAAGTGACCACCAAACAGTGTGGTTCATGATAAACTTAGCTGTAGAGTCAAGACACACAAAAGTGATGGTACTAGACTTCAGGAGGGCTGATTTTGTCAAAATGGGAGAGAGTGCCTCAGAAAAGCACTAGCAAACAGGCAAGAAGGTAGGGAAGAGCAACAGTGGGGACACTTCAAAACCACCATCACAGAGGCAACAAACCTTTGTGTGAAGCAAATAAACAAATCAAAATGAAAGAAAAAAACACTATGGTTCTCAAAAGAAGTGGCAGGGAAGGTTAGGGAGAAAAAGATAGCATTCAGGAAGTATAGGGAAACATAGAAGGAGCAAGACAGAACTGTACCAGTTAAAGTAGAAGGAAGCGGGGGAGACAGTCAGAACAGCAAAGGCCCAAACCGAGGAAAAGATAGCTAACTTGGTTAAGAAGGGGGATAAAATCTTTTATAGGTACATTAGGGAGCAAAGAAAGACTTAGGCAGGGATACAGAGGCTGAATCAAGAGGAAGGTGGCTAGGCAGAGAGCAACAGTGAAAAAGCAGGGATACTGAATGAATACTTCTGTTCAATATTCACAATGAAAAAGCAGGGGGAGATACCTAATCCAGTCACTGGAAAGGGGGATTGATTTCAGTCCTTTCACAGAAGAAAGGGTTCTGAAAGAACTCCTAAAACTGAAGGTGGATAAAGCAATGGGGCCTGATGGGATTCACCCCAGAATTCTAAAAGAACTAGTGACACCACTGACTACCCTTTTTAATAAATCATGGGAAGATGGTGTTGTACCTGAGCACTGAAGGAAGGCCAATGTGATTCCTCTTCACAAAACTGGGAGCAAGACAGATGCAGGAAACTACAGATCTGTCAGTTTGAACTCAGTGGTAGGGAAAATGATGGAATCACTTCTGGAGGTAAGAATGTCGAGTACCTAGAGGCCAGTGGGGCACAAGACCCAAGGCAGCATGGATTCACAGCAGGGAGGTCATGTTAGATAAATCTAATTGATTTATTTGACTGGGTGACCAAAGTAGTAAACTAAAGGGGGGCTTTGAACATGGCCTACCTAGACTTTAGTAAGGCATTTGTCATAGTCCCGCACTAAAGATTAATAAACAAATTAGCCAGCCTGGGAGTGGGTCCCAGGGTGGTAGTCTGGGTCAAACACTGGCTGGACAACAGGACACAGCGGGTAATAGTAAATGGAGTCCACAGTGAAGAAAGGGGGTTACTAGTGGGGTACTGCAGGGCTCAGTACTGGGGCTGGTCCTTTTTAATGTCTTTATAAGTGACATTGCAGAGGGACTGGAAGGAAAAGTATGTCTCTTTGCAGATGACACAAAGACCTGCAACAGGGTTGATACACAAGGTGGAGTGGATAGGATGAAAAGGGACTTGGCAAGGTTACAGGAATGGTCAACTGTATGGCAGCGTAGATTCAATGCAAAGAAGTGCAAAGTAATGCACCTGGGAAACAAAAACCCGGGGGAAGAGTACACAATAGGGGGTGAGATACTGAAAACAACAAAAATGGAAAGGGACCTGGAGGTAGTCATATCAGATGACCTAAAGGTGGACCAGCTATGTAAGAAGGCAGTAAGGAGGGCTGGGGAGATACTGGGATGCATAGGGAGAGGCATCACCAATAGAAAACAGGAAGTTGTTGGCCCTCTGTGCAGACAGTTGGTAAGACCCCATCTGGAGTACTGTGTACAGTTCTGGAGACCCCATCTCCACAAAGACATAGACAGGGTGGAGGCTGTCCAGAGGAGGCAACCAAAATGGTGCAGGGTCTGCACCAGAAGACATATGAAGAAAGACTAATGAAGCTTAAGATTTATAGCCTCGAGGAAAGGAGGGAGAGGGGGGACATGATAGAAACTTTCAAATACCTCAAGAGAATCAACAAAGTCCAAGTTGGTAGCATCTTTCAGAAAAAGAGATATGCAAGAACAAGGGGGCACAATTTGAAGATAGAGGGGGGACGGCTCGGAGGTAATGTGAGGAAGTATTCCATCACATAGAGGGTTGTAGATGCCTGGAATGGCCTTCCTGAGGAGGTTGTAGCATCAAAAACAGTGGGAGAATTCAAGAATGCATGGGACAGACACAAGGCAATTCTAGTGGGGGGGTAGGAGGAAGTAGGCTATTGGTTAACTAGGATCTGCAGCTTATCCATTAGGTAGGGAGATGGGCAGACTAAGTTGGCCAAGCGGTCCTTATCTGCCATCAAATTCTACGTTTCTATGTTTCTATAAGTCCAAGTGAGAACAACTCTATTAAAACAAGCATTTGTCAATACCGAATGTTTGCTTGCTGGTTTTGGCATTGGTTGTGTAGAAGTTACAGAGCTGCATAATAGAAATGGCAGTGAAGTATTGAACTGAAACCAACCCCACCACCACCCTGCAGATAGTGACAGGCATTGGGGTGTGCCTTTGGGTCATCAGGCATAACAGACATGCCATTTCACCACACCCTACCCTGCAGACACTGACATGTGTCACAGTGTGCCTTGGGGACTTTGGCCCTTATGTGCATCCAGTTCCATCAGTAAATACTGTGAGATGGGTGTGATATAGAAGAATGGGGTGAACTTTGAGGCTGAAGAGTCCAAGGCTTACCTCGATGCCTCTCACTGGCTGTAGGATGTGGAATGGTATGAGCATTACAGGCACGAATCCCAAGTCACACCCCTGATGCCTGTCATTCTCTACAGGGTGGGGCATTATGGTTGGAAACCCTAAAACCTCAGGCATTTGGTATTTTCACTCCAAATTTTCAACATGGTTTTTTTGTGACTCCCACCTCATGAACAGTGGCAATATCAGTTTGTTAGCTGAAAGCTGCTTATGCACAGCGACTATGGCATTTAGTACTACAGGTGCAAAAACACATTCCTAACAGGATGTGAAAAATGACAGCTGTACTGTTCATGGGGAGGTGTGAAAAATGGCAATGTTGCATATCTGTAGTAAAAATCTTAAAAAAACTGGTGAAGTCACGAGCGTGCATAGAAACTGTGCAACGCACACCCATAATGTAATTAGATTGGGGAATTTTTACAGCAGATTGTCAACACAGGCATTTTGGGACCTCAGATCATGAACAGTGTCAGTGATTTTCTTTATCTGTCCCGAACAATGACTTCCCACAGTGACCACACATCTCTGCGCTGAAAATGTGAAAGCACTTTTGGGCCATGTTGTGAAAAATGACAGCTGTACTGTTCATAAGGAAGTGGGGAAATTGCCACTGGTGAAAATCTGAACTGAAAATATTACAAAGTCATGAACTTATGAGGGTGCATGGAAACGGTACAATGCTCACTTGTAACAGTCATTTTATGGACTTTTGTCACCAAATTTTCAACATAGCCATTTTAAGACCTCTGCTCATGAACAGTGTAACTGATTTTCTTAATCTGTCCCAAACATCATTTTCACACACCGACTGCACCATTGTGCGCTACACATGCGGAAACACATTTGGGGTGATGTGAAAAATGGCAGCTGTACTGTTCATAAGGATAATAAAATGGCAATGTGGAAAATCTGGAGTGAAAATACAGAAAATTCGCAAACTTATTAGGGCGCATAGGAACTGTGCAATGCATGCTTGTGAAACAGTCATTTTTAAGACTTTTTTCACCAAATTTTCAACATAGTCATTTTAAAACCTCTGTCATGAACAGTGTCACTGTGATTTTCTTAATGTGTCCCATACATTGATTTCGTACACCGACTGTGCCATTGTGTGCTACATGGACAGAAACACATTTTGGGCAAGATGTGAAAAATTACAGCTGTACTGCTCATAAGGAAGTGTAATAAAATGGCAGTGTTGAAAATCAGGAGTTGAAATATTGAAAATTCGAAAACTTACAAGCGTGCACAGGAAGTGCACTATGCATGCTCGTAAAACAGTCATTTTTAGGAATATTTTCAACATAGCCATTTTAAGACCTCTGCTCATTAACAGTGTCACTGTGATTTTCTTAATGTATCCCATACATTGATTTTGCACACCCCTGCACCATTGTGTGCTACATGGGCGGAAAATCATTTTGGGCAAGAAATGAAAAATTACAGCTGTATTGCTCATAAGGAGGTGTAGTAAAATGGCAATGTTGAAAATCTGGAGAGAAAATATTGAAAATTTGCAAACTTATGAGCATGCGTAGGAACTGTGCATCACACGCTCGTATAACAGTCATTTTTGGGAATTTTTCCTCCAAATTTTCAACATAGGCTTTTTGAGAGCCCACCTTATGAACAGTGGTGTGTTGTTTCATTACTCAGTCCTGAAAGGTGATTTCACGCAGTGACTGTGAAATCACCCTTCAGGCCCAATTAACGCCATGACAGTGAGAACATTCATGAGAAGGGGTCGCAAAAACCCCATGTTGAAAATTTGGTGCAAAAATTCCAAAAAATGGCTGAGATATGCAGCAAAGTTAAAAAAAACCCTATCTATCCCATTATACAGCTTACCAGCATTTCCTCAGTTCGCGGCCAGCTTTGAAGAGTGCAGACATGTTCCCAGTCCACTGAAGATCATCACACTGGAGTCCGGAGGTAAGTATGGGGTGAGGGGGGGTGTGGAGAGACAGGGTGCACAGTGGGTGGGCGCTGGTTGGGGCAGAGACAGCGAGGGACCATTTTTAAGTTTCAGGGTTTTATTTTTGTTAAATGACGATGCGGGATGTTTGCCATGCTGGCGTGGGCTCCCAGCATGGCACAAGGATGGCTGGTGGGGGGGGCGTGGTGCTGACAGAGGATTGGACACCCCCGTTGGCAATAGCATCTGTTGCCATGCTGGGGTGGGCTCCCAGCGTGGCACCCTGTACTGGGGGGGGACCAGTGGAGCTGACCGGGAATTGGGCACCCCTGTTGGCTATAAGATGTGCAGCTATGCTGGGGTGGGCACCCAGCATGGCATATGTAACTCTGCTTTTGGGGGGCACAGCACAGCTGATGGGGGATTGGGCACCCCTGTCGGCTACAGTGTGAGCGTGGGGGGGCGTGCATGTAGTGTGTGTATGTGTGTGTGTGTGTGTGTGTGTGTGTGTAGCGCACATGAGCAGGTGATATCTTATCGCTGCTCACTGAAGCATAGTTCCCCCTTTCAACTGTAAGCCACTGCATTTTGGACTGCTGTCATAGACAGCTGAGCAGGCATTGAAGAACTGCGGCCGCACCTGCAAACACACTGATTGAATTGGAAGAGGGCTGCCACACCTCCGAAAACTCAGATGATGGCACTATGTTTCTTGTACATACGTGCAAGCAAACATAAAAATTATGTGGTCTTGTATACACTGGTTAGGAATGGCACAAGCCTGTTCTGGTGAAATGACCATTTCAGCTATAGTAAGTAATCTTTTAGTCAGGATTTTTGTAAGCAATTTGCAGTCTGCATTTAACATGCAGGTATGTGGAGGTTAGCCAAGGAGGTGACCTCAGCGGGGAAAGCAGTGGACCCCAGAGGAGGAGGAAGCGAATCCTGGTGGGGAACTCCATCATAAGAGGGATCCAGCTAGGAACACAGGAGGGGGAGGACAGGGAGGTGAGGTGAGGTGCCTACCAGGTGCCACGGCATGGAGAGATGGAAGGAAGATCCTGGGGCTCGCTGGGAAGGCAAGATGGGAGGATGAGCTGGATGTCATTATCCACCTAGGTACTAATGACCCAGCAAATGGGGAGCCAAAGGAAGTTCAGGAAGAGTTTAAGAAACTGGGAAGGGGTCTCAAGCAAGTAGCTACTTCTGTCACTTTCTCAGAAGTACTACCTGTGAGAGGCAAGGGAGAGCATAGGAGTGCATGCACCAGGAACTTTAACTCATGGTTGAAGAACTGGTGCTGTGAGGAAGGGTTTGGATTCATTGGTGACTGGGGACCAACCTGGAGGGATGGAGGTTTGTTCAAGCCTGACGGCCTGCATCCATCCTGGAGGGGAATCCAAGCACTCAATAAGTTTAAATGCTACATTGACAAGCATTTAAACTAGCAAGGGGGTGGCAGGCCAGCAAGGAGGGTACCTACTGCTCACCCCCACAGCTAGCAGTGGAACCAGTGAACCAGAGGGTGGCTATCTCTGCAAAGCAGTGTGCAGAAGATGGAGATTAGTGCCCAAGAGGTGGATAAGCAGAAAATGGGCAAAATTCAGCAGAAGGGCAGACAGCAAGGAGAACCAGGGATAAATGACAACCAAGGAAGGGGCTGGAGTAGAACAGTGAAACAGTCTAGGGAGGTCAAATCATGGAAAGCCATGTGTGAAAATGCCAGGTGCCTTAGCAACAAGATGGAAGATCTGGAGGCTGTCATGGTACAGTCAGACCTGGACATTGTGGCCATCACTGAAACCAGGTGTAATGATAACCATGACTGGGAGATGGCCATACCTGGCTACAACATATTCAGAAGAGACAGAGCAGGCAAGAAGGGAGGAGGAGTGGCACTGTATGTGAAAAAGGACATAAGGGCCACAGAGATCCAGGAGGAACAAAATGAGGGAGAGATACTGTGGGTTAAGCTGGAAAGGAAAATGGGGACAGCCATCCGCACAGGTGTGGTCTATAGACCACCAGCCCAGGAGGAAGAAACAGATAGGGAGCTGATGCTAGCCATCCAAAGGATTGCAGACAAGGGTGAGGTAGTACTGGTTGGAGACTTCAATATTCCAGACGTGGAATGGAGCATCCCGCAGCATCAACTAGGAGCAGATTTATCCTGGACTCCCTTCAGGGTGCCTTCCTCAAGCAACTGGTCATGGAACCAACTCAGCAAAAGGCAATACTGGACCTTGTTCTCACAAACAGGGGCAGTGTGATGGGGGTAACAGTTGGGGAGCACCTGGGAAACAGTGACCACCAGTCATTGTGGTTTGAAATCACAGAAAGAGCAGAACCAAACCACACAAAAACACGTATCCTGGATTTTAGGGGGGCAGACTTTGGGAAAATGGGGAGATACTTGAAAGAGGCATTAAGGGGAATGGGACAGGAATCAGGGGTTGAGGAACAGTGGGCAGTATATAAAATGGGGATTACAAGAACAGAATAATGCATTAAGCAGGTTAGCAAGAGGAAAAGGAAGAGGAGACCATTATGGTTTTCTAAAGAATAGCTAAAGAAAGTGAAAGCCAACAAGATTGATTCAGGCAATACAAAGACACAGGCAGAGAAGGGATAGGGAGAAGTACCAGGAGAAGCAAAGGAGGCAGGGAGGTCAGTAAGGGAAATAGCTCAGACAGAAGAACACATTGCAAAATCAATGGGTAGAGGGGACAAAACCTTTTACAGGTACATAAGTGAAAAAAGAAAGACAAAGGGAGGGATAGTGAGACTGAAGGGGGAGGATGGGGGCTGCATGGAGGATGACAACAGTTAAGCTGACATATTGAACAGTTATTTCTGCTCAGTCTTTACTGAAGAGGAGGAAGGTAATGGGTCTGAAGGGAGTACAAGGGGTGAGAGTGGTGCAGAAATGGACATAAGTCCCTTTACATGAGAAAGGGTCCTGAAGGAACTGGAAGTAAGAGTTGATAAAGCAATGGGGCCAGATGGGTGCACCAGGGTCCTTAAAGAACTAAGAGAGGTGGTGGCTGAACCTCTGGCTATCCTGTTTAGCCGATCACTGGAAACAGGGAGGTACCCAAAGACTGGAGGACAGCAGATGTAGTCCCCTTATACAAAAGTGGGAACAAAGAGGAAGCAGAGAACTACAGACCAGTCAGCCTCACCTCGGTAGTGGGGAAGATCTTGGAAGCACTACTGAAGGAGAGATTGGTAGAACATCTGGTTGTCAATGGACTACAGGACCCAAGGCAGCATGGTTTCACCAGGGGGAGGTCATGTCAGACCAACCTCATTGAATTTTTTGACTGGGTGACTCGGGAGGTGGATCCGGGGAGGGCAGTGGACATGGCCTATCTGGACTTCAGCAAGGCCTTTGACACTGTGCCACATAGAAGACTATTACACAAACTGGGGAATATGGGTGTGGGCAGGACAGTAGTGTGGTGGGTAGGTAACTAGCTGGGTGGCAGGACACAGAGGTGGTGGTAAATGGCTGTCACTCCACAGAGGGAAGAGTGACCAGTGGGTACCACAGGGATCAGTGCTGGGACCGGTTCTATTCAACATCTTCATCAGTGACATTGCACAGGACCTAGAAGGCAGAATTTCACTGTTCGCTGATGACACAAAGCTCTGTAACAGAGTAGACACACCAGAGGGTGTAGACAGAATGAGAAGCGACCTGCAGAAACTTGAAGAATGGTCAGGGGTTTGCAGTTGAAATTCAATGTAAAGAAGTGCAAAATAATGCATATAAGACAAAACCCTGGTACAATATATCAGTTTGGGGGTGAGGATATAGCATGCACCAAGCAGGAAAGGGATCTTGGGGTTGTCATCCTGATGACCCCAGGGTAGGGAAACAGTGTGACAAGGCAGCAGGTAAAGCAAATAGGATGCTGGGATGTATTGGCAGGGGCATCACCAGCAGGAAAAGGGGGGTCATAATTCCTCTATACAAGGCACTAGTGAGGCCCCACCTGGAGTACAGTGTACAGTTCTGGAGACCATACCTACGTAAGGACATAGACAGGGTAGAGAAGGTTCAGAGGAGGGCAACAAAGATGGTGCATGGATTGCATCACAAGTCCTGTGAAGACAGGTTGAAGAAACTGAACATGTACTCCTGGAGGAGAGGAGGAGAGGGAATGATAGAGACATACATGTATCTTACAGGGAGGAACAGGGTGCAGGAAAACACTATTTTTAAGTGAAAAGATGTTCCAGAACTAGAGGGCATGGGATGAAGTTGGAGGGAGGACGATTCAGAGGAAACTTGAGAAAGAATTTCTTCACAAAACGGGTGGTGGACAAGTGGAACACCTGCCAGAGGAAGTGATGGGGGCTGAAACAATCACGGGATTTAAGAATGCATGGGATAGACATAAAGGAATTCTGGAGGTCAGGGGTAAGGGGCAACAGACTTCTAGGAAAACAAACTGAAGTTACACGCTCAAATGGGCAGACTTGGTGTGCCACAGGCCCTTATCTGCCGACACTGTCTATGTATCTAGGTAGGTCTCCAATTATTCAGAACTGTTTTGTCACCTTTTTTTTTTTGGTAAAAAGATTAAAGTTCCTTTGTTAAAATTTAAAGGATAGGTGTTAGTTTCTAGCATGGCATTGAATACAACAATGAGTTCACTACTCAGATATTCCCCTATAACTTTATATAATTCAAAGGGTAATCCATCTGGTCCACGGGCACATTATTCTTCATCTGCTGGGTACTAGCTTCAACCTCTTTCTGTGGAATTGGTTGGCCTGCTTTCTGTACTATCTGGGAAAGGAGTGCTGGGATATGAATCTCACTCAGAAAATCCTGTATTTCCCTTAAGTTTGAGGGTATTTCTGCAAATAGGTTTCTTGAAAAATCTGTTACTATTTGTAATATTTTGTCCCTAGAAGTCTGCAAGGAGCCAGGTGGGTCCTTGAGGCTGGACATCATTTTTCCCTACCTGACATGCATTATGAGTGAAGGGGTTAATTTCCTGTGATGAGCTCTGTATCCCAAATGTGTGCTGGTTATATAATGGAGCTGTCTTCTGATTTGAGGATTCCATCATTTCTTTTTGTATTATCTGAATCTGGGAGGTTAGGTCTTGACCTGTAGTGTGAGCTATAGATAATAGGTTTTGAAGATGCCGTCTTTTTTGTAAGTAGGCTGAATAAGCAGTATTACATTTATATTTACTATATTGTTTTAAAAAAGAAATTAAGTCTGTCTTTATTTCCATCCACCAACTTATAGGGTCATCATAAAAAATCAACATAGATTTCTTAGAGTAAGAAACTGACTTAAGGAACTCATAAAAACCCTATATTTCAATAAAGATGTGTTAAATTTCCATACTATTGGACCTTTTACCTGGTGTGGGGGGGTACTACCTATCAATACTGACACTCTCTCATGGTCTGAAAATTCTAATGGGCTAACAGTAGCTGCTGATATTTGTATAGTCGGGGTCAAAAAAACAATCTATTCTAGTTGCCAATACTCCTTTTTGGAAAGTGAGTGTATGTGTTTTTGTAAAGTCTAAATATGCATCCCGCAACTGGGCCGTACGTATAATAGAGTTCAATGAGCGGGAGTCACAAACTATTTTTTTTGGCTGCTTATGAGCTTTTATCCTGCAGGCTCAGACCACAGTTAAAATCTCCTGCAAACAAGATTTGTTTGGAAGTGTGTAAATATGGCTGGATCTGAGATAGTATGTCTATTCTACCTGACTTTGTTTAGGGAGCATATGTTAATTAAACAGTAGGAAATTAGCTGTATCACTGCATCCAGTATAACGACTCACCTAGGTGCCAGGTCATATAGATTAAGCAGTTTAAAGTCAATGGAATGTATTAATATTCCTACCCCAGAGCATGCATCTTGGCCTATGGACAGAAAGAGGAGCTACATAGCTAGTGCATTTCAGCTTCTTAAATTTCATTAAATGTGTGGAACCGGACCTCCTACAAAAAACTCAGGCCTATCTGTAAAGAAGTAAGAAAGGCAAATACTGTGTTTTTTTTTATCTATCCTTTTAATACTGTTCACATTGACTGTATGGCAATCAGATGGTGTGTGGGATGAAGCCATCTTAGAAAGGATATGGAGGGGAGCATTGATTTCTTTTTTCCTTTTAAGGACCACATTATTTTCTCCTTCCTGATCCAGCAGCCCCTAACCCGTTTGTCCTTGCTTTCCATTTCTGAGCACCTCTACCCTTGGATCCCATTTCAATGTAAGTGGTCCCTTCTGGGTGGGATGACTTATTAGAGGAGGAATCTGAATCTTCTCCAGATTCTGCAGAGGTGTCTTGTAGAACATCATAAGGATTTGAGACTGGTCTAGAAGTCCTGAGTGCTTTTGAGGGAGGTGGGGCAGCCTTTTGTTTTGACCTCATTGAGCACCTACAGCTAACCTGAACTGGCTCGGGGGGGGGGCATTTCTGTGTTAGTAGGGGCTGCCTTACTTGCTCTGTAGCAACATTCTCCTTCTGTAGGGAAGAGGGGGCTGTAGTGTTTGCTCCTTAACTCTTCTTCATACGGGCAACTACTGGAGGCTCAACAGAAGTGGAAGGCCTTGATCGGCCAAGATCCTACTGTGCTGGATTAGATCTGCTCCTGAGCTTTGCCTGTTGGGCCTGAGAGATAATAAACTGCTGGTCCACTCCATCATCATGGTGCTCCTGTTTCTGAGCTGCCCATGGACAATTTTGAAAGGTGTGCCCAGGTTTCTCGCACAGATTACATTTGCTCTCATTTAAGCAGGTTGAGCTTACATGGCCTAACTCCCCACAAAGAGTACATTTTACCCGGTCACAGGCACTGCTCAGGTGAGAGGGATCTCCACACCTATAACAGGCTTTAGGCTGTCCTGAATAAAATAACCCCCCCCCATCTCGACTCAAAAAGGAATTTGGCAGGTGAGTGATTTCAGAGTCATCAGACATTAGTAGTACTTTTACCCTCCACCCACCAGTCCATATATTCTCTGTGTCTAATATGGCTTCAGGTTCTCCAATTACAGTGCAGTGCATCTTTAATCAACAGAGAACATCAAACAAATCCACCCCTTCATTTCTAAATAAAATTGAGATAGTCTTATACACTGGCTTTGTCAATGGAATTGTCAAAAAAGGTGTCCACAGAGTTATTTTTCTCAATAAGTGATATTTAGCCCAGAATCTTTCCAATCCTCGATGTTTTAAAACTGATGTCAAAAGTTGTTTCTCCAGAAATGTAGATTAACACATACAGTTCATGTGCGAAGAACTTCATGGAATCTTTTAATTAATTTCTGGCAACAAATACCCGATCAGGAGGGTCCTGCATGCCCCCTATATAAGATAGTCTTACAGCGTTATGACGCTTGGCTGGTAAAATGGGCAACCGAAACAGTGAAAAAATTTTTTTTCTGTTTCTCAGGCATTACATTTAAGGGGGCTTCTCTCTGAGTCAATACAGTTCTAGCGCTTTCAAGTGGAGCTTCAGTAGAGAGAAGATTTAGAGTAGAGTTTTGAGCCAAGATAAGGCCTTCGGGAATTGCTAGTGGATCAGGTGTGGCAAGGTTAGCACTTATTTCCCCTTTATTGTTAAGCCTACTGAATGCTTCATTTGGCAAAAAATCTTCTACTGTAGCCATTCATATAGGGGACTTGCTCAATGTCTATTTTCCTGTATTCAACCATTTTTCCCACCCTGTATCCTCTAGTGCCATTTCTACGGTCCAGGACCCTGTCCCAGGTACATCATTAGCTTGCACAACATTTTTGGGGGAAGTCCAAGTCAATTTGTTTGTTCATACTTTTATCTTCACATACAGAAGCAGTATATGCATCAGACATAGAAACACATGCAGACTTACTGTTCCCCACAGCAGAGGGCAGGTCCTTTAAGCTTCTTACTTCTTTACTCAGCTGATTCTTGACATCATTGGCCTAGCTGTCAGATTGGGACCACCAAATCTTCTGCATTAGGGCCACTTTCTGTGCTAGGAATTTCCTCTCTTCTGACTCTATTAGTAGCTGCAATTCATATGTTTCTTTTGACAGTGTACCTTGAGGAACATCCAAAGTTCAAACCTCATTTTCCTCAGAACTTGAGACCATCTCTGAATCCTTTTCCTTTTCAGTAGCTACTGCTTCCTATTTGTTTTGTTCCATATTACCTGGCTATGACTCTGCTTGCACCATAACAATATTTTCCACCACTTGTCCATTTAAACCTTCAGTTTCAGGCATAGTTGAGGCGAGGGAGGAGATAGACTTTCCCACCTCCATTGTTTCCAACCTCATTCCAGTGCTCTCGTCCACCATCTTGGCTGGCCAGAATCTCCCCCCACTGGTGAATCTATGGACCTGTGTACCTGGATTTCTCAAAAGCTTTTGATAAATTTCCTCATCTAGAATTAATAGAGGTACTAAAAAACATGGAAATACATGAAAATATTGCTAACTGGGATTACTCATGGCTTTTAGGTAGAATACAGAGAGTGAGCATAAGTGGGTACTTTCTGACTCGGCGGTGGTGATGAGTGGAGTCCCTCAGGATTCGGTTTTGGGGCCATGTTTGTTTAATATGTATGTGTCATCAATATAATATGATAAAGGGAATCTATGGCTAACCAAATTTGTGGACGACTATAGAATGGGAACAATCGTAAAAAAGCAAGAGGATGCAAAGGCATTACAGGTGGTACTACATTACATACAAGAATGGACTATTAAACAGAAATTATATCTGAATCAAGATAAGTGTACAGTCATGCAAATGGGTAAAAACAACCCAGTTAATATCTATACTTTAAATAACACCATCCTGAAAAGGATAACTGAAGAAAGAGACATGGGTATAGCTATACTGAAGATTTACAGTTTAAAACTCCCTGTAAAAATATTGTACAATGTTGTAACAGAGTATTACATAGCACGATCAGGCATATTGTGAGTAGAGAGAAGGAGGTGCTGGTTCTACTGAATAATTCACTGGTGAGGCCAATACAGGAATATGGGGCCCTAGTCTGGTCTTCATACAAAAATACCAAGATTGACAGGATAGAAAAAGTACAGAGAAGAGCAACAAGAGCAGTAAGGGACCAGAAAGGTGTGGATTATAAAACTAGGATGAGTAATTTAGATTTGTATTTCTTGGAATACAGAGGAGCTAGGGGAGTCATGTGCCTGTTATACAAAGTCTTGGAAAACAATGTACTTTGGGACAGTCTAGGGCTGAAACTTAAGGACTAAGTCCATAACACAAGGGAACACCCATTTCAACTTCATAGGAGCAAATGTAATTTAGTAAGGAAACAGAAGTGGTTTAGCCAAAGAGTTGTACCAGTTTGGAATAAACTACCACTGGATCTAGCGGATAATTCACCCTTGAATGAATTCAAAACCAAATTAGACAAATAGTTTAGAGAGAAAGGTCATGCTTATTACCTGAGCAAGCATCATTGACAGAAGTCCATTTTAAGATCAGATACTACCTATGATACCTTCTATGATGTCTATTTGGATGAATCAGCTCCAGTGTCTTCTCCCTGCCCTGCTGGATCTGGATGAAACAGGTTTCATGCATAGCAGCCACACCCATGATAATGTGTGTTATATTTTGTTGCTTTTAGACTATCTTTGTCAGCATTCAATGCCTCTGGTCTTGTCCAGCTTTAATGCAGAGAAAGCCTCTGGCCATGTGTCATGGTCCTTTCTTTGGTTAATGCTGTGGGCTTTTGGATTTCCCTTAAACTTTATTACTATGTTAAAACAGTTATATTATTTACCCCAGGCTTTTGTTAAGGTCAATAGATCCCTTTCCACTTCATTCGCTTTAGCCAGCATCACCTGTTGGAGGTACCCACCCTCCATTGCTCTTTGCTCCTTATATTGAGCCACTTGCTTCCTGTATTAGACAGTCACCTATTATTTAAGGCATTCCTCTGGGGGGGGCCGGGGGTATAAGATCACGTTATTTACTGATGTCTCAGTGATTGGTCTTTGCTGTAACATCATTGGCAAGCCATTACCATTTTGCCACTTGGAATTACTGGAAGTACTGCTGTGACTGTTCGGTTGACTTGGAGGTTGGATGGAGCATTTGTGGGGGCCCACACCTGCTCATTCAGGGGGTGCCTGCTGTGTGTTGGGGCCTTGACTAAAAGCGCCAGTGCAGGTCTATTGGAGAGCGGATATGTTACTGGCAGCCTCTGGGTTTCTTGGGAGGATTACCGATGAGTGGACTCTGAGCCATAGTTTGTGGATCCATTTGTGTGGGGCAATTGCTTGCCGAGGTGGGTGGTGTAGGACCCCTCCTCCGTTCCTTGGTTCAGCACTTCTGGCTGTGATTGTGCTGCAGGCTTTTGCTGTGGAAATCCCTAAAGCAAAGACTTGTTGAAAGAGGAGAACTGCTCAAGAAGAACAGCTATAATATAAGCAAGATTTAATTTCCAAGAGCCAATTGGAGGGATCCTTTGCTCTGTTGGTTTGCTATATTTCTTTGCTCCAGATCAGTCCATCATCTGGTACTGTAAATATTTTATTTTAGAGGCAGTGAGACAGCCTCTGTGATTTTAAATACTTATCAGATTCAACATCTGTGGCAGTGAGAGGGCCACTTTTTGGATATTCTTACAAGGGTTAGGTGAAAGCTACCCTTGCTTAAACTCTAAAGGGCTTGGCAAAAGACAATCTAATATATTTTATTGGAAACTAATAACTAAGTTTACTTAGAGCTGTGCCTGTTGTAATCCTTTTTTGGATTGCTGGTTTTTGGGTTTTAAATTAGGGGTGGGATTGCTTTTTGTGTTATTGAGTTAATTTGTTTTGGGTTGGGTTTTGATTTTAGTTTATCTGTTTTTTATTTGTGTTTTTTGGAATGTATTTTGGAGGTTTAGCGATGGTCAGGCACTATTCCCCTACCAGGCTCAGGGAATTCCATCCCTTTGAATGTCTCCCTTTGTTTTGTCATCTGACACCTATTTTAGGAGTCATGCTCTGGGCATACTTTACGGGTATAAAGGAATGGGGAGATCTGGGCCTGGTGGGGGACAGGAAAGGGGAAGGCAGATTGGAGCCGTGGGGTCCAGGAGATGCCCTGGGGTGAAATGGAGTCAGGAAAGAGGTTCTCCCTTTATTTTCCCTATACCCAAGGGCTCCGATGTTAGCAGGCAGGTGCCAAGGTCTTCTCTGATGGCTCATCCTACCTTGGCAGTGTTATGTAATGACAGATCTAGTAAAAACAAGACATTTATAATAGCTGATCTTGTTGGAACAACTGATCTGGCTTGCATCACTGAGACCTGGCTGGATGAAAATGTAGGTCCTGTATTGGCTTCAGCAACTCCAGCTGGGTTCTCAGTGATACACCATCCAAGGTTGGATTGTAGGGGCGGAGGTGTGGCCATTATGTTTAAAACTGAGCTGGGTTTTGTGGATGTGCCATTGGGAACTACCAGATTCTTTGAATATATCCTGGGAGAGGGTGTAGACTGTGGGATTCTCCTCTTCTACTGTACACCAAGAGATGGAGAAAAATTCATGCAGGAGATAGCAGACTTCATCATCGACATGGTGAGAGGTCCCCCAGATGGATAGCTCTAGGGTACTTCAGTGCCTGGGTCGATAAACTCTCGCATTTTGGTCAAAATCTCCTCTAGCTGACGACAACGCTAGGTAGTTTACACAGGTAGGTACCTCCTCAACCCATGTAGAGGGTCATTCGTTGGATCTGATCTTCCTTTTGGGTATGGAGATAGTTGATCTGGGGGTGGAACCAGTCAGCTAGTCTGACCATCACACCATAAGATTCAGCTTCAGGGGGGAGTCACGTGATGCAGAGCCGTAGCGGTTGTGTTCTCCGCGAGCTCCGCTTACCAAACCCGATTTTTCGCTTTTAGACCCCTTAATTGTGTGTAAATCTGATCATTTTTGCTGGGATTGACAGTTGCGAGGTGCGATAGAGCTGTTTGAACCGACATATGGAGGCGGAAATGAAAAAAGCGCAGCCTAAGCATACCCCCTGACTACTCCCGAAAAGGCCGCTAAAAAGTCTAAGGCCTCGGCGCTACAGTTGTCACAGGGCCCAGGAGAGTTGCATGGGGCAGAGGAGCCTCTTACTCTGGCTAAGTTCCTAGCAGAATTCAGACCCTTCAGGGCTACACTACATGACATGGCTTGTGAAATCAAGTCCCTTTCTACAACCATGGAAGATTTGAACAGGAAAATATCAGATAATTTTGCAAGAATTAAGTCACTGGAAACAACTAAGGAACAGATGGAAGCCAATATAATTGCACTGCAGCAAAAGCTTGCTAAGGTGGACTCTAAGCTTGAAGATTTAGAGGGAAGAAGCCGTCGCAACAATGTTGTGATTATTGGCTTGCCTGAGAAAGCTGAAGGTTTGGATCCAATCAAGTTTATACAAAAGTTAATTGTGAAAGTGGCTGGGCCCACACCTTTTGGCTCCTCTTACATAATTGAACGAGCACATAGAGCTCTACGCCCATTACCTCCCCCCAGGCGGTCCACCGAGAACATTTATTTTTCAGTTCCTGAATTATCAGGAGTGGCAGCTATTTGTTACCAAGGCCAGAGATAATAAGGAATTATACTGGGAAGGGGCAAAACTTAGAGTAGTGCAGGTTCTCCCGTTCACCGTGCGGCAAAGGAGGGCAGCTTTCCACGTGGTGGTTAAAAAGTTGATTGCAGCTGAGGTTAAATTTCAGATGATTTATCCTGCAAGACTTCAGGTGAAGATTCAAGACGAATGGAAAACATTTGAGTCACCAGAACTGGCTAGGGAAACCCTGCAGAAGAGTCTGCCTGCCTTATTTAAGGACCCTTGAAGACTCATCTTATTATGGAACTTTCGAGTTTCTTTATGGGGGACTATGGGTATTTTCTGGATTGACAACCATGACCATTTGGTACTAATGCCTAGGGGACGCATATGTGAACTGGGACCTCTATTGGGCTGAATTGGTGCAGCTAACATTTTTGCTGTGGTATGATGCCTCCTCGGCCCAGCTCTGCTTTGCGCTATGGCCCTGTTATTTGACAGCATATCAGGCTTAATATTGGTTTGGCCGTTTCGGGGTCTTTGTATAGGGGAGCTGGGGCCCGGCTAAATGGCCTGTATGCTGTGCTCTACAACTGAGTGGCGGTTGTGGTTCCTTATTATTCTTCTCCTTTTTTCTTCAGAGCAGTGTTTGGCTATGTGTGCCTGTATGATGTTATATATCTGTTGTGATTCAAGTATCCAGGGTTAATCCTCTTTTTGGCTCTGGTGGGGGTCTTTTTTGTAGTTAAAGGGGTAGACAACGGTCATGTAGATGCCACTCGATTGTAACTGGCGTGGATGATAAAGTTTCTGGGGTGTATATGGTTACTTTCTAAAGGGGATACTAATATTAATATGGTGTAAAATAGGTTGTCTTACGGGGTATATCTTAGTAGGTAAGGGGTTGCATCATTATTAGTGTGATTTATTGTTCGGGGGAGGCGGGGCAGGACAGGGGAGTAAGCTGAGTGTCCTGGTATCATGGGCCATGTGGTACATATGCGGGGGCGGGCTGGGTTTGTTGGTTTTGGGATACTTCATCTGGGGTATGGGATAGTGGGGGTGGGGGTTATTTTACTAGAGCACTCATGAAAAGGTTTATGGGCAGTTGTTCACAGTTCCTTTCTGATATCGCTGGCAATGAGGAGAGTTGTACTCATGTTGTATTTCTGAGGCTGATATGGATACATTGATACAAACTAAGTTTTTACTTGGAATGTTAAAGGGCTCAGCTTAAAGATAAGCAATATAGAATTCTCAAACATTTGGACCTTTTAAGGCTGAAGTTGTGTTTCTACAAAGCAGCATCTGCTACTCTCGGAAGCGAATGTTATGAGGAAGCTCAAATTGGCCAGGTTTTTGCCTCCCAGGGTAATACGCAAAGTAGGGGGGTTATGTTGCTGTTACATAGATCTTTGTTGTTTAGGCCGCTACAGGTCATTCAGGATCCAGAGGGCAGATATGTGCTAGTTAGAGGGAAGTTTCAAAATATGGAAATATTACTGGGATCCATATATGGTCCCAATGTGGATACCCAGGACTTTTTTGTGGGGTTAGTTAAGGTATTGCTGCCTTTTGTTCACCTCCCGATGGTTCTGGGTGGCAATTTCAATCTGACTCTGGATCCTTTGTTGGACAGATCTGGTAAATCCCAGCTCTGCTTAACCCCTGCGATCCAGGCAATGTCTGAGCTGCTCGATCAGCTTGGGCTGACAGAAATTTGGCGGGTCCTTCACCCAGACTCCAAGGAATTCACTTTTACCTCCTCTGCCCATGGGACCTCTTCCCGTCTGGATTATTTTTTTCTCTCCCGGTCTCTCCTTAGAGGAGTTCTTAATTCTGAAATCCTACCTGGGCCTATTTCAGATCATGCAGCCTTAATGGTAACTATTTCTTTTGTGTCTCTTACGAGGAAAGGAAACAGATGGAAATTTAATAATCAAATCCTCAGGGCACCTAGTGTGGTTAAGCTTATAACCGAACAGATTGAGGAATTCATACGGAACAATCTGAATAATGAGACTCGTTCAGATATTTTTTGGGGGGCGTTTAAGTCCTATCTAAGGGGGGTTTTGATTAGCCTAGTGGTGAGTAGGAAAAGGGAAAAGAACAAAGCTATGATGGAGTTACTGACACGCATTAGAGATGGAATGCACCAACCATCCTGCCAGGGATATGGAAGAGGAGTTAATTAAGACCAGGGATGCGTATCTTAGGTTGCTTGGTGAACAATCAGAGCTGGCTTTAGTCAAGATGAAGGTCAATTATATTGATCAGGGTGAAAAGCCTGGGAAGTTATTAGCTAGGCGTTTGTCGCAGTTGGAATCTTCTAGATTAATTGAGGGAATTGTTTCCGGGGAGGATGGTTGCATCAAAACATCCCCAGTTGAAATCGCCCAACTTTTCTGTCAATATTTTGGGAATTTGTATAAAGAGATGGCAACTCCACCTTTGGAGTGTCATATGACTGCATTTTTTAAAGATCTTGATTTGCCTGTCCTGACTGAGCGGGAACGTAGCTCCCTTATGGCGGATATTACTTTAGCTGAGGTTGAATTGGCCATTAAGAACTTGTCCTTAGATAAAACACTGGGTCCGGATGGGTTCTCATCCAATTTTTATAAAGAATTCTCCTCCTTGCTAGCTCCTCACCTTCTCAGACTGTTTCGACATATATGTGCGGGGAATGAGACTGAGAAAGCCTTTTTTGAAGCTTTTATTGTTCTACTCCCCAAACCTAACAGGCCCACTACTGACCCGGCTAGTTATAGACCCATTTCGCTGTTAAATTGCAATTTAAAGATATTAGCCAAATTACTGGCAGATCGTATAAATAAGATACTGCCCAAGCTAATGGGGAGTGAGCAGGTAGGTTTTATGAAGGGCAGATCTTCAATTGATCATTTCAGAACTTTGGCTCATGTTTTCTCGGTTTCCGAGGAGGCCAATCTCCCAATGGCGTTGGTCTCCTTGGATGCCAAGAAAGCTTTCGATAGGGTCTATTGGGAGTTTTTATTTGAAACTATGCGAAAGTTCGGGTTCCCTGAAAAATTTTTAGGTTGGCTGAGAGCCCTATATTCCAACATATCAGCTAGAATCAGTTGTAATGGAGTTATCTCCAACTCTTTTCCATTACATGTGGGTACAAGGCAGGGATGCCCCTTGTCCCCATTATTATTTAATTTGTATTTGGAACCCTTGATATGGAGAATACTCCATGAACAGGAGATAGAACCCATTAAGATACTGGGATTTCCTATTAAGGTTACTGCTTATGCAGATGATCTCTAGATATATGTGTCGAGACCTGTTAAATCTATTCCTAAATTGTTGGATTTGTTAAAACAGTTTAATCAGGTTTCGAATTATAAACTAAATTTAGACAAAACAGTGGTCTATCCTCTTAATACTAGGGTATTTAAAAGGGAGATAATATAACTTGGACTGAAATGGAGCCCAGGTTCCTTTAAATACCTGGGTCTGGTACTAACTCAAAATATGGTGCGTCTCTGTCAATTGAAATTGGATTCCCTGATTCACACCATAGAACTTGATCTTAAGAGATGGACTCAATTCCCTCTATCCTTATGGGGAAGAATTAGCGTAGTGAAAATGAATATATTTCCCAGGCTTTTCTACCCTTTAAGTAGACTAGATATTTTTCTCCCGCTATCCTGGTTTAAGAATCTTCATGCTTTAATTGCGGATTTTGTCTGGAGCCATAAATAATCTAGAATGGCCTACCACAAATTGGCTGCTCCCAAACTAATAGGTGGCCTAAGATTGCCCCACTTTGGTTTGTATTTGTGGGCAGCTCAGCTGAGTAAATATGGTAGATGGGCATGGTTTGATAACATGGCTAATTCACTTGATTATGTCCCTTTATGGGTTAAACTGGAAATGGCATTAATTACCAGACATGGGATTAATCCTAGTGCCCTTTTCTTTTTATCTCCTAAAGCGCTTCCATTAGCTTTGAAAAAATCTCCAATTGGAGTGGCGGTTAGGTCTCATAGCCAGCTGTGTGGCTTTATCAAATATAATCATCTGGAGGAAAGGGGGCAGCCGATTTGGGGGAATCCACAATTTCTGATAGGCAATAGGGTAATTAAACCAGGTTGGCTGGAGAAGTTAAGGGATTGCTCTTTGGGTGACTTCCTTGATGGAAATGGAGGCGTAATCCCGGCCCAGGTAATAATAGAAAGGTTTAGACTTGTTAATAAAGATATTTTTAAAATATTGCAGCTCAGGCATGTTTTGTTAAGGAAAGTGGGTAGGAAAGTGGAACAAGTACCTTCCATTGGATTTTTGGAGACTATACGCCCATTGGTTGGTGCATCGCAGGCAATCTCTAAGATTTACTTAGTCTTGTTTCAATGGGCCTATCCGGCGAATCTTGCTTCATGCATTTATTGGAATGATGTATTTCCAGATACTTCCTTAGACTAGATGGGAATTTGGACAGCTTGTCATAAATACCTTAAGCCTGACCAATTAAGGCTTATACAATTCAAGGTTGTGCATAATATTTATTACTCACCCCAGAAACTGAAAGATCTGGGTCTACTGCACGACCCTAAATGCTATAAATGTGAAGCGGATTTAGGAGACCTTTTGCATATTTTCTGGAATTGCCCTCTGATAGCCCCCTTTATGGGCTGAAATTCAGAACAACCTCAATCCGCTTTTAGGCCTAGAAGATATGTTTAGACCGGAGGTTTGTGTATTGGGTGAAATGACTGCCTTTTCCATTAGGAACAGGAAATTTTATATGGCCTTGATTGCCGTCACAGTCAAAAAGCTTGTGCTTCGACATTGGAAGGACAAGTTCTGTCCTTCTTACAATGAATGGTTAAATGAGCTCCTGGCCTTTTTAAGAATGGAAAGAATGATAGCCATTATCCATAATCACTTGCATCTTTTTGAAAGGATCTGGGGACTATTTGAAATTTGCTATTCTAAGTAGACCTTGACTTTATCCGAGTACCATCACACTCATTGCGTGTGCCTTGGGAGGGGAGGGGAGCTTTTTTGATGGGTGGGGGGGTGGAGTATTGGGAGGGAGGAGTGGGTTTGTGGGTTTTGTTGTTTTATTGGGTTTTATAGCTAGCAGGGGTTAGGTAGGGGGGTACTTGCAGAGTAAATTTCAATCGTATGTGATTGGACATTTATTGCTATGATGTGAACACTATTGTATGTCCTTGGTTGGCCTTTTTTCTGCTGAAAATCAATAAAGTTTAAATGGAAGAAAAAAAAAGATTCAGCTTCAGCGTCCCCACTAATAGATCTGCTCTTACAGAGATGATTCAGTACCACCCTTTAAGGGGGGTTAATCCCAGTGACCTATCAGTGGAGCTGAACCTATTGGGTTTGTCAGGTGAATGTATGAGTCCAGATGATATTATATTAGCCTATAATAAGGCTGTGGGAGATGCTCTGGACAAGATTGCTGCTGTTTGTGTTCGACCTCTCACCCCTCGCCCAAGAAGCCCTTCATTTGAAGGCTCCTTGAAGGAGTTGAGGTGAGTCAGTCGAAGGTTGGAGAGATCATGGCAGAGGTCTGGCCATGATGCTGACAGGCTTAGGTTGAGGCAACTATCATTCAGAAATCACCTGTAAGAAGGCAGAATTCCCGTCCAGGAAGATTTCTGCTGTGCGAAATCAACCAGCTCAACTTTTTCAGACTGTTGACAGATTGGATTGCACAATCTGTCTCCAGTTCAGAGAAGATTTTTCTCAGCTAAGATATGAAAAGTTTGCTAGATGTTTCACAGATAAGGTTGCCAGCATCTGGTCTGGCAGCAGTCTGTCCTCTCCTGTGAGGGATTGCAGTGATCGACAGGAGGTGGAAAGCACTCAGTCTGTCTGGTCAGACTTCTACCTGCTGGAATTCATGGACATTGTAATGACCTTTCAAACACTGCGCCCAACTTGTTGTAGTTTGGATCCGGGCCCTACACCCCTCTTAGTGGGATGTGTAAATGTTATCTGCCTGATCCTTGCTGAAATTGTCTGGAAGTCCTTGGAGAGTGGGGTCTTTCTTGACCCCCTCAAGGAGGCAGTCGTTCAACCAATCCTTAAGAAATCCTCCCTGGATCCAGACTGTCTAGCTAACTACTGACTTAATGCTAACCTGCCATTTGTTGGTAAGGTTATTGAAAAAGTGGTTGCACTGCAATTGGATGATCATCTTACAACACACAATATCTATGATTCTCTCCAGTTTGGTTTTAGGAAGAAGCATAGCATGAAGATTGCTCTTGTCCAGGTACTGAATGACCTCCTAATGGCTAGAGATCGAAAGGCTCACACCATTCTGGTCCTTCTTGATCTCTGCTGTATTTGACACTGTAGACCATGGTGTACTACTGAAGCACCTGTGGCTTTTTTGTGGGCTGTCTGGTACAGTCCTTAAATGGTTCCATTCTTTCCTCACAGGCAGGTCTTAGAGTTACCACCGGAATTTATTCCTCTGGTCCTCACTTTCTGCTCTGTGGGGTGCTGCAGGGCTCCATTTTGGCCCCCATGTTGTTTGCAGTGTACATGCTGCCATTGGGAGATATCATCAGGTGATACAATCCGAGTTTTCACTGCTATGCAGATGATACTCAGCTGTATATGTCCTTTCTGCCCAGACAGAATGATGCACTCCCTTTGCTAAATAATTGCCTTGCTGAAATCATAACTTGAATGAGCTCCAGTTGGTTGAGACTGAATCCAGAAAAGACTGAAGTGCTGGTAGTGGACCCAGGTCATCCAGGGGTGGATTTGGGGGGCTGGACAACCATCAGATGTATTGCTTTGTGGTATACAGCCCACTACCTCAGACCACATGCAAAACCTGGGTATTATTTTTGATGATGGTTTGACTCTAAAGGCTCAAGTTTCAGCAGTCATTAAATCATCTTTTTATCATCTTAGGAATATCACCCGGGTGAAACACCTGGTTCCTCCGGATGATTTTCCAACATTAGTCCATGGCTTTGTCACCACCTGTCTTGATTACTGCAGTTCCCTCTACCTAGGGCTACCTGGGGTTAATATCCACTGCTTGCAGCTGGTGCAGAATGAGGCAGCCAGGCTTCTGAATGGGACTTCTAGGACCAGTCATATTACGTCTGTGCTTTGCAAACTGCACTGGCTGCCTGTTCAGTGGTGGACCACCTCTAAGGTTGGCTTGCTACCCTTTAAAGCCCTTCATGATCAGGGACCTGGCCACCTGCAAGATATCCTTGCACCCTACTGCCCCCTCCACCCTCTCCATTCAGCCAATGAGGGATTGCTGGAGATTCCCAGGGTACAAATGAAGACATCTGGATCTCGAGCTTTCTTTTTCTTGACTTCAACCCTGTGGAATTCTCTACCTTGTCAGTTGAGAGAATGCCTGACTGTTGACAGATTTAAAGTTAAGTTAAAAATGTATTTGCTTGATTTAGCCTTCCCAAAATATTGATAACTTGTTTTATTGTTCTTTTAACTTTATGTATACTGTTGCAGTTGGTTTTATGTACAGCGCCATGGTTTGGAAAAGCGCTATAAAAAATAAAGATTGAAGATTGAATTGAATATTCTTTTAACACTTTCTGAACCTTATACATCACTACCTCTGATCTTCTGTCTCCTAGACACTTTTGAGTGGTTGGCTGAATTTTGTTTAAATAAAAGTAAAAGATGTTAATTTAGCAAATGACGCCATTTTATTCTTCATTTTCTTCGGTAAGGTTGCAAACCTCCACTTCAAACATATTTTTTTTTTCAAATTGAACAAACTTTATTGAACTTGATTAGAAAGAGGCAAACAATGATCATAAAAAGGATAAATGATAAATAATATACAGACCAAAATAGATAAGACAATCACTAAGCTAAGTATCTATGAGTTAGTAACAATTGTGATAAAATAAACCAGAACCATGAGTCATTCCAGTCAAGCTATAAACCAATATTCCCACCCATCCCCCCTTCCACTGAACACCCAAGGGAAAGAAAAACTCCCCTTTTCTCCACAGACAGAGCTATTCCCAAAAGTAGCAATGACAATAACATAACAGATGGTGTGCAACAGAAAATGGAACTTCATGTGATGGATTTATGTCATGTGGGCGAAAGCGGAATCGCGATAGGTGACAGGGAGAGTGTACATGGCTGAAATCAATTTCAGTGATGTACACCCCCAGTGCACAAGAAAATGGCACTAGAGACTTAGATTTATAATGCCTATGTGGTGGGGCTGCACCCCCCACACCCCCATACTAAAGGATTGTTAACTCCAGGGGGCTATATGTTGGGGAGGGACAAAATCTGGATAAATAAAGAATTTGGGGGCAGGGATAAAAATGTAGGTGTGCCTGGACACAAACCTGGAACCCTCACAGCTTTAGGCTGCCACCCAACCACCATGCTACAAGGACAGCTTGACAGCCCCACACCAACCATGCCAGGCCAATCCTCCCTGCCTTCCATCACACTCGCTCCCCTCCATGTATGTATACATATAGCGATGTCCTGTCACTATATGTGCCTACCTCCCCCATCCGGTCACTCTTCTGCAGCAGTAGCCCAGTCGACATTCACTGGGATTGAGTCACCATTATTGCCAGCACTCAATCACCAAAGCCCATGTCACGGGCTACCCATATTACTGAAGAAGAAAAAATAAGGATATCAGACTGAGAAGCAAGTCCAGGCACAATTCATCCCAACCTTTTCCAGGGCAATGAGGCACAAGTAACTGAGCATCACCAAACACCGAGGGTCAACAGGGTATAAAGCGGTTCCCATACCCGAGTGTATTTCTCTTTGAAGTCTAACATATTTGCAATAATGCATTTGACTTTCAAGGCAAAAAGCATTTCCCAATATCATTCTACATAAGTAAGTAAAATTGTATTTGTATGAGGTGCCCTTCCAAAGCTCAGGGCGCCTTTATAATAATATCACAGCATTATAAATAAAAACAGATAAAACACTAACAATCACTCAGTGAGTCCATGCAAATGCCTAGTTAAATAGGTGTGTTCAAGGATTTTTTAAATCCTTCCACAGTCAGGCTTTCTCATATCTGGAGAGCTAGAGAATTCCGCAGCATAGGTGTCATAAAGGCAAAAGAGCTGCCTCCAGATGTTTTCAGGGATACCCTGGGAATCTCTAGCAATCCCTCACCAGAGGATCTGAGTGAGCGGTGGGAGAGTAAGAGTACAGAAGTTATTTCAGGTAGTGAGGTCCCTGCTCGAGTAGGGCCTTACAGGTCAGCAATGAGACCTTGAAGGTGATCCACCAGTGTATTGGCAGCCAGTGCAGTTCATGCAAGACACAGGCATTGTATGACTTTAATCTAGGGGTTCCAGTCAACAACCTGGCAGTTGCATTCTGCACTAGTTATAAGTGGTGGATATCCACCCCCATTAGCCCTAGGTAGAGGACATTGCAGTAATCAAAATGACTGGTGACAAAGGCGTGGACTAAAGTAGGAAGATCTTCAGGTGGGACCAGGCGTTTCATCCGGGCTATATTCCTTAGATGGTAAAAGGAGGATTTGACTACAGCTGAAACCTGGGCTCTCAGGGTCAGGCCTTCATCAAATACCACACCCAGATTATGGACCTGGCCAGAGGCAATAAGTGGGGTCCCCCCAAAATATAAACCTGATGGTTTCCCACCCTTGCCCCTGTTGTCCTATAACCAGGGTCCACTACCAGTACCTCTGTTTTACTCGAGTTCAACCAAAGCCAGCTAGTACTCATCCAGTTCTGTATCTCCAGCAGGCAATTATTAAACACAGTGACAGAGTCTAACTCCTGTTCAGGCACAAAAAACATGTAGAGTTGAGAATCATCAGCATAGCAATGAAAACGTAACCCGTACCATCTTATGTCACCTAATGAGAGCATATACACTGCAAATAACATGGGGGACAGCACTGAACCCTGTGGAACCCTGCAGGGCAGCCAGTGAGGGGCAGAGGAATAAATACTCAACACCGCTCTCTGGGATCTACCCTCGAGGAAAGATTGAAACCAACTGAGGACCACCCCCTCAGCCCACACAAGAGCCAGAGGCACTTAAGCAGCATCCCATAATCAACAGTGTCAAATGCCACTGAGAGATAAAGGAGAACCAAAATGGAATGGGTTCTCTGATCTCTCACCTTCAGAAGGCCATTTAGTACCCACACCAGGGAAGTCTCTGTGCTGTACATTTTCCTGAAGCCAGACTTAAGATGGTCATATATATTGTAGTTGGTTAAATGATCCTCCAGCTGCTAGGCGACCACCTTCTGAATAACTTACCCTGTGAAGGGCAAGTTCAAGACTGGTCTGTAGTTTGCTAGGCAGTCAGGATCAAGGGAGTTTTTTTTCAAGAGGGGGCATACTACCACCTCCTTTAAGGGATCTGGTAAGATCCCTCTCTCCAATGAAACCACCACTATCCCAGCAAGGTCCAGGTGGATAACCTCTGCACACCCCACTACTAGGTGTGTAGGGCCCAGATCCAAACTACAGTAGGTTGACCATAAAGTCTGGATAATCCTCACTATATCTAAGACTACCGGTTGGCCAAAGGAGAACCAAGTCAACTGGGTATTAGTGCCATCCGATTGATTAGTATAAGATCCAATGGGAAGACACTGGCTGCTCTCATCCCTGGTGGTGGATACCTTATCAGTGAAAAACTGCGAAAGCTCCTCACACTGTACTTGTGACAATGCTTGACTGGGATGAAGACAGGCTGGATTGAACAGTCTGTCCACAGTCAAAGTGCTGGGCTGACCTATTCTTTGCTGTAGCAATTTCCCTGGACAGGAACTCTGCCTTCTTATGGGAAATTGCAGATGGGTAGATCTTATAATGTTCCAGCAATGTAAGTTTATCCACCTCCAGGTGAATTTTCTGCTAGTATCTCTCCAACCTTCACCCTTGCCTCTTCAGTGCTTGGATTTCCCCATTAAACCAGGGGACAACCAGGCAAAGAGTAAGAGGGTGAACATGAGTTGGAGCAATGATATTCAGGGCCCCCGTAACAGCCCTATTATAGACCGGCACCAGGGGTCCTGGATCAGTGCTATCCTTTGGAGATCCCAAGAGGTCCAGCACCATCATTAGGCCTTCTGAGGTAACTCCTCTCAAGGGATGGCACTGTACCAACTCCTTTGGGGCAGGCCTATTTTGGGGGGGGCTGCAACACTGAATCTCAGGGTGTGATGGTCAGACCTGCTAACTGGCTCCACCGCCACATTGGAGATCTCCGTCCCCAGCCAGAACATCAAGTCCAATGAGTGCCCCCTCTCATGAGTTGCAGTGGTAATAACCCGTGTCTGGCCCAATTAATCCATCAAGTGGAGGTTTTGTCCAAATAGCAAGAACTCATCATTGACCTAGGCATTGAAATCCCTCAGAATCAACCAACTGGGGGACTCCAATACCATCTTGGTGATGAAGTCCTTCGTCCTTCAGGAACTCCATCCCATCACCTGGTGGACGATAAATGAGAAGGGTCCTGTAGCCTGCACCTGCACCCAGTATACACTCAAAGGAGTTGGTGACTACTGCTGGCATCTCCCTACAATCCAGTTCCTGTCTAAAACAGACAACAACCCCCCTTCCCCTATGGTCCACTCTTGGGCGGTGAATCACCGAGAACCCAGCCAGAACCACAGACTCCAAAATAGGGCCTGCACTTCCATCGAGCCAGGTCTCAGTGATGCAAGCCAGGTCAACAGAATCCACAAGATCCACAACCACTGCAGTCTTGTTCTTAATTGACCTGATATTGGTTAACACCACCTGAAAAGGATGGGCATCTGAGGATGGCCTTACTTCCTGCCTGACAAAGCCAGAGCCTTTGGGTACAGGCACAAGGCAAGGATAACCTTGTTCCTGTTTCCATTTTGTCCCAGAGCGTCACATGGTTCTCACTGTCTCAATTCATCCACTCCTTTCCCACCTCCCCCAAGAGTTCCTCTGATCCTTCCACTCCCTCATCTCCTTAAAATGCCAAAAGCCTGACATCTACTGTAAACTTCAAATGGGAGTGGAGGATGTTCAAACGGATGAAGATACTTTAGTCTCAAGGGGAGTACTGCCTGACCGTGTTCCTAATTACCTTAGCCATATCTCAGACACTCCACACACACCAATATTTATCTAATCACACCTCCACTCACTCAAAACACTTCCCCCTCCCAACTAATCCAAACTTCCTAAAATGTACCTAAAAATACATATACCCCTTACTCAAAGAAATAATAAGTTAACCTGTAGAAGCCAAATAAATAAGTATCAATTATGGTGTGCAAAAATCTCTTCTAATCTCCAATTAATGACTGTGATTTATTTTCTGCCCCCCCCCCACAGTGCTCTCACCACTGCAGGGTAGGAGCTTTTAAGAATTTTTATAGCACTCTCTCATGAGGCTAGATTTTAGTTTAGAAAAGTCCTTCCAATACATTATTCAACTTAGCGTTTAGTTCCATAGTCAAGACTTCATCAAAAGTGAAAATTTAGATTTTTTTCAGCCTCCCTCACCACTGCAGGATAGGAGCATTAAGATTTTTCCAGCCCCCTCTCATGAGGCTGGAGTTTTAGTGTCAAACAATCCTCAAAACTTCTCATTCAGATCATAGCCAAAACCTCACCCGAAAGTAAATAATGAAAAATGTACTTCACCAGTGGGTAGTCCAGAAAATCCTAATTATCTTCAATGGGAGTCTTTGTAATAACAGTGCAAGTAGCATTTAGGTGTCTCAAAGATTGTTCTAACTTCCAAGATCAGGATATACCCAGTCCTTCACCATGGTGACCCAGGCTGACCCACCCATTTGGTGATCCACCTGTTTCACCTAAGGGAAACAAATCCACTCCACTACCCTCCAGTGGCAATAGCATCTGTCCCTCTGTCCAGGCTGGGGACTCTGATCCCCTCTGGTTCACAAAAAGACCTGTTGCTGCTTGCCACACACACCCTGTCTTAGGTCTTCCTCCTAGCTGGTCCTCTCCAAAAGGTACTCGGCAAACTTCTTCCAAATTTGGTTTGACTGAGCTGTCATCCCAGTTGAAACCCACCACTCCATTTGTCATTCCTCCACATCTCCACAGTCTTCCAGACCACTCCACTGAACCTCCAAGCAGCTAAAGTTCCCTTGGGCAAGTTTGCAGTAGACAGTAAGCAGCTCCTTATAAATTCCTACTGCTTAATTTGCCACTGTTATTGTTTTATTGTTTTTGTAGGGCATTTATAAAAAAAGGCTCCCCTAGCACCTTCTGTCCTGGGTGTCATTGGAATCAGGGTTACAGCCCTAGTCTACACTCAGGCTGTACTTCTGTCCTGAAGATGCTCAGGCTCTACCTAACTCGATTGAAATCCCTAACTAGCTGGCTGTTTTACTACATGAAATGTAAATCCTAGCAGAAACTTAACAAAGCTTCACAAAGCTAACAAAATGTTAAAGAAAAATGGCTTAAAAATATATTTAAAAAGCAGCTCAAATGGACACCAAACTCTTAGCTAATTTTCAGGCATACCCAGTGTGTTGGCCATCTTCAAAGTCTGTCAAATGGTTGCTCTGTCTGTCAGGGACAGACTGATTGCACCAGTGCTGAAGAATAACTTTCTTGGCATAGGATAATATTAAAGCAATATGAGTTTTTTGATTGCCAATTATGGCCCCAGGAAAATCTCCCAGTATGCAAATATTGGCTGTGAATGCCTGGCCAAGCCCAAACAAAGGATTAAGGCATTGCCTAATTCTGTATCTTCGCAGAAAGGCACAACCCTTTCACAATTCCAAAAGTTATGAATCAGTGAACCTTGCTCCCTCTGGCACCTGATACTTAAGTCCAAAGACAGCTTACCCATTCTGTGAAGTTTAGTCTGAGTATAAAACATGTTATGTAAAATTTAGAACAGCATGAAACAATGCCTGTCCCATTTAATGTGCCTATAAATAGCTTTTCAGATGTAGGGCTAATCACAAAGACTTCCCCAATGGGGAAGAGCCTGATCCCAGGAGTAAAAATATATTTGCTCTTTCTCAGCAAGAAGCTCCCACAACCATGCATGATAAAAGTCTGTAGCATGGGATGCAGGGGCAACTGGCACCAAGGAAAGCAACTTATCTCTATACATTCTGGGCCAGACCTCAGTACCAAAATAATGAAACATGTGCCTGATTTGGAAGTACTTGAAACTCATGGATGGGAGCCAACTAAATTTCTGTTGGACTTCACAAAAGGTAAGAAGCATGCCAACGTGCACCAGATGATCAACAGACACCAGAGAGGGCCAGGCCACTTGAGTTAGCACCTTCCCAGTGATTTGCAAGTTAGGGTTCCCCAAAATGGGTTGAGTAGTGTCTAGATAGGGGTCCCGATTTAACAAACGGCATAGCTGTTTATGAACAGAGAATGGCCTATAGGAGAGTCTTTCAGAGATCCGGGAATCTTTTTAGAAGGAACGTACAGTAGGACATAAGGGTTCAAGCCTAATTGGGAACGCAATGAATGCTCAATATCCAGTCAGTGGGGAACATAATAGGGTTCCGGCATGCCTAAGGCCAGGTGACACCAGGGAAGATAACTTGAGCAGTGGATGGCCAAATATTAAAGGTAGACACTGGGGACCTTTAAGCCATCAGCCTCTCTTGTTCTCAAGTTTAACCAGAGCCCTCCAATAGGGTTTCCACTGCCACAGGAATTTAGAGAAAAGTCTGATATGAAGAAGTCAAGTTTTGGGCAGAGCCGGGTTAAGCATTATGAGAGGATATAAGAGCCATGGTAGAACATTCATTTTAAGAATTTTCAAAAGACCCCACAGAGACAAGGGCAATAAGGCCGGGCGATCTAGGTCAGTTTGAATTTGATTAAGAATATAGTCCAGATTTAAATGGGTCGGTGCTAAGGTAGATTCCCAAATCTTTAAGTTTAGCCTTGACCTGAAGAAGGCCCAGGTGCTCTACACTAGCCCGAGTAGTAATAGCATTCAAGGGCATGACCTCTGTTTTGTAATGGTTAAGCTTGTAATTAGAAATAATTCCAAATTGGGTTATAATGTCCAAAACAGCTGGTAATGAAATGGAGGGGGACATAACATGGAGAAGGATATCATCTGCATAAGCAGACAGTTTATAGTGCGATGGGCCTATGGAGATACCATGAACCTGAGAGGACAGATTCATTTTCCTGATCAATGGCTCCCCATTACAAAGAATGCATACTGAAGGACAAGTGTAGAGCACCTTATTCCAACAAATGAATTCAGAAGGGGACCCATACCTAGGGAGACTATATCAAAGGCCTTCTCTGCATCCAGGGAAGCCAAAACCGATGGAATGGTATGAGTCCCAGGACATGGAGATAAGCTGCAGGAGTTTCCTTAGATGGTAAGCGAACAGCCTGCCTGACACAAATCCCACCTGCTCCATACTGAGGAGACAGTTCCAGACTCTAATTTAACCTAGTGGCCAGGATTTTTGCCAGAATTCTTAAATCAACATTAATTAAAGATATAGGTCTATAATTAGTGACTACATAGATACATAGACAGTGTCGGCAGATAAGGGCCTATGGCCCACCCAGTCTGCCCATTTGAGCTTGTAAGTTCAGTTTGTTTTCCTAGAAGTCTGTTTCCCCTTACCTCTGACCTCTAGAATTCCTTTATGTCTATCCCATGCATTCTTAAATCCCGTGATTGTTTCAGCTCCCACCACTTCCTCTGGCAGGGTGTTCCACTTATCCACCACGGTTCTGTGAAGAAATTTTCTCATGTTTCCTCTGAATCGTCCTCCTCCAACTTCATCCATGCCCTCTAGTCCTGGAACATCTTTTCGCTGAAAATAGTGTTTTCTGCACTCTGTTTCTCCTGTAAGATACTTGTATGTCTCTATCATATCCCCTCTCTGCCTCCTCTCCTCCAGGAGTACATGTTCAGTTCCTTCAACCTGTCTTCATAGGACTTGTGATGCAATCCATGCACCATCTTTGTTGCCCTCCTCTGAGCCTTCTCTACCCTGTCTGTAATCTTACGTGGGATGGTCTCCAGAACTGTACACTGTACTCCAGGTGGGGGCCTCACTAGTGTCTTGCATAGCGGAATTATGACCTCCCTTTTCCTGCTGGTGATGCCCCTGCCTATACATCCAGCATCCTATTTGCTTTACCTGATGTTCTTGTCACACTGTTTCCCTACCTTGGAGGTCATCAGATGACACCCCAAGATCCCTTTCCTGCTTGGTGCATGCTATATCCTCACCCCCAACTGATATATTGTGCTAGGGTTTTTGCCCCATATGCATTATCTTGCACTTCTTTGCATTGAATTTCAACTGCCAAACCCTTGACCATTCTTCAAGTTTCTGCAGGTCCCTTCTCATTCTGTCTACACCCTCTGGTGTGTCTACTCTGTTACAGAGCTTTGTGTCATCAGCGAACAGTGAAATTCTGCCTTCTAGATCCTCGCAATGTCACTGATGAAGATGTTGAATAGGACAGGTCCAGCACTGATCCCTGTGGTACCCCACTGGTCCTCTTCCCTCTGTGGAGTGACAGCCATTTACCACCACCCTCTGTGTCCTGCCATCCAGCCAGTTACCTACCCACCACACTACTGTCCTGCCCACACCCATATTCCCCAGTTTGTGTAATAGTCTTCTATGTGGCACAGTGTCAAGGCCTTGCTGAAGTCCAGATAGGCCATTTCCACTGCCCTCCCTGATCCACCTCCTAGTCACCCAGTCAAACAATTCAATGAGATTAGTCTGACATGACCTCCCCTGGTGAAACCATGCTGCCTTGGGTCCTGTAGTCCATTGACAACCAGATGTTCCACCAATCTCTCCTTCAAGTGCTTCCATGATCTTCCCACTACCGAGGTGAGGCTGACTGGTCTGTAGTTCCTGCTTCCTCTTTGTTCCCGCTTTTGTATAAGGGACTACATCTACTGTCCTCCAGTCTTTGGGTACCTCCCTGTTTCCAGTGATTGGCTAAACAGGATAGCCAGAGGTTCAGACACCACCTCTCTTAGTTCTTAAGGACCCTGGGTGCACCCCATCCATCAGCCCCATTGCTTTGTCAACTCTTTTACTTCCAGTTCCTTCAGGACCCTTTCTGTGTAAAAGGACTTGTGTCCATTCTGGACCATTCTCACCCTTGTACTCCTTCAGACCCATTACCCCCTCTTCCTCAGTAAGACTGGGCAGAAATACCTGTTCAATGTCATCTTTACTGTGTCATCCTCCAGCATGACTCCCATCCCCCCCTTCAGTCTCACTATCCTCCTTTGTCTTTCTTTTTCACTTATGTACCTGTAAAGGTTTTGTCCCCTTTAACCACTGATTTTGCAATGTGTTCTTCTGTCTGAGCTTTGGCTTCCCTTACTGACTTCCCTGCTTCCCTTTGTTTCTCCTGGTACTTCTCCCTATCCCTTCTGCCTGTGTCTTTTTGTATTGCCTGAATGCTATCTTTTGGCTTTCACTTTCTTTGCTACCTCTTTGGAAACCATAATGGTCTCCTCTTCCTTTTCCTCTTGCTAACCTGCTTAATGTATAATTCTGTTGTTCTTATAATCCCCATTTTAAATACTCCCACTGTTCCTCAACCCTGATTCCTGTCCCATTCCCTTTAATGCCTCTTTCAAGTATTTCCCCATTTTCCCAAAGTCTGCCCCTAAAATCCAGGATCGTGTTTTTGTGTGGTTTGGTTCTGCTCTTTCTGTGATTTCAAACCACAATGACTGGTGGTCACTGTTCCAGGTGCTCCCCACTGTACCCCCATCCACTGTCCCTGTTTGTGAGCAGAAGGTCCAGTATTGCCTTCTGCAGGGTTGGTTCCATGACCAGTTGCTTGGGGAAGGCACCCTGAAGGAGTCCAGGATAAATCTGCTCCTAGTTGATGCTGCTGCTGGATGCTCCAGTCCACATCTGGAATATTGAAGTCTCAACCAGTACTACCTCACCTTGTCTGCCATCCTTTGGATGGCTAGCATCAACTCCCTATCTGTTTCTTGCTCCTGGGCTGGTGGTCTATAGACCACACCTGTCGGATAGCTGGCCCCATTTTCCTTTCTAAGCAACCACAGTATCTCTCCCCATTTGTTCCTCCTGGATCTCTGTGGCCCTTATGTCATTTTCACATACAGTGCCCTCCTCCTCCTTCCTGCCTGCTCTGTCTCTTCTGAATATGTTGTAGCCAGGTATGGCCATCTCCCAGTCATGGTTATCATTACACCAGGTTTCAGTGATGGCCACAATGTCCAAGTCTGACTGTACCATGACAGCCTCCAGATCTTCCATCTTGTTGCTAAGGCTCTGGCATTTGCACACATGGCTTTCCATGATTTGACCTCCCAAGACTGTTTCACTGTTCTCAGCCCCTTCCTTGGTTGTCATTTATCCCTGGTTCTCCTTGCTGTTTGCCCTTCTGCTGAATTTTGCCCTTTTCTGCTTATCCACCTTTTGGACACTAATCTCCATCTTTTGCACACGCTTTGCAGAGATCGCCCTCCTCTGGTTCACTGGTTCCACTGCTAGCTGTGGGGAGTGAGCAAGTAGGTACCCTCCTTGCTGGCCTGCCACCCCCTTTGCTGGTTTAAATGCTTGTCAATGTAGCATTTAAACTTATCATTAATTTGGATTCCCCTTCTGGATGGATGCAGGCCGTCAGGCTTAGACAAACCCCATCCTCCAGGTGGGTCCCAGTCACCAATGAATCAAACCCTTCCTCACAGCACCAGTTCTTCAACCATGAGTTAAAGTTCCTGGTGCATGCACTCCTATGCTCTCCTTGCCTCTCACAGGTAGTACTTCTGAGAAAGTGACAGAAGTAGCTACTTGTGAGACCCTCCCAGTTCCCTAAACTCTTCCTGAACTTCCTTTGGCTCCCCATTTGCCAAGTCATTAGTACCCTAGGTGGATAATGACATCAGCTCACCCTCCGTCTTGTCTTCCCAGTGATTCCCAGTATCTTCCTTCATCCCTCCATGCTTGGCACCTGTTGAGGCACCTCACCTCCCTGTCCTCTCCCTCCTGTGTTCCTAGCTGGATTCCTTTATGATGGAGTCCCCCACAGGATTCACTTCCTCCTCCTCTGGGGTCCACTGCTTTCCCCACTGAGGTCACCTCCTTGGTTAACCTCCACATCCTTTCCTTCCACTTCTCTGGGTACCTCTATTTGGTTGTCCTCATTTGCCAGTGTGGCATATGAGTTCTTGAGAGAATAGGATCTGGGATGTGCCTCTGCCTGACTGTTCTAACCCTCCCTGAGCCCACTGTCATCCAAGTGCTCCTCGTACTCGGCATCCTTTGAGGCAGCTGCATTGGACTGGGTGGTCCCTGGATAGGGGTGATGGTACTCCTGACCTAGTTTATTTCCACTCTGAGTCTGGTTATCTCATCCCACAGTCCAGAGAGATGCATGCAGATAGGGCAGCACCTCAGTGTCCAGAAGGTCTGCCTGAATATGGCTGCACCACAGCCACTGCATTGCACTACTCCCCACATTATACTGCAATTCCACAACTTGTCTGCTACTGAAACTCTCTTAGTTCTCTTTTTATTAATTTACAGTACTAAAAATCCTGTAACTGATCCTCAGATATTTTTTTTTAAGCAAAAAGAAACCAATAAATAATTAAATAAGTCGAAACACTTGTCGTGCTGAGGGTGGGCTTCTTCCCCCTTAGGCTCCTTCTACTTCACACCTCTTACTATACCCTGTGTTTAGCTCCTGTCAATCAGATTTATCAGGGCATATAATTAAGAGTTGGGGGAGGGGGGGCGAAAATTTGCAGCAATTAAAGACAGCACAGAATTACACCACCACTATGTTTTAAATTTTCAACAGCCCAAAAACAATTATAAGTAAAGACAACAAAGAAAGAAAGTATAGTGTCACTACATGCCCACAATCTAAGTTTAAAAGAAAAATACAAATTACCAGTTACTCTAAAGCACTGAATTGATTATGTTTCCTTCCTTCTCCTTCTGGCTTCTCATGAGAAAATCAACCTCTGTTTGCTACTTTAACTCTGACTAAGCCCCACCTCCAGTTATCATGTAGCTGAGGTCAGAGGCCAGACAATTAACACCCTTCACCCAGCTACAGGACAGTCAGACAAGCCAAGATAAAATTTGCAGCAATTAAAGACAGCACAGAATTACACCACTACTATGTTTTAAATTTTCAACAGCCCAAAAACAATTATAAGTAAAGACAACAAAGAAAGAAAGTATATAAAGACTAAAAGGGCATCCTGGCCTGTTTTAGGTAGGACCACTATAATAGCTGCTGTAAGTGAAATATCTGAGAGACCGTGTGAAAAGTCATATTGGTACAAGTTCAGAAGGTGTGGTGCTAAAAGATTTTTGAACTTCTTATAGAAATTTGAAGAAAAGCCATCTAGACCGGGATACTTATCAGGGGTTAAGGAGTCTATAACCATGTAAACCTCCAACTGAGTCAACGGAACTTTTAACAATTTGGCCTTAACATCCCCTAGTGAAGGCAGGTCCAAATTCTGAGAAAAGGTGTCAAAAAGGGAAAAATCAAAGGCATCTTAAGGAACAGCATACAGAGAGGGATAAAAAACCTGAAATTATGAAATGATAGCTCTAGGTGAGGTGACAAGGTGACCGGAATCTGACCTGAGGGACGGAACAATCATGTCCATTAGTTGAGTGTGCAGACAAAGAGCAAGGAACTTTCTGGCTTTCTCCCCTTGATCAAAATACTTGGCTGTAGTCCTCGAAAGGAAATGTTTGGCTTCAAGCAAGGTATTATACTGGGCCCGAAGAGCCTCAAGATGTTCCCATTCTAACTGTGGGGAAGCATCAGAAAGTTCTCATTCAGCCATTCTAATCTGCAACAAAAGAGAGGAGGAGGCTTGTGATAGTTCTCTTTTCCATCTGGTAGCCAGCAGAATAATTTCACCCCAAAGGGCGCACAAAGTATGTCAAGATTTGGCATAGTGGGTGAATTGAGAGTGAAAAAAATCAGAGATAAAATATAGTAGCCATTCAACCACCTCAGGGAGTCTCAGTAACTGATTATTAAAGTGCCATGTTTTATCTTGTGCCAGAGAAGGAGTAAGGTTAACCTGTAGCACAGCTGGGTGATGGTTGGACACCGCCTTGGCCCCATAATGACTCAAAACACCTGACAGTGCTTCAATACTCAGTAGAAAAAAATCAAGGCGGAAGAAAGAATTATGTGGAATAGAGTGAAATTAGTATTCTCTTGTGACTGGGTGTAAAATCCTCCAGGAATCCACAAGCTCTAAACAATCTATCAGATCTCACAGGGCAAGTTGGCTTCAGGTGAGAGCTCAACCACATCTCGTGGTCCTGTCCAGGTCATTATCTAAAACTAGATTCCAGTCCCCAGTGAGAACCATGGGGAGAGAGGCCCATGGGGACAATATGGAGAAGAATTGAGGGGAAAAAAAGGAGGGGTATTCCATATTAGACCCATAAACAGAACTGAAAATCAACTCCAAATGTCCCAGTAGAGCCTTCACAAAGATGTATCTGCCCTGAGGATCAGTCACATCCTGGAGGAGACTGAATGGGATAGACCTGGACACCAAAATAGCCACACCTCTTTCACAAGAGTCTGTCCCTGAATCCAGCACTTGCTCAACCCAGGAGTGTCTTAACAATTGAACGTGGGCTGGGGGGAGATGGGTTTCTTGAAGAAAAGCCACATCCACCTGCAACATAAGAAGGTGTAACAGCACTTTAGAATGTTTAGGTATTGCTCGTGGAACATAATGGGGGCCTAGTCCACAACTAAAGTTGAGTCATAATGGATTGTGAAAGATAGAGGGAGTCGGGAAGATAAACAAGCCCTATAACAGGTACTGAATAACCCAGATATGATGACAGCCACCCCCTGGAGAAAAAAAACTTCCCATCCTCCACCCTCTCCCCAAACATCCCACAACAATCCCCATATAAGTAACTGGCAAACAAAAGACCAGATTAACTAATTGAAACAAGAAACCACCCCCACCCATATACCTTCTTATCTCTTCTACTCTCCTTCATCCCATAGGGAACATCCCTATCCCCAGTAGAACAGGGGCATGAGACTCTGAGTCAACAGAGGAGATACTGTTGATGGGGGACCTGAATATGCCAGATGTTAACTGGATAACAGGTACTGCAGCCACGTCCAAGAGCAGGGTCATTCTCGATGCCCTGCAGGGGGCAGGCCTTAGACAGCTTGTGCTGGAACGCACTCGGGAGGGAGCAATATTAGACCTGGTACTCTCAAACGTAGAGAGGATCACAAATTTAGAAGTCAGTAGACATCTGGGAACAAGCGATCACTGCACAGTGTGCTTCACAATGAGCACAACCATGGAGATAAGCCATACAAAAACAAGGATACTGGACTTTAGAAGAGCTGACTTTGGCAAAATGGGTGAATACCTGAAAAATGCACTAGCAAATGACCAAAAAGGAGGGGTGGAAGAACAATGGAGAAAAATCAAAACTGCCATCATAGAGGCAACAAGCCTTTGTGTGAAGCAAATAAAGAAAACAAAGTAGAGTAAAAAACCACTATGGGTTTCAAATGAGGTGGCAGGGAAGGTTAAGGAGAAAAAGTATGCATTCATAAAGTATAAGGAATCACAGAAGGAGCACAACAGGGAACTGTATCAATTAAAGCAGAAAGAAGTGGGGAAGGCAGTCAGACTAGCAAAGGGCCAAACTGAAGAAAAAATAGCCAGCTCAGTTAAGAAGGGGGATAAAACCTTTTATAGGTACATTAGGGAGCATAGAAAGGTTAAAGAAGGGATAGAGAAGATTAATAAAGTAGAGGGGAGGTGGGCAGAGGGGGACAGTGAAAAGGCAGAGATTCTGAATGAATACTTTTGCTCAGTATTCACAAAAGAAGATGAGGAGGAGTTACCTAAACCAGACAATAGAAGCACTCTGGGTAGGGGGATTGTTACCAGTCCATTCACAGAAGAAAGAGTCCTTAAAGAACTCCTAAAACTCAAGGTGGACAAAGCAATGGGGCCTGACAGGATTCACCCCAGAATTCTAAAAGAACTAAGGGAGGGCCTAGTGACACCACTGACTATGATTTTTAACAGATCATGGCAGGATGGGGTGGTACCTGAGGACTGGAGGAGGGCAGATGTGATTCCCCTTCACAAAAGTGGGAGCAAGGCAGAAGCGGGAAACTACAGACCTGTAAATTTGACCTCAGTGGTAGGGAAAATGATGGAATCACTTCTGAAAGAATTGAGTACCTAGAGCATAGTGGGGCACAGGACCCAAAGCAGCATGGATTTGCAGCAGGAAGGTCATGTCAGACAAATCTAATTGATTTCTTTGACTTGGTGACCAAAGTAATAGACCAGGGAGGGGCTGTGGATATGGCCTACCTAGACTTTAGCAAGGCATTTGACACAGTCCCGCACAAAAGACTAATAATCAAGTTAGCCAGCCTGGGAGTGGGTCCCAGGGTGGTAGCCTAGGTAGAAAACTGGCTGCACAACAGGACACAGAAGGTAATAGTGAATGGAACACAACCCAAAGAAAGGGGGGTTACTAGTAGTGTACCTCAGGGTTCAGTACTGGGTCCAGTCCTCTTTAATATCTTTATAGGTGACATTGCAGAGGGTCTGGAGGGAGAGGTATGCCTCTTTGCAGATGACACAAAGTTCTGTAACAGAGTTGATACACAAGGGGGGGGGTAGAAAAGATGAGAAGGAACTTGGCAAGGTTGGAGGAATGGTCAGACATGGGGCAACTTAGATTCAATACAAAGAAGTGCAAAGTAATGCACCTGGGAAACAAAAACCCAGGAGAAGGGTACACAATAGCAGGGGAGGTACTAACAACAAAAATGGAAAGGGACCAGAGGGTAGTCATATCAGATGACCTAAAGGTGGGTAAGCAATGTGAAAAGTCAGTAAAGAGAGCTGGAGGGATACTGGGATGCATAGGAAAGGGCATCACAAGTAGAAAAAGGGAAGTTGTTATCCCTCTGTACAGACAGTTGGTGAGATCCATTTGGAGTACTGCGTGCAGTTTTGGAGACCTCATCTACGCAAGGACATAGACAGGATGGAAGCAGTCCAGAGGAGGGCAACTAAAATGGTGCAGGATCTACAGCAGAAGCCATATGAAGAGAGACTGAGAGCTTAATATGTATACTCTTGATGAAAGGAGGGACGGGGGGGGCATGATAGAAACGTTCAAGTACCTCAAGGGAATCAACAAAGTCCAAGAGGGTAGCATGTTTCAGAAAAAAAGATATGTAAGAACAAGGGGAACAATTTAAGATAGAGGGGGACGGCTCAGAGGGTAATGTGAGGAAATTTTTTCACGGAGAGAGTGGTGGATACATGGAACAGCCTTTCTGAGGAGATCGATGGGTCTAAAACAGTGGGGGAAGTCAAACATGCATGGGACAGACACAAGGCAATTATAGTTGGGGGTTGCAGGAAGTAGGCTGTTGGTTAACTGGAATCTGCAGCTTAACCAGTAGGTAGGGAAATGGGCAGACTGGGTGGGCCAAGTGGTCCTTATCTGCCGTCAGTCTATGTTTCTATAGCCCCTCATCTCATTCATCCAGCTCCCCCATCCTGCAAATCAACCCTAACAAACTACTTAGTTTATCTCAAGAAAAATAAAAGAGAAACTGTAGGAACATCTGATATAACATAGCTTGTCCCACGCTAGTATTGCATTTAACTTTGCAAAGAAAAGATTTAAATTCAAGTAACGAATCATAAAATAAAAATATTAATGCCCAACTCTAAAAGGTAAAAAGACTATTAACCAGGAGAAAAGATTAACTATTAACTATGCCCCATAAACATGTTATAAAGAAATCAAGAAAGAGAATGGCAGCACAACCCATGCTGTGAATAAATTTATCCCAAGAACAGAGACATCCGCCTGTGACACTGTGCAAGATTCCCTAAACCAGGAAATGACATATTATAATACCAGTTCTCCGAGTCCTTGCAGTGTAACTGAGTCCTTTATAAACCCTAAAAACTACCATAGATGTATAACAAGTAGATGTTGCCTAGTCTTAAACCCAGAGCACAGGTAAAATTCTTCCTCCACAGCAATAGCACAGAGAGGAGAAATCACCTGCACCGAAGGCCCAAACAAAACTCACCCACATGATCACAATCCTGTTCCATACATCGATGTGAACTCCAGATGTTCTGTGGGTTGCTGCATACTTCCGAAAGTCATCCAAAAAGGGAAATACCATTTTGAGTGCTGCAGGTAATGTTCCAATAATGAACCAGGTCAGGAGATCAAGAAAGGTAAAGGAAAGTGTACAGTTGAGTGGGAGCCTTTTCATGGCAAAAAGACACCATATGCAGTACTCCTGTAACTATACCAGGAGGGACGTTGATAAACTGATCTTGCAGCTGCTCGGGACTGTATAGTGTTCGGTGGAATTTTAAATCACATGGCAGTAAACCGGGAGATGAATTAGGATTACACAAAACAAAAGGGGCTGAAGCAGGTTAGAAGAGTGTCCATGGTGATTGCAAGAAAACATCCTGCAGAAAAGAGTGTCCAGCAGGCTAGGGGAACAGGATATTCACCACGGAATTAACAAGTCCAGAAACACTTCTTCGGCGGGGGTCTATACAATAAGAATAAGGGGAAGGGAGCAGGATCTTAGGATGTTAAGCAGTCCAGGAAGACTATTCATGGAAAAAAAAGACTGAAAAATCAGGTAAAACACAGGAAGACCACTTCAACCAGCAAACTACTATAGCACATATTCATTTAGGCAGTGATGTACATGGCAGAGTTCCCTGAATTCACTGCACTTTAAAAAGGTCTGGTATCATTTTTCTAAGGGACTGAACTGCTGAATCCACTGTGTCAAAAGAATGCCAGGTGTCTTGAAGCATTATTTACAAGCAAGCAGGATATAACATTTTAAATGTAATCCCTGTGGCAATTGGCTTGGCCACCACTGGGTGAAATGCAACATGCTTCTGTTGGGTCCTAGCAAGAAACATAGAAACATAGAATTTGACGGCAGATAAGGACCGCTTGGCCCACCCAGTCTGCCCATTTCCCTGCCTACTGGATAAGCTGCAGATCCTAGTTAACCAGCAGACTACTTTTTCCTACCCCATCCCCTAGAATTGCCTTATGACTGTCCCATGCATGCTTAAATTCCATCACTGATTTTGACTCCACAACCTCCTTCGGAAGGCCGTTCCATGCATCCACAACCCTCTCTGTGAAAAAATAATTCCTTAAATTACCTCTGAGCCCCCCCCCGATCTTCAAATTCTACCCTCTTGTTCTTGCACACCTCTTTTTTTGAAAGATGCTACCCTCTTGGATGTTGTTGATTCCCTGGAGGTACTTGAAAGTTTCTATCATGTCCCCCCTCTTCCTCCTTTCCTCGAGGCTATACATATTAAGCTCCTTAAGTCTCTCTTCATATGTCTTCCGGTGCAGACCCTGCACCATTTTAGTTGCCCTCCTCTGGACAGCTTCCATCCTGTCTATGTCTTTGCAGAGATTAGGTCTCCAGAACTGCACACAGTACTCCAGATGGGGTCTCACCAGCTGTCTGTACAGAGGGATAATAACTTCCTGTTTTCTACTGGTGATGCCTCTCCCTATGCATCCCAGTATCCCCCCAGCCCTCCTTGCTGCCCTCTCACATTGCTTGCCCATCTTTAGGTCATCTGATATGACTATCCCCAGGTCCCTCTCCATTTTTGTTGTTGTTAGTATCTCACCCCCCATTATGTACTCTTCACCTGTGTTTTTGTTTCCCAGGTGCATTACCTTGCACTTCTTAGCATTGAATCTAAGCTGCCATACATTTGACCATTCCTCTAACCTTGCCAAGTCCCTTCTCATCCTTTCCACCCCACCCTGTGCATCAACTCTGTTGCAGATCTTAGTGTCATCTGCAAAGAGACATACTTTTCCTTCCAGTCCTTCTGGAGCATCCCAGCAGCAGCATCACCTAGGAGCAGATTTATCCTGGACTCCCTCAAGGGTGCCTTCCTCAAGGAACTGGTCATGGAACCAACTTGGCAGAAGGCAATACTGGACCTTCTGCTCACAAACAGGGACAGTGTGATGGGGGTAACAGTGGGGGAGCACCTGGGTAACAGTGAACACCAGTCATTGTGGTTTGAAATCACAGAAAGAGCAGAACCAAACCACACAAAAACATGCATCCTGGATTTTAGGGGGGCAGACTTTGGGAAAATGGGGAGATACTTAAAAGAGGCATTAAGGGGAATGGGACAGGACCAAGGGGTTGAGGAACAGTGGGGAGTATTTAAAATGGGGATTATAAGAACAACAGAATTATGCATTAAGCAGGTTAGCAAGAGGAAAAGGAAGAGGAGACCATTATGGTTTTCAAAGAGGTAGCAAAGAAAGTGAAGCCAAAAGATTGCATTCAGGCAATACAAAAAGACACAGGCAGAAGGGATAGGGAGAAGTACCAGGAGAAACAAAGGGAGGCAGGGAAGTCAGTAAGGAAGCCACAGCTCAGACAGAAGAACACATTGCAAAATCAGTGGTTAAGGGGACAAAACCTTTTACAGGTACATAAGTGAAAAAAGAAAGACAAAGGAGGGATAGTGAGACTGAAGGGGAGGATGGGGTCGAGTGGAGGATGACAACAGTAAGCTGACATATTGAACAGGTATTTCTGCTCAGTCTTTACTGAGGAAGAGGGGGTAATGGGTCTGAAGGGAGTACAAGGGGTGAGAATGGTGCAGAAATGGACACAAGTCCCTTTACACGAGAAAGGGTACTGAAGAAACTGGAAGTAATAAGAGTTGACAAAGCAATGGGACCAGATGGGGTGCACCCCAGGATCCTTAAAGAACTAAGAGAGATGGTGGCTGAACCTCTGGCTATCCTGCTTAGCCAATCACTGGAAACAGGGGAGGTACCTAAAGACTGGAGGACAGCAGATGTAGTCCCCTTATACAAAAGTGGGAACAAAGAGGAAGCAGGGAACTACAGACCAGTCAGCCTCACCTCGGTAGTGGGAAAGATCATGGAAGCACTACTGAAGGAGAGATTGGTGGAACATCTGGTTGTCAAAGGACTACAGGACCCAAGGCAGCATGGTTTCACCAGGGGGAGGTCATGTCAGACCAACCTCATTGAATTTTTTGACTGGGTGACTAGGGAGGTGGATCAGGGGAGGGCAGTGGACATGGCCTATCTGGACTTCAGCAAGGCCTTTGACACTGTGCCACATAGAAGACTATTCACAAACTGGGGAATATGGGTGTGGGCAGGACAGTAGTGTGGTGGGTAGGTAACTGGCTGGGTGGCAGGACCCAGAGGGTGGTGGTAAATGGCTGTCACTCCACAGAGGGAAGATACCAGTGGGGTACCACAGGGATCAGTGCTGGGACCGGTCCTATTCAGCATCTTCATCAGTGACATTGCACAGGATCTAGAAGGCAGAATTTCACTGTTCGCTGATGACACAAAGCTCTGTAACAGAGTAGACACACCAGAGGGTGTAGACAGAATGAGAAGGGACCTGCAGAAACTTGAAGAATGGTCAAGGGTTTGGCAGTTGAAATTCAATGCAAAGAAGTGCAAGATAATGCATTTGGGGCACAAAAACCCTGGCACAATATATCAGTTGGGGGTGAGGATATAGCATGCACCAAGCAGGAAAGGGATCTTGGGGTTGTCATCTCTGATGACCTCAAGGTAGGAAACAGTGTGACAAGACATCAGGTAAAGCAAATAGGATGCTGGATGTATAGGCAGGGGCATAACGAGCAGGAAAAGGGAGGTCATAATTCCGCTATACAAGACACTAGTGAGGCCCCACCTGGAGTACAGTGTACAGTTCTGGAGACCATACCTATGTAAGGACATAGACAAGGTAGAGAAGGTTCAGAGGAGGGCAACAAAGATGGTGCATGGATAGCATTACAAGTCCTATGAAGACAGGTTAAAGGAACTGAACATGTACTCCCTGGAGGAGAGGAGGCAGAGAGGGGATATGATAGAGACATACAAGTATCTTACAGGGAGAAACAGGGTGCAGGAAAACACTATTTTTAAGCGAAAAAGATGTTCCAGGACTAGAGGGCATGGGATGAAGTTGGAGGGAGGCGATTCAGAGGAAACATGAGAAGAATTTCTTCACAGAGCGAATGTGGTGGACAAGTGGAACACCCTGCCAGAGGAAGTGGTGGGGGCTGAAACAATCACGGGATTTAAGAATGCATGGGATAGACATAAAGGAATTCTGGAGGTCAGGGGTGGGGGGAGGTGGACTTCTGGGAGGGCAAGCTGAACTTACAAGCTCAAATGGGCAGACTGGGTGGGCCATAGGCGCTTATCTGCCGACACTGTCTATGTATCTATGTAATGTCACTTATAAAGACATTGAAGAGGACTGGTCCTAATACTGAACCCTGCGGTACCCCACTAGTAACCCTCCTTTCTTCTGAGTGGACTCCATTTACTATTACTCTCTGTGTCCTATTCTCCTGCCAATTCTTTACCCAGGCTGTCATTTTGGGACCCACACCCAGGCTGGCTAACTTGTATATTAATCTTTTGTGTGGGACTGTGTCAAATGCCTTGCTAAAGTCTAGGTAGGCCATGTCCACAGCCCCTCCCTGATCTACTACTTTGGTCACCCAGTCAAAGAAATCTATCAGATTCGTCTGGCATGACCTTCCCGCTGTGAATCCATGCTGCCTAGGATCCTGTGTCCCTCTGAACTCTAGATACTCAGCAATTGTTTCCTTTAGAAGTGATTCCATCATTTTCCCTACCACTGAGGTCAAACTTACAGGTCTGTAGTTTCCCGCTTCTGCCTTGCTCCCACTTTTGTGAAGGGGAATCACTTCTGCCCTCCTCCAGTCCTCGGGTACCACCCCATCCTCCCATGATTTGTTAAAAAGGGTAGTCAGTGGTGTCACTAGTTCTACCCTTAGTTCTTTTAAATTCTGGGATGAATCCCATCAGGCCCCATTGCTTTGTCCACCTTCAGTTTTAAGAGTTCTTTCAGAACCCTTTCTTCTGTAAATGGGCAGTATCAACTTCTGTATCCAGCGTGTTACTACTGTTTGTTTTTGTACCTCCCCTCTTCCTTTGTAAATACTGAGCAAAAATATTTGTTTAGTATCTCTGCCTTTTCACAGTCTCCTCTGCCCACCCTCCACCCCTTTATTAAGCCTCACTATCCCTCCCTTGGTCTTCCTTCGCTCCCTGATGTACCTATAAAAGGTTTTATCCCCCTTCTTAACTGAGTTTGCTATCTTTTCCTCGGTTTGGGCCTTTGCTGTTCTGACTGCCTTCCCAGCCTCCTTTTGCTTTAACTGATACAGTTCTCTGTCCTGCTCCTTCTGGGATTCCTTGTACTTCCTGAATGCTTTCTTTTTCTCTTGAACCTTCACTGCCACTTCCTTTGAGAACCATAGTGGTTTCTTACATCGTCTTGTTTTGTTTATTTGCTTCACACAAGGCTCGTTACCTCTGTGATGGCAGTTTTTATTATTCCCATTGTCCTTCCACCCCCCCTTCCTGCCCATTTGCTAGTGCATTCCTTAGGCACTCAACCATTTTGGCAAAGTCAGCCCTCCTAAAGTCCAGTACTTTTGTCTTTGTATAGCTTGACTCTATTGCTGTGTTTATTGTGAACCATACTGTTCGATGGTCACTAGTTCCCAGATGGCTACCCACTTCTATATCTGTAATCCTCTCTCCATCTCCATTTGAGAGAATAAAGTCTAATATTGATCCCTCTTCAGTGGGCTCCAGTACTAGTTGTCTAAGGCATGCCCCCTGTAGGGCATCTAGAATAACTGCACTCTTCGAAGTGGCAGCTGCAACTGCACTCCAGTTAACATCCAGCATATTCAGATCACCCATCAGCAATATCTCCCCTTTTTCTGCCATTCTAAGTATACTTTCTATCATTTCCCTGTCCATTTCCTCCCCCTGAGAAGGGGGTCTGTATATAACCCCTGTGCGTATTGTGGTGCCATTGCCTATCTCCAAATTTACCCACAGTGCTTCTTCTCCTCCCTGTTTACCCTTTTGTTCTGTTGCTTTTATTCCTTCCCTTATGTAAAGAACTACTCCTTCTCTGCTTTTACCCTGCCTGTCCCTCCTGTAGACAGTGTATCCTGGTATGTTTATGTCCCAGTCATGGTTTTGTGTGTACTATGTTTCTGTGACTGTCACGATGTCCAGATGTTCCTCCTCCATCAAGACCACTAATTCAGGAAGCTTGTTACCCAGACTACGGGCATTAGTACTCATTGCTCTCCATTTTTTGATGGCTTTACCTTCTGTTGCAGCATCCCCACTGACCGTTCTACCTCAGTCTTTTCTCATTTAGTACCCTGTTTTGTAGGGAGGCTGGGATTTTCCTGCTGCTTGTCAGTGCCTCCCCTTTGACTGGTTTAAAAGCTTGCCAATGAAGCATTAAACCGATTGCTCAAAGACTTGTTCCTTCCTGGACAGATGTAGACCATCCTGCCAGTATAGGCTGGTGTCCCTCCAGGTGGAACCCCAGTCCCCAATGAAGCCAAACCCTGTGCTCCACACCATTTTTTCAACCATTCATTAAACTGCATGTTGCCAATTGCCCTCGCCTCCCCCATGCTTTTGACAGGCAGCACCTCTGAGAAGGATACTGTGTGTGCTACCTGTCTTAGGTCCCTCCCCAACTCAGCAATGTCCTCCTGCACTGCTCTAATCTCATGATGAACCAAGTCATTTGTCCCTAGGTGGACAATTACGTCCAGCTCGGAATCCCTTGCAGCTGTTCTCGTGATCCTGAGGATGCTTCCTGTCCCTCCAAGCCATGGCACCAGGCAGGCACCTTACTTCATTTTTCCCAGCTCCCCCAGTTCTATACCCCTAATAGTGGGTCCCCACAGGAGCTGCTTCCTTTCCCTTTGGTGCCCTCTGCCTCCTTTCTGTGGGCCTCCCTTGTGACAGATATCATCAGTCTTCTCTGCTGGTGCATCCATAGGGGAGCTATGCTCCCCCAGAATGGTGTATGGATTGTGGAGTGGAACAATTGACTGGGTATGCCTCTGTTCCACCCTCCTCACACTCCCTGAGCCCACTGTGGTCCAACTGCTGTGCTTTCTTCGCAACCTCTGAGGTAGTGATGGTGGCGATAGTGCTCCCTGGATGGGGGAGGTTTCCTTTCTACTGTCCAGTGTGGCCTGGGGGAAGGTTTCCCTACTACTGTCCAGTGTGGCCTGAAGATGGGCAACTTCCTCCCTCAGGGCAGATAGTTGTCTGCAAATAGGGCAGCATCTCAGGCTCCAGAAAGACTCCCGGAAGACTGCTGCCCCACAGCCATTACATTGCCCTACTCCCCACATGTTTATCTAGTTTTTTTTATTGTATTTGTGTGTGTGTGTGCGTGTGCGTGTGTGATTTGTTATATATATAAAAATATATATATATATATATATATTATATTATATTATATAACGTGTATATATATATTATCGGTGCAGTGTGCTAGAGAGGGTATGACAGAGAAATGCACCTTGCACTCGATGAAGTGTCAGAACCTCAGGTATAAAGGAACTATTTCCAGGGGTGAGGGGTGGGAAGGGGTTGGGCCTAAACTGTGTCCTCACAAAACAATCGACTAAAAACTCTCACCCACCCCTGCGATGAGTGCCTTCCTGTCAGCAAGATACCCTACACAACAATTTGACAGAGAAAGTACTCTGCTAATCAAACAGAAAAATCCAGACATCCAAGTCAGACACAGGTAAACCTCTCCAGCCCCAAAACAGCCTGGTGGCTTGTTAGCCACAAAGGAAAATCAAATATGCAGTTATTTCAGCCCTTCTGAGGATGCTGACAAGTTAAGCAGTTTTAAAAAAAACCCTTTCTGAATTAAAAACTAAAACAAATACCAAGCAATGCTACTTTAAAAGTGAGGAAAACTTCTCTCAGATGTAAGCAAGAGAGAGAGAGAGAGAGAGAGAGAGTTTACTTACAGATAATTTGTCCAAAATAGTAAATACCACGCAGCTTCTCAGTTGTCTCCAAGCACTCCTGTACACAACTTGTAAGAAGATGGGCTTAGTGACTCTTAACTTTTTGTCTTGTCATTGTATTTCTTTGAGGTCACGAGTCTTTTGTAGTACATGCTACTTGTCCAAGAAATTCAAGAGCTTAAACATAAAAGGATGGGGGGAGAGCTGTCAGGTTTCTGGTGAAGAGAATGATGTGCCATCTCCACTATATACGTTGGGCATCTGGAGAAGGGTTCACAGTTCATTCTAGTAATTTCTGGGCAAATTGGGATGGTGTGGCCCCACCTCTCCCTTGGGAAACCCAAATATGATAGGTTGTTGCAACGGCTTCTCCCCTGTAAGTCTTCAATCTTGATCTGTAAATTTCAGAGTTTCTGCAGCAGTTGTGGTGTTTCCATAGCAAAACTGTCTCTCCACTTTTTTTTTTAAAGAGAATGCCCTTGCTTTGAGGACCCCCACTCATCTTTTTATCTCTCCCAGATTAGAGTGAAGGGATTTTACCTCCTCCATGAGCTCTTTTAAGGCACCTCTGAAGGGTGCAAATTCCTGCAAAAATCTCTCTTCTGATAGTGGGGCCAATGCAATGGTAGGAGTTGTGCTTTTACTGGCTCCCGATCCATGGGCCTTTGGCCATTTGGAATTTTGTCTGGTGTGTACGTAGGTGTGTGGAGGGTTCCGGCTTGTGTCATTTCAAACTCAGACATACTTGCAGCAGAATGATTGAAATTGCAATGACAGGCTCTAAGGGAATTCTATTAATTTTTCACTGCAAAAGATGTAGGGCAGCTATGCAACAACCAAATTTAATGAGTTGATAGCGGGATGGAGCGGAGAGCTGGTGAACAGCAGGTACTCAGTTAAAACATCATGTGACTCCCTACTTCTAACTTATTTATTGTATCTTCCTCATGCTTGAGGCGGGAATAATCTAACAAATATTCATTGTTACATTATGGCTTGCCAGCTGCACATGCTTTGTTGCTGGACTGCTGCGTTGTACTATGCCCACTGGAAAGATGTAGAGTTTATGTGAAATGAACTTCATGATGTTGGCTACATTCTTTATTCTCCTCCTCTAGGCTACCTACTATTTTCGAATTTCATTCAGTTTACTTTTGAGGTGTTATGGACCTGGAAATAAAATTTAGAGGAGTTTATTGAGGGGCAAGAGTCAATATTTGTTGACTTTGACTTGGAATCGATAAAACCCATTGATGCTTCTGATTTTTTCTTACATCGGTGGTCCCAGTCCAGTCTACTTTATCTACTTCAGGTATTAGATACCAGGGAAATGTGTTCCTTTGCCAATCTTCAAGCCACTTATAGCCCACCTAGATTGGATTATTGTCGGTATTTGCAACTATGAATATATTTACAATCTCTGTCCTCTTTGGGTAGGTACCTTCCTGATCCCTTATCACTGCTTGCCTTTTTAATTCTCTCTCACCAACTGGTTAGACCCCAAGAGATTTTAATTAGTACTAGTTATATTTTTCTTTGTTCTTTTTCCAAAGAGTCCACCTTTTCTATTTTAACTAATGGTCACCTGATATGCAACTCTCCTGTAACTGCTGAGTGGGAGAAACATTGCTTCGCTATGTAGAAGATTTCTATGTCCCCATATCTTAAAGAATTTGCTTTAAAATGCAGGATGCAATTCTTCAAGCCCCCTGTGCATTCTGTTTTCTAGCTAGGTTTTCAAGCTGGTGCTTGTTGAGGACTTGCAGTGAGCTTTGGGCAGACCATGTGCGTGTGTTTTGGTCGTGATTGAGTCTGGTCTCATATTGGTTGGCCATTTCTCAGGTGATTGTGGCTTTGTTTGATTTGTCACTACCATTATCCCCATCATTGACATTACTACATATCCCTCCTGCTGCTGTATCAGTAAGGGGCCAGCAGCTCAGGTTATTGATCCTTTTGATGTGTGCCAAAAAATCATTGCCAGATCATGGCTCAACCCACTGTTCCCCCCCAAGTCACACAGTGATTTCTACACTGTACACTGTTTATGGACATGAATGGTGTAGTTTTGGATATTTAAATCATAAGCCAGTTTTTGAGGAGATCTGTAGATGGTGGAGTCTTTATAAAGTTCAATCAGATTTAGTTTGTATCCACTGATTCAGTCTTTCCTTCTTATTTATTTTTCCTAAGATATTTGTGCTTGTCTCTTATGGGACATTGACATTCCCTGAGATTCTGTACTTTCAGATGTTGATCTTTTTTTTTGTAGACCATGCCCTGCCTTTGACCTTCTTGCATGTTTGATGGTAAATGTTATTTTAGTGTTTTATCATGATATCTTTTTTGTTTCTAATTTTTAGCTCATTATAATGTAATAGCTTACATCCATTGCTTGTGAAGTATTGCCATATTTTTTTGCACCCACTTGATTTTGTGTCTTTATAGGCATTTGTATTAGTGTTAGTATTGGTGATAGATAGTTCTTACATTTGCTCATTGCTATTTTATGGTTCTTATTGTTACAGTGTTGTATCTCTTCAGTAAAGTTGTTATAAAAAAAAGATAGACACAATCCCTTTAAGCCTAAATCTAGGTTTTGTCCCACCACAGCAGCATCTGTTTTAGCCTTTGAACTCATGTGTGAAAATGACATGAAAGGCTGAAGTGTTTTTAACACCAGTGCACGCTTTATGAAACCAGGAACAAAACACCATGATCATGGTGAAACCAGCAGATAAGAGCAGTTCCATCGTGATCATTGATACCTCAGCATATTAAAATGATACACAGGGTTCAGGAATTCATAAGCAACATTTTATTCCATAAAGGCACAGAAAATATGCATGCTTGATGCATTTCAGACTCTTGGATCCTTTCTCAAGAGCTGGTGCAGATAAGATTAAATTAACAATACCTAGGGAGTCACGTGATGCTGTTTACTTGCTAGCTGCACTCTCTGGAAGCTCCGCTTATCCCCTGCCCAATTTAGGTACTTTTCACTCACCTTTTTATAAAACTGCACCTAAATGGACCCGCTAAGGCTGTGGATACCAGGAGGCAGTCGTGGTTTCACCAATGGAGGAGGAGAGATGCAGAGCTCTGCCAAATGCACCACCCGCAACTCCGAGAAGGCCACGAAAAGTCGCGGGCCCTGCCAACACAAGTCTCCCAGCCCTGTAGCACAGGTAGCAGGAGGAAGAGCAGTTAACAGTGTCGCGTTCCTAGAGAATTCTGCCCTTTAAAGGCGGAGATGGCAGAAATAGCCTGAAATTAAAAATATCACCAAGCTTTGAGCGACTTGTCGAAGAACTACAGACAGTGGTAGCGGGTAAGTCACTGGAGAATAAGCGGATAAGTTGGAGGCGCTTACTCTGATTACTCAGCGTGTTGCTAAGCTGGATATGAAGACAGAGGATTTAGAGGGCAGAAGTCGGCGCAACAATGTTGTTCTTATCGGCTTGCTGGAGAGAGAGGAGGGAGGGGACCCAGTCAAGTTTTTTCAACGGTTTGTGGAGAAGATTGCCGGTCCTTCTCCTTTCGGGCCCTGTTACTACATCGAGAGAGCACATCGCGCCTTACGACCTACCCCCCCTCCAGGCGCACCTCCTCGCATTTTCCTGGCTACATTTTTAAACTACCAGGAAAGGCAGCTATTTCTTCAAAAAGTTAGAGGTCAAGACGCTGCAGTGGGAGGGAGCGAATCTCCGGGTGACACAAGATCTGCCACTGTCGGTGCGACAACGGAGGGCTACCTTTCACCCGCTGGTCTCCAAATTAATAGCGGTGGGCATTAAGTACAGGATGACCTACCCTGCAAAGCTCCTAGTCCTTGTGGATGACACCTGGCAGGCTTTTGAGGAGGTGGATTCGGTTCTTGCGGTCCTGCAGAAAGCCCTGCCTAATTTGTTTAAGTCTAAATGAGCGAGATAATGTGCACCCCTGGGGGATGGACTTTGCTGGATGTGACTCGGAGGAAGGCTGGTGTGGATCTTTGTTTATAGGAGTGCAGACCCTCTCATGATCAGTCCTTTGATGCCTCACTAAAGGGAGTCCCGGAATGTTTCGCAGTTGTTGGGGTTTATGTTGCAACCCGGGGGTACTGAGGCCCAAGGAGATGTCGGCTGCCTGACAGACCGGAAGAAGGATGTAGACTGTTTCGGAGGTGGAGTGGTGGTGCAACTCCCTTTTGGGTGGTGGGAGAATTTTGTTATTATGGGAGTTGCTCACGGTGGACGTTGGACTCTTCTGTGGGAGGAATAAATATTAGGCCTTTTGGGCATATGTTTTTTATTTTTTCCTTTGGGGGATATGTTAGTAGGGCAGTAATAAAGGGTATACGTTGGCTGGTGGGGCTAAATAAAGCTCTGGGTTTTTATTTTGGAGCTCCTGGGTTGCAGATTTTTTCTGGGGTGATGGAGCTTAAGTGCATATGGGTGTTGTGATACGGGGGGGGGGTTCTTGTGTGGGCTTTTTCTCCCTGTACCCGATAGCCTTAATAAAGTTCTGGTAGAGGTTATTAGAAGGGTAGTTTGTTCTGGGCGAATGGCTGCAGGAGTTCCTTTCATTTGGGACCTAAGGTATGTTATGATAGTTACTTTGGGATAATTTTTTGGATGGGGGGAGGGCTTGTTAGGGTGGGGGTTAGGTTAGATGGATAAAAGTCTGGTAATCAGGTACCGGGGTAAGACAAGTTTATCCAGGTATTGGGCTTTGAATCTGAGGGGGTGAGTGGCTCCCGGCACGGTTTAACCAGGAATTGGGCTAGGGGGTTGGTGGGGTGGTGATTGAGGCGACGAGGCGAGCTGTCATCATGGCCATGATGTTGTGGGAGGGTTTATTAGGGATGTTTTCTTGGGGGTGGGAGGTTTATTGTTTTGAAGTGGGGGTTTGGTGGGGTGTGTGGGGGGGAACACAAGGCTCTGAGGTGGCAGGTAAAGGCAATTGTATGAAGAATGCTATTACTGTCTGCTGGGTCATTGTAGGGGTTGATGGCATCCCACAAGGTTTTTAAATTTCTTAGCTGGAACGTTAAGGGGCAAGACAGAAGTCCAAACAGTATAAAATTCTGAAGCACGTAGGTGCTATAGGAGCAGACATAGTGTTTTTGCAAGAGACACACTTATTAAGCACGGAGAGTATGAGTATGAGACGCCTTCAGGTTGGGCAGGTTTTCGCTTCACAAGGTAGCACCCAAAGCAGAGGTGTTATGGTCCTGGTTAATAGGGGCATGCCCTTTTCTCCCCTTCAGATAGTGCAGGATAAGGAGGGTAGATACATATTGGTTCTTGGGAAGTTACAGACTTTTGAGATACTAATTGGTTTGGTCTACGGTCCCAATTCGGACACTCAGGATTATTTTGTGCAGCTAGCGGAAGTTTTGGCACCTTTTGCCAATGTCCCTATTATTATAGGGGGGGACTTTAACTTGGTGGTGGACCCGTTAGTGGATAGGTCTAAGCCAACTAAATTGGGACTTTCACCGGCCCAAAGAGCCATGAGGGATTGGGTGGATCAATTTGGTCTATCGGATGTGTGAAGGGTTCTCCACCCGGGGGATCGGGAGTATACTTCATCTTCCGCTCATGGTACAGCCTCTCGTATTGACTACATTATGCTTTCTCGTACCCTCCTTCCCGGGGTATTAGGTTCCGAAATACAATCTGGGCCCCCTTCTGATCATGAAATTGTTTTGGTATCGATGACGTTTGATTCTCTTTCCAAGAGCAGTACTAGGTGGAAGTTAAATAACCAAATTTTGAGAAATCATAATGTAGTCAAATACATCTCCTCTCAAATAGATGAGTTTGTTCTTAATAATGTGAATGAGGATGCACGTCCAGACATGGTTTGGGGGGCGTTTAAAGCGTTTATAAGGGGTGTTCTGATTGGGCGGACAGTTAAGAGGAAGAGGGAAAAGGAGCGACTTATGTTGGATCTATTGGCCCAAATAAGACTCAGGAGGTCAGTCTTCCTCACCATCCCTCAGAGAAGATAAGCAAGAGTTAATTAAGTTAAGGATCTTTATCTTACATTATTAGGGGAACAAGCTGAGTTGGCTTTAATCAAAACTAAAGCTAATTATGTGGACCAGGGGATAAAGTAGGGTAAGCTTTTGGCAGGCGTATCATTACAACTTGAGGCCTCCCATGTAATTCAGGCGGTACAGTCCGAAAAGGATGGTCAGATCCTGACCTCCCCAAAGGAGATAACAGAAGAGTTTAGAAGTTATTTCGATACTCTGTGACAGTCCAATGGTGAATCCTCTCAGAGGAAGAAATATTGTTTTCTCTTGAGGTTAAATCTCCTTCCTTGGTGGAGCAGCAGCGGTGCTTACTACGGAGATTTTGCAGGATGAAATTGAACAGGTTATCAAGGGCTACCTCTGGACAAAACACCAGGACCGGATGGTTTCTCGCCTAATTTCTATAAGTTTTTTTCTAAACAGTTATCACCACTCCTGGTGTCCTTGTTTCAGTATATTCTTAGTGGTCAGGCGGTGGATTATTCTCCTTCCGAGGCACTTATTGTATTAATCCCGAAGCCTGATAAGCCCCTGGAGCAACTTGGTAGTTACAGGCCCATTTCTCTGCTTAACTATGATATTAAAATACTGGCAAAGATGTTAGCAGTCCATTTAAACAAGGTTCTACCTGATTTGATCAGGGTAGAGCAGGTTGGATTTATGCAGGGGAGGTCTATAGGTGACCATTTGAGAACAGTGGCGCACGTCTTCTCTGTGTCTGAGGAGGACAGTGACGCCATGGTTCTGGTTTCGTTAGACGCGGAGAAGGCATTCAATAGGGTCCACTGGCAGTACTTATTAACCACGATGAGGAAAATGGGTTTCCCTGAGTTATTTTTGCAATGGATTGGATCTCTTTACCTTAATCCCACAGCCAGGATTTCTTGTAATGGAGTGACGTCGGACCCCTTTAAATTATATGTGGGCACTCGTCAGGGGTGCCCGTTGTCCCCCCTCCTTTTTAATTTATATCTTGAACCCCTTATTAAAAGTGTATTATGTAATCAGGTTATTAAGGGTATTAAGATTCGGGATAGTATTGTCAAGGTTACAGCTTACCCGGACGATCTTAGATCTTATGGTATATGTCTCGTGTCCGAGTGCCTCTATACCTGCTCTATTGAACACGATCCAGGAGTATAGTTTGTTGGCCAATTACAAGCTGAACTTGGGTAAAACTGTGGTATACCCTCTGAATAGGAAGGTTTTCAAACAGGAGGTAACGGAGATGGGCCTGACGTGGAATCCGGATTCCATCAGGTATCTGGGTCTTAACTTATCCAGGGACCCATGGCGAGTAAGGCATCTAAATTTAGATACCTTGGTCCATACAATAGATTTAGATTTAAAAAGGTGGGCAAAGCTTCCTATTTCATTGTGGGGTAGGATTAGTTTGGTCAAAATGAATGTTTCCCAGGTTGTTTTATCCCCTTAGTACCATGAATATTTTGCTCTCGCTTTCATGGTTTAGGAAGATTCATGGGCTTATTGCCAATTTTGTGTGGGGGTATAAGAAGGCAAGAATGGCCTATCACAAACTGGCAACCCTCTAAATCATTGGGGGTCTTAGACTCCGCATCTTGAACTTTATTTGGGCGGGCCAGGCCAACAAATATTTGAGATAGGTGCAGAAGTGCGGAAACCTCATATGTCCCTTTATGGTTACAGATTGAATTAGCCCTTATTAGGGTGCAGGTTTTGTTCCTGAGGCCCTGTTGTATATTAATCCCAATCTTTTACCAGTGTCTCTCAGGAAATCCCGATTGGGTTTTCTGTGAGAGCTCATACGCAACTCTGTGGTTTCTTGAAATACTCTCTCATATTGTGACCCATCCCAACCTAGAGAAACCAGCGGTTTCACATTGAGGAGTAGACTTATGAAGAGCTACCTGGTTAGCGCTAGGGGATAGTGTTGTATAAGAGATTTAATATCAGCAGATGGACATGTGCTTCTTGCGTCTGAGATTATGAGCAAATTTAAGTTGTGGTTAGACGATTTTTCAGGTTTACCAGCTCCGTCATTTATTGGTTAGTAAATTGGGTAGTAGGTTGGTGCATACCAGTAAGACTTCCTGAGAATTTAAGGCCTATAGGCAGGTCTATCTCATGCTGTTTCAAGAATTTATGCTATGCTGTTTAGCTAAGCTATTCTCAGAATTTAGCTCCAACTTCTTACTGGGCCTCTGTTTTTCCGGCAGGGATCTGGATTAGCTGGCGTTGTGGAATAGTTGTCATAAATTGATCTCTCAGGATCAGCCTGAGATTGATCCAATTTAAGATACTCCATAACATTTATTACTCTCCTCAGAAGCTGGCGAGTTTGAAAATCACCGTAGCCGCTTCTTGTGTGAGGTGTCAGAAGGGGGTTGGAGACCTGTTGCATATATTTTGGAGTTGCCCGAAAATAGTCCCTCTCTGGATCAGTATCAAGAATGGGGTAGACCCGTTGTTAGGTTTGGGTGATCTTTTTAACCCGGAAATTTGTTTGTTGGGAGATGTAGCCTCTATTCCATTTAAAATTAGGAGGTTCCATATTTCCCTGACCTCGGCATCCCTCAAGACTGTAGTTCTCTGTCACTGGAAGGATTCTGTGGTGATAAGTTATGCAGAATGGTTAGAAGAGCTTCTGGCTAATCTCAGAATAGAGAGAATGATTGCCATTCTTCAAGATAAGTTGTCTAGGTTCAATAAAATCTGGGCCCCTTTATACTTGTTATTCAATAGAGATGGACTCTGGTTGCTTTTAGGGCTTAGTGACTACCTCGGAGCCTTGGGTGGGGAGGGTGGGGGCTGGGTTGGGAGGGCTGAGGATGTACCGTATTCTGTCTGTTTGTATATTTATGTTTGTCGAATATGGAGGTGCTGTGCCTCACGGATACATTTTCTGTATTAAAACTGTTAATAAAATCTTAATGGAAAAAAAAAAAAGATTAACAATACCTAAATAGTATAACAAAACTGATATCATAATGTTGTCATGTTTTCAAAAAATCAGTGATAGGTGCAAAACATTTACAGGCATGTAGTTTAGTAATTAAATAATTTAATAGGTCAGCTATGACATTAAGATAAAAAGTACATGGGGAGAGTTAGCTTTTGGCAGAGAGCAGCAAAAGGAAGGAGGTAGCTGCTAGAACCTTACTACTCTACTACTGGGACTAAGGAACTAGAGCTCTACTACTGGGACTAAGGAACTAGAGCGCTACTACTGGGACTAAGGAACTAGAGCTCTACTGCTGGGACTAAGGAACTAGAGCTCTACTACTGGGACCTTCAACAAGGGTAAAAAAAAAACAACAAGAGTTAGTGTGCTTGCCTGAGTTTGATGAAGGGAACTGTTATCTGTGCAGTTAGCTAGCGGAAGAAGAGAGCTGTAAATTACATAGAACATAGAAACATAGACTTTGACGGCAGATAAGGACCACTTGGCCCACCCAGTCTGCCCATTTCCCTACCTACTGGATAAGCTGCAGATTCTAGTTAACCAACAGCCTATTTCCTGCAACCTCCCACTATAATTGCCTTATGTCTGTCCCATGCATGTTTGAATTCCTCCACTGTTTTATACCCCACAACCTCTCCAGGAAGGCGGTTCCATGCGTCCACCACTCTCTCCGTGAAAAAGAATTTCCTCACATTACCCCGAGCCGTCCCCCCTCTAACTTTAAATTGTGCCCCCTTGTTCTTACACATCTCTTTTTCTGAAAGATGCTACCCTCCTGGACTTTGTTGATTCCCTTGAGGTACTTAAAAGTTTCTATCATGTCCCCTGTCCCTCCTTTCATCAAGGGTATACATATTAAGCTCTCTCAGTCTCTCTTCATATGGTTTCTGATGTAGACCCTGCACCATTTTAGTTGCCCTCCTCTGGACTGCTTCCATCCTGTCTGTCCTTGCGTAGATGAGGTCTCCAAAACTGCATGCAGTACTCCAGATGGGGTCTCATCAACTGTCTGTATAGAGGGATAACCACTTCCCTTTTTCTACTTGTGATGCCCCTCCCTATGCCTCCCAGTATCCTCCTGGCCTTCCCTACTGACTTCTCACATTGCATACCCACCTTTAGGTCATCTGATATGACTACACCCAGATCCCTTTCCATTATTGTTGTTGTTAGTACCTCCCCTGCTATTGTGTACTCTTCTCCTGGATTTTTATTTCCCAGGTGCATTACTTTGCACTTCTTTGCATTGAATCCAAGTTGCCATGTGTCTGACCATTCCTTCAACCTTGCCAAGTCCCTTCTCATCCTTTCTACCTCCCTTGTGTATCAACTCTGTTACAGATCTTGGTGTTATCCACAAAGAGGCATACCTTTCCTTCCAGACCCTCTGCAATGTCACCTATAAAGGCGTTAAAGAGGACTGGACCCAGATATGAGCCCTGAGGTACTCCACTAGTAACCCCTTTCTTCAGAATGTGTTCCATTGACTATTACCTTCTGTGTCCTGTTGTGCAGCCAGTTTTCTACGCAGGCTACCACCCTGGGACCCACTCCCAGGCTGGCTAACTTGATTATTAATCTTTTGTGCAAGACTGTGTCAAATACCTTGCTAAAGTCTAGGTAGGTCATATCCACAGCCCCTCCCTGGTCTATTACTTTGGTCACCCAGCCAAAGAAATCGATTAGATTTGTCTGACATGACCTTCCTGCTGTGAATCCATGCTGTTTTGGGTCCAGTGCCCTGCTGGCCTCTAGGTACCCAACAATTCTTTCTTTCAGAAGTGATTCCATCATTTTCCCCACCACTGAGGTCAAACTAACAGGTCTGTAGTTTACTGCTTCTGCCTTGCTCCCACTTTTGTGAAGGGGAATCACATCTGCCCTCCTCCAGTCCTCAGGTACCACCCCATCTTCCCATGATTTGTTAAAGTGTGGTTAGTGGTGTCACTAGGTCCTCCCTTAGCTCTTTTAGCATTCTAGGGTGAATCCCGTCAGGCCCCATTGCTTTGTCCACCTTGAGTTTTAGAAGTTCTTTCAGTAATCTTTCTTCTTTAAATGGACTGGTATCAACCCCACTATCCAGAGTGCTTCTACTGTTTGGTTTATGTAACTCCTCCTCCTCTTCTTTTGTGAATACTGAGCAAAAGTATTCATTCATTATCTCTGCCTTTTCACTGTCTCCCTCTGCCCACCTCCCCTCTCCTTTATTAATCTTCCCTATCCCTCCCTTAACCTTTCTATGTTCCCTAATGTACCCATAAAAGATTTTATCCCCCTTCTTAACTGAGTTGGCTATCCTTTCCTCGGATTGGGCCTTTGCTTTTCTGACTGCCTTCCCCACTTCTTTCAGCTTTAATTGATACAGTTCCCTGTTGTGCTCTGTCTGTGATTCCTTATACTTTTTGAATGCAGCCTTTTTCTCCTTAACCTTCCCTGACACTTCTTTTGAGAGCCATAGTGTTTTTTTATTCCGCTTTGTTTTCTCTATTTGTTTCACACAAAGGCTTGTTGCCTCCATGATGGCAGTTTTGATTTTTCTCCATTGATCTTCCACCCCTCCTTTCTGGCCAATTGCTAGTGCATTCCTCAGGTATTCACCCATTTTGCCAAAATCGGCCCTTCTAAAGTCCAATATCCTTGTATTTGTATGGCTTGTCTCCATGGTTGTGTTTATTGTGAAACACACTGTACAGTGGTGAGCTTGTTTCCAGGTGTCTACTGACTTCTAAATTGTGATCCTCTCTCCATTTGAGAGTACCAGGTCTAATATTGCTCCCTCCCAGTGGGTTCCACCACCTAGCTGTCTAAGGCATGCTCCTGTAGGGCATCGAGAATGACCCTGCTCTTGGATGTGGCTGCAGTCCATGTTGCCCAGTTAACATCTGGCATATTCAGGTCCCCATCAACAGTATCTCCCTTTTTCAGCCATTTTGAGAATGCCTCTATCGTTTTCTTGTCCATTTCCTCCCATTGAGACGGGGTCTGTATACAACCCTGTGCGGATTGTGATGCCATTCCTGTCTCAATGACCCAGGTTCCTCTTGTCCTCCCCTTTACCTTTTAGTTCTGTTACTTTGATCCTTCCCTTATGTGAGAGCTACTCCCCTCTTTTACCTCCCTGTCCTTCGGTAGATTGTGTACCCTTGTATGTTGACATCCCAGTCATGGTTCTCCGTGTACCATGTTTCTGTGACTGCCACAATATCCAAGTGTTCCACTTCCATCAGGGCTACTAGCTCTGGAAGCTTTTTTCCAAGACTACAGGCATTGGTACTCATTGTTCTCCATTTAATGTTGGCTTTATCCTTTTTAACCCCATTCCTGCTCTTATTGCCCTTGTCCATTTTTCCATTTACTCCTGTCCTGCCCTCTCGTCAGCTCTGTACCTCAGTGTTTACCCTACTACCTGCCATGCTTTGGGGAAGCTTGAACTCTCCTGTTTCCTATCAGCACCTCCCCAGTAGCTGGTTTAAAAAGCTTGCCAAGGAAGCCTTTAAACCTGTCACCTAGGAGCGTGTTTCCCTTCCTGGACAGATGCAGACCATCATGCCAGTATAGACCTTCTTCTCTCCAGGTGGACCCCAGTCCCCAATGAAGCTAAAGCCCTGTGCTCTGCACCAGTTTTGTAACCATTCATTAAACCACATGGTGTGCAGTACCCTATCCTCACCTCTACCATGGACTAGCAGCACCTCTGAGAAGGTTACCTTGCTTGCTACCCGTCTAAGGCCCCTCCCCAACTCCACAAATTCATCCTGCACTGCACTGATCTCATGCCTAGCTAGGTCATTTGTCCCGAGGTGGACAATGATATCGAGTTTCCTCTCCTGTGATGCTGCTTCTGAAATCCTGAGGATTCGCTTCCTGTTCCTCCAAGCCATGGCACCAGGCAGGCACCTTACTTCTCTCTCCTCTCCCTTCCCCAGGTCTACACCCCTAACAATTGAGTCCCCTATCAGAAGCTGTTTCTTTCCCTTGTGTTGACCCTTGCCACTCTTTTGTGGGTCTCCCTTGTGGATGTCCCCAGTATTCTTCTTGGTCTCCAATGAGGGTGTCATCATAGAGGCACCTTGATTTGCCAGACCAACATATGATTTGTGTAGAGGTGCAACTCGGGGCCACCTCTGTTCCCACCACCTCACCCTCCCAGGACCTACTGTGGTCCATCTGCTCTTCACACATGGCAACCTCTGAGGCAGTGGTTGTGGAACTAGTGCTCTCTTTGGGTGGGTCCTCCTTAGTCCTTGCCAGTTCAGCCTGGAGGTGGGCAACCTCCTCCTCAGAGCTGACAGTTGCCTGCAAATAGGGCAGCAATGCAGGTTCCAGAATGTTTCCCAGAAAATTGCTGCCCCACAGCCAGTGCATTGCACCACTTCCCACATGTTCCTCTTCCTTATAATATACAATAAGTAATATACAAATTTTTTTTGGGGGGTGTGTATACTTACGCTTTATGCACTGTGCTAGGTAATTAAGAATACGACAGTTCTGCTCAAAGACCTGTTGAGGAAGTGTTGTCAAAACCTTGGCTATAAAGGAAATGCCACGCCTGGGGTGGGTGGGCGAGGGTAGGGTGGGTGGGTAGGCCACAACCACTGGTGACTGTTAGAAACAATCAATTACACCACTGCTCCACCACCCTGGTGAGTACTGCCCTTTATAGTAAGTCAACCAACACCACAATGTATTAGACCATTGCTCCTACACAAACCACTCTACTGAGTCCAGGGATAAAAACAAACTCACTGTTCAGACAGCAGGACACTTCCAAAATATTGCACACATATCCTTCCAAATCCTATGTGTTTAGCACAGAAATCAAGCAACTTCAGTTGTATTATAACCCTTCTGGTTATAAAATTACTACACTTTAATGGAATCCTGCAATTCTTAATGCCAATAAGAAAATAATGAAACTTTCTGTAGAAAGTGTAGCTTACCTTCCTAGTCCCCTACAATATTATGTTTTACCAAGTTACCAGTTTCTCAAATGTGTTCTAGTTTGTTCTCTGCAGTATAGCCAATTTCTCAGCTTGCAAAAGGAACAGACAGGTCCTCTGACTGACTTTACTCTGTGCAGTATGCCTAAACAGAACAGTGATACAAGCCCCACCCAGAATCAATTGATTGACTAGTGACACCTGTGATGTAAGCAGACCTTTCAGTGAAGACAATTTGCTATGTCTGCTTCTAATACACACACAAACCTTTTATCTGAAACCAGGGATAAACTCACTGCTTAGCCAGCAGGACACTTCCAAAATATTGCACAAATATCCTTCCAAATCCTATGTGTCTAGCACAGAAATCAAGCAACTTCATTTACATTGCAACCCCTCTGGTTATAAAATTACTACACTTTGATGGAATCCTGCAATTCTTAATGCCAATAAGAAAATAATGAAACTTTCTGTAGAAAATGTAGCTTACCTTCCTAGTCCCCTACAATATTATGTTTTACCAAGTTACCAGTTTCTCAAATGCGTTCTAGTTTGTTCTCTGCAGTATAGCCAATTTCTCAGCTTCCAAAAGAAACAGGCAGGTACTCTGGGGCTTAGGCAGCAGAAAGCCAGGTGACTGCATTTAAAACTTCTCTAGTTAGTTTTTGACAGAAAGCAGCAAGAGGAAGTAGGCAGCTACTAGAACTTTACTAATGTACTACAGGAACTATATAGCCCTCCCTCCCTCCATCCCCTCTACCTTTTGCCAGCTCTACTTTTACAGGCACTGAATTTGACTTAACAGGAACTTCCTGTTTGGGAGCAGGAAGGGAGTGATCACAGAGGCACATAAGACTCGCCATTCTAGAAGGGAAAGAATAGCTCTCACTCACTCCCTAGCTGGTAGAGATCTGACTCTGAGCAAGTAAGAAGAAGACTGCTGAGGAGTACAGGAACTTCCCTTCCCAGAACAGGAAGGGTGGGAGCTGTAGGGGCATGGAGGCAGTAGAAAGGTGGGGGGGACAAACAAAAAGTAAACAGAGAGAGGAAAGAGTAAGCATACAAAGCAACAGTCGAGGGGCCACAAATAAGATATGATGGGAGTGGTGCCGTGCAGTGGCTGTGGAGGTGCAGTCCTCCAGGAGACATTCTGGAGGATGTGGTGTTGTCCCATCTGCAGGCACCACTCTGGGATGAGGAAGGAGGTTGGTCATCTCTAGGCTGAGTTGGCCAGGATTTCGGGGACCTCCTCTTCCAAACAGAGACCAAAAGGCTGGAGCGATGATCTGTATCTGTCCAGGAGGGGAACCAGGATCCTAGCTGATAGTTTTAAATGTTTCATTGACAAGCATTTAAACTACCCAAAGGGGGATGCACTGAAAAGTAGCAGGGAAATTGCACTGCCCCCCCCAAAAAAAACAGGGTAGTTAGTGAGGTAAATACCAAGATAGAGAAACATAAAAGTTGACACAGATAAGGATCACAAGGCCCATCCAGTCTTCCCATTTCTTTTTCTACCTTATGAATGTACCATGGGCCTTTACTCTGTCAATGGCCTATCTATTCATACTCATCTGTTTTGCTCCCTTATGCCTATCCCATGCCTGTTTGAAGCCATGTACTGTATTGATATCCACCACTTCCTGAGGTAGGCAGTTCCATGCATCCACCACCCTTTCTGCGAAAAAGAACTTCCTTACATTACCCCTTAATCAGCCTTCCTCTAATCTCATGCTGTGTCCTCTTGTCCTGCTCTTTTTGTTATATTGGAACATGTTACTCTTTCACCTTGTTAATGCCCTTAAGGTGTTTGAATGTTTTGATCCTATCACCTCTGTCCCTCCTTTGCTCTGGGGTATACATATTGAGCTCCATTAATCTATCCTCATATATTTTCTGATGCAGTTCCTGCACCATTTTGGTTGCCCTTCTCTGGACTGCCTCCATTTTGTTAATGTCCTTGTGAAGGTGTAGCCTTTAGTTCTGCATGCAGTACTCCAAATGGTGCCTAACCAGTGTCTTGTAAAGAGGGATTATTACTTCCCTCTTACCACTTGTGATACCCATACTATTACACCTCAACATCCCCCTAGCCTTACCTACTGCTTTAGTGGTCTGCTTGGATGATTTCAGGTTATCTGTGATGATGACACTCAAGTCTCTTTCTTCCACTGTGACTGCCAGCATCACTCCTCCCAACCTATAGGTGGCTTCAGGGTTTCTCTTCCCTATGTGCATGATCTTGCACTTCTTTGTGTTAAACCCCAGTTTCCACTCTTCCGACCATTTTGCCAGTTTATCCAGATCTCTTCTCATTCTGCCCACCCCATCTGGATCATCTACTTTGTTGCAGATTGTGATGTAATCTGCAAACAGACAAACCTTACCTTCCAGTCTGTCTGCAATGTCACTGATGAAGATATTGAAGAGGACTGGCCTTAGGATTGATCCCTGAGGTACCCCACTTGTGACTTGCATCTCTTCTGACTGAATACCATTTACCATCACTCTGTTTTCTGCCTGTCAATCAACTTGCCACCCAGTTGACCAACTTATGACCAGCCCTGAGCCTATCCAGCTTATTGAGCTATCTTCTGCGTGGAACAGTATTGAAAGCTTTGCTGAAGTCAAGGTAGGCAACATCAGCTGCTCCCTCTTGGTCCACCACTCTGGTTACCAAGTCAAAGAAATCTGAGATTAGTTTGACAGGACCTTCCTGTTGTAAACCCATGCTGTCATGGATCCTGTGCTCCTATGGATTCCAGGTGTTGCATTATCCTTTCCTTAAGAAGTGCTTCCATAACCTTTCCCACTACTGAGGTAAGACTGACTAGCAGTTCCATGCCTCCTCCCTGCTATCACTCTTGTGGAGTGGGCTCACATGAGCCCTTCTGCAGTCTTCTGGGACCTCTCCTGTGCTCAGAGACTCACTAAACAGTTTTGATAATGGCTCTGCTAGTTCCACCCTTAGCTCCTTTAGTACCCTGGGATGTATGCCATCAGGTCCCATTGCCTTGTTCACCCTGAGCTATCAAGCTCTTGTAGGACCCTTTCTTTTGTGAAGGGACTAGTGCACTCACCCCTCCCCCTGTGTCTATGGTACTAAGCTGTGGGCCCTGCCCCACCTTCTCCTCTGTAAATATTAATACTGAGCAGAAGTATCTAGTTAGGATAGATGCTTTTCCGTGGTCCTCCTCCTCACACTCCCCCTTATCTCATTTGATCTTAGCAATACCCCCTCTGGGCTTTCTCCTTTCACTAATGTATCTATGGAAATTCTTGACACCTTCTTTTACTGTCCGTGCTGGTATTTCCTCAGTTTGGGCCTTTGCCTGCCTTACTGCCTTCCCTGCTTTCCTTAGGGAGTTTGGTATGCCTCCCTCTCATTATTCTGCTGCATTCACTTATATTTCCTGAAGGTCAGCTCTTTGACTCTGACCTTTTCTGCTACTGTTTTTGAGAACCAAAGGGGTTTCCTTCTTCTTTTGCACTTGCTTTTCTGTCCAACACAATGGGATGTTGCTTCAATTATTGCATCCTTAATGCTTGCTCCCTTTGCCTGTACCCCCTCACCTGTATTTCTTCTTGCCAGGGCTAGCTTAACTCTGCTGGCCATCTTATCAAAGTCAGCTCCTCTGAAGTCCCATAGTATTGACTTGGAATAGGATGATTTAGTTCTAGTGGCCAAACTGAACCATACCATGTGATGGTCACTGGCCCTCAGGTGACCTTCTACCTGGAGATCTGTGATCCTTCCTCTGTTCATCAGTACTAGATCTAGGATAGCCTTGTCTCTTGTGGGTTGTTGTACCAGTTGTTTGACCCCCCCCAACCCTGCAGGGAATCCACTATGTCTAGTTCTGGTAGATGTTCCTGCTGGTATTGACCAGTCTGTATCTGGCATGTTGAAGTTTCCCATTATCTGAACCTCCCCTTTAGTTGTCATGTTTCGTATATCTTCTAACAATAATGTGTCTACATCCTCCCCCTGCTCTGGAAGCCTGTAGACAACCCCAGTTCATATTGCTGTCCCATTTCTTGTTTCCAGGATGACCCACAGTTGTTCTGGCTCCTTAAGTGTATTCTGAATTTCTGTAGCTTTGATATTTTCATAGACATAAAGGGCCTCTCCATCCCCCCTTTTTGCACCTTGGTCTCTTATGAACAGAGCATAGCCATGTACTGAAGTCTCCCAAGTATGATTACTGGTGAACCATGTCTCTCTAAAGGCTACTATGTCCAGTTTAGCCTCTGGCATTGTTGCCTGCAGGTCAGGAATCTTGTTTCACACACTGCAAGCATTTGTGTACTTGATTTTCCATTTGCCAGATTTCAGTGTGTTAGTTGCCCCTCTTAACCACCTGCCAACCTCCCCAACCAACTACCCTCTGCAGTCGAGGTGCTTCTGTTGGATGTTGGGGAAATGGTGGGTGGTTCTTATATTTCTTCCTGAATATGTGATATGAGGCATGCAATCTCTGCCCATGCTGCCTGAAGCTGAGCCCTTAGATGGCCAATGGCCCAGCATGTAGGACAGTGCCCTAAGTCCTGTATAACTGCCCTTTTGAAAAGTGTCACACAGTACCTGCAGTTAATAATATCTATTCCAGATAAGTTGCTAGGTTTATAACCTTGTCAGAGTAATTAGGAGAAAAATGAAAGGAAAAGTTTGATTTTGTATTGTTTGTTTGTTTTTGTATAACTTGTTATAACAAGTTACATTACTTGTGTCCCTGTAAATGAGGTCACTGTGTGGATACCCCTCTAATTTGTCCCTTCCTGATTTGCTACAAGAAGTATCACAACTGTGCTACCCTATAAAAGGAGTGTAGCATGGGGTGGTTGGGGAAGGGGTTGGTGACTGGGCCCCTCCTCTGTCAAAAAAGAATCACGGATGAAAAACAAGGAGGTAAGAGCAGAAACAATCAACCAATAACAAATGCAATAACCCTGACAGCATATCCTAATGATAGATAAAACTGTAAAACCTGTAAAGCACCACCTGTAATAATTTCACAGAAGATATACCTGTAAGAAACACTTTGCTACAGACAAAAATAAAGCAGTAACAGAAGATATACCTTGCAAAAGATCATTTGAATCAGAAGATTACAGCAGTAATATATAATCACAAACCTTTAGGCATACCCTGTAATAATGCTCAGAAAGTAGACCCAGTAACAACAATCAGAGAAAAATAAAGCAATAAAATGTTAGCAACAAACAGTAACAACCCCCTTGAGTACAAAAGAAAATAATAACGCACTGTAAATATGTCTAGCCAAAAGAAGCCTTAATTCTTTTCCTTGCTCTGGTAAGGTTCATTGAACTGTCATTACAAGCAACCTAGAAGAAAAGAGCGCAGGTGAAGCTAGGTGCCTTTGCCAACAAACCTAGTCTTCCACCTCCAAGATATCAACTAAGTTAAACTTTTAACCCCTCCTTCTGTTGGAAGTTACTAACAGTTTGTCAGCTCCACCCACAGTTACACACTTAATCCCCTGGAAGAGTTGTGGGAGGAAAGTAATTACATCCTTCAATGTGAGAAGGAGACTGCAACACCCTTGACACAAACCAAAACCTTTCAGCAAAAAAAAAGAAAAAGAATAAATTAGTGGCAAACAGTACTTTTGCTTAGCCTAATAATAAAAAGTCACAAAATGTAAGCACCAACTGTAGTAATCTTACAGAAGATAAACCCTGTAAGAAAAACTTTGCTACAGAGGAGAATAAAGCAGTAACAGAAGATATATCTTGCAAAAGACAATTTGAATCAGAAGATTATAGCAGTAATGTGTAAACAGAAACATTAAGGCACACCCTGTAATAATGCTGCAGAAAGTATACCCAGGAACAACAATTTGAATCAGAGAAAAATAAAGTAATAAAATGTTAGCAACAAACAGTAACAACCCCTGTGAGTACAAAATAAAATAAAAATGCAGAGTAAATCTGCCTAGCCTAAAGTAGCCTTAATCCTTTTCCTTGCTCTGGTAAGGTTCATTGCTCTGTCCTTACATGCAACCTAGAAGAAAAGAGTTCAGGTGAAGCTAGGTGCCTTTGCCAGCAAACCTAGTCTTCCACCTCAATAGAAGTCAACAGGGAGAAGGGCAGGGGTAAATGGAGAAAAAGGCAAAGGCAGTAAGGACAGGGGTGAGGCTAAAAGAGGTAAGGCCATCAAAATATGAGGGCAATGATTACCAATGGCCATAGTCTGCCTTACAAGCTCTTTGAACTAGTGGCCTTGATGGAAGAGAGATGCCAAGATATCGTGGCAGTCACAGAAACATGGTACATAGAGAACCATGACTGGGATGTCAACATACCTGAGTACACAATCTACAGGAGGGACAGGAAGGGTAAAAGAGGAGGAGGAGGAGGAGGAGGAGGAGGAGGAGTGATCTATGTAAGGGAATGGATCAAAGCAATGGAACTAAAGGGTAAATAAAGAGGAGAAGAGGCACTGTGGTTCAGCCTGAAGATGGGAAATGACACCACAATCCACATGGGGGTTGTATACAGACTCCCATCTCAGGGGGAGGAAATGGACAAGGAAATTATAGAAGACATCCTTTGGATGGCAGAGAAAGGGGATATATTGTTTATGGGGGATCTGAATATGCCAGATGTTAACTGGAGCACCATTGCTGCAACCACATCCAGGAGCAGGGTCATTCTCAATGCCCTACAGGGGCATACCTCTGACAGCTAGTGTAGGAACCCACTTGTGAGGGAACAATCTTAGACCTACTACTCTCAGATGGGGATGGAGAGAGGACTTCAGATTTAGGAGTGGGAAGCCATCTGGCAACAAGTCACCAAAACAGTGTGGTTCACAATAAACACTGCCTTAGAGTCAAGCCATAGAAAAATTAAGGTACTGGACTTTGGATGGCTGGATTTTTGGCAAAATGTGAGAGTGACTCAGAAAAGCACTAGCAAATAGGCAACAAGGAGGGGTGGAGGAACAATGGGGAAGAATCAAAACTGCCATCACAAATGCAACAAGCCTTTGTGTGAAGCAAAAAAAAATCAAAATGAAGGAAAAAAACACTGTGGTACTCAAGAGGTGGCTGGAAGAATAGAGAGAAAAACAGCATTCTTATAGTATAAGGAAACACAGAAGGAGCAGGACAGAGAACAGTACCAGTTACAGCAGAAGAAAATGGGGAAGGCAGTCAGAATAGCAAAGGTCCAGACTGGGGAAGGAAACAACTCCTGCTGGGGAACTTCATTGTTAGGAGAGTAGAACTGGGGAAGGGAGGGGGCAGGGAGATAAGGTGCCTGCCAGGCGCCATGGCTTGGAGGGACAGGGAGCGAATCCTCAGGATTGAGGGAGCAGCAGCATGGGGAGGGAGCTGGATGTCATTGTCCACCTAGGGACAAATGATCTGACAGGGAAGGGGATCAGAACAGTGCAGGAGGAGTTTGTGGAGTTGGGGAGGGGTCTTAAACAAGTAGCATGCACAGTAACCTTCTTGGAGGTACTGCCTCTCTATGGCTTGGGTGAGGCTAGGGTGCTCCACAGCATGGGATTCAATCAGTGGTTGAAAAACTGGTGCAGAACTCAGGATTTTGGTTTCATTGGGCACTGGGGGTCCACCTGGAGTGATGCAGGCCTATATTGGCATGATGGTCTGCATCTGTCCAGGAGGGAAACCAGGATCCTAGGTGACAGCTTTAAATACTTCATTGGCAAGCATTTAAACTAGCCAAGGGTGGAGGCACTGGAAAGGGCAGGGAAATCCTAGCTCCCCCAAATATCAGGGTAGTTATAGAAATAGACACCAAGCTAGAGAAGTTGATAGGAAGAAGGGCAGGGGTAAATGGAGAAAACAACCAAGGCAGTAAGGACAGGGATGGGGCAAAAAGGGGTAAGGCCATCAAGAAATGGAGGGTAATGAGTATCAATGCCCATAGTCTGGGCAAGAAGCTCCATGAACTGGTGGCCTTGATGGAAGAGGGATGCCTGGATATTGTGGCAGTCACAGAAACATGGTACACAGAGAGCCATGACTGGGATGTTAACATACTAGGGTACATAATTGACAGGAGAGGCAGGGAGGGTAGAAGAGGGGGAGGAGTATCTCTCTATGTAAGGGAAGGGATAAACACAATGGAACAAAAGTGTAAACAGAGAGGAGAGGAGACACTGTGGGTCACCTTAGAGACTGGAAATGGCACCACAATCTGCACAGGGGTTGTGCACAGATCCCCATCTCAAGTGGAGGGAATGGACAAGGGTATGATTGAAGGCATCCTTAGGATGACAGAGAAAGGGTAAATACTGTTTATGGGGGACCTGAATATGCCAGATGTTAACTGGAGCACCTTTGCTGCAGCCACATCCAAGAGCAGGGCCATTCTTGATGCCCTACAGGGGCCATGCCTCAGACAGCTAGTGTTGGAACCCACTAGGGAGGGAGCAATCTTAGACCTCATACTTTCAAATGAGGACAGTGAGAGGATCTCAGATCTATAAGTGGGTAGCCATCTGGGAACAAGTGATCACCAAACAGTGTAGTTCATGATAAACTCAGCTTCAGAGTCAAGCCATAGAAAAGTGAGAGTACTGAACTTCAGGATGGCTGACTTTGTCAAAATGGGAGCGTGCCTTAGAAAAGCATTAGCAAACAGTCAAGAAGGAGGGGTGGAGCAACAATGGAGACGCATCAAAACTGCCATCACGGAGGGAACAAGCCTTTGTGTGAAGCAAGTAAACAAACCAAAATGAAATAAAAAGCCACTACAGTTCTCAAAAGAGGTGATGGGAAGGGTTAGGGAGAAAAAATAGCATTTAATAAGTATAAGGAAACACAGATGGAGCAGGACTGAGAACTAGATACATAGATACATAGACAGTGTCGGCAGATAAGGGCCTATGGCCCACCTAGTCTGCCCATTTGAGCTTGTAAGTTCAGTTTGTTTTCCTAGAAGTCTATTTCCCCTTACCCCTGACCTCTAGAATTCCTTTATGTCTATCCCATGCATTCTTAAATCCCGTGATTGTTTCAGCCCCCACCACTTCCTCTGGCAGGGTGTTCCACTTGTCCACCACCCGCTCTGTGAAGAAATTCTTTCTCATGTTTCCTCTGAATCGTCCTCCTCCAACTTCATCCCATGCCTCTAGTCCTGAAACATCTTTTTAGCTTAAAAATAGTGTTTTCCTGCACCCTGTTCCTCCCTGTAAGATACTTGTATGTCTCTATCATATCCTCTCTCCTCCTCTCCTCCAGGGAGTACATGTTCAGTTCCTTCAACCTGTCTTCATAGGACTTGTGATGCAACCCATGCACCATCTTTGTTGCCCTCCTCTGAACCTTCCCTACCCTGTCTATGTCCTTACGTAGGTATGGTCTCCAGAACTGTACACTGTACTCCAGGTGGGGCCTCACTAGTGTCTTTATAGCGGAATTATGAACTGTACCAGTTAAGGCAGAAGGAAGCTGGGAAGGCAGTCAGAATAGCAAAGGCCCAAACTGGGGAAAATATAGCCAGCTTGGTTAAGAAGGGGATAAAATCTTTTATAGGTACATTGGGGGCATAGAAAGACAAAAGGAGGGATAGTGAGGCTGAATAGAATGGATGATGGGTGGGCAGAGAGGGACAGTGAAAAAGCAGGGATACTGAACGAATGCTTCTCCTCAGTATTCACAAAAGAGTAAGGGGAGGTACCTAATCCAATTAACAGATGTACTCTGGATGGGGGGGTCAATCCCAGTCCTTTCACAGAAGAAAGGGTTCTGAAAGAACTCCTAAAACTGAAGGTGGACAAAGCAATGAGGCTTGATAGGATTCACCAAGAATTAAGGGGAGAACTAGTGACACAACAGACTACCCTTTTTAACAAATCATGGGAGGATGGTGTGATACCTGAGGACTGGAGGAGGGCAGATGTGATCCCCTTCACAAAAGTGGGAGCTAGACAGAGGCAGGAAACTACAGACCTGTCAGTTTAATCTCTGTGGTAGGGAAAATGATGGAATCACTTCTGAAGGTAAGAAATGTTGAGTTCCTAGAGGCCAGTGGAGCACTGGACCCAAGGCAGCATGTATTCTCAGTGGGAAGGTCATATCAGATGAATCTAATGGATTTCTTTGACTGGGTGACCAAAGTAGTAGACCAGGGAGGGGCTGTGGACATGGCCTATCTAGACTTTAGCAAGGCATTTGACACAGTCCCACACAAATGATTATTAAACAAATTAGCCAGCTTGGGAGTGGGTCCCAGAGTGGTATCCTGGGTAAAACATTGGCTGAACAACAGGACACCGAAGGTAATAGTAAACGGAGTTCACTCTGAAGAAAGAGGAGTTACTAGTGGGGTACAAGTAGGGTTCAGTACTGGGTCCAGTCCTTTTTAATGTCTTTATAAGTGACATTGCAGAGGGACTGGAAGGAAAAGCATCCCTGTTTGCAGATGACACCGAGACCTGCAACAGGTTTGATACACGGGGGGGGGTGGAGGATGAGAAATGGTCAGAGGTATGGAAGCTTGGATTCAATGCAAAGAAGTCAAACATAAATGCACCTAGGAAACCAATACCCAGGGGAAGATTACACAAAGGGGGGGAGGTAGTTGCAACAACAACAAGCATTTGTCATTGCCGAATGTTTGCTTGCTGGCATTGGTAGTGTAGGAGTTGCAGAGCTGCATAATAAGAATGGCAGTGAAGTATTGAACTGAAGCCAACCCCATCACCCTGCAGATAGTGACAGGCACTGGGGTGTGCCTTGGGTCATCAGGCATAATGACCATGCCTTTTCACCAAACCCTACAATGCAGACACCGACAACTGTCACGGTGTGCCTTGGGGTCTTTGGCCCTTATGTGCACCCCATACCATCAAGAAATATGATGAGATGGGTGCGGTGTAGAAGAATGGGGTGAACTTTGGGGCTGAAGAGTCCAAGGCACACCTTGATGCCTCTCAGTGGCTGCAGGGTGTGGGTGGGGGTGGAATGGTATGAGCATTGCAGGAGACAGTCCAAAGTCACAGCCCTGATACCTGTCATTCTCTACAAAGTGGGGTGTTATGGTCAGAAACCCCAATGACTCAGGCATTTGTTGGTATTTTCATTCCAAATTTTCAACATGCTTTTTTTGTGACCCCCACCTCATGAACAGTGGCAATATCAGTTTGTTAGCCGAAAACTGCTTTTGCACAGTGACTACGGCATTTGTCACACAGGTGCAAAAACACATTCTGAACAGGGTGTGAAAATTTGACAGCTGTACTGTTCATGAGGAGGTGTAAAAAATGGCAATATTGAAAATTTGCATTGAAAATATTAAAAAACTGGTGGTCACGAGCGTGCATAGAAACTGTGCAACATGCAACCATAATGTAATTAGTTTGGGGATTTTTTTACAGCAGATTGTCAATACAGGCATTTTGGGACCTCTGGTCATGAGCAGTGTCACTGTGATTTTCTTTATCTGTCTCGAACAATGATTTCCCACAGCGACCACGCATTTCTGTGCTGAAAGTGTGAAAACACATTTCAGCCATGTTGTGAAAAATAACAGCTGTACTGTTCATAAGGACATGCCACTGGTGAAAATTTGGACTGAAAATATTACAAATTCATGAATTTATGAGGGTGCGTGGAAACTGCACAATGCTGACTCGTAACAGTCATTTTTAAGAATTGTTTCACCAAATTTTCAAAATAGCCATTTTAAGACCTCTGATCATGAACAGTGTCACTGTAATTTTCTTAATGTGTCCCATACATTCATTTCGCACACCAACTGCGCCATTGTGCGCTACATGGGTGGAAACATGTTTTGGGTGAGATGTGAAAAATGACAACTGTACTGCTCATGAAGAGGTGTGGTAAAATGGCAATGTTAAAAATCTGGAATGGCGAGCAGAGACACTCGCATCGGTGTGTGTCGGCTCTGTCAGCTGTGAAAGCTGGATATTACATCTGTCAAAACAAACAAAACGTTAAAAGCAGGTATTTCAATATGAAGTTGTGTGTGGAGTGTGAGATGTACACAGAGGGGAAGAGCAGATAGGGTTTAAATGTTCAAAATGTTGTATGTTGGCAACCCTGCAGGTTGAAATTTCTCTCTTAAAACAAAGAATACAGGTGCAAACTGATATATCCTCACTTGAACAGTATATTGATACTATGGCTAACAGTATTTCTGAAGAATTACATTCATACATAGGTGATTCATCAAAAACAGAGCAACATGAGGAAGCTGGTAGAAGTTCTACTGAGGAATGGAGTCTAGTTCCAAGTAAAGTAAAAAATAACAAAAAAGGTAGGAGAAATATAGGGGGCACATCAAATTTTTTAACACCCAATAGATACAGTGCCCTCCAAACAGTTAAGTCCCCCATGAGCGATAAGATCCCAGATATATCAAAAAACATTGACGTAACAGCAGGCAATCCCCCTGATGGGATAGAAAAAAAAGCAGTTAACATATGTAATAGTACTTGTTTAAATAACATGGGTACAAAAGATGTGCTGGTAGTGGGGGACTCATTGATAAAATATGCAGATTCTGTGATCAGTAGACATAGAAGGAAATACACAATGGTTAGCACACTCTCGGGAGCAGGAATTGGAGATATAAAAAGATTACTTCCTGGACTCATTGAAAATACTATCGCACCAGTCACACTCCTCCATGTTGGTGTGAACGATGTTGGCAAAAGAAGTATTACAGAGATCCAAAGAGACTTTGAGGAGGTAGGCAAGTCCTTAAAAACCCAGGGGTGCGATTTAATAATTTCTGGTATACTACTTGTACCAAAGGCAAATACAGCACTACTAAAAGAAATACTTCAGCTAAATGGTTGGATGAAGCGATGGTGTCAGAGAGAAGAATATAAATATATAGATCATTGGCAGGATTTCCAGGGACATCATTTGTTTTCCCAGGATGGGTTACACCTGAACAAACAGGGAAAGTGTATTTTTCCTTACAAATTGAAACAGATAATTGACATACATTTAAACTGAAAAAGGGGGGGGAGATCAATGCACCACGCAAAAAGTAGCCCCCAAAAATAGTCATTCAGAATCCATAATCAATTTTATTTCATTAAATGCAAGAAGTTTGAACAATAAGATGGATGAGCTTCAAGTCATCTTATATACCCACGATATTCACATTTGTGCAATCACAGAGACATGGTGGAAACCAGAAGATACCTGGGATAGGAACATCCAAGGCTATACCCTATATCATAATGACATAAAATCAACAAGAGGTGGGGGGTGGCCTTATATATATCCGAGGTTATGGTATCAGAGGGATTAGATACCTCCAAATGGAAAAACTGTGAGGTAGTATGGATTACAATTTCTTTAAATCTGAACATCAGGCTAAATATTGGGGTAATTTATAGATCTCCCTCGCTTACCACATTGGAGGACATCATGCTGTCTGACTTCATCAAGCAGATGGCAAATTTAAACAATGTAATTTTACTAGGTGACTTTAATTTACCAGGAATAGATTGGAATACATTGCAAATAAATACAGCCATAGAAGAACAATATCTGGAAATAATTAATCTAGCTGCCTTAGAACAGTATGTCACATCTAATACCAGAAGGACTCACATCTCGGACCTAGTTTTGATTAATTTAAATGACAAAATACAGGATTGTATAGTTTTGCCACCATTAGGTACTAGTGACCATTTAATAGTTAAGTTTAAGTATACACAACAGATGAGTGTTAATCTTGGCAAAACATCCATTTGTAGGTACGATAGAGCAAATTTTGGGGGCATGAAAATGGATTTGCTAAAATGGAACTGGAAGAATGAATTTAAGGATGCCTCACTTTCAGCAGTGTGGGACAAATTACAAAATAAACTGCAGGGCCTATTTAAGTCTCATGTTCCATCCTCAAATAAATATGATGCAGTAAAGAAATCTCTCCCTGTATGGATGACAGCAAAAATTAAAAAGGAAATAAAGAAAAAAAATAGAATGTTTAGAACAGCTAAATTAAGTGGGGATGAGGGTATTTGGACAAAATATAAAGAATATCTAAGGGTCACTAAAAAGCACATCGAACAAGCAAAAAAGAATTATGAATATAGACTGGCTACCAGGGTAAAGGATAATTATAAATCCTTTTATTCTTACATTAACAATAAAAGGGGTAATATAAGGAACATTGGCCCCTTAAGAAAGCAAGATGGAACTATTATAATAGATAACCAGGAGGTGGCAGAACACTATAATAACTACTTTGCTTCAGTTTTTAATCATCCTACAATTACTACACCCCATATTAGTATGGCATCTAGGAAGCCAATTATTACCCTTACGGAATGTGATGTACAAAAAAGACTAAAGTCACTGAACCAGAACAAAGCCCAAGGTCCCGATAAATTGCATCCCAGGGTATTAAAGGAATTGGCTGATCAACTGGCAGGTCCGATCACTTGTCTGTTTCAACAATCCATAAGAGAGGGAGTTGTACCAGAAGCATGGAAACAGGCAGAGGTTGCCCCTATACATAAAAAGGGATCTACACAGAATGTGGAAAATTACAGGCCAATTAGCCTGGCTTTGGTCTTGGGTAAAGTACTGGAGGGTATTATTAAAGATTATATTATGGACTTTCAACAGCAAACTGGAAAAACAGATAATACACAACATAGCTTCGTAAAGGGCAGATCATGTCAGACAAATCTCCTTGAATTTTATGGTAAAGTAAACAAGGCCATGGACGATGGGAGATCTGTGGATGTGGTTTTCCTGGACTTTGCGAAGGCCTTTGATAAAGTACCACATGACAAACTGATTGATGCACTTAGTAATATGGGGATACATTCTGATATTATTCATTGGATTAGGTCATGGCTTATCAGAAGACAGCAGAGGGTTTGTGTAAAGGGAGAATATTCTGAATGGATAGATGTGACTAGTGGTGTCCTACAGGGCTCCGTGTTGGGGCCATGTCTGTTTAGCATTTATATAGGGTCTATGCATTCTGCACCGGAGGTATGGCTATCAAAATTTGCAGATGATACCAGAGTGGGCAAGATAATAAATGGTATAGAAGATGCTAATATTCTCCAGACCACCCTAAACAGCTTGGAAGAATGGGCACAAAAGCAGGGGTCAACTTTCAATGTAATGAAATGTACAGTTTTGCATATTGGCAAAAATAATATATATTATCAGTACGGGTTGGGAAATGAATTATTAAAGGCTGTCATCAAAGAACGTGACCTGGGAGTTAAAATATGTAATAACCTCAGACCACATTACAATCAAATAATAAAAAAGGCTAGCAACATACAATATTGCATAAACAAACACATAAAGAGCAATAATAAAGAAGTTCTCTTACCACTCTACACATCTTTGGTGCGCCCTCATATGGAATACTGTGCCCAGTTTTGGGCACCGGGGGCAAGGGCGATATAAGATCTTTGGAGAGGGTACAAGGAAAGCCACAAAAAGGACAGCTGGGGTCCAGGGCAGGAGTATGAACAGAGACTGACAGCTTGGGCCTGTATACCTTGGAATATCGCAGAATGCGTGGTGACCTATGTTTAATATATAGGGCAGTAAATGACCCCACACTTTGGGAACAGCTAAATTTGGTATTAAGGGATAAACCTTATGGCACTAGAGCTCATCCATTGCAGATTAAATTAGATAGGTTTAAAACCCTCAGAAGAAAGTACTGGTTAACAGTGAGAGTGGTTAAGATCTGGAATAGGCTTCCAATTGAAATAATAGTTAGCAGAACAATGGAATCCTTTAAGAAGCTAATTGATAAATATCTGATCAAAAATAATATTCTGGGATATACATAAATCAATGGCGAGTACATGGACTATAGTCTTTATAAACTCTGAAAACCTATGAAACTATGAATATTAAAAAATTTACGAACTTACGAGCGTGCGTAGGATCAGCGCAACAAATGCTCATAAAAGTCATTTTTGGGAATGTTTTCACCAAATTTTTAACGTAGCCATTTTAACACCTCTCCTCATGAACAAAGTCACTGTGATTTTCCTAATATGTCCCGAACTTTGATTTTATACACCGACTGCGCCATTGTGCGCTAAATGCGCAGAAACACATTTTGGGCAAAATGTAGAAATATAGCTATACTGGGAGGTGTGGTAAAATGACAATGTTGAAAATCTGGAGTGAAAATATTGAAAATTTGTGAACCTACGAGAGTCCGTAGGAACAGCGGAATGCACACTCATAAAACAGTCATTTTTAAGAATTTTTTCACCACATTTTCAACATGGGCTTTTTGAGAGCCCACCTTGTGAACACTGGCACAGTTGTTTCATTACTCAGTCCCAAAAGGTGATTTTGTGCAGTGACCACAAAATCATCCTTTGGGCCCGATCAACGCGATGACAGTGACAGAATTCATGAGGGATGGGGTCCCGAAAACCCCATGTTGAAAAGTTGGTGCCAAAATACAAAAAAATGCCTGAGATATGCAGCAAAGTTGAAAAAATCCTATGTATCCCATTATAAAGCTTACCGACATTTCCTCAGTTTGTGGTCGGCTTTGAAGAGTGCAGACTTGTTCCCAGTCCACCAAAGATCATTGCACCGAGCTCCAAAGGTAAGTATGGGGTGAGGTGAGGGTGTCAGGAGGCAGAGTGTGCAGTGGGTGGGCATGGGTGGGAGGGAGGTGAAGACAGCAGTGAGGGAAGGTTTTTCTTTCAGATTTTTTTTTTTGAACTATGCAGGATGTTTGCCATGCTGGAGTGGGCTCCCAGCATGGCAGCTGGAAGGCTGTTGGGGGGGAAGTGGAGCTGACGAGAGATTGGGCACCCCCATTGGCCATAGGACCTGTTGCCATGCTGGGATGGGCTCCCAGCATGGCATCTGATAGTTTGGGGGGAGGGAAACAGTAGAGCCAATGGGGGATTGGGCAACCCCATCGGCCATACAGACTGCTGTGGGGGGACAGTACACCCGGCGAGTTGGAGCCCCGTCTGCCACAGTGTGTGCTTGGGGGAGGTAGAGGCATGAGCATGCAATATGCATGAGTGCGTGTGTGTGTGGGGAGGGGAAGGGGATCGCTGCTCACTCAAGCAGTGCTCTCCCTTTCAACTGTATGGCACTTTTGGATCGTTGCACTATGTTTCTTGCACATGCGTGCAAGCAAACATAAAAATGGAAAGGGACCTGGGGGTGGGGGTAATCACATAACATGACTTTAAGGTTAGCAAGCAATGTGAGAAGGCAGTAGGGAGGGTTGGGGGATACTGGGAAGTATAGGGACAGGCATCTCCAACAGAAAACAGGAAGTTGTTATCCCTCTGTACAGACAGTTGATGAGACCCCATCTGGAGTACTGTCTAGTTCTGGAGACCCCATCTCTGCAAGGACATAGACAGAATGGAGGCAGTCTAGAGGAGGGCAACTAAAATGGTGCAGAGTCTGCAAGAGAAACCATACAAGGAGAGACTAAAGGAGCTTAATATGTCTACCCTTGAGAAAAGGAGGGAGAGGGAGGACATGATTGAAACTTTTAAGTACCTCAGTGCAATCAACAAAATCCAAGAGTAGCATCTTTCAGAGCAAGACATGTGCAAGAACAAGGGGACACAATTTGAAGATAGAGTGGGGATGGCTCAGGGGCAGTGTGAGGAAGTATTTTGTCACAGAGAGGGTGGTGAACACATGGAACCGTCTTCCTGAGGAGGTTGTGGGGTCTTAAACTAGGAGAATTCAAGAACGCATGGGACAGACATAAGACAATTCTTGTGGGGGGGTGGGAAGAAATAGGATATTGGTTAACTAGGATCTGCAGCTTGTCTAATAGGTAGGGAAATGGGCAGACTAGGTGGGCCAAGTGGTCCTTATCTGCCATCAAAGTATATGTCTCTATGTTTCTGTAGCCAACTCAGTTAAGAAGGGGGATACAACTTTTATAGGTACAGAACATTAGGAAGTAAAGGAAGACCTGGAGGGATAGTGAGGCTTAAAGAGGAGGGTGAGTGGGCAGAAGGTGACAGTGAAACAGCAGTGACACCGAATAAATATGTCTGCTCAGTAGTCACAAATGAAAAGGGGGGGTACCTAATCCAATCAATAGAAGCACTCTGGATGCAGGGGTCAATAGCTGTCTATTCACTGAAAGAAGGGTCCTGAAAACACTCCGAAGACTGAAGTTGGACAAAGCAACGGGGCCTGACGGGATTCACCCCAGAATTCTAAAAGAACTTAGGGGAGCACTAGTAACCTCACTGACTATTCTTTTTAACAAATCATGGGAGGATGGTGTGGTACCTGAGGACTGGAAGAGGTAAAATGTGATTCTACTTCACAAAAGTGGGAGCAAAGCAGAGGCAGGAAACTACAGACTTGATAGAGTGACCTCAGTGGTAGGGAAAATGATGGACTTATTTCTGAAAGAAAGAATTGTTGAGTAACTAGACACCAGCTAGACACAGGACCCAAGGCAGCATGGATTCACAGTGGAAAGGTCATGTGAGATGAATCTGATAGATTTCTTTGACTGGGTGACCAACATAGTAGACCAGGGAGGGGCTGTGGACATGGCCTACATAGACTTTAGCAAGGCATTTGACACAGTCCCACACACAAGACTAATAAACAATTTAGCCAGCATGAAAGTGAGTTCCAGGGAGGTAGCCTGGGTAAAATATTGTCTGGACAACAGGACACAGAGGATAATAGTAAACAAAGTTCACTATGAAAAAAGGGGGGTTACTAGCGGGGTACCACAGGGTTCAGTACTGGGCCAGTCCTTTTTAGTGTCTTTATAAGGGACATTGCGGAGGGACTGGAATGAAAAGTATGTCTGTTTGCAGACAACACAAAGATCTGCAAAAGGGTTGATACACAAGGACAGATAGAAGTGGTGAGAAGGGTCTTGGTGTGGTTGGAGGAATGGTCAAAGGTCTGGCAGCTTAGACTTAATGCAAAGAAGTGCAAAGTAATGCACATGGGAAACAAAATCCCAGGGGCAGAGTACACAATGGGAGGAGGTACAAACAACAAAATGGAAAGGGCCCTAGGGGTAGTCCTAGCAGATTACCTAAAGGTAAACAAGCAGTGTGAGAAGGCAGTAAGGAGGGCTGGGGGATACTGGAATGTATACAGAGAGGCATCTCCAGCAGAAAACAGGAAGTTGTTATCCCTCTGTATAGACAGTTGGTGAGACCCCATCTGGAGTACTGTGTGCAATTATGGAGACCCCGTCTCTGCAAGGACAGGATGGAGGCAGTCTAGAGGAGGGCAACTAAAGTGGTGCAAGGTCTGAACCAGAAGCCATATGAAGAGAGACTAAAAGACCTTAGTATGTATACCCTTGAGGAAAGAAGTGAAAGGGGGGACATGATTGAAACTTTCAAGTACCTCAAAGGAATCATCAAAATCCAAGAGGGTAGCATCTTTCAGAAAAGTGATGTGCAAGAACAAGGGGACACAATTTGAAGTTTGAGGTGGGATGGCTCAGCTGCAATGTGAGGAAGAATTTTTTCACAGACAGGGTGTGGACACATGTGAACAACCTTCCTGAAGAGGTCCTCAGGTGAAAAACAGTGGGGGAATTCAAGAATGCATGAGACAGACATAAGGCAATTCTGATGGGGGTAGGAAGAAGTAGGCTGCTGGTTAACTAGGATTTGTAGCTTATCCAATAGGTAGGGAAATGGACAGACTGGTTGGGCAGAGTGGTCCTTATCTGCAGGCAAAGTATATCTTTCTGTGAAGAGGGAGGGGGAAAGAAGGAAGGAGGGAATTAAAATATATAGACAGATATATATACATATATATAGATTATGGTGGTGCTGTCACACCACTATATTTAGTGTTATGAAGGCACTTCTATGTTAAAGTCAAAATCTTGCACATTCATAACTTTGGACCCATTGAATGGATTTGCCTGAAATTTGGTATGCGCTGTGGGGCATGGTATATCTCTTGATTTGCTAAATTTTATTTCAGTCGGGCTGACTATCTTTGTGCACCAAAACGCTGAATAATGCACTTTTCACCAGTTTTGAAGGCAGTTTGGGGGATTTTGCCCATGGCCCTGAATGACTATCTTATGGCGTGCTGGTCTGTGAGATGGCTCATCTGAAAGAGCTTCCATGGCCGAACATGCCACTTTTTGTTTGGTGAAAAAATATTGAGGTATTCAAAAGTTATGACATTTAAACTCCCATTATAAGTCAATGGGAAAATTTATATGGTTGTTTTGTGAACAAAGAATTGGGTTTGGGCCACCTCATCCCATCCTGGCGATCAAAGAATTTGCACCCTCGTGGTCAATGAATCTTTGTCTCCGAGAATTCTTTGATCATGAGGTCCATCACCTAGTTTTTAAAATTCCGTCAGAAAAAATCAAATATCTCGGCTCAGAGGTCACTCCTGAAGTAAAACCTGCATGGGTTTTACTCATGGGGGCTTCGATCTATCGACCCATGCCTTTGGTTTCACCAAAAATGATCAAAAAATAGTTATGATGTTTTAAATTATTTGATCACAACTCACTAACGATCTTTGATCGCGAGCCTGCAAATTCTTGGATCGCGAGATTCTTTGATCGTGATCTTGCATCGTGAGGTAAAAATACTATTTTCTCAGCTCAGGGGTGGTCTAGAAACACAAATGAGGGTGGGTTTTGCTCAGGGAGCTTTGTTCTATCGAGGCCGGGGTGGTTTCATGTAATTCTGCCTAAAACTGGGGTTTCACCATTTTTTATTCTTTGATCATGAGCCTGCAAATTCTTTGATTGCGAGATTCATTGATCACCATCTTTGATCACGAGGGAGGGACACGATGGCCAGATTTTATAATGGAATAGACAGGCCAATTTTCACAATTTTAAACTTAAATATCTCGAAAACGGTTTGGTCTTTTTACTTGAAATTTGGAGGGTGTTGGCAGCATGTCCTGTACATGTGAATTATGGTGTTTACGTGTTGGAAAAAATATTTTGTTGTGGAGATATTGCATGATGTAATTTACATTTTGCGGACAGTGTTTTACATTGTGGTGGTGCCTTGAAATCGATAGTGTACCTAGCCTTAGTTCCATGGATGTACTTTTCAGTCGTTGTGTCTGTAAAATGTCAACAGGTGTGGAATTCTGCAACTCCAACAAATGAAAATCTCAAACATTAAGATGTTATATCTTGGACACAGTTTGGTCTCTTACATTGAAATTTAGAGGGTGCTGATGGTAGAGACACACACAAAAGTAAGGAAATTCTATGCAAAAAACTGCGTTAATGTATCATTTAGGGTTGAAACACAAAAAGTCAGAAAATTAAAAATCTTTAAGGTTGCCCCTCCCCCCTTGTGGACTCACCAATCATCCCAAGATTGACAGATAACAGGGTGTGTCATTGGGGTTGTGAGGGCCAAATGTTGCCCCATTCTTGTTCACTGTTGCTTCTCAATATGATTACACAAGGAATGGAGCAACATTTAGGCCTCAAAATCCCGATGACATAGCCGTCAACTGTCAATCTTGGGATGATTGGTGGTCGAGACAACCTAAAGATTTTTCATTTCTTGACTTTTGTTGTTTTAATCCATAAATGAAGTATTAATGCAGTTTATTTGCATATAATATTTATATACATTCATTAATTGCAAAAACACTCTGTTGATGTATCAGTTAGGGTCGAAGCAACAAAAGCAGGAATATGAGGCATACAGGTTGACAACCTACCACCCCACCCCCACCCTCCACAGACCAACAGGTGACGGAGTGTGCTTTGGAGTCATAACTCTTTCCCCATTCCATGTGGCACAGCTGGTTAGTGCAATTGGAATGGTATTCCAGACAACCTGGGTTCAAGTCCCAGCTGAGGCACTTACTTTTTTCTCTCCTGTGTTTGTATGTGTTCCATAAGATGCACACACTGCGCTCCTGTGTGATTGTTACAAGTAAATGTTTGTGTAGCCATCAGGTTGTGCATATGAGAGAGAGTAATGTGCTGGCAGCCCAGGTTCCAGTTGTTTCAGTGGAGCAGCTGATTAGTGCAATCAGAATGGTATTCCGGGTGGGCTGGTCTCATGTCCCAGCTGAGGCACATACGTCTTTCTCGACTGTGTTTGTATGTGTTCCATACTACGCCTACCACACTTGTTTGATTGTTACAAGTAAATATTTGTGTAAGCATTGGATTGTGTATTTGAGAAAGAGTAATGTGCTCTGGGACAGCCCTCTTGCAGTTGTCTCAGTGGCACAGTTGGTTAGCGCAATCAAAACGGTATTCCGGGAAGCCTAGGTTCAAGTCCCAGCTGAGGCATTTACTACTTTCTCTCCTGTGTTTGTATGTGTCCCATAATATGCACACCACACTCCTGTGTGATTGTTAGAAGTAAATATTTGTGTAGCCATTGGGCTGTGCATTTAAGAAAAAGTAATGCGCTCTGGGACAGCCCAGGTTCCTGTTGTCTCAGTGATGCAGTTGGTTAGCGCAATTGGAATGGTATTCCAGGCAACCTGGGTTCAAGTGCCAGCTGAGGCACTTATTTCTTTCTCTCCTGTGTTTGTGTGTGTGTGTATGTATGTATGTATGTTTATGTATATGTGTATAGCAGGGGGTGTGGAGTAGGAGGGGCATACCAGGAAAGGAACAGCAGCAAGCGAAGAGGTGACTGCTCTTTTAGTGGAAGGGAAGTAAATGCAAATATAGGAGCTTTCATTATTACTTCTTCGCATTGTTATTGCATTGGGAAAGGAGGAGTAGGAGTTTGAAGAAGGTTGTGCAATGGCTACTTAAAGTCTGTTTTTGAGTGTGGATAGGAAGGATAGGAACATAAAAGCAGTTGCTCAATATATCTAAATGTGTGCAACAAAGGGTATGGGAAATAAAGAAAATGTTTTGCACTGATAGAGGAGGAGAGGGAGACTTGGGGGAGTGTTTGGTATCCTGCATCTGGAGGTAGGGGGTCACTGGTGGAGCGACAGCAGCAATGGGTGGTGGTAGGCTGCAACAACTGCAGTGCACCAATCTTTCTAAAATTGCCTGGAATGTGGGAGGATGTTTAGTGTGCACCACATAGAAAAAACTTAGAAAGGAGATTGAGGTCTGCGGAGGAACTAAGACAGGCAAGGCAGGTTTGGGTTGGGTTTAGCCCAATACTGGAGGGAGGAAGAAGGGGAGTTGAGGGAGGGCTATTTAAGCCAACAGTGGTGAGGAGAGGGTCAGAAGAAGGGAAGCAGAGACAAAGGGGCCCAGGCCAGGAAGAACAATTGCCGAGGAAACCAGGTCAGGAGACAAAAGACAAATGGAAGGAGATCGGGACTTGTGAGGGGAGGCGAAGAAGTGGCAATAGTCATGGAGTGGAAAGGAGAGAACAGGTTACTATGAAGAGAGAGGGAGCGGGCATTTGTAAAGGGTCTTCAGAAAATAGTTGTGCTCTGCTAGAGAGGAAGAAGGTGGAGGAGGGAAATGATGAAATTAGAGGAGTAATTGATAAATGCCTGGACCAAACTGGAGCAGGGGGAAGTTCTGCTGGGAGAATTGCAACAGGGGTGAAAGGGAGAAATAATGTGCAGTTTAAGAAGAGGAGCTGGAAATGAGAGAAGGAGATGAATGGAAGCAAGCAGGGAGTAAGAGGGGTGGAATCTTAGTGCTGGGTGACTCAATACTAAGAGGAGTTAGGTGGGGTAGCAAGGGGGAAATGCATTTTGCATTTGGGTGGAGGCCATGCCAGGAATGACAGCGGAAAGGGTGGGACAGTCTGTTCTGAAATATGCTAGAAGGGGTAGGGACAAGCCTTCATTTAATTATACATCTTGGGACAAACGACCTGGCTGACAAGACAGTAGATACAGTCAGAGGAGGTTTGAGAACTAGCACAATTATGTGAGGGGCAGGAAGATCAGTAACTTTTCAGAGATACTTGTTGCCAAAGGCAAGCACAACAAGAAAGCTGAGAATAGAGGATTTACGGATGGCTAAGAACCTGGTGTTGTGCTAAAGGATTTGGGCTGTTGGGGGTGGGGAGGGGACCTGGGAGGACAGTAGTCTCTATGACAAGGACAGACTACACTTGAGTGAGGAAGGAAAGAAAGTGTTGAAACAGAGGATGGAGCAGTACATAGAGGAAGTTGTGAATTTAAACTAGGAATGGGGGTGGCAACTGGGGAAGAGAGATGCAGAGACCACAGGTTGGGAAACCATATGAGCTTACCCCCCATAACAGTGACAAAGGACAAATGGCAAGTACTGTTGGTGATGCTAGGAAAGGAGGACAGGATGGGAGGGGGAGAAAAGGGTGGAAGGTGGTTATCCTTAATGCTAGGAGCCTTGGGAGGAAAACTGCAGAGTTACAGGTTATCATGGCAGAGGGAGGTGGACATTGCAGCCATCACGAAGTATGGGCCACGCAATACAATGACTGGGACCTGTCTGCTGGGAGTACAGGTTATTTGTAGGGACAGGGCGATTGGGAAAGGAGGGGGGTGGCACTATATGTGAAGGAAGGACTGAAGTGTGTAAGGGAGGAAGGGGAGGAGGGTAGTATGGAGTCACTTTGGATGCAAATACAGGATTCCAAGAATAGGATTCTTAGAATGGGAGTGGTGTATGGGCCACCATCTCAGATGGAGGAGTTAGACAGGGAACTAGTGGGACAGGTCAGGAGGACCTGTGAGAAGGGCAGTGTGGTGATTGTGGGGAACTTCAACATGCCAGGAGTGGACTGGAGCACCCCAACAACCAGGAACAGAAGGGAGCAGGTACTGCTGGATGCCTTCCAGGACAGCTTTCTGCTGCAAATGGTCAGAGAACCAACCAGGTTAGGGAATACCCTTGACCTTGTGCTGGCAAATGGGGACTTTGTGAGAGAACTTACAGTGGAGGAACCGCTGTCAGGGAGTGATCACCACTCAGTATGGCTCACATTGGATATGGGCAAGGAAGGAGTGGAATCTGGCACAGTAGTGCTGGACTTCAGGAGGGCCAATTTTGGGAGGATGGGGGAAGTGGTAAAAAGGTACCTTGCCAGAATTCAGCCCAGTATGGACACTAATGAGAGTTGGGAGCTCATAAAGCTGGGGATAGTGGAGGCAACCAAAACCTGCTGCAAAGCCCAGAGCAAGAAGGCTAGGGCTAAGAAACCGATCTGGTTGAGCAAGGAGGTCATGGAAAAAGTAAAGAAAAAAGCTGCCTTTAGGAAGTCACAAGAAAACAGGGAGGGGGAGGACAGGAGGTACTTGACAGAATCGAAGGAGTGACAAGGGCAGTGGGGAGCCAAAGCATCACGGAACTCAGGCTGGCACAAGGCATTAAGAATGGGGAGAAGGACTTAAGTACATCAGGGAGAAGAAGAGCTAAGGACCACATAGAAGGATTAGGAAGGAGGGGGTTGGGTGGAAGCAGGGTGCGATAAGGCGGAAGCACTAAATGAGTACTTCTGCTCAGTATTTACTAAAGAGAATAGGGCTGACACAGGTGGGAGAAATGGATGAGAGTGGTGACAGATGGGAAATCATGGAGAGCAGAGTTCAAGAGGGTTTGAAGGCACTGAGGTGGACAAGGCACCAGGCCCAGATGGCATCCACCCAGGGTACTGAAAGAGCTGGAAGATGTCCTTGCAGGACCTTTGGCAGACTATTTAATGCCTCACCATCTGGGGTGTGTACCTCAGGACTGGAGGATGGCTCATGTGGTGCCCTCCACAAGAGTGGCCCCAAGGATGAACCGGGAAACTACAGACCAGTGAGCCTCACATCCATCATGGGTAAGCTAATGGAGACTATCCTGAAGGAGAGGCTTGTGGCCCTCCTAGAGGCCAAAGGACTACAGGACAGCAGACAGCATGGCTTCATACGTGGCAGATCCTGCCAAACCAACCTGGTCGAGTTCTTTGGAGGCAGGGAGGTCAATAAGGGAAGCCAAAGCTCAGACAGAAGAACACATTGCAAAATCAGTGGGTAGAGGGGACAAAACCTTTTACAGGTACATAAGTGAAAAAAGAAAGACAAAAGGACGGATAGTGAGACTGAAGGGGGAGGATGGGGGCCGCGTGGAGGATGACAACAGTAAAGCTGACATATTGAACAGGTATTTCTAATCAGTCTTTACTGAGGAAGAGGAAGGTAATGGGTCTGAAGGGAGTACAAGGGGTGAGAATGGTGCAGAAATGGACACAAGTCCCTTTACACGAGAAAGGGTCCTGAAGGAACTGGAAGTAATAAGAGTTGATAAAGCAATGGGGCCAGATGGAGTGCACCCAGGGTCCTTAAAGAACTAAGACAGGTGGTGGCTGAACTCTGGTCATCCTGTTTAGCTGATCACTGGAAACAGGGGAGGTACCCAAAGACTGGAGGACAGCAGATGTAGTCCCTTATACAAAATTGGGAGACAAAGAGGAAGCAGGAACTACAGACCAGTCAGCCTCACCTCAGTAGTGGGGAAGATCATGGAAGCATTACTGAAGGAGATTGGTGGAACATCTGGTTGTCAATGGACTACAGGACCCAAGGCAGCATGGTTTCACCAGGGGAGGTCATGTCAGACCAACCTCATTGAATTTTAACTGGGTGACTAGGGAGGTGGATCAGGGAGGCAGTGGACATGGCCTATCTGGACTTCAGCAAGGCCTTGACACTGTGCCACATAGAAGACTATTACACAAACTGGGGAATATGGGTGTGGGCAGGACAGTAGTGTGGTGGGTAGGTAACTGGCTTGGTGGCAGGACACAGAGGGTGGTGGTAAATGGCTGTCACTCCACAGAGGGAAGAGTGACCAGTGGGGTACCACAGGGATCAGTGCTGGGACCGGTCTATTCAACATCTTCATCAGTGACATTGCAGGACCTAGAAGGCTGAGAATTTCACTGTTCACTGATGACACAAAGCTCTGTAACAGAGTAGACACACCAGAGGGTGTAGACAGAATGAGAAGTGACCTGCAGAAACTTGAAGAATGGTCAGGGTTTGGCAGTTGAAATTCAATGCAGAAGTGCAAGATAATGCATATGGGGCACACAAACCCTAGCACAATATATCAGTTGGGGGGTGAGGATATAGCATGCACCAAGCAGGAAGGGATCTTGGGGTTGTCATCTCTGATGACCTCAAAATGAGAAACATTGTGACAAGGCAGCAGGTAAAACAAATAGGATGCTGGGATGTAAAGGCAGAGGCATCACCAGCGGAAAAGGAGGTCATAATTCCACTATACAAGACACTAGTGAGGCCCCACCTGGAGTACAGTGTACAGTTCTGGAGACCATACCTACGTAAGGACATAGACAGGGTAGAGAAGGTTCAGAGGAGGGCAACAAAGATGGTGCATGGATTGCATCACAAGTCCTATGAATACAGGTTGAAGGAACTGAACATGTACTCCCTGGAGAAGAGGAGGGAGAGAGGGGATATGATAGAGACATACAAGTATCTTACAGGGAGGAAAAGGATGCAAGAATACACTATTTTTAAGCGAAAATGATGTTCCAGGACTAGAGGACATGGGATGAAGTTGGAGGGAGGACGATTCAGAGGAAACGTGAGGAATAATTTCTTCACAGAATGGGTGGTGGACAAGTGGAACACCCTGCCAGAGGAAGTGGTGGGGGATGAAACAATCACGGGATTTAAGAATGCATGGGATAGACATAAAGGAATTCTGGAGGTCAGGGGTAAGGGGCAACAGACAGCATGGCTTCATACGTGGCAGATCCTGCCAAACCAACCTGGTCGAGTTCTTTGGAGGCAGGGAGGTCAGTAAGGGAAGCCAAAGCTCAGAAAGAAGAACACATTGCAAAATCAGTGGGTAGAGGGGACAAAACCTTTTACAGGTACATAAGTGAAAAAAGAAAGACAAATGGAGGGATAGTGAGACTGAAGGGGGAGGATGGGGGCCACGTGGAGGATGACAACAGTAAAGCTGACATTTTGAACTGATATTTCTGCTCAGTCTTTACTGAGGAAGAGGAGGGTAATGGGTCTGAAGGCAGTACAAGGGGTGAGAATGGTGCAGAAATGGACACAAGTCCCTTTACATGAGAAAGGGTCCTGAAGGAACTGGAAGTAATAAGAGTTGATAAAGCAATGGGGCCAGATAGGGTGCACCCCAGGGTCCTTAAAGAACTGAGAGGTGGTGGCTGAACCTCTGGCTATCCTGTTTAGCTGATCACTGGAAACAGGAGAGGTACCCAAGGACTGGAGGACAGCAGATGTAGTCCCCTTATACAAAAGTGGGAACAAAGAGGAAGCAGGGAACTACAGATCAGTCAGCCTCACCTCAGTAGTGGGGAAGATCATGGAAGCACTACTGAAGGAGAGATTGGTGGAACATCTGGTTGTCAATGGACTACAGGACCCAAGGCAGCATGGTTTCACCAGGGAGGTCATGTCAGACCAACCTTTGAATTTTTGACTGGGTGACTAGGAGGTGGATTCGGGAGGCAGTGGACATGGCCTATCTGGACTTCAGCAAGGCCTTTGACACTGTGCCACATAGAAGACTGTTACACAAACTGGGGAATATGGGTGTGGGCAGGACAGTAGTGTGGTGGGTAGGTAACTGTGGGTGGCAGGACACAGAGGGTGAGTGATAAATGGCTGTCACTCCACAGAGGAAGAGTGACCAGTGGGGTACCACAGGGATCAGTGCTGGGACGGTCCTATTCAACATCTTCATCAGTGACATTGCGCAGGACCTAGAAGGCAGAATTTCACTGTTCACTGATGACTCAAAGCTCTGTAACAGAGTAGACACACCAGAGGGTGTAGACAGAATGAGAAGGGACCTGCAGAAACTTGAAGAATGGTCAGGGTTTGGCAGTTGAAATTCAATGAAGAAGTGCAAGATAATGCATATGGGCACAAAACCCTGGCACAATATATCAGTTGGGGTGAGGATATAGCATGCACCAAGCAGGAAAGGGATCTTGGGTTGTCATCTCTGATGACCTCAAGGTAGGGAAACAGTGTGACAAGGCAGCAGGTAAAGCAAATAGGATGCTGGGATGTATAGGCAGGGGCATCACCAGCAGGAAAAGGGAGGTCATAATTCCGCTATACAAGACACTAGTGAGGCCCCACCTGGAGTACAGTGTACAGTTCTGGAGACCATACCTACGTAAGGACATAGACAGGGAGAGAAGGTTCAGAGGAGGGCAACAAAGATGGTGCA